>VDFB02168118.1:25857705-26085034 GCA_007258455.2 Sequoia sempervirens
CCTCTCTCCAAAATCTCTCTCTCTCTCTCTCTCTCTCTCTCTCTCTCTTAAAATTTCTCCTCCCTCTAAAGACATACATGAATACATACATACAAGCATAATACATATGTACATACAATCCTACATGTACATGCAAGTATATACAATCTTACATACAAATAGGAATACATACAATATACTTGTATTGATACATACATGCATACATACATACATACATACATACATGAAATACATAGAAATACAAGCATGCATGTTCATACAAGCATACAAATATATAAAAATACATTCACTATGCATTTAACATAAAGCAAGACATAATGCGAGCATGTTATACCGCGTTCGTGTTATGTCTTGCTAGACATGATCCCCACAAACAAAAAAACCATGTCAAAACTGACATATAACATGAATGCATTTGTTTTGGGAATCCCCAAGCCTTGGGTTTGGTATTTTCCTTGGAATACCAACCCAAAGACTTGGATGGAATTCTGAATGACCAAATACGTGTTTTTGCAATTTCTACAATATTTCAGATAATCGGGTTCATGCTCACCATTAGGATTGCACATGGTTCAATATTAAACAAATCAAACATCTGGGTAATGTTAGGTTCTCACTTATCTATCCAACGATGCAATTTTTTTCACTTTCTGACAATGTTAAGTCATTCATCCATAATTTATTTTGTTTTTGTCTCTTTTTTGGCAAAAAATAGTGTTTGGTGTTTTTTTCGTTATAAATTAACTGTTCATCAAAATTTCAAATAAATTACATTTTTAGAAACTAGACTCCATTCTACCAAAAAAAAATTGAAAAAAAAAAATCCAATTAGTTTTTCAAAATTTGTAGGGGTAGCACTGCCAAAATTCTATTTTTTAGGAAGTGTCCACTTTGAAAATTAGTAAAAAATAAAATATTCATTAAAAATTTATTAGAAAAATCATGCATCAACTACATATTGTTATCTAACTTCTAACTATAGCTATTTTAAAAATACTAAAAACAAGTTCACTGTACGAGGGTCGTACAAGAGTTGCTATTTTTTCTGACAAAAACAACACCAATTGGTGTACGCCCCTTTTTTGAGCCCCTTAATCTCAACCATTTTCAAAATAAATTAGTAGTTTAGAAAGTAGACTTAAATCACTTGAATCCTTATTTCTGTTCCATCTCAAAATTTTGAGTGTAAGTATCCTCAATTTCACATCCAAGGTTAGTATTTCTTGATTTCAGGAAAAAAAAATTGCCACTTAAGCTCCCTTTTTGGGAACCATCTTGGTGCACTTACCTGACCAAGCCCATCAATTATGACTATAATATTACTATTTTCAGCATCATTCATCTTTTCCTGCACATCATTATGAACCACATTAGCTACCTCATCAACAATACAAAAATTCAGTGAATTTTCAATACTTAATTCATCAACAGATAGAGGAAAAAAAAATTGATCAATGAGAAAACTCCCTGAATTCTTCTTCCATTGGCACTGGTTCAGATTCTTGATCACAACCATTAGGAATGTTGACTCTTCCATTAAGTGCTCCCTCATGTTCTTCAATACATCCATCAACTTGTTGACATTATTCTATTAGAGACTTGTTTGATGCATCTTTCTATGTATCTTGTGTATGTTATAGCAGTTGCACTTGTTCTTCCACCTCTTTTATGGCTTCCTGGCACTAGAAACAGGTGAATTCAAAATGCTCTTCCCCATGTATCCTGCACCAAGCTGGTAACAACAACTCCTCTAGGCAGATACTGTAACTCAGTCTTGACCAATCTTTTATAATTCTAGAAACAAACTCTTCATATCTAGTTTGTATTGGATCTTCATCCTAGATGGGATGAACTTGTATGGTAACTCTTTTCTCTTCTAGCTCATCCTCCATTGTATTTTTTAGAAATTTGACTAACCTCTGTGGGAACATCCTCCTTGATCTTTATAGGTAGTTATTCACTTAAATGTTCCTCTATTAACTCTAATTTCTCATATTTGTCTTCCTTACACTTAGTCCCTTCTAGAGCCACCTCAACATCAACTACAACATCATCTCTAGATTCATAATTTGTTGGCTTCTCTATAGTGCATTCATTTTCTGACTTTTCTTTCCCCTCTAGGTATCTCCTAACTTTAATGATGATGTCCACACATGAACGACAAGTGAACTCTGAATGGGCTGCATTATGAACTCTATACCATTTAGATGAGATGAAATCTTGCAAACCCTTACCACCACTAAGTTGATCTTCAACTATGTGTGTAAATTCCTTAACTACAACATCAATAAACTCTAAATTTGTGGAGACTAGTGGTTCAAGAAGGTTTTCATGAAAATAACCCTTTGCAAAACCATCTCGACTTTACCCAAAAAGGCTAAGCATTCAAACTCATTATTCCTAGTGGTATTATGAATTTTGTACTGGTCTAATAATGCATAGTGATGCAAACCCTTATTATTCTAGAGATCCAATCTCTTATTCAGAGACCCACAAAGTTGAGGAAAAATCAATCTGAAGACCATTTCCATTATGAAAAACACAAGACTACTTTTCCATCTTGACTCAGAATTTGTACCTTCAAATTTAGAGATTTGTCACATCTCTGATTTTCCACATAAAGGCTCATTTAACTTCTAGCTATGTCACCTTTGTTCATCCCTCCTTCTAGCACCAATATGTTGATGGTGTTTTATGCACAACAACTCATACAAAATACAAGTATCCTATCTCTCTTGAAAGGTAAATCTCTATCAACAAGCCTTAATAGATAACCCCAAGGTCTCTAATGTCATATCTTGACAAATGCAGTGAAACAACTCAGAGATAATGTGAAATTGATGGTAATCACAAGGGGACTTACAAATGAATAGTGTTGGAATTGTACTTTCATCAGATGTAACAATATGGTGATGCTTTCAATCCTAAAACTAACCCAGATATAAAGAAAGAGAAAAATAGAATGGTTGAAAGAGATTCTAAACTAACTCCTAAGATCAATCACAACAATGATGAATTGATCCAATGGTCAGGATTAAATTGATGGTCAAGATTATAATTTCAATGGTTAGGATTAAATCGATCCAATGTCTACAATTGCACTTCTAGAAGCATCAAGTTGTTACATTTAATTTGGGAGCTCATGGTACATCATCATCCAATCAATTGCATTTAGTTACATTATGGCCCAATGACATCAATTTTGAGAAAATCCTCATTGGAGAATAAATACAGCTTCACATGTCTTTCCTTGTTAAAGACACCTCTCCAATTGGCATACAACTGGTAGCACAGATTCATAGGCAGGTGCATGTTTAATATTCATTTGTAATCTTTTCCAGATTTTCCTCCTAACACGAATCCATATGCAAGTCCCCTCTTAATTTATTTAATCCTGAAAAATAAATACAATCATTAGTAACTCACATGTTAAAAAAAAATCCAATCCATAAAATATCCAAATTAAACTCGAATAAATTTTTGGCCTTTTAAGAAAACTTTCCATTTCTAGAAGTTTTTATTTTCAAATTTTTTTCCATTTCAAGAATTTTTCATTTTTAGGAACATTTTAAAATTTCAAGGAAAAAATTTCTATATTTGGAAATTTTCCATTTCGAAAAAATACATCTTAGGAAAATTTCCATTTTGGGAGAAAAATCATTTTTGGAAAAAATAATCCATTTTTGGAAAATTTCAAGATTTTTGAGGGGGCTTGGATTTTCAAAAAATGGAAATTTTGGAAAATCCAAGGTAGCTTGGATTTTCCATTGCTTAATCCTCATGGAAAATTTGAGGTACCTAGAATTTTCCATGGCTTAATCCTAGGTAGCTTGAATTTTCCATGGCTTAATTTGAGGTAGCTTGAATTTTCCATAATCCAAGCGAGGCCAAAATCCCCCAAACTTCATAACTTTTATTCTAGAAGGAATTTTTGAAAAGTTCAAAAAGTAACCCTGTCTAATTTTTCATCCTCTATCCTCGAGTGCAAAAGTGATTTTCAAATTATGTTGAAAATTCACCTCAAAATTGCTTTTCAGGGAATCCAAGGTAGGTTGGATTTTCTAGGGTTTAATCCTCATGGAAAATCCAAGGTACCTAGAATTTTCCATAACCCAAGCTAGGTCAAAATCCACTAAACTTCATAACTTTTTTTCTAGAAGGAATTTTTGAAAAGTTCAAAATGCAACCCATCCTAGTTTTTTGTCCTCTATCCACATGTGGAAAAAAGATTTACATATAGGATTGAGAATTCACTTCAAAATCTCCATTTCCAAAATCCAAGATAGGTGAATTTTTCTCGAAGCCTCAAAATATTACCTTCATCAAACCAAATCTGGACTTAATCCCAAAATAACCTCCCAAGAATAGCAAAAATAAAAATTCGACCAAGTCAAGATGCAAAGATGCAAAAGAAAAAAAATAGTGTCCCTGCCTCCAGTGGGGCATGTGCGCAAAAATTACACAATAGAACCCTTACTCTAACCCTAAGCCTAACCCTAATTACAACTCTTAGTGAATGGTAGCTAGGTAATTGAACCATAATATAATCCAAGCTCTAATTAAACCCTACCACTAAACCTAATTGTACCCTAACCCTAACAATAACCCTAATTAAACCCTATAACTAACACTAATTAAACCCTAACCCAAATTTTAATATGAACCTATCCTTAACCATAATTATAACCTTGATTCCAACCCTAGCCATAATCTTAATTCTAACCTTAATTTTATTATGACCTTAACACTAACCCTAACCCTAATTGTTATTATAAACTGAACTCTACCCCTTACACTAACTATAGTTATAACAATAAATTTAACTCTACTTCCAACCCTAATTGAACCCTAAGTTAATCTTAAATTTATCCTTGATTGAACCATAATTTGATCCAAGCCCTAATTACACCCTACCACTAAGACTAATTGTACCCCAACCTTAATAATAACCCTAATTAAACCATATATCTAACTATAATCCTGCGATAGTGGTCATGTCGGTTCTATTCAACCAGAATGCGCTCTCCTACTTTCTCTACAGAAGTTATAGATAAAACAATTAAATTCTAATAAATAACAAGTTAATTGAAGAATTGGTTAGGATTTATATTTATGGATAAATTTATAGTATGTCAAGAATTTAAATTGACTATTTTTTTCCGTAATTATGATTGAACAAGATAGTTTTTTATATATCTTGTTAAGCCGAGAGGCTTCTTACAGTCACATCAAAGTCCTGGTGTAAACAAAAACTCGTCATGCCAAATTTGACATGTAGGTGGGGTTAGTTGTTAGCAAGAAACTAACGGTTGAATGCATGGAAGTTTCACATGGAGAATGGAGAGAGTTTTTCTGTAACGCATGAAGGTGACAAAATGAAATGGTCATACATTAGTTGCATGTTATCTAAAAATAAATTGTCTTGCCATCAGTTCGTTATGTGTAACGTTTGCTAATAGGGTGTTTGAATTTCTTTACAATTTATATGTAGCAACAATTTCTGAGCAACATATATTTCTGGTTAGTAGAGTCACAGCGCAAGAAGTATAGGTTGCTAAATAATTAATGTAAAGATTTTGATGCATAGTAAAAGTTTGTGTTTGATGGAGACCTGCGTAGTAAGAAGATTGTTGTTGGACCGCAATCCTTTGGTCGGAGGAGGCTCACAAGCCATCTCTTCTTTGCACGGGTAATCCTTGCCAATCTTTAGCTCACTATTATGTATTTTTAACAAGTAATCCTTGCCATTCTTTGCAAAAAAAAACTACTATAGATTTTTAATAGTGCATTTTATAAATCTTGCTAAGAGTGCCTAGTTGTTGTGTTGCACAGCCATGAGGAGTAGAAGCGTCATTTGTTTCTCAGAACCGAAAGCTTGTGTATTGTTCACTGGCAATCCTGGCTCACATACCATTATTCTTAGATAAACCCTCACATTATTTTAGTAAGACTAAGCTATATATTGTTATTTGGATACCCATCTATCCATATGAAAGAAGCTTTTCACTTTGGTTTCCGCTGAGGAGAATTTTGTGGTTAGCGCATCAATGTGAGTTATTCTTTGTCGTCTTCATTTTTTTAAGGAAGTCGCTAGGTTTAGAGGCATAAGTGATTTAAAGAGGGAAACTTTAGACGTAGGGATAAAGTATAATTTCACTTGAACTAATACATCATATGCTATTTCATGTACATCAAATCTTTGTAATGTATTTTACAATCGATTAAAATGCACCCTCCCTTAATAGAAATGGAAATGGCATCTAGAACTTGCATGCCACCTTGTCTAATTTATCTTGTTGCCTGTCAGACACTTTAACACCAACAGTACACTGAATTGTGTGCTCATATATATATATTCTTATAGCAATCATATAAGGAAATATATACATATGATGAAAGTGGATTTGTAAAAAGTGGCTACATACACGAATGCAGAAAGAGATGTTTGATATCTTACATCTTGCAATTGCTATTGTTACTATCATATACATCTTTAATAATCTATATAAAATATATTGAGAGATACATTTCTTAAGGAACTTATTTTTTAAATCAATATGTCATTTTTTTATTTAATGTTTTATATGTTGTGCTACTAATGCTACTAGTATATATATAATTATTATAATATATAAAATATGTTGAGATATCCTTCTTGAGGTGCCTATTTTTTTAATCAATTTGTCACATAAAAATGCAATAGACTCCTCAAAAAGGATCTCTTTGTATATTTTATGTATATTATAATAAATATATATATGCTAGTTAAATACTCATATTGACAGATACTTTCCAACCCAAAAATAAATATACTAATAATAAATATAATTTTAATTAATTTTGATAATAATTATTGAAAATATAATATAAACTCCCTTGTTTCAAACTAATGAATTCCAAAACCTTGTGTTCTATGAAATCTCAAATATTGTGATTCTAATATAATTTTGTAACTGCTATTCAACATAAAAAAATATCTATTTTTGAGTAACATTTCCTATAGATGTAGACCAAACTCCCACTCAACCGAATGTTAGTAAAGCAAATCAATTTATCAGTACAAGAAGTTTTCAAACAAATTATCACCCAACAACTCTAAAATCTATTTCTGTATTATAAATATAGAGACGACAACATAAGACAACAGGATGCACTTTTGGTTGTATTTAGTAATTAATTAAAACCAAAAATATTATGTATTCTAATTTTTAATTAATTATTAAATATGATAAAGGTACATTCCAACGTTTAAATAAACAATAGAAATTTAATTATTCAACTACTTTGGATTTTATAAATATTATAAATAAAGAAGACCTACATATCTTAGTTAAGTTTTTGAGAATTTTTTGATTATAGATATGGTGTATAGGAGCAGAACTCATGCAATTCAGTATTTAAAAATTATTTCATTATTTTTATTCATCCTTATGGTTGGAAATTTGGATTTAATTCAACCAAAAGATAATTGCTATAGTTCAATATACCAATTTGGAGACTCATTAGCTGATACAGGGAACCTAGTTATCTATGGTCCTGGTGTATTCAATGAAATCATGGAACTTCCTTATGGAGAAATCTATTTTAAAAAGTCCATAGGCCATTGCTCTAATGGGAGGCTTCTTAAATTGATTTTATTAGTATGTTTCAAATCCTCACTTTTGGTCCCTTATGTGATCTTTTTGATGGGTTTGTCTCTACTAAAAATAATATTTTGTTAGATTGTTCAATTTAAGAGCTTCATTGACAAGGTGATGGAGATGATATGAAACAAGGATTTTAGGGATATGTCATTCTATTTTATTTAGGCTGTAATGATATTGTTATGATATTGATATTACTATATTATTTTGTATGGTTAGCCAAAGCATTTGGACTATCATGTTCACCTCCATATTTAAGCAAACTTTTAGACTATAGTTTTGGTGTGAATTTTGCTGTTGTTGGTGCCACAACCTTAGAAGCCTCTTTTTCGAAAAGAGGAAAATACCCATCATTACAAATTTGAGTCTAAGCACTCATATTTAATGAAGATGTATTATTTTGGAAAAGAAGGTTAGTTGATATTTTATTGGTGAATATATAGATATAATTATTATTCTGTGTAGAGAGGGTGGATTCGCTACTCACGAGTCCTCTTCATTCAGAGAGCCTCATGGGGCGAACTGCCCTAAACTACCTCAAGGAACAATGCAAGAGTTCTAGAATTCGAAAGAGTAGGTCATAAAGATTCTCTAGACAAACTAACATGCTCTGAGCCTGAGGATGTAAGCATGAAATATAGACAACAGTTTGGCGCACTTGCATCTCAAAGGTGCGTTGGAATTTGTATGAACCAAAAAAATGAGTTTATCACAAAGAACACAAAGTGAGTACTTCTACTCTGATTGCTAAGAAATCTTGGAATGTGAGAAAGTAATAGAATGTAATAGAAATGAGAATAAAGAAAGGTAAATGATAAATATAAAGAGAAGAACAAAAGTACTCAGAACCACCCAACTAATGAAGCTTTTGGCATGTGAATGTCTTCAATACCTGCATGTGTAAGATCTAGAGAAAGTGTTAGGGCTGTATAGGGGTTTTCCTTAGTCAAACCCCCGCTTTGGTGTTCCCACCTCCATAGACAACCAGATAAATAGAGAGAAATGAACAAAGTGTGTGGTGAAATCAAACCCTGCTTGTTGAGCTGTTTTAGGACATCTCAAGCCATTACAGGGCATCTCGAGCTGTTACCACCAACCAAAGGAGATGACAAGTGGGAAACATGCACGAAAATGGTCATTTGAACATTGAAACATCATAGCATGCTAGCACAATGTGCAGACATCCATGTGGCATGCTAGTGTCTAAATGCATTATGCTAGAAAATGACATGAACAGGAAAAGCACAAAGTTCGATGCAAGGTTGACGCGCCAAGGGTAGCTACTGAAAAGCAAACCTTTGAGCATCCTAAGAGAGAAAAAGGCTAATGCAAGGGCTAAGGTGAGCCTACACAAGATGCTAAGAGAGTGGACACTAAAGTAGATGCAAGAATGTATGTGAAATTGCAAGGGGTGCAATTTTATGACATTACATTTTTCCCCCACCTTAGCAAGAATATGAATCTATGCTAATATGCATGCCAAAGGAAATATATGAAACATAAATAACATCATATGCCCAAAGGATAATATAGAGGAAGTAGAAAACTCTTCGAACCACAAAAGAATGCCCCTAGTTTGAAGACCTGTAAAACAAATGCATTAGACCTGCTCCAAACAACAATGTTAGAACATAAAAAACTAAGGGATTTGAGTCAACAAAGTAAAAGAGACCTTGATGTAAAAGGTTGTCTAAGTACTATGAATCATCCCCAAATTAAGAAATAACACACTTAGAAGAATCCTAAAACAAAGAGAGTGTTGGAGCTTCTAAAATCCTGATGAATTTTTCCTCTCCATGGATCTGGTCTACCTCTTTGATAAACCCTTGTCCTCATAAGTGAGTAGGGTTTTATTCATGAAAGCATGTGAACATTATAATTTTAGGTTGACATGCTTGGTCAGTCATCGCCTGCTTAAGTCATCTCTCAAGCCATCCAGCGTGTTAGTTTACCGACCCTTAGCCTGAAGAACCAGTCACTGCTTTCCCACCATATTAAGTTTTTTCCTAAGGTCAGGTTTTAAATTTAATCTAGTGACTTATGCCTTAAGTCACTAACCCTAGTGGTCACATCACCGTCGGCTAGACCAAGTCCATCCATTTAGTGCTAACGTTACGTGATGTGTAGATTTCAAGATTCGAAGATCAGGGAAAAGATCTCAACCATACCCTGTCAACCCGTGAGATTTATGTACCAGCAAGATAAATGCAACTAGGTTGGTGAGAAGGTGACATGTGTCTATGCACAGTTGTGGGACCCACTCCCCACTACCACTCCCATGGCCCAACATCTTCAACGAGCAGCCGAGATCAATCTAGCAGAACAATCTTCACCATTCCCTATTGTCTCGTTGGGTGAAAATGAACAATGGTTAAAATCAGTGAGATCAATGAGATCTCAACACCTGTCTTGGTCTACTCAGTTGTTGGAACCCCACACTACACAGATGTCATTTTACATGGGGGAGAATGATTGGTTGTGAGCACATTAGCGAAGCACCACCAAAAATCAAAGGTGGTCAAACAAAGGTTGGTTGTCTAATCATCCATCAAGGAAAATGATTGATAAATAGCATTCAAAATTGGAAAAATAACATGTGACGACCATTTTTTCTCTTTGCAACAAACCTGCATTAATGGATAACATCCGGTAGAGTGATTGAGTTGATCTCAATTCATGTGGAGACGGAAATGCTGGTAATCATGAAGTATAGTCTATGGATTTCCATGCAAATGGGGAGTTAAATAGTGACAGTACATCTACCAACAAGCTACTTGGGTTATGCATGTGTGTTAGATATTGATTGTGAACTTAATTGCTCCACGCAATCAATATAGAAGGAATAGTTGCTATTCAGGACATTTATACTTAGCATTCAAAAGTGTGATTGATTAAGGCAAGGTAGTGTGAGAAATTATCAAAGAATAAAATGAGTAAACCAGTAAGGAAGTCTACTCGCTTGAGTTCCCTAAGGTCTAGTTTTGATGCACTAGAAGTTTCTCTAGCCATGGAGGCCCATATTTCTGCTGAAAAACCTAGACTCGCACCCAGTAGGTGTAGTCAAAGGCTGCAAGTCTAGGGTGATACTGCATGAAAAGCATATGACAAAGGAAAGAGCCCATTGCGGTCTCTCATAGAAGCAAAAAGGAAAATAAGGTATGGGCATGGCTCCTATGGATGTCAACATTTTCCTATCAACCTTACGATCAATGCCTCTGATAGTGACACCAAGACCAACTTTGCTTACATTCAGTATTTAGATCTTTTGAATGATGGTTTTCCCTCTAATGAGGAAGTGATATCTGTTGTGCCATTGGCAGTCAAAACCCCTAGTGGGTGAACTGGGACTGTGTTGGGTAAAGAAAAGAAAGAGGAGGAAGCCGAGGTTTTCTCTCCTCCTCTGGCAATGACTAGGAGTGGTCATGTATATCGCAGGTGTGGCACTGGTAAAGATTTGGCGACATGTAATTAAGAATTTTATGGGGTAGTCCTATTTTGTGTGTGGAGCACTTTTGGTATTCAATGTCGGTTGTGTGCCTTCGTGCCATTTTGGATTCCTGGTTCATTGTGGCATGAATAGCGACAAGGAGAGTCTTGGTGGAAATTTGTATTTCCTTTCTCTAGTGCCGGTTACATTTTGGATTTCCCCACTAACACCATGTTCTGAAGATTCAACATGTGGGGTTTTTGAGATGCAAGTAAAATACAATTGAGATTTTGATGAAATGAAAATATGTAATGAAGCTACATCTAAGTCCGAAGCTTATCGCTTCCCTTGTTCTTTAAAAGGGACACCACAACTCATTTGCAAGAGAGAGAATGAGAGAGAAGGATGAAAACTCTGGATTGGTTTTGGTCGAATGTACATGGGTAGATAGGAATAAAATAGCTTGTTATTTTTGAGCTTTATGAATGAACTTATGCAATTAACTTAAATTGCTTATCAGATATGACTTAAATACAAGAAAATATACAATTTTGATATATTTCTCTCCTTCTTCAAGTCTATGTGAATTTTGAATAGAAATATTAATGGTATTTTTATTCTACTTTGAGCATTTGTTTGAATTTATGTATTTGTTCTTTTTTTTATTCAACTAATCAATTAAATACTTAAAGGGGGCCATGAATTTACATTAATTTGCAAAGGATTTGATAAGTAGTGATGTATCGTAAAATTTGAGCTCCATGATGCAAAGTGTTGTGAGAGTAGTCTATTCCATTGAGTTATTGTGTCATCTCTATTTTACTAGTTCTTGTATGTTCCTTAATGTTTTACCTAAAGGGTTAATCAAACAATCATTTAGTGACCAACCTAAAGCCAGGGGTTAAATTCATTAATTCCAAAGTTCATATGTGGAAATTCTCATTAAGGATGTCTTCATTTTGATGAATGGGTAGAAAATTATTTAGAAACAAGCCAATTTCGTAGTGATTGTTGCATAATTATCCTTCATTCAAATGTGATTTGTGTAATGATGTGTTCAACACAACGAAATCTTAAATGAACACACTAGGAATATCATCCTTTGTCCCATAGAGCATCAAGTGTAGAGGATCTCAATCATTGACTAGATCTTGGTAGTTGGCCATTCATTTCAAGAGTCTTGAACATAGGAATTGGCTATTCCTTAGACATGTCTTAGGTGCAGTGGAAAACACCAAAAAAATGGTAACTCCACTGGGGAATGCAGTCAAAAGTCTAGTTGTAAATTGTCTTATCAAAGAGTCATGCCAATCTTAAACTCTTATTTGTAATTGGAGATTGAATATTATTACCTCATATTTTCCCATCTGAGTCACCAATGTAATGGAAAATCTGCTGGGGAGTTCTCATTCTCCAAAGATGCAGATACAAAATGTAGATCCAAATGATGATTTAATCCAAATGCTTTCAAATTCTTGAACCTAGTCTACAATCTATGTGTAGTAAAGGATCTGAACATGACTCTATTTTTGAAGATAGCCCAAAACCTTGTCTTATTTGGGTATGTGCATGATCATGATAGGCCAGAAAGTGGCAATATGATGGGTTTGTGACTGACAACCTTTTTTTTATGCAAAATTGATGAAACAAAAAGGGTTTTTAAAGGAGATTCTCAGCTTTCCACCAATATAAATTATGTGTTACTCTGAATTTAATAAGTAATTATTATTCATTTTCTATTTGAATTATGACTAAAGTCCTGATTGATAAGCTGATTGAAAAACATCTATAGATTTCAAATGGTATCATATTTTTGAATCCAAAATATGTGTAAAATTCTATGGTTCACATACTATAGGATTAAAAAAGAAAAATTGAATTTGATGAAGTTTTGACCAAGTTAAGGTGGTTAGACATACAAATTTTTATATTTTAAAAAGTTGTAATAAAAAATTCATAATAAATTATTTACTTGGAAAAAAAATAAAAATAAAATATGCATCACATTGGTACATGAGTCCTCTACTTATATCTAAAATATTATAAAAAATATTATCATTTTATTTTGGTTAGCGTGGTTGACAGACACCTTATTTTTTCCTAAAATTTAAGTACTACTGCATTGAAATTTCAAATTTTCACCAAATAGGATTTTTTTTTAAACAAACCTAGTAGTTTACAAACTACATTCAATTTTCTACAGATTCTATTCTTACATATTTTTGAAATAATATAGATAACTTATTCAAATTTTTTATGTCAAGTTGCCTAACTCTGATTTTTCTAATTTTTTTGCCACTTAAGGTCTTGTTTTTTCCATGATGATCATGCACATACCCATTTTGCAAAGGAAATTCATCTTATTTGAAGCTTTGTCCTTTGAAGGGAGGTGGCGAATCTGACTCAAAGAACCTGTTCAAGCATACATTATTTTTTCGGATCTCTATTCCTAATGCTAAGAAACACTTCATAGCTGCCAACATATAGGTACTCTTGTAAAATTTGAAAGTCTTTTGAGCAAATTATAGATAATATCATCATAAATTTCTAATGCTCGACATGAAAATAATTCCCTAATAAGTGATTTAGCACTAGATCAGGGAATTTTCAATAATGTTAGCATGATTCATATGTGAGTTGAAATTTACATAGTAGAGTGCAAGAAACATGTGATATTGTAGATATTAGGCAACCTTTGTATGGAATAATTGTGCTAAGATCTTGGGATTATATTTGTAAAATGAATTGAAGTAGTGTTTAATAAGTTACATAAATCTTTTAAATTCCTTTTTAATATTTAGGGATGAGTTGTCAATTTTTGCCATCTGGTACAAATATGGACATAAATATTTAAGTCAAGTATTCTTTTGCTCCTTAGGATGGCTTATGTATTGATAGGTACAAAGCTATCAACTTTGACAATATTTGTGGCTATTTGAATGTTATGCCACCCAAGATCAAGGATAAGATACCAAAGTTTAGTAATGAAAAATATGAATCAACAAAGAAACATTTGCAAGAATTTGTAGATGTGATGGGTGATTATGAAATTGAGTTTGAAGATGTGGTGATGAAACTTTTTGTTCAATCATTAAAGGGAGATAAAAGAGACTGGTTCTCTTTTCTTCCTACTTCCTCTATACATTGTTGGAATGAACTTGAGGATGCTTTCACGTAGCAATTTGGTGAAAGAATCAACCCAAGTATGGAAAGGAGAAAATTCATGGAAATCTCCAAAGATGGAGAAGAATTGGTCCCTGCCTTCAACCTTAGATTTGCTAAGGTTATAAGGGAAATTCCTGAATACATAAGGCCAAATGATGCAAAGTGCTTGGTTGTATATTTGGGAGTATTTGATAAAAAGATGAGTTTCTTATTGAGATACAAAGAACTAGTTACATTACAACAAGCTTACCAGGAAGCTGTGAATATTGAGAATAATCTTGAAGTACTCAATTATGAGGAGATCTTTAGTGACCAGTGCTGCTAATTATAGTAGTGTCCAAACAATCCAACTGGGTCAATTAGAAAGTAATATTGGTCATCAGGATGAGGACCCTTTAGATATTGTGCTTACATCATTTTCAAGAAGTTCAGAGCAAGGGTCAACCTCTAACCAACCATGCAGGGGAGGGATGAACTTGATGCTATCTATTGGGAAGTTATATGAAATAAAGAGGCATACAAATGAGTTAGCATATGACTTGTTTTCAAGGTTCTTGGATATTTTAATGGAAATTACCATAGGGCTTAGATCAAATGAACTAATGTGTATTAATCTATTTTGTGAAGCTTACACACCTGAATCAAGCCAATGGCCTGAAGATATGAAGCCCAAAAGTATTGACCAAGTGGTGGAATGGATAAGTATAGTTAAAGAGGTCAAGCATGGTTATATATGTCCCATTTCCTCCCATAATGCGGATAGTGATTGTCACAATGAGGAGAGACATAGATTAACACTAATAGAGCAATAGGGAGCATCAGTATCAGGCCAATTAGCTATTGAGTGTTGTCATTTCACAGACAGTCTAAAGATAGATGCACCCAATAGTGATGAGGATGAAGAAATATAGTGTGAATTCAAGGAGGTCATATCTCATTACTCCCCTCTAGATGTCTTAAGCCATGAGTCTATATAGGAAATGTATGAAACTACACAAATGCATTATGCTGGAATTAATCCTGTGTCATCTAGTAGTGGGGATAATTTTGGTGTTTATGACATGGCACAAGTTAGGAGTCAAAGAGGTGAAGTTGATTTTGCACAATCTTAAGTTGAATATGGCTCCTCTTATGAATTATAAATAGAATCCATGACTTCTAGTAGTAGGTATGTCAATAGCCTTGAGGGGATGTTCATTTTAGGAAGTGAACAATTTTCCTCATGTGAAGAATTTTTGGAGCATGGATCAATTGTTATGAGCATGGGTGATGAAGAAGCTGGTGAATTTGCTTCTCTTTGCTCCTCAAGTACCTACACTGATTTTGAGTGCTTAGAAGACCCAGGTCAAGGGATTTTTCACGATGTAGATGATGAGATACATTCAATTATGTCCATGATATGGAAAAACTCTTTATTTGATGATTTCACACCTAGAATTGAGGATACAAAGAAATATGTTTATTGGTGCAGGAATAATCCTTTATTTGAAGATAGCCCTAGCTGATGAGTTCTTATCAGATATTACTAGCCCATTTGTTGGAGAGGACATATATGGATGCCAAGGTGATAATGCATTTGAAAATGTTGGCCCTAATTTCATAATCTATCAATTGAGAGGGAAATCTAGTGGCACAGATATGGTGAGGATTATCTACCAACATGGGGTTGAACAAGTGGCCTATGATAAGCATGTTGAAGATGGTTCATATTTGTTGGCACTCTGGGATGGTAATGTCTCATGTGATAAGGAGGATTGTGATAACAATATTAGATGTGACAGTGCTCATGATGAATGTATAGGTGCTTTTGATTATTCTCCCACAACCATTCATAATATGTTTGAGAAGAGGGTTGAATTACCATCAGCATGTGATCTACATTGCAATAAGGTGTAGGATAAGGAGGGAAATTTTCTCTTCGGTGATCAAAAGACTAATCAGGTTGGATGCATGCATTAGTGTTCCAGTCACCTCATGTCATGTTGAAGAGGAGCACCATATTGATTTGGAAAATATATTTGATCCACATGATGAGCAATATGAAAGTGTAGATAACCAAGGGAATTTTGCTTGTCAGTATGAGGCTGCAGTTGAGTTTCCTGAAGAAACTCCTTATTTTTGGATATGATTATGGAATTCCTTCCACCCATCAAAGATAATGCTAATGAAAGGTACATAAAGGGGATGTATGGCTCTATTTTCCAGTTTCCTAATTTTATTAAAGAATTTCTAGATGTAAGCGAGAGTGCTTATGAAGTTTTCAAATTTGATGAACAACTTGGGTGTGATACCACACCTCATTATGGTACAAAATATGATATTATTTTTTTTCAATACAATTTGATGAATCCATGATGGGAAAGGATGATTCTAGCAGTGTCATCTCAAGTATTATGGGAAGTAGTGATTGTGATGAGGTTAGACACTTAGAATGGCACAACATTTATGAAAATTGAATGCTGGTGAAATAGGATAAGGCGTTTGACATAGGTAAAAACCATCCCTAAGTTTTGGGGTCATGGGCCTCCAATTTCAGGATCAAAGCCAATGGTTCATATGAGGCTTCTGAAATGAATTGCAATGTATAATTATGTAAATTGTGTACATAGGGTTTTTGTTTTCCTTGTTGTGTCTACTTTCCTTGTCTGGGCAAGCCCTCTTTTGGCCTTCTACCCTAGTCTGCTTTAACCAGAGATCTATTTCTTGCCATACCGACTAGGGGTATGTGTCCCCAAGCATGAGCTGCTATTCGAGCTTCTAAAATCCTGATGGATTTTTCCTCTCCATGGATCTAGTCTACCTCTTTGATAAACCCTTGTCCTCATAGGTTAGTAGGGTTTTATTCATGAAAGCATGTGAATGTTATAATTTTAGGTTGACCTGCTTGGTTGGTCATCACCCCCTTACGTCATGTCTTGAGCCATCCGGTGCGTCAATCTACTGGCCCCATTAGCTTGAAGAACCAGTCACCGCTTTCCCACCATATTAAGTATTTTCCTAAGGTCAGGTTTTAAATTTAATCAGGTGACTTATTCCTTAAGTCACTAACCCTAGTGGTCACATTGTCATCGGCTAGACTAAGTCCATCCATTTAATGCTAATGTTACATGGTGTGCAAATTTCAAGATTCAAAGATTGGGGAAAAGATATCAACCATACCCCACCAGCCCATGAGAGTTAAGTACCAACTGTAGACACCTAAATTTGGACACTTAATTTATCCAAATTTATCCCCTTTCGTCTAAGCATCCCCTTATTTGCATTAATTAAGTCATATCACTATTATTTAATTAATATCCTTAATTCTACCAAATCCCTAAGGTATTTAATTAATAAATAAATACCTTATCTCTTTAATCCTCCTTTTCATCAAATGAATTAAATAAATATGACATTTATTTAATTCCTCACATGTCACATCCCTTTCTTAATCCTAATTATTCTCCTAATCTCATTATTAGGAATGTGCACATGCCTAATCCTTGATTAGGATGTGTCACATCCTCCAACTTTTGCAAGTTAGCCTCTAATATCTCTTAACCACCTAACCCTCCTCTAATCCTTCATTAACTAGACTAATCAACCTCTCAAGGAATTTTTAATTCCTTTTATCCTTCCAAGGAATATTAAATTCCTTTTTCTCTTCCCCATGTGATCTTTGACTTGTCACATCAAGTCACATGTGAACTCTTCCCCTTCTCCCACTTGCCTCTAATATGTCATTAATTTGTCTAATCAGGTACTTGCACAACCTTAATCACTTAATTAGGTCACCCTAATATCCATTTCATGTGTCATAAATCAACCTTATTAAAGGCTTTCCCCTTTTGGAGAAGGCACCCCTTTCCCCGTGTGAATTTTTAATTTACATTTAATCCCCCAATGCATTTCAAAGAATTTTAAATTCTTTCTCTCATTCCCATGTGAATATTTGAGAAATTTTTAATTCCTCACATGTCCTCTCACCCACATGGGGACAATGATCTCCTTTATGAGATCTTGTCCAAATACCAAGGTACTATGTAGTACCTCCATGTCATGTACTCTCCTTCCACCTCATTTCCACATCATTTTTTCCAAGCCACTTCACATGCCACATGTCAAGATGTGAGGGCTTATGAGTTCTCAACTCAACATAGCCCTACATCTTGGATTTGTTCGCTTAATCTCAACCATCCATTTCCCTAGAAAATTCAAAATTCTCTATAAATACCCCCTCTTTTCTCTCATTTTGAAAAGAGATCATTGTGCTAGCCAAACTCTTGCAAATTTTTCTCTTGAGCCATACTTAGCCAAATACTTCCATTTGCATCCACTTTCACCCATTTTCCATCCATCTCACAATCCACACTTGCATCTTTTTCCATTAAAGGAGCATACACTACATAAAAGATCGAAAGGGCCAACCAAAAGGACAACTCAACATGGTAAAAGGTTCCATTTTGTTTTGTTAAGTTAATCATTTGTCCAATCTTGAGGTGTAGGGTGTTTATATTTGTTTTTTTCACTATTTTGTTTGATGTTCATTTTTTAACACATATTTTCACCCTATCACATTTCTGGCACGCTCGATGGGACCCAAAAATGGGTCTGTATCTTTCACGCTTACTATTTTTTTCACTTTTTGCAGGTACAGGTTGCAGAGAGGCAGACCTGGATTGTAGAGGGGTGGACCCAACCATCCAAGGGCAGACCCGACCTCGAGGGGCAGACCCAACTTGATAGACAGGTAGCCCCGACCTCCAGGGGCGGACCTACCCTCCACAGACTCCAAAAACTATTTTTTGCACATTTTTCACAAAGGGGTGAACTTTCCCTCTAAACAGGCGAACCCACCCTCTAGACAGGTGAACCCACCCTCTAGACAGGCGGACCTGACCTAGACAGTTTTTTTCAAAAGGTGAAATTTTAGTTTTTAGCACTTTTTAAGGTTGTTTTAACTGTTTCTAACCCCCTAACATGTCTTGTTTGTGTCTATGCAAGCATCTAATCGACATTTGGCAAGCAAGAAGGAGAAAAATAACTAACAAATTTTCCTTGCAGGGTTATCTATTTATCAATTGTTGCTTGTTGTTTTGGATAACTTAGGCACATAGTTTAATTAGGGGTGTCAATCAATCTTGTTTGTCATGCTTGTTGGTAAGCTATTTGATGTATCCAATCCCCTCACGCCATTTGGTGATCCTAGGTGATGAGAAATCGTAGCTTACCAAGTTTTTCTCCCTTTTTTTCTTTTATTAGGGGACCTGCTTGGGGATTTCAACACCCCAAGGGATAATCTCAACCACGCGTACCAACAGGGTATATAAAGGGGGCAGAGAAAAATTTGTACCTCAATCCAACCACGTTGTAATTGGAAAAGCATCGAGATGATGTGAAGTGTTGGTCTAAGCCACTACTATCTCGCTAAGGTTCTCGACTCATGCTTGTAATGGGTTGGTGTTCACAGTTTGGGCCTCACATATCGAGTGTATATCGAGGACTCCTTAGCAATCATGTTCATCCTAGAATAGAGGACTTTGTCAACCATACCCCTTCTACTAGACTTAGGATCATGCTATCTGAGTTATCTTCTTTGTGCAAAACCAATAATTCTCTATTTAGTTGAGTCAGTTGTATCCTTTGATTAATGCTTGCTGTGTTTTTGGGTCCTTTTCCTTAGTCTTCTTTTTGAATCTCAACTTTAGACCTATCTAGGGGCGAACCTGCCCTCTAAGGGCAGACCTGACTCATCCAAGGGAAGACTTGACCTCTGAACCAGCCCCTTTCCGGCCTGGTTTAGCCAATTTTGACCAACTTTTGTCTAATAGGAAGACTCGCCCTCCACAGGTGGACCTGCCCTTTGGATAGGTGGACCCACCCTCCATAGGAAGACCTACCCTCTGGATAGGACCTACCCTCTAGGGGTAGACCTAACCCTTGATCAGTTAGTTTTATCATCCATTTCATCATTCTAGACACTCGTTTCATCGTTTCACATGCTTGTTTCACCATTTCGATCACTCATTTCCCCATTCCGAGTAAACATTCACCCATTTCAAACCTTTTTCTACTATCTTGAACTCTCGTTCTACCATTTTGATCTTTTTTTACTCATTCTAATTGAATGTTCATCTATTTCACACCCTATTTTATCATTCTAAACTCTCGTTTAGTCGTTCTGATCATTCATTTACTTGTTCTGAGTAAATGTTTATCCATTTCAAACCTTGTTCTATCATTTCAAACTCCCATTCCGCCATCTTGATCATCCATTTACTCATTCTGAGTAAACATTCATCCATTCCGAACCTCTATCTCCTTGTTTCAAGAGTCATTTGTCCATTTCGAGTCATCGTTTACTCATTCTGAGTAAACATCCCTCCATTCTAAACCTTCCTCTAATCATTTCAAGATTCGTTCACCCATTTTGAGTCATTGTTTACTCATTCTGAGTAAACATTCATCCATTATGAACGTCTATCTCCTCATTCTGAGAGTCCTTCGTCCGTTTCGAGTCACCGTTTACTCATTCTGATTACTCATTCATCCATTCTGAGTCATCGTTTACTCGTTCTGATTACTCATTCATCCATTCTGAGCACTTTTTCACTCGTTCTGAGTCTTCCTCCCCTCGTTCTGAGAGTCATTCATCCGTTTGAGCACTCATCCATCCATTCTGAGCATCCATCTCATTTCATGTGCCCGAACAACTATTTTTTGACTGTTTTCACCCAAGGGTGGACCTTCCTAGCTAGGGGTGAACCTGACCTTTTCCAGGGGTGAACCTGCCCTCTAGGGGTGGACCTGACCTCTGAGCCAACCCTTTTTAGCCTATTTTAGCCAATGTTGATCAACTTTTTTCCAACAGGTGGACCTGCCCTCCCAACAGGTGGACTTGCCCTCCCGATAGGCAGACCTACACTCCTGATAGGTGGACTTTCACTCTCGATAGGCTAACCTACCCTCCAGGGGTAGACCTAACCAATCTAGGGGTGAACTTGATCTTTGAACCAGCCCTTTTAAGCCTGTTTTAGCCAATTTTGATCAACTTTTGTTCGACAGGCGTACTTTCCCTCCCAATAGGCAGACCTACCCTTCAGTTGTGGACCTGACCTTTGAACCAACCCTTTTCAGCCTGTTTTAGCCAATTTTAACCAACTTTTTCTCAACAGACAGACGTGCCGTCCTGATAGGTGGACCTATAGTCCACAAGCTAACCTACCCTCCAGGGGTAGACCTGACCCACCCTAGGGGCAGACTAGACCCTTGACCAATCAGTTTTATCATCCTTTTCATCATTTCACCCTTCGTTCAGTTGTTTCGAGCACTCATTTGCCCGTCATCAACACTATTCTGTAAGTCATCATTTCATCACCAAAATCACGTAAGTGCTACTTGGAATATCATTATAGTCCATATCCATCATCAGATCATCCATCCCAATCACTTAGACTTCGTTTCAAGAGTTTTGATTTTTATGCCGAAACTTTTAGAGGCCATAACTTTTGACTCGAGTGTCCATTAGAGCTAAAATTTTATGGGTGGTTGCATTATGAGGTGGCATGTGGATTTCCAACCGACCTTGGACCTCGTTTCGCCACATTTTTGGTACCTCAAACTTTCATCTTGACCCTAAAAATTGCAAATTAGTGTTTTTTTTTTTCAGTTTTTGAAAAATTATTTTCGTTATTAACTTAGAATGCATGTCTCAGATTTGAGATGTTAGTTGGAAATTCATCCTATCTTAGTTTTGGGTATTTTTGGGAAAAAAAATGGACTCTCAAAAGTATGTCCGTGAAGTTTCCTAAAATGGCAAAAATTGACAATTTTTGAAAATTGTGAAATCTGGAAAAATTTTATTGTCAGCACCTTACATCCTTTAAACCCCAGAACTTGGTGTAGAATCAATCCCATCACATCCTCCAATCATTCTAGGCTTCAATCCAATCCTAATATGAGCTTTAATCTAATTGCAATTTGAGCTTAACCAAAACCCTAATCTGAGCTTTAGTCCATCTGTAGTCAAGGTCTTTGGATATCGAAACAAATCTTAAGATCCCTCCCTTCATCTTCTTCATTTTTTTCCTATTCATCCTTTCATCCATTCTGAGAGTCATTATCCCAATCTGAGCATTTGTTCATTCATTTCGATCAATCATTTACTCGTTTCAACTTTTCATCCATCCACTTTGAACATTCGTTCCCTCTTTTTACTCGTTCCATGTAAACTTTCATCTAATTTGAACCTTCATCTATCATCTCAAACTCTCGTTTAGCCATTCTGATCATCTGTTTACTCGTTCTGAGTTCTCATTTATCCATTTCGAACCTGCTATCATTTCAAACTTTCGTTTAGTCTTTCCGATCATCCATTTACTCGTTTCAAGTAAACATTCATCCACTTCACACCTCCTATCATTTCAAAATTTCGTTCAGTCATTGCAATCATCCATTTACTCATTATGAGTAAACATTCATCCATTTGAAACCTCCTTCAATCATTTCAAACCCTCGTTCAACAATCTCGATCAATTGTTTACTCGTTATGAGTAATCTTTCATCTATTCCAAACCTACATCTTCTTGTTATGAGAATCATTCATCCATTGTGAGTGGTCATTTACTCATTTTGAGTAGTCATTCATCCCTCTCAATCATCTGTTTACTCATTCTAAGTAATCTTTCATCTATTCCAAACCTCCTCTCGTTCTGCGCAGTCATTTGTCCATTTTTATCATCCATTTCTCTACTCAAATCATCATTTTCCCCATCTAAATCCCTTGAACTTCACCTCGGGTTATTATCCAAATTAACCTAAGTGTGTGATCTGATCGTCATCACCAACATCTGCTTAGGATTGTCATTTGTCTTGAGTCAGTCAATCATCGTCGTTGGCCCAATCAATCCATTTTCAATCTCAAAGTGGATTCGGTGCCACAATAATCCATTTATCCTTTAATCCAATCAATAAGTATCCTATATCACCTAGGGTAATCTCTGAACAGGGTTTATAGTTCCTTTCATCATCCTATTTGATCCCTTAGTCTATCTTATCAATCATCAATCGATCTCATCCAATCCAATCCAATCACATCCCTATCCAATCACCTTCGACCCAATCAATCTACTTCCATCTCAGAGTAGATTTGGTGTCATAATCATCCTTTGATAATCAAATAGGATAGTCAGAATCATTCACATCACATCATCCAATCATCCTAATATGAGCTTTAATCTAATCCTGATCTAAGCTTAACCTAAATCCTGATTTGAGCTTTAGTCCATTCCCATCCAAAATCTTTAATCCATCCTCTTTATCCTTTCATCATCATGAATCCTTATCATCCATCAATAATAGTCAAGGGAAACCCTAATTATGTCGACAACGATAACGAAAGTCTTGTCGATCAAGAAGAATATGACATAGACCCCCTTGACACTATCATTGCTAGTAATTTTTCTCCACTTGCTTTCCAAAATCCAACCAACCCTTCGAGTTATCTCGTTATGTCTTTATCCATGCCTAATCATGCTCCTTATGCTACCTTTGGCAAGGGATATCCATCATATCCTTCATCTACATCATCCTCTTATCCTAGTCTGCTGTCACAATACCCCTATCCTAATCCCCCATCCACATCCTCCTATCTCAATCCTTCATTCACATATAGCCACTACCCTAATCTTCCATACCAATCTGCTCACCCTAATCCTACATTCACACCTTCCTATCCTAATCCAACATCCACACCAACCTATCCTAATCTAACATCCACATCTTCTTATCCTAATCTGACATCCACATTTCCCTATCTCAATCTGCCACCTCAATCTTCCCATCCCAATCCACCATCCCAATATCCTTACTACAATCCACCATCCCAATACCCTTACTACAATCCACCATCCGCATCCTCATGTCCTAATTCATCATTCCAATACCCCTATCTTAACACTTCATCTAATCTTAATCCCCCATCTATTCCCAGTCCTGCATCCAATCCCATTCCTTCATCTAATCTTAATCCCCCATCTATTCCCAGTCTTGCATCCAATCCCATTCCCCCATCTAATCGTAGTCCACCAATCCCTAGTCCTAATCCCCCACCAATCCATAATCCTTCATCCACTCCTACCATGCCATCCAAACCTAGAGTATGCAAGTTCCTCACTCTAGAAATTCTCCAATGACTTATAACAAAGAAGACATCTCCCACTCCACACCTTGAAATTGTGGAATCATTCCCTCCCAATCCATCATCCATGGTCATTAGTGACAAGACCCTTATCCACCCAACACCTATCATTGAAACCATCACACCCTCTGAATCCACTAATCCCCCATCTCCTATCATCACATCTACTGAATCCATTGAACACCCTCTTCCTACTCCGAGAGTCATCGAACCCATCAACAAGACACAAGTCCAAGCCACTCTTCACACTCCTAGTGACGACACACAAGTCCCATCCATTCCTCCCACTCCTAGTGTCACTAAAATCCATTCCCTTGAACATTTTGAATGCTCCATCCCTCCATCTTCCCCACTTGAAGAGTCCCACCAAGACTCCATTATGATGCATCCTACACACGATGATTCATTCCAAGAGCCTAATCCAAATCATGCCAACATATCCTCTTCTCCAGATCAAGATCCTACCATCCCATCTAGTCCACCTCAAGATCACAGTCCCCCATCCATTTTATCCCATGATCCCCTTGTCATTCAAGATTCCACCGCTCCATCTCCATCTCCATCACATGAGCCCGATACCACAAATTTGGATCCTATCATATCCCCTAATCACTCTCCTGATACCACCCATCCAAATGTCGCTACCGCATCATCTCCCTCTCATGATCCCCCATCATCGCCTAAAACTACTATCCCCACACTACTTGCATATCCCCTTGGTACTCTCACATTCTTCCATGGTGGCCTCCTCGTAGAATAAAAACATAGTGTATATACCATCCATCATCCTCCACCTAATAATGGACATGCATCATGTTTTAATAATAACACAAATCCTATCATGGATCGCATGCTCAAGAAAATTAACTATCAAGGAAAAGGTCTAGGCCTTCATGAGCAAGGTATTTTAGAGCCCATCCAAGTCAAAGAACAAATCTGCATGCAAGGTCTTGGACTTATTTCCCGCGGCTCACAATCTAAAGATGTTGGTACAACCTCTAGACGTCCTCAACGAGCCTCTTCCAAAAGAAATATAGGCTCTTCCCATCGCTCCACTAGATCATATGTTGCCATCCCTCCTCCTCCATTGTATCACCCCAAAAAAACCGTCCATATTGCTCCTTCATCTACTCCATCCATTTTAGGTCCTTATGTCCCTCCATCCACTATCTCCCATCCTTCATCTACTCCATCCACCTTGGGTTCTTATGTCCTTCCACCCACTTTGTCTGCTTTGGGTCCGTATATCCCAAAATCACCTCCTCCATCTCATCCTTCCAACATCCATCCATGTCATCCATCATAAACACCCCTTTCACATGTCCCCTAATCAAGATCAACAAAGGCACATACCTACACACTCTCCATCTACACATTATCCTCATAATCCTACCTCCATTGCTCCACATCACCCATATCCTTGCACCCATCCCATTGCTACTAAAATCACTTTGGATGTTAAAGTAAAAATACATAAATCGAAACATCCAAATGAATCTAAGGCTCCCCATGTCCCCTCTAA
Source organism: Sequoia sempervirens (assembly GCA_007258455.2). Classification (NCBI taxonomy): domain Eukaryota; kingdom Viridiplantae; phylum Streptophyta; class Pinopsida; order Cupressales; family Cupressaceae; genus Sequoia; species Sequoia sempervirens. The sequence goes on from VDFB02168118.1 coordinate 25,883,640, forward strand.
AAGACATGGTGAAGAGAAGAAAAATCTAAATCCAAATCAAATCCGTAGGCCACAAAGGTCCACCAAAGCAAAGATCAAAAGCATGTGGATCCCAAAGAAAAAAAATGCAATGCCTTCAAATTAAAAATCTAAAATACATGGTGAAGAGAAGAAAAATCTAAATCCAAATCAAATCCGTAGGCGACAAAGGCCCACCAAAGCAAAAATCAAAAGCATGTGGATCCCAAAGAAACAAAATGCAATGCCTTCAAATGAAAAATCGTTAACAACCTCCAACATTGCTCATCCAAAAGCTAATCATTTTCATCCACCCTCTCCTAAACTTGTTTTGGGTCCCTATGTCCCAAAATTCACTATTCCACCTCCTCCATTATCCCCATGTTCTCCGTCCATTAATCCTCTTATCTTTTCACATCCACTACCACATGTGCAATGTTGGTCCTGAACACATCTCCCCATCATTCCATCCATACACTTTCCAACATCCCACCCATTACCCCACCTATCTCCCCCATCAAATCCCTCTAATTCATCCTCTTGCATAATTCATTCCTCCTAATAACGTTGTACCAACATCCAACAGTCGGTTCAAACATGGGCTCTTAATACCTCATATAGAACTTGATGTTTGAGTCCTTCATCCATATCCTTATCACATGTCTTATAAATCCTCTTATTTTCCTCTCTATCCTTATCCATATCCTTCCACATGCTATCCAACAAGTTAAAAAACCCCAAAAAGTCAACAAATCAGAAAAATAAAAGAAATATATATATATATAATAGTAAAGAGAAATAATCCGTCCAATGGTGAAAACTTGGAAAACAAGCACCTTGGATAAGTACCACGATGAAAACCTAGAAAACGGGCATCATGCATAAATCCCCATCTACACTTGGGGGCAGCCTCCTGATATGCATTCCCTCCATCCACTATGCTTCCAGCTATGCAACCGTCTTCTTGTTATACATCATTTTTGTTCATCCCCTCCATCCTACCTATCTTACACATCCTACTTGGAATATCTCATTTATTCCAATCCTCCCATCCTCCTTGTGATCTTGATAATGATACGGGAAAACATATAAACATGCTTTGGACACCTCTTACCATACATTCCCCTCATCTGTACACTATCCTAATCCTCATTCACACTCGTCTACCTTCCTTATCCACCCATAATGCTACCTTCAATTTTCCTTCCTTATCCATGCATCCTATCTTCATCCCTCTCACTCCTTTATTTGTCTATCCTTCTCTATTGCATCCTTCATGCCTCCTCGACATCATTCATTCCATCAGAGTAATCCCTCCCATTTCCCTATCCTCATCTCATTATCATTATATCCATCTCCTCATCCTTATCTTTTATCCCTCCAAATAATCCTTATATCTATCTCCCCATCCTTATCTTCCTATCCTTCCATCATAGCATCCCTTTTCATCTATCCATCTAGTCACCTTTTCCTCATCCAAATCCTTATCTTCCTATCCATCAATCCAACCAATCCTTTTCATCTCCCAATCCTCATCTCCTTCTCCTCATCCCATCTTATAATCCCTTTTCATTGGTCTCTAGCTATAGGCTACTCCCCATGGAACACAATGCCATCTACCTCATCATCATCACTCCCACTTATTTTACACACCTTTTCAAATTTCGTATCATTTCTCATCATTCATCTCTCCATCATATCATCCTCCCAATTCATCTTTTGATGATTTGGATAACTATCCCATCCTGAAGCTTTGTGTAGTCATCATACTCTAATCCAATCTAATAGGTCTATCCTATCCCATCATGTCGGTCCAATCTTTTTATCCACTTATCATGGTTATCTCATCATCTTTTATCCATCATTTGACTTTGGCCTTTTGTTGAACTATGTTTCCCCTGCACTTTCATGTAGGCAAGGTCAATCATTTGATCCGTGCCTGGGGCTTTTTCTATCTATTCCTTTATCACCTATCATCAATCTTCATTGTCTGCTTTGCTCATTTTCTCCATCATGGTCTATCGTCATCCTTTTATCGAACTACGAGGGCTATGTGCTTCCATGTAGGAAAGCCTAATCTTTGAATGGCCCTTGAGCCCCTAGGTCTTTAGGGGGTGTCAGTCTCGTGTATTGTCTCTCTTGTGTCACATCATCAAGTTATGCCCTTATCTAGTTGGTTCTTAACAAACGAGATCCGCTTGTATTAGCAGATCCAATCTGTTTTGAATATCCTGCATGATATCGATCTTTCAGTTTAGTATCCATCATTTTTCTCAATAGGATGCATCCTTCCAAATAGACCTCATCAATCCCATCCATCCCCTTGATCCTATGGAAAATGATGTTTGAAATTGATTGTGATCTTTTGATGCTTTTGGCTTTTGTTTACCACTTGAGCTCCTTATCATCACTTGTCATGGTCACCTTGATCCATCATATCAGGGTGTGCTTTGACTAGTCAACATAGGGGTGTATCTTGATCTTTTCTTTGTTCTTGTCTTCTCGGTTGTCCCACGTAGTATGCACCAAGATCCTTGTGGTCTTGTGTTATGCTGGGGCATCCTTTTGTGCTTGTGGTTACTATAAGCATCTTGTCCATCATCATTTTTATTCCTTTCATCTATCTCACATCCCAATCCAATCCTCCCCCATTCAATCTAGCACAAATCATCTAATCATATCCTTGGTCTTGTTCCCAGTATTGTTACAAGCCTTGATCCAATCATCCTCATCCAGATGTATTCTTCCATATGTCTTAGGTTTTGTTTTGGGATGTATCCCTCCCTCATCAACAACACTTTCATCATCATCATCAGGAGGTATTCTTCCCTATCCTTTAGTGGTGTTTTGGGATGTATCCTTCCCTATCCTCATGTTGTTTCGGAATCTTTCATTCCCTCATTGGCAACACTCCATCCATCATCAACCCATTTTGGCTTGTACCTTGAATGGGGCAACTTCATATTTTTCCTCAAATCTATTTGTGCTTCATCCATCTCCTATTGCTTATCCTCCTATCTTGTCCATCACTTTGCATCATCTTCTTCATCTTCCCTTGCATCATCTCCTCCATTTCAAGAGCACACCTGTGTTCTCTTGAACCCACATGTCCTCTCGAGGAGGCATCCTTCATCCCCAATTTTCATCTTTTTTTTCCCTTCCTAGTCACTCCTTTGAATGACTGGGGCATCTTTCCAAATCTAACCATATTCTTCTAGGTTCTATGTTTTAATATTCTTTGAAATGATGCTACTCCGTAACACCATCTCAAAGAGGGGAAAAATGTAGACACCTAAATTTGGGCACTTAATTTATCCAAATTTATCCCCTTTTGTCTAAGCATCCCCTTATTTACATTAATTAAGTAATATCACTATTATTTAATTAATATCCTTAATTCTACCAAATCCCTAAGGTATTTAATTAATAAATAAATACCTTATCTCTTCAATCCTCCTTTTCATCAAATTAATTAAATAAATATGACATTTATTTAGTTCCTCACATGTCACATCCCTTTCTTAATCCTAATTATTCCTCTAATCTCATCATTAGGGATGTGCACATTCCTAATCCTTGATTAGGATGTGTCACATCCTCCAACTTTTGGAAGTTGGCCTCTAATCTCTCTTAGCCACCTAACCCTCCTCTAATCCTTCATTAACTAGCCTAATCAACCTCTCAAGGAATTTTTAATTTGTTTTATCCTTACAAGGAATATTAAATTCCTTTTTCTCTTCCCCACGTGATCTTTGACTTGTCATATCAAGTCACATGTGAACTCTTCCCCTTCTCCCACATACCTCTAATATTTCATAATTTGTCTAATTAGGTACTTGCACAACCTTAATCACTTAATTAGGTCAACCTAATCTCCATGTCATGTGTCATAAGTCAACCTTATTAAAGGCTTTCTCCTTTTGGAGAAGGCACCCCTTTCGTCGTGTGAATTTTTAATTCACATTTAATCCCCCAATACATTTCAAAGAATTTTAAATTATTTTTCTCATTCCCATGTGGATATTTGTGAAATTTTTAATTCCTCACATGTCCTCTCACCCACATGGGGACAAGGACCTCCTTTATGAGGAGATCTTGTCCAAATCCCAAGATACTATGTAGTACCTCCATGTCATGCACTCTCCTTCCACCTCATTTCCACATCATCTTTTCCAAGCCACTTCACATGCCACATGTCAAGATGTGAGGGCTTGTGAGTTCTCAACACACTATAGCCCTACATCTTTGCTTTGTTGGCTTAATCTCAACCATCCATTTCCCTAGAGAATTCAAAATTCTCTACAAATACCCCCTCTGTTCTCTCATTTTGAAAAGAGATCATTATGCTAGCCAAACTCTTGCAAATTTTTCTCTTGAGCCATACTTAGCCAAATACTTGCATTTGCATCCACTTTCACCCATTTTCCATCCATCTCACAATCCACACTTCCATCTTTTTCCATCAAAGGAGCATACACTACATCAAAGATCGAAAGGGCCAACCAAAAGGACAACTCAACAAGGTAAAATGTTCCATTTTGTTTTTTTAAGTTAATCATTTGCCAAATCTTGAGGTGTAGGGTGTTTATATTTATTATTTGCACTCTTTTGTTTGCTACTCATTTTCTAACACATATTTTTGCCCTATGACACCAACAAGATAAATGCAGTGAGGTTGGTGAGAAGACTGCACATATCCATGCACAACCATGGGATCCACTCCCCACTATCGCTCCCATGGCCCAACATCGTCAATGAGCGGCTGAGATCAATCTATAAAAATGATCTTCACCATTCCCCACTGGCTCGCTAGGTGAAAATGAACAATGGTTAAAACCAATGAGATCAGGGAAATATCGTTACCTGTCTCGGTCTACTCAGGTGGTGGAGCCCACATTGCACAGATGTCATTTGACATGGGTGAGAATGATTGGTTGTGAGCACATTGGTGAAGTACCACTGGAAATAAAAAGTGGTCAAACAAAGGTTGGCTGTCTGATCATCCATCAATGTAAATGATCGATGGATAGCATTCAAAATTGGAAAAATAACATGTGATGGTTGTTTTTACTCTGTGCAACCAACCCTCATTAATGGCTAACATCCTACAGAGTGATTGAGTTGATCTCAATTCATGTGGAGAAGCAAATACTAGTAATCATGAAGAATAGCCTACTGATTTCCATGCAAATGGGGAGTTAAATGGTGACAGTACATCTGCCAACAAGCTTCCTGGGTTATGCATGTGTGTTAGATATTGATTGTGAACGTCATTGCTCCACGTGATAAATATAGAAGGAACATTTTTTATTCAGGTCATTAACACTTAGCATTTAGAAGTTTGATTGATTAAGGCAAGGAAGTGTGAGAAATTATCAGAGAAGAAAATGAGAAAACTAGTAAGGAATTCTGCTTGATTGAGTTCCCTGAGGTCTGGTTCTAATGCACTAGAAGTTGCTCCATTAAGGCAAGGAAGTGTGAGCAATTATCAGAGAAGAAAATGAGCAAACTAGTAAGGAATTCTGCTTGCTTGAGTTCCCTGAGGTCTGGTTCTAATGCACTAGAAGTTGCTCCAGCCATGGAGGCCCATATTTCCATTGAAAAAAAGGAAAATAAGGTATGGGAGTGGCTCCTATGGATGCAAAAAATTTCCCACCAACCTTACGAGCAGGACCTCTAATAGTGACATCGAGACCGACTCTGCTTACAGTTAGTATTTAGCTCTTTTGAATGATGATTTTCCCTCTGATGAGGAAGTGATATCTATTGTGCCATTGGCAGTCAAAACCCTTAGTGGGTGAACTAGAACCATGTTGGGTAAAGAAAAGAAAGAGGGGGAAGCTAAGGTTTCCTCTCCTCCTCTAGCAACAACTAGGAGTGGTCGTGTATATCGCGGTCATGTCACTGGTAAAGATGGGGTGATGGGTAATTAAGAATTTGTTGGGGTGGTCCTATTTTGAATGCGACACTTTTGGTATTTGGCATTGGTTGTATACCTTCATGGCATTTTGTATTCCTGGTTCATTGTGGCACAGATAACGAGAAGGGGAGTCTTGGCAGCAATTAGCATATCCTTTCTCTGGCGGCGGTTACATTTTGGCTTTCCCCACTTGCACCATGTTCTGAATATTCAACATGTGGGGGTTTTGAAATGCAAGTAAAATGCAGTTGAGATTTTGATGAAATGAAAATATGTAATGAAGTTGCATTTGAGCTTGAAGTTTGTCACTTCCCTTGTGCTTTGAAAGGGAAACCACGGCTCATTTGTAAGAGAGAGAACAAGAGAGAAGGATGAAAACTATGGCTAGGTTTTGGTCGAATGTACATAGGTAGATAGGAATAGAATAGCTTGTTAGTTTTGAGCTTTATGAATGAACTCATGCAATTAGCTTAATTTTTTTTATCATATATGACTTAAATACAAGCGAATATATAATTCTGATATATTTTTCTGCTTTTGCAAATCTATGTGAATTTTGAATAGAGATATTAATGGTATTTTTATTCTACTTTGAGGATTTGTTCAAATGTATGTCTCTTTTCTTTGTTTTGTTTCAAGCAATCAATTAAATACTTAAATGGGGCCATAAATTTACATTCATTTGTAAGGGATTTGATAAGTAGTGATGTATCAAAAAATTTGAGCTCCATGATGCAAAGTGTTGTATGTGTGACTCCATTTTTCCCAATAAATAGGACACTGATATGTTCCTTAATGATTTATCTAAAGGGTTAATCAAACAATCATTTAGTGACCAACCTAAAGCTAGGGGTTAAATTAATTTAAAATTCATTAATTCCAAAGTTCATATGTGGCAATTCTCATTAAGGATGTCTTCATTTTGATGAATGGGTAGAAAATTACTTAGAAACAAGCCAATTTCTTAGTGATTGTTGCATAAATATCCTTCATTCAAATGTGATCTTTCTAATGATTTTTTCAACACAACAAAATCTTAAGTGAACACATTAGGAATACCCTCCTTGGTCCCACAGAGCCTAAAGTGCAGAGGATCTCAGTCATTGACTAGATCTTGTTAGTTGGCCATTCATTTCAAGAGTCTTGAACATAGGAATTGGCTATTCCTTAGAGATGTCTTAGGTGTAGTGGAAAACACCAATAGAAAGGAAGAGCATATACTCAGGATGAAGAAGATGTAGATCTTCAATTTGGTACATACAATTGAGAAAAGAAGAGAAGATGAATCTCAAGAGAGAGAGAGAAGAAAGAATGAAAATTCCAAGAGAGATGGCTCCACAGGTCCTTAGACCCAAGGATAGTTTGAAAAATCACACTGAAGGCCCACAGACCAATAGTGGACATATCCTGCAGGATTAAAGCATCTCACAGGCCCAAAGACCTACAAGCAGGGTGTCCCTCAAGATCTCTCACATGGAGGAAACCAAGATGAAAGCATCTTACAGGTCCGTAGACCTACAAGGAGGCATCGCCCTAAGTCTCTCACATGGAGAAAACCTAGATGAAGGAGACTTCACAAAGTCAAAAATTACCTTCACAGTCACACCTACAAAGTGACATGTTAACCCATAGATATAACATTTCTAAAAGCAACCATGTAAGAAATTAAGAGGAAAATCACAAAAACTATCATTAGATTGGAAAGCTTTCAAAGGGGTCCCTCAAGAACCCTTCAAAAGGAAAAGGGGTCCACTCATGGGATGCTTCATTTGAAAGACATCGAAAAGAGAGGGGGTCTTCAAGAAGGACACACATCTCTAGAGCAAGTTATCACTGCCCTAGCATAAAGGGGAGGAGAACCATGCAAGATACCTAGAACATTAAGGATAGAGGTAAACCTCAATATCACTTGTTATTTGAAAAAGAGGCGAGTGCATTAACAAATGAATGAGTGATGGCACCTGAATCACAAATTTGCTGTATTTTATCCTTCAAGGCCTTACATTCACTAGTGGAATGGCTAGGCACTCGATGGTATGCACATAAAAAATGTTTTTCTTTATCATGTTTATGAATTTTCTTATGAGTAGAAGAAGGAAGAGTAATCAAGTGGAATTTAAGAAGCCTCAACAAGATACACTTTTCTTCAGATAAGGAATTAGGAGTAGGAAGCAAACCTTTCCCTTGTGGAAAATTTTTTGACTTCTCGCAAGAAGAACATACAGAGGTAGCAGACAATGGAGGATCTACATGAAGAGTATTATTCCGACAAAGGGGATCATGCTCCTCTATGAGATCGCCATCATTTTTCCTGATAGGATTACTGACATTAACCTCTTTAATAGAAGTTTGATCATCTTCCTCAGAAGGAGGATCAACACTAAGAACATTATAATTTTCATTCACCTTATCCCGCGATACATAAGAATTACCATCTTTGATAGCGAGTTTGGATGATGTTATTGTAAGGTTTAAGTGGATCGGGTCGACTTGATATCCCCCAATGAAGGAATATATAAAATATAAAGAACCCCAATCATCACTAGGACATGAATTCTTTTGAGAAGTAGGAGTAGACTTAGGATTTCTTGCTTCAAAAGGATCTTCTTTAGGGATATCTATCTCAAGATTATCCTTTGTAGTGGGCACTGCTAGAGTAAATATCAACACATTTGAAGAAACTGAATGGATAAGAGTAGGAACCACCGAAATATGACTAGCAATTGCCATCTCACATAAATGCATAGCATCAAGGTTAGCCTTGACTGTGACTACTTGATTATTACAAATGAATTTAACAGATTTGCGTAAGGTAGACAGGACTACACCCATAGCATGAATCCACGATCTAACAAGAAGAAGGTTATATGTTAATTTTTCTTACATAACATATACATTGGTAGGTATAGTAATGGGTCCCAACCTCAAATGCAAGACTATAGTATATAGGGATTATTGACTGACATTATCGAACCCACGAATGACAACCAAAGAAGTGTTAAGAGAAGATGAATCCAAGGTCTACCAAGAAGAAGGTTATATGTTAATTTTTCTTAAATAACATATACATTGGTAGGTATAGTAATGGATCCCAACCTCAAACACAAGACTACCATACATAGGGATTATTGATTGACATTATCAAACCCATGAATGAAAACCAAAGAAGCATTAAGAGAGGATGAATCAATGTTAATTTTCAACAATAGATTGATGCTACATACATTGAGCACTGATTCGACATCAATGAGGGTACATATAATGCCAGTATTATTAGTGTTAACTATAATCATTAAAGGATTTGCTTGCTTTTTCACTTTTGGAAGCAAGATTTCTTGTGGATAGAATGTGATATTCAGCGAATCTGTACGAATATAAGCTATCAACGCATCAACATTTGTTGGCCTAGCAGAAGAGGGAACATGGATCTTTTTCAAGGCTTCCTAAAGCATACCTTGATAATCCAGAGTAGACTGAAGCAAGTCCCACAGTGAGATCTTAGCCAGAGTAACTTGGAGTTGCTCGACAAGATCACAATTATTGATTGCTTTAGTCATAGGTTTAGGTTCTTGAGAAAGGATTAGTTTTTTATTCATTGTATTTTCATAAGTATGGGCTACCGCTCTATAAGAGGGAGCCATAGAAAGATCAGGAGAATCACTATCAAATGGAACACCATCAATAGAACAAATACTCTCAGGAGAAGGACTAGCTTGAGTCACGTAAATGCTGGTCCCTTAGGCCTTTGAGGGGTGGTAGAGACATAGATTACATTTATAGAATCATCACAACTATTGGAATAATTATTTTAGGACATATTCTCAATATCGATCCAAAGATGATCAGATGTGGAAGGAGATTCGTCATGTGTTCGAATGTATCATCACTGGAGGAGAGTGCATCAGAAAAAATATGAGATTAATCACTCATGAATGCAATGTCTCTAAAAGAGATTGTATTGGAATGAATAGAAGGTAGAGTAACATTAAGAAAGGTATCAATGATTTCATCTTCTTGCAACAAGATATCCTCCGAAGCCGGAGGAGTCTCATGAGAAGGATCAAAGACAACGAGTGACAAAGGTAAAGCCAAGTCACTATCACACGCATGAAATGGAACATCATTAAAATTTTGAACAAAATTAGATACTAAACTAATAAAAGAATACATTAAATTCATTCAAGAGTGATAGAACTAAGAAAAACCAAAAATCCATTTTTTTTTTATTTTTTTGGTATTTTCTAGGTTCTAGTAATTTGCATTTTTGGAGGTCTTCGAAGTGGAATTTGGTGTCAAAACATGTGTCGGTCCCTAAAATTTTCCTGTTGAAGGCACAATTTTTTAGGGATTGAACTAGTCCTCTTGGAGATCTTTCCAAAGGTGCAAATGGTTCTAAATTTTGAGCATCGAGTCAAAAGTTATGACCTCACCAAGTATGGGTAAATAAATTCGTAGTTTTTTTAAAAATACCCTCTTCACATTGGGTTCACCAAATTTAGATAAGGGGGGTTCACTACTCATGAGTCCTCTTCATTCAGAGAGCCTCATGGGGTGAACTACCATAAACTACCTCAAGGAATAACGTGATAGTTCCAGAATCTGGAAGAGTAGGTCACAAAGATTCTCTAGACAAACTAACGAGCTATCGGTCAGAGGACGTAAGCGTGAAATATAAATGACAGTGCAGTGTGCTGGCATCTCAGAGGCATGTTGGCATCTTGTACAAACCATAAATCAAGTTTATCATAGAGAATGCAAAGTGACTACTCTAGAAACATAAAATTGACCTAGGCCTACAAGATTTATTTTCTCCACATTTCCTATTAAGATAATTAAAATATTGAATTATGTCCTATGGTCCAAATTCAGCTATTAATTAAATAATTCTCAATTATTTAATTAATTCACATCTTTTATTCCTCTTGACTACTTAAATAAATAAATTATATTTATTTTATTTAAATACATCGCTAATTTCCTATGTCCCTCTATAATTAAATAAATTCCTAAATTTTTTTAATTATTATTTGTCCACTATTTCTTCTTGATTATTTAAATAAATAAAATTTATTTATTTATTTAAATACGCCATTAATTTGTAATGTCTTCTTATAATTAAATATTTTTTTATAATTTATTTAATTATTGTCCACCTTGGGTTTTTCTAATTTTAAATAAAATCATTTATTTAAAATTATCCAATTTCTCTCTCCAAGTAAATAATTTAAAATCATTATTTACTGTCACATGGTTGGGCACCACTTTTGAATTAAATTAATTTTTAATTCAAACGATCAATTTAGCCTTTTAAATCAAATAATTTTAAATTATTATTTTATTTTCCAATAGCCTCTTTTTTCATGCATAATATTCGAGCTTGTCACATGCAACCTTGTCCAATCATTTTATCTCTCTAAAATCAAATCTCAACCCTTCATTTCAAATTTCACCTTAATGTGGCCCTAACCCTAACTGTGGGTTGTCACATTTAATTTCAGCCATTGATCTTAGGGCATCTCCCATCTAACAATCCTGTCCATTCATCTAAAAATGGATTTTCTAAAACAGGCCATTTCAACCTCATTTGACACAATTCATACATCTCATATATCTTGACTTCATGCTGGCATAACATTTTCAGCATACTTTAGGCTTATTTCACACTTGAATACTAGAATTTGTATCTTTTCAATAGAATCCTTCAATATTTGTTTAGGACATAGTCATAGTCATAGGTTGCTCATCAAAAATATAAAGGAAAACATAATATTGCAGCAAATGGAGCAGGGAAATGAAGGTCATTTATGGAGGGCTTGAAGACTTTTGGTGAGATTCTTCTTTGTTTTATGCTATTTAACTCCATTATACTTCATTATTTAGCTAGGGTTTTGCTTATGCATCTTATTTCATATTAACCTAACTTTTTGTCTTAGTTACATTGGTGAAACTGACGTGAAAAAACTTCTTTTTGCAGATTTTCATACAAATTTTCATCTCTTTTATAGGTACAGGTACAAAACACTACATCTACAACTTTTTTAGCCGCAATCACTATGTCATGACACATTCACTTTTGGGAATGACGGATCTACATTTATGAGTTGCATCTAACAGATAGAACAACACATTTGATTTCTTGAGATGCATCGACAAGCCCGACTGACACATCCAACTTTTGCAACACATTTGCCTGGTAAATTCTAGCTTTCAATTTTGCAACACATTCACTCTGTAGAATGACGGATCTGCTTGGTAATTTTTTTTGGGGTTTTTACATAATTTTCCATATTTCTTCTTTCAACTTAGTAGCTTAGGTTTTTTGGGGTTACTAACCTATTGTTTACATCAAGTAGCAAGATGGAAGAGGAGTCTAACCTTTGTTTTTTGATTATTTTCTAGTTCTTTTACAATCCTAAATGAAAAAAAAAAAACAATCTACAACTTGCATTCACATTTCATGGGTTTAAATTGAACATGCATATTCACTCATGGGCTTAAAATGGACAAAAAATTGCATTGAAACTCATCAAGGCTAAAATTTACATGCATTTTTAATGGCATTGGTTTAAAATGATTTTTTTTTTCTCACACTAAATTGGGTTTAAAACAAACACGTGTCTTGTGTGTCTTGTGGTGTAGTGATTGCCTCTTAAGTGTGTATGCAATTCTCTTACACTTTGTGTGATCTTTAGAAACAAACACACTAAGAGGTTGTTACTTTACCATCCCCACATTTCAATTTGGGTTTTAAAAATGAACATTATGTGAGTGTGAGGCGAAGGTGTTTATGTATGCACTCCCCTTGTGCTTCATGCGATCTTAGGTGACCAAAAATGACATATTTGTCTTGATTTTGTTTAACCTTAGAGGGGCCTACCTCGAAAGAGGGAATGAGTCCAACTGATTTTTTGCTCGGGCCGATATATAGAAGGATAAAACTAAAATGTCAAGTCCTCATGGTATGTAGGCCTTAGCTATGCAGTGTCATTCAAAAATGGGTATCTACCTTTTCTTTTAAAGGTATAAGATCGCCTAGTAGAGTGATTAAATCCTTAAGTGGCTTGCTTGATGCTCTCAAGGTGACATGTCCCTGAGTATTCACTAGAACCCTCTTGTGTAGTTTTCCAAAAACCCTTCTATTTGCTAGTGTAGCAACGGTCGTAGCCAAGGAACCCACATTCTTGTAGTTCTTAGTAGAGATGAAGAGCCTATCATGGGATATTGATGAGGGCTTGAAGCTTGGTTGAGCCGAGAAGTGAGTACAATGTAAGGGGGAGCCACTGTGTCCAAGCTTCTAAGTCACCCGCTAAGAACAAGTGTGGCTGGAGTAAAATCCAAGTGGGATCTAGTGAATATAGTCCTTGCCAACCCTAGGTTTTTGATTGTATTCTTTGTGTTTGTTTCAAAATTTAAAGAAAAAAAATAAATTTCCAAGTGTTTTTTGAAACTATGAACACATAAACATCCTTCAAAAATTTGGAACACATTCAAACTAAAAAATCCTTTAAAATGTACCAAAATTTGCAAGGAAACTAAACTTTAGACTCTATACAATGCATCTGAGACTCTCTACAATGCATTCGACCTACTAAGTCGCATTTGACAAACAAAAAAATGTATCTGACTGTAGTGCATCACATTTGCCTCACTCTACAATGTAACTGCTCTATTGAAACACATCTAAAATCTAGAACAATGCATATGTTGAAACCGAAATGCACTTGTCTTTCTGAACCGCATTTGTAACTTGAAGGCCCACATCCACCTATATTGCAACGTATTTACTTCACAGGAAAACAAAATCGATCTATTGAACCACATTTTCTATCCAAAACATGCATATGCTGAAACTAAAACACATTCAAGACTCTACAACACATTTGATACCTGAAATGACATATTTTCCTGGCATTTAGGAAAATCATTATCACTATCCAAACCCAAGACCAAACATTTTCAAACTATTTTCAAACATCTTTTTCCAATGGCCCCTATTCAAAACCAGAAAAGGAATTGCTCAAATCTCTCATCTTTGCATTTTTTAGCTTGCATTTTACCATAGGTATACCTTTTCAAAATTTTAGTTCCACCTTAGGATCCATCATCATTTCCAACATAAACAAGTCTTCTTTTTTGTAGACTTTGGAATGGGAAAATTTGTCATACCTTGCAAAATATTTTCCTTCAAAAGTAGGTTATCATTGGACTAAGTCAAAATCAATTCCTTTAGTCATTATCCTTTTGTGAGACCATTCCAACTCATAAGTCTACTTGGGAAACCTCACTTTGTCATCTTTTCCTTTCATTGAGTCCTACCAAAAACTCCTTTGATAATCCAAATTTATACATTGACCAAGCTTTGACTGGTTAGTAAACCTTTTTTAAAAGTCCATCAAAATTGATTGCACCTTAGACCTTTGCATTGGCATATCTTGAAAAATTTTAGTCTTCCATCATTCATTTTATTCCTCAATATCATTTGGAATTTGCTTGCATTCCTTATTCCAAAAATCCAAAAACATAGTGTCATATCATTCCCATCATTTAGTTGTCATTCATTCTCTCTCATTTGAGCAAATCCTTATATGGTTGAGACAACGTTCCAAAGGAAAAGAAGAAAAATGGACCCTTTTGGACAAAAAACTAACCCCTACAACTTTTCTAATGACATGAAATTAAACACAGACATGGGAGCACCTTTCATCAACCCTTTCAGTGACATAAACATGGAATTTTCCTCATGCAACCCATTTGAACAATTTATATGTAGAGACGAAAAAAAACAAGTATTTGTGGAAGACTTAGAATTTGTTGCTCAAAATTATGATTGTGCTTCCTTTGTGGAGGAACTACTCTTGCAAAATTTAGAGAGATATCTAGCCATGCTTTTACACCAAGAGGCCAAATTTCCATGAGGTTTCAACATTAACACCTTAAGAGTAGCCTCCCCTGATCATAATGCAAACAATACCTCGAACACCAACCAACCTCTTTTGACACTCTAACATAATGCAAACAATATCTTCATTGGTGCCACCACACGAAATGTGACAAACACCATCAATGCTACATGTGATGGCACCTCAACTCAAAATACTTATAACACGGTCAAGACAACATCTATTGGGGGAATATCAACCATATCAAAAGCCACATCACAATCTATCCGACAAATGTCAGCAACTTCGTCACAAACTATTGGGACTACCTTTGGATTTTCAACCAATACAATGGGGACAAATTGATCAAACCTTTTATTTGGAGCTTCATCTAGGGCTATGGGAATGACATTGTCAAATCTTTTAATTAGGTCTTCAACTACTGCCATGGGAACAAATTCATCGAACTCCTTTGGGAGGAATAAATGATGAATCACCATTCAAGGACCCCAACCCAAAGTTAATACTTCATCACAAATCAATACCAACACCAATATCCCCCAAAGGAAAAACAAAAACACTCCACATGGCCACATTTACCAATTTGGACAAGGAAATCAAATAAAAAACACATGAATTCATTTGGACATCAAAACACTCAAGGACAACATATTCTGCAAATACACACTAACACTACTAGAGTACACGTTCCTACATATGCGTCACATATCCATACACAACAACACATTCCTAATAAAAACACTCAGTACCAAGAAATTCCAAACCAAAATGAAGCATACATCCCACAACAATTCATCCCAAATCAGAACACATCATCTTAGCAAACATGAACTCATGGAATACCCATTACCAACATGTGTGACGCCACAAAAATTCCTATAATTGATGCACTCATAGCTCAACTTGTGACCTTGCAAAAAAATGGAGAACATGCAATTGTCCCACAAAAATACCCACATGTCCTATGAATTATGTCCATACCCATTTGACATGAGTTTATACATGCCACAATTCTCTGTAGGACATGTGGTACCCAGCTTCTCCAAATTCAAAGGAAAAGCTAATCCCCTTGAGCACACAAGATAATTTACAACAAACTGCATAGACATTGCATATGAACATACCTATCTGATGAGATTCTTCCCTAGAAGTCTCATGGGTCCTGCTCTTGAATGGTTTGCTACCTTTCCTAAACGAATAAAGTCATGGTAAGAACTTGCTAATAAATTTGTACAAAATTATGCCTATAACATTGACACCAATGTTATCATTTCCAATTTATGTACAATGACCCAAGAAAACACCAGTGAGACATTAATCCCATTTTTCCAAAGATGGTGGGTCTAGAAAGTCAATGCTTTGTTGAGATACCAGAAAAGTAAAAGGTAAACATGTTTGTTCTAAACCTCGTTGGCCCATTGAAATAAAATTTGTAGGTTCATTGTTGCACAACTTTCATAGACCTAGTCAAAAAAGGATTCCAACTTGAAAAGGAATTTATTGCTAAAGGAGAACTCAAATATGGCAACAAGAACACAAACCCAAACCCACATCAGTAACAAAAAAATAAGTGGGTAAAAAACAAACATATCACCAATGATGGCATTGTTGACACTAAAGTAGAAAATGTGACAGGTCCTGCAATCACCCTCAAAAGAGCTCAACCATAAAATGCACCATTGACCACACCGATACCTACTGCAAACACCATCCAAAACAACCAAATCCAAGGGAAACCACTTCGAACCAGATAATTTCCAAAAGGATGCACGTACACTGCCTTGGGTGAACCAATTGAAGTTGTCCTTAAGAAGCTCCTCCAAAACAACATCATCACATTGCTAGAATCTAAACCATATGACCCCAGACAATTCAGGACATCTTGGTGGGATGACAATGTATTCTGTGATTACCACAGAGCCAAAGGGCATAAGAATTCTTCCTATAGGAAATTAAGAAATCTCATATAGGATCTTATTGAAAATTGTACCATTAAACTAGATGGGCAACAATTTGCTTCAAACTCAAACCATACAATTCATAAAAATGCATTGTAGGATCATGGTTAAGGGAACCCCTCTACGTCAGGTCCAAAGAATAGCAATTGAGCCAATTACACTCGCACTGTTGTATATGTGCAAGATCATCATGGAAAAATAAGGCCCTTAAGTGGTGAAGATTATAGAAAAATCAGAGTTAGGAAACTTGACATGAATTTGAATAAGTTATCTATATTATCTCAAAAATATGTAAGAATAGAATCTTTAGAAAATTGAATGTAGATTCTAAACTACTAGGTTTATTTAAAAAAAAATCTATTTGGTGAAAATTTTAAATTTCAATGCAATAGTACTTAAAGTTCAAGGAAAAAATAAGTAGGTTTATGTTTGACCACCCTAACCACAATAAAATGATAATTATTTTTTATAATATTTTAGAAACAAGTACAGGACTCATGTTTTGATGTGATGCATAATTTTTTGTAATTTTTTTCCATGTAAATAATTAATTATAAATTCTTTATTACAAATTTTTAAAAATATAAAAAATCGTATGTTTGACCAGCTTAACTTGGTCAAAACTTCATGATTTTTTTTTTTAATCCTATAGTATGTGAAGCATAGAATGTGATGCATATTTCAGATTCAAAAAATGTGATACTATTTGAAAGCTATTGATTTTTTTCAATCAGCCTATCAATCAAGAATTTAGTCATAATTCAAATAGAAAATGA
The DNA here is from genome assembly GCA_007258455.2 of Sequoia sempervirens. Taxonomy (NCBI): domain Eukaryota; kingdom Viridiplantae; phylum Streptophyta; class Pinopsida; order Cupressales; family Cupressaceae; genus Sequoia; species Sequoia sempervirens. The sequence continues at coordinate 25,901,191 of VDFB02168118.1, forward strand.
ATAATAATTGTTTATTAAACTCAAAGTAAATCATAATTTATATTGGTGGAAAGCTAAGAATCTCCTTTAAAAACCCTTTTCATTTCATCAATTTTTAGTAAAAGGAAAGTCGTCAGCCACATACCCTACACATACCCATCATATCGCCGCTTTTTGGCCCACCATGATCCTACACATACCCCGCTTTTGATTGTTCCGGTGGACCTATCATTAATCACCTCCAGTCTATTGATGAACACGTCAATACTATCACCATTAAGAAATATCTTGAGTGTAATGTCACCACTCATGGAGGTAAGGTCACCATAGCTGGTCCTCCTATTAGACAACCAAAGATCACAATACCCTGTCCCTCTACCAAATAGTCACAACCCAAATGACAATTTAATCTTATTGACCAATTGGGAAAAACACTTGCTCAAATCTCCATACTTGAGTTGCTATGCATCTCACCTTTACACAAAGCCATAATTGATAAGTTCTTACAAGAGTCTTTTGTATCAATAAACGTTGATGTCAACCAATTTGAAGCCATGGTCAGATACTTGGCTACTCCCCATCACATTACCTTTTTAGATCAAAACTATTCTTCACCTAAATCATCTCACAATGACGCATTGCATATCAAAGTATTAATCCATAAACATAAGGTTAGATGAGTCTTAGTAGATGGTAGAGCAGGACTTGATATATGCTCCCTAAAACTGGTTAAAGAACAAGGTTTCTCTGATGGTTGTGTAGACGCAACAAAGAGTATTGTCATAAAGGCATATGATGATGAGGAAAACTCTTCTTAGGGAATTATCACACTTCCTATTCAAGTAGGGCCAATCATTATGGATACAAGATGTCACATCTTAGATATTGAACTACCCTATAACATCTTGCTTGTTCGACCTTGGATCCCTGCCTTAAAGGTTGTACCATCCACTTATCACCAGTGTCTGAAGTTTCCTTTTGATGGCACCAAAATTACCAGGCCTTAAGATCCTGATCCTTTCTAGTATTGCACCAATTTGAGAGGTATTTCATAATGCTAAGTGCCAATTAACCATGAATATTTGACATTTGACATCCACTTCTTCCAAATACATTAATCTCTTGACACTTGCCAAAATTTCCACATCCACTCCATCCTCCACCATACCATATTCTACCATCATCCCAAGTACTAACCCTAATATCAAGATCTAGGACCAAGGTTGCAGAGAATACAAAATTGAACACAACCTATTGTATCACTAAAATACCCAAGTCTCCAAAAGCTTATGGTAGGCCTTGTTTCAAAATAGAGCCTAAAGAGATTTTTAAAGTTCCTCTGACAATGACTTTTACAAAATGGGGATAATTGAACAAGGAAGGCATTGAAGACATATCATGATAGATTTACAAAGAGATAGAAGACCTACCTCCCTTACCAGTACAACAATATGACAAAGGCTATGACATAATGAAGGAAAAAGTATATGATAGAACTAGTGGCCTAAGTAAAGACAAGAATGGAAGGAGAGAACCTATAATTCCTTTCATATGACCAAAGTATTTAGGGTTAGGGTTTGGCCTAATTGAAACTGATGATCCACATACCAATGTACTTTTAGCTGAGAGCGTGAATGTTTTTGAATGTGTCAAGACTATCGAAGATTCCCTTACTAAAACTGACTCACGTGAGTGGGAGTTTGGTTCTCAAAGGTCCTTGAGTGATTATTCCCTTGATGAAATGTTTCTAGAACTTGGTGAGATTTACTTTGATGAAAGATTCAAATAGATGTTTAAAGTTGGACTTCCTAAAGACCCTCCTAAAATCCCATTAAAAAGAGAAGAATGGGTAAGACTCTTTTGGCCTCATGATGATGACAAACCTAAACTATCATATGATCCTATTGACCATAATTTTGACTTGCTTATCTAGCCATCTGACCATATTGATCATCATTCTGACTTGTTGACTGGCCATCTAAGACTATTGACCATGATTCCAATCCATTTGTGCCTTATTTTTCCAATGAGTCTAATTTTCTTGAATCAAGTGAAGATGACTACTAGATAGAATCTGAATGGGACTTTGAGGATGAAAATTTTGTATTTACCCATTCTGCATCAGTCTGCATGCTTTCCACATCATCCCCCACCATTCACCAACATTGATGATGGTATCTCTCTTGTCTACCCACAACTCATTGACTGCGATCAACAAGGCCTACCCACTATAGACATTTTTCAGAATGATGAAGCTATTGTAGAATTCATGGGACTCCATGATGACATACCAATTGGGGACCACAAATCTAGATTCGCTATAGATCTAGATTATGCAGCAAACTTTAGGGAGACTGTGCAATCCTCTAGTCATAAAAATAATAAAAAAAAAAGACACGTCTTTAGGTGAAAACCACAAGGAACCTTCTGATGATACAAAAATAAAAATAAAGGATGTATCCGAGGGTGAAAACCTCTCTGAGCCGCCCAAGGATGTAGGATTAGACAAGAAAATTCAGCAATGCTCATTAAGGACACGATAGAAGTTAATATTTCCACAACAGAGGATACTAAAATGGTTCTCTTTGCATCCTCTTTGATAGAAGAAGAAAAGCCTGAGTTTCAAAAGTTCTCAAAACATAAGATTAACTTTGCATGGTCCTATGCCGATATGCTAGGATTGGATCTAGCATTATTTTTGCACCATTTTCCTTACTACTAGATGCTAAACCAGTCAAATAGAAATTGTGAAAGATGCATCCATAGATTGCCTTGTTCATCAAAGATGACCTCAAGAAGCTGCTAGATGTGGGGTTCATAAGATCAATATACTATGCTGAATGGATTTAAAACCTCATACTTGTCACTAAGACAAATGGTCAAATACGCGTCTCTATAGAATTTTGTGATTTAAACAAGGCATGCCCAAAGTATGACTTTCCACTTTCGAACATAGACATCATTGTGGACCTTACAACATGATACGAGATGTTGTCCCCCATGGATGGTTTCTTGGGATACAACCAAATTCGAATCAACCCAGAAGATCAACATAAAACAACATTCACTTGTCCTTGGGGTACTTATTGTTGGAATGTCATGCCTTTTGGCCTCAAGAATGCAGGTGACACATATCAACAAGCCATGACAACAATATTTCATGACCTCATGCACACTCTAATGGAAGACTATGTGGATGACCTCTTGGAAAAGTCTTTGAAACACAACGATCATCTTAATGTGTTAGACATTTTTTTTAAAATACTGGAAGAGTACAAGGTCTGTTTGAACCCTAAGAAGTGTTTCTTCAGTGTAACTTCAAGAAATTTTTTGGGGTACATAGTTTCTCATTGAGGTATTGAAGTGGACCCCACTAAAGTGAAAGCCATCTTGGACATGCCTCCGCCAAAAGGAATCAGTGAGCTAAGAACATTGCAAGGAAGATTATAGTCGATTCGATGCTTCATCGTATAGCTAGCAGACAAATACCAACCATTCCAATATTTTTTGTGCAAGGGAATCCCCTTTGTGTGGAATAACAAATGTCAGGCAACCTTCCAATAGATAAAATAATATCTACTAACACCACCTGTCCTAATGCCACCCATTGAAGGAAAACCTTTGATTCTATATTTGTTTGCAACCGCTTCAACACTAGGGGCATTGCTTGCACAAAATGATCATGATGAAAAAGAAAGAGTTATATACTACATCAATCACATATTGGTTGGATATGAACTCAACTACATGCCTATTGAACATGCTTTTCTTGCAGTTGTCTTTGCCACCCAAAAGTCAAGACATTACATGCTGAATAAAAAGACATAACTAGTGGAAAAGATTGATCCATTGAAGTATCTCCTCAGTAGGGCAACATTAATAGGTCAGTTGGAAAAATGGGTCATGATACTGAGTGAGTATGACATACAGTACATGGAACACAAGGCTATAAAGGGACAAGTGATAGTTGATCAAATTTTTGATGCACCCATACAGGGTGATCACCCTTTGGAAGTAGATTTCCCTGATGAATTCATTTTTCATGCGAAGCCTTAATCACCTTGGAAGCTATATTTTGATGGGTTTCATACTAGTCAGGGCTCAAATGCAGGTATATTGATCATCACACTGCAAGGGGACTCTATTCCTAAGTCATTCTAAATTGCTTTCCCATGTACAAAACATGTTGGCTGAATATGAAGCACTTGTCACAAGACTCCGAATGGCTATCAAATGGAAAATCAAAACACTTTTAGTCTTTGGAGATTCTCAGTTGGTCATCAACTAGGTCAATGATGAATATGATACCAAAGATGAAAAATTGATGCCCTACAAATGCATGGTTGATAGCTTTCATTCATATTTCCACATGCTTGCTTTTGAACAAATTCATAGGGCACATAGCAAGGAAGCAAATGCAATGGCTACGATAGGATCTCTTTTAGACATTCCCAACAATGTGTCACAATTTGAGTTCTTAGTGGAACAACTTATGGTCCCCACTTATGACATTCTTAAGTTAGAAATGGTTTGTGAGCTTGTTGGTCCCAACTTCCCTAGGTATCAAGACATTTATGACTACCTTCAGTCCCAGACACTTCCACCGAACCTTTCCAATAACCAACATAAACCTTTTATCTACAAAGCCACCCATTAAACCGTCATCAATGACACCTTATACCGACACAACTTCTATAATACCATTCTTTGATGTCTCGATACTGATGAACACACAACCTTACATGAGGTACATGAGGATATATGCGAATCTCATTTAAGTGGCCCAACCTTAGCTAAGAAAGTTATGAGACTTGGGTATTACTAGCCAACAATGGAAAAAGATGCACTTCAGTTTGTGAGAACATGTTATCAATGTCAAGTACACAGTGATTTAATTCATGCGCCAACACAAGAACTTCAGCCTATTACTTCTCCTTGGTTGCAATGGGGACTTGACCTCATGGGTAAAATCCATCACACCTCATCCAATAGCCATAAATTCATTATCACCTTGAATGAGTATTTTACCAAATGGATCGAAGCCATTCCCCTCACATACATAACTGACAAGCAGATATCCAAACTTATCCTTAATTACATCATCTATCGCTATGGTGTTTCATAGGTCATCATCATAGACAATGGTCATCCTTTCAAAAATTAGGACATTCATGAAATTTGTGAACGATTCCACATTCAACACTATTTCTCCACACCCTATTACCCACAAGGGAATGGTCAAGCTAAGGTGTGCAATAAAACAATTACCAAAATTCTTAAGAAGACCATCAATGATGCTAGTCGTGACTAACATTTGCAACTTATCCCTGCTATGTGGGCTTACCACACTAGCATCCACATGCCTAGAGGAGCCACCCATTTCACCTTAGTCTTTGGAGTCGAAGACATCTTTCCCATCAAGGTCAAAATTCCCTCTCTCTGAGTCTCCATGAAGGGCTTGATCGATGACGAAGAGTATCGACAGTCTCGACTGCATGAGCTAGAAATGTTAGAAGAACAAAGACAAAATGCCTTGAATCATCTACAAGCATATTAGAATCTCCTTTTCCATAGTTATAATAAGAAATTCATGGTCTGAAAGTTTAAAATTGGCAACTTGGTCTTAATGCATAATCCTAAGAATCAATTTGACCGTGAGAAACCTGTCAAGTTTGAGCCTAATTGGCTCAGTCCTTACATCATCACTACGACATTCAATTTTGGATATTATCAGTTAGCTACTCTCGATGGGGAACAATTGATAGAACCTATCAAAAAATTTCATCTCCATAAATTCTACACATAGCATTAGAGAGCTTGGCTGAAAACCATAAAAATCAAAAAAATCAAAAAATATTAAAAAATCATCACCATGATGAAAACCTAGAAAACAAGCATCTTGGTGACACCAACAAAATTTAAAAAATATCAAAAATAGTAAAGAGAAATAAATTCTTCCAATAGTGAAAACCACTTCAATGGCACTTTCGATAAGTACCATGGTGAAAACCTAGCAAACTGGCACCATGCGTAGTTAGTCTTTGCTTCACCATCTACTTTCACTCCATCTACCTTTGTCCATAATAAACACCCAATTTTTTGACATCCTCATGATACATGTCATAAAACCCTGCCATTTATTTCCATGGCTGACAATGGTTGACATTAGGTCTTGCATACATTGACTTTTCACCTCGAGTGTGTCTTGTTCCCATCTCCTTCAACTTGGCTAGTCCTCAAGCTGACTAGGGGCAATCCTCTTATCATGCGATTGTAGTGGGTATCACACATGGTCCTATAAATCATAAATGTCCTAAAAGAACCATAAAAATAAAAAAGAGTTCTGAGAAAAGCCATAAAAGTTAGAAAAAAGTCCTAAAAAATGCCATAAAAATAAGAAAAAGTCATGAAAATCACAAAAAGTCCTTAAAAAATCCCTAAAATTGAAAAATGTCATAAAGAAATCCAAAAAAATCAAAATATATCAAAAACAAAAAAGCATCCAAATAACACTCAAAAATTCCAAAAATAGAGTCAAAGTCAATCATGTCAGTTGTGGTAGTCTTTTTCATTGTAAAACTACACTGTCTCTGTGCATTTGCTATGTAGGCAAGGCTCATCTTTGAGCCCCCAAGACATTAGTTGAAGTCCTTTTACGTTTATCCAAATAAAATCATGACTCAATCTTTGATCAATCAAGATAAATTCATTGGTCGTGTCGAACTATGAGGCCTCTGAGTGTATGACGTAGACAAGGCCATCAATCGATAAGCCCTCGAGGCCACACTTGGTCAGTCCATTAGGGCTCATGACATTCACTATCACACACATCAAATATCTTTAGATCAAACAAATTCTTTATCATCCTAAGACAGACAACTTTTCAACATGCACTTTGACAATCATTTAGTTGACTTTCATCTAAATTAGCATGTCAACATTGATATGCGTAGGTCAATTTAGTCATCTAGTCAACTTTGGTCAAACTGTCATAACAAGTCAATCTATTAACTCTTGATTATTCTTCGGATGTTTTCTTCTGAAGAACAACTCTTGTCATTTATCCACACTTTAGGATATGTCTTTTTGAAGCATTGACATTGTCATCTGGCATGTTAAGGGATTCTCTTGACATTTGAGGATCAATCCTCTTGATATCGACATCATTCAGGATGTGTCCTTCCTTAATTTGGAATTACCTAACATCTCTCACACATAGACCTAGACTTCATCATACCTAGCATCTCAACATCAAAACACTTGGCAACACTTTGGAAAACACTATCTTTTATCTTGTCATATTTTTCCTTTGATTTTTTCATCATACTACTAGTTCCTCATGGATGTCCTAACAATAGGATTTAGAGGAGCAACAATGTATCATGATGATTTTCTTGTCCTGTCTTTTTCAAACAATCATTTTGCTAGTTCCTTGAGGATGTCTTGGCATCAAGGTTTAGAGGAGCAACAACATTTCATGGCTTGTCTTTCTTGTTTGCAGTTGGTTGTGAAAAAAACACTGGGGCAATTGAGCTCCACATATGAGTCATGATCATCCTTTTTTGTGTTTTCTTTTTTTGTGTGATGGTATGACCTTGCACACCATTGATCTATGTCATATCATGGTGTTTGTTTTCGATTACAATAATCCTCCCAATGATGATTAGAGCAACACCAATTAGTTCTTTGGAAATATATTGAAGGATTTTTTCTCTGCACTAACAATTCATTCACCTAATTCATTCACCTAATTCATTCATCTAATTCATTCACCAAATTCATTCATTCATAATTCATTATCTATCTCAACTCAAGAAAGCTAGGTTTTAGCATTTTGAGTCTTCATAATGAAGCATCTTCAAGAATATCATCAAGGCATTCAAGAGAAAGATTCTCCATCCATTGTTGCAACAATTCAAGATCCTTCATCATGGAAAGTTTCCAATTGCATTGTTTCATATTTCATGTTTCATTATCTTATTTCATCATTTTGGTTTAATTACCCAAACATGGTTTGACCAAGAGAAACCCCCAATCCCAAACAATCAACATTTTCTCTCTCTTCCTTTGTGTGTTTGTAGATCTAGGTACTTTGAAGACTTGGAAATAATTGCAGATTAGGTTGCAAACTTGTTTAAGTCATCCCCACTTTTGCAAGGTCAAAACCTACACAAAAAATCACCAACAGTGCTAAAAATCAAGGTTTCATCTCTAGACACATGGAGGTGTAGATTGAGCAGACCAAAACCTTCAGATTCCATTTTTGAGTTTTCAGAAAAGCTGAAATGGACTAATTAATGTAGAGAGTAGCAAATGAGTCCCACTATACCTATTTTTTGGAGTTTTTTGTTTATTTGGATACCCATTTGGCTAAAATGGGCCCTAATACAGATTTCTAGAACTAAGACTGATTCGCCCAGAATGGCAAATAAGTCCCACTACACCTAAAAATCAATATTTTCAGAATTTCAGAGTCATTTCCAATCTCCAACAAGTTTATAGGTGAACACATTCAGATTTACAACTTTCTATTTTGTTTTACTTGCATTTCTAAGTCATTTTCTAGGTCTTTTTGCATATCACAATGTGTTTTCAAACAACATGCATTTCTTTAGTTTTCATTCAACAATCGATCTATTTTATTAGTCTTCTACATTTAAGACATTGTATTTAGACACATTTTAATCATACTCGGATTAGTTTGAGTGAACCACATAGATTTTGTGTGAGGTTTATCTCTCTCCTTTTGGTGAAAAACCCTAATTGAGCAAGAGAGTCATAGCACCTTACAACCTCAAATCTATGGTTAATTTTGGTGAACCTACATTTAGAATGCCTTCTTTTCTAATTTGGAGTCCATAATCATCCTAGAATTAGCTTGAATTGCATTTTGCATTAGTTAAAGTGCATATAGGTTGCATTTTTTGCATCTGAAATCATTGGAAAAAATATGAAAACTACATTTTCACTTAGGTTACACATAATACAACATAAAAAGCATAAAAACCCATTGAAAATTCCTAAATTTTTTGGAGAAAACCCCTACTAGGACTCATTCACCACCTTGGGAAAATCAATCCCTGTACACATCTAAAAACAACTTTTACAACACTGAAAACCTTTTTTTTAAGCTTTTTTTTGCTACCTTTGGTTAGTTGATTCTACGTGAGTAAAATATGAGAATTAGAATGATTAATTCAAAACACACAATCAATGCAATGTGTTATATTAAGGAAATCAAATTTAACAAAACAAATGATAAAGTGATTCCTCAAAGCCATTCCATCATCCTCTATTCTTAAGGATCATGTATTAGTGATCTTAGATTTTAGGTATGCACTAAACTACTAGGATGACACCTAAGAAATAAGAAGCCATTACACTAAAAAGCAGGAAATTATACCTACATCTACACGATTGATGAATTTTATGGATGATATGCTAAATGATGTGCTAAAAGATATGATGTTGTATACAAAATGATGCTAAATGATGCAATGATAAAATGCTAAGCTAATGGATATGCTATGGAAATTTTTTAATGATAATGCAACAAATTAAGTTCCTAGAAATGAAATTTCCATTATAACACTACTTGAAATCAAATGCTAAATTCTAGAAGCTAAAATGCCAAGGCTAAGCTCTCAAATGCTGAAAGTATTTATGTAGAGTAGATTTATGTTATGCTCTATATGAAACGTTGTAAATGAGCCTCTATTTATAGATTTCACCAAGGCATCAAGTGTTGTGGCAGCAATGGATGATCAAGATTCAGTCTAGAGAGATGAACGGTGAGAAGCGAAGAGGTTAGAGAGAATCAGGGAAGTTGTTCCCTTTAATAGAACAAGCTTGCCAAGTGTAGAAGGGAATAAAGGGAAAGGAGAAGCCATGTCTCTCTGAGGTTGTTAAAACTATTAAGGATAAATGTCCATTTACAAATTCAAAATAATTAATTTCATGTGACACATGGTGAGGTGGAAGAGGAGGTTGAAGGAAGTTAGAAAATATGGAGAAATGTGACTAAATTCCAATTTAAAAATTCAAATTTAGTTGGAGGGAATTAATCAAATAAAACAAATTAGTTAAATTTTTTTATTTAATTAAATCATGAAGAAAGTGGTTTAGATAGGAAGAATTAAGAAATATGAACTATATAAATAAACTTTGCAATTTATTTATAAGTAGAGGAAATAAAGATTTTATTAATTAAATAACTAGTATTTAATTAATTTTCTCCAGACCAATTTTAGATGTATACATTTTTCCCTTCTTTGAAGTGTTGTGTTTACACATTACTTCAAGGAAAAAATTTCTAGTCCTAATAAAATTTCGATAATGCCCCAGATGGTGATTTTCGAGAGATAAAGGATATATGCTCCCTCGAGAGATAAATCAGGGAATTTTTTATGTTTTAAATATTTTTGAAATTTTTAAAAATTTTGATGATTTCTGATGATGTTGATAGTAATTTTATGATATGATGATATTCCAACGATTTATCTCCCAACATTGAAGAAATTAGCTGTCATTTGATTAATTCATCCATGAAAATTTAAAATATCCCATCATAAATCCCACTTTAATTACCCTTTTTAATAGGCCGAAAAGTGAAAAAGAAATTCATTTGTGCACTTAGTGATTTTGAATTTTTTGGAGTGAGAGAAAATTGAGCAATTCAGCAAAATGGTGATCCCCTATGAGACTCATTGTTTCAAGTGTGTGCGACGACATAACTGGCCAGCAACATACGAACCTTCGATACGAATTTCCAAAACCCTCTTTGTGAATTTTTGAATCATTTTTTTGACATTTTTAATTTTGAAATTTCATGTTTTTCACATACATAATTGAAGATTGTTTGTTTTTCTCCTTGATTTTGTGGATGTTCAATCACGTCAGTCAGTGATTTGTTGTTGTTGTTGATAGATTAGATGATTTATTGATCTCATGATAAGTGAGATTCAATAATGATGATGTTGATTTGACCTCATGATAGGCGAGGATCAAAAGTATATGTTTTCGAGATTTGATGAAAATATCACTTGAGTTGATAGGGTAATTGATTGCTTGATGTTGATTGCTTTGTTGATTTGATTGATTGATTGGTATGTTGATTACGATGAGCTATAATGATAGGAGAGTGATTTAGGGAATCTTTAGTCTCGAGAGCGCTTTCCATGAACTTTGGAGTTTATTCCATAGTTGTCACATGAGGATACATATATTATTGAGAGATGCAGATTATCTTCATTGATTGACATGTCCCAGATTAGAATTAATCAAGGATTGTTGACCGCACTAGAAGAGAGGTGGCATAGCAACCACAACCCCTTTCATCTAGCCACTAGAGAGATGATTGTGATGCCAGAGGATGTCTATAAGATCTTTCAGATTTTCATGATGGGGGGCATTGTTTTATATTATCAGGTCAAGCAGGGTGGTACACATGCTTTACGCCAGATATTTCGTGATGACCAAATTAGTGGGTATGAGATACCTTGGTAGGAGATGTTTGAGAGTTATTCCCCTTTACCTTCTGTGCTTGTAGGTTTCATCAGTGGCTTTCTATGTCCTGACAAGAGGTCAAAGGGGTTGTCTATCAGTTGGGGTCAAACACTAGAGTAGATGATTCTATATGGGGATCGGTACACCTGGGGTTCATGCATGCTTGCACAATTGTATCATGATTTACATCAAGTAGTGTATCTTGGAGTCACCAGACTATCTATAGGGGTGACATTGTTATAGACATGGGTCTGGGAGAATATAGTAGTGACATGTCCAGTGACAGACAAGTATCGACCTATTGGGAGATGCTATGTCTATGGTTATACCAGTCAAGTTGTCCAGCATAAGCTAGGAAAATTGGAGAATTGGAGATGCATATTGGATGAACTTGATTATGTGACATGGTAATCATATGTGGATTGCAAGTAGTGGGATGAGGATCACCTAGAGATGGGCGGACACGTTTCATTATTGAGAGATTCCTACTAATCAAGGTACTTAGATAGTACAACAGAGTGCAAGGGATTCCACAAGGATTAGCTACATATGCACACAGATAGCAATATGGGATAGAGTGGGGACCTACCTTATCCTACAATGTTGCTTGTGATGAGTACCATAGATTATAGCTAGTGATTTGGGACTATCATCCAAAGATTGTGGAGGGATATATGATGGAGGAGTACTCATTACTTTTTTGGATATTTGTTTCCCAGGATCTTGAGACCTGATGAACTAGTGCCAACAATAGAGGATGATGAGGAGAGAGAACCTAGATGGAGGAGTGATGGAGATGGTGCAGATGAGGAGGGAGATGGTGGTGACATGGATGGAGGAGATGGGGGAGGTCGCGGTGATGATGGTGGAGACATAGATGGGGATGGTGGTGGAGGAGATGGAGGAGGGGCTACCCATCTAGTACTAGATGTGAGAGTGCCTTAGAATAGGCAATGCTTAGTAGCTACGGCACAACAACATGTATAGATACAATTTCCCTCTCAACATCAGCAGGAAAAAATTGTAGCCCTACAAGCTCAGGTCTAGACACTTAAGGGCTAGTTGACATAGATTCAGTGATAGTTGTAGTCACAAACACAGGTACAAATGTAGGTACAAGCTCAGCTCTCATAGGAAAATGGACAGATCACTGCCTTGATAGTAGTGAGGGACATTTTGTAACTGTGGGTGGATCAGGCAGAGGGTATTATAGAGAGACTGCAAAGGGCTATAGAGGGCAGTGGGACAGTGGATCATTTCCAGGTAGTACGATGCTCTGCCAAGGAGGAAGAGTTTTATCAAATTAAATATTATGAGGTTGTTCCACTAGAGCGTCACGAGAGCTACTCATAGTCTACTTTTCGTACTTGTACGAGGACTACTAGCAGGGGTGTGACGCAACCACTTCTACAAGATCTAGGCACAGGTCTAAAGATGCTAGCACCATCTAGGGGGAGCACTACATAGCTTTGGCACATGATGTTTGTTGTATTTTGAACATGTATACATTGATACTGATGATTCACTATCTTTTTTAATGATGTACCTCTTCATAGTCGGATATCCCTGTAAACTTGACATTATTCTGAGATATATATGTAGCAATGATGATGGTTGATCTATATGCTTATGTGTGTTGATCATGATGGATGCATTTGATTTCTTATTATGTATGCTATGTGATGTTTTATATGATGATGATATGATAGGTTATGGATGCAATATGTGCTATGATTCTATGATGCTTTTATCAATGATTTCTATATGCCATATGTGATTAATCTTATTATGTGAATGAAATGTGATGGATGCTATGTTTTTGTACTTTTCTAATGCAAATGTATGATGCAATGAATGAAATGGATTATGAGAATGTTTCTTTTTATATTTTTGTAATGCACGTGTATGACTAAATGTGTAAGTTGATGGAAATAATATGGTAAATGCTTTATTTTTGGATTTTTTATGATGCATTTATATGACCTCATGGAAAATTAATGCATAGAAAATGATATCATAATGCTTGATTTTTGGATTTTCATCATGCAAATATGTTCCCTAATGACTAGATGGCATATGAAATGATGTGATAATGTGAATGAACTCCTAATGCCTATGCATCTAAATGCAAATTATTATTGTGTTAATGTCAAATGTACTCAATATGTTGATGATAGAGATACCATCACTTGTAAAATTGTACCAGCCTTGGAAAAATCTATAATATAAATGTAACACTTAGTATGAATGCAGCCTAAACATGCAAACCTAATAATGCAATGTTTTCATCCTAGTAATCAATTTATTGTGCTTGGTATCATCATTGAGCTTTTGAAATGTTGAAAGTAAGCACACACATCAATGGAATAATTAGACCATGATGACTTGAGTATTTCTTTCATGATGTTTGATAGGGAAAGTTAACACAAGCATCTAGGTATAATTGGACTGAGATGACCTTAGCATTTCTTGCATAAATAGATAAAAGTTAATCATTTTCCTATGTGAATCCAGAATGTCACCAGTGATACTTTGTAGAGCACGTCCCATGATGATTCAGATAGTAATAATGATCAACTCACAAACAACAGACAAATAAAAATATCATTCTCGATCATAGCTTCTCTAGTTCTTGACATCCTTGAGTTTCTTCAGAGAAATAATAACAAAAATCATGATGCAAATAATTTGAACATTCATGCCAAAGTGATAAAACCTTGATTCAGAGGATGGCCACCAAATGAGATTTTTTTTGATTGATCTTGTTTTTGTGATTATGATTGATGTTCAACATTGCACCTCGCTTGATCATTGTGTTTTTTTATCGTGTTGTTGTATTGTTGTTTTTTTGTTGTTTTAAGCTAAAAGATAGATTTCCCCCAATGAGTTCAAGATTTTTCCCCTAGTGGAAACAAACCAATTTATTATTGATATGTAAAATGATCGCCAAGCCAAGGTGAGACATGACTGCTACACCTGGATATGTACATGAGGCTCAAATGATAGATGTGGATAGTGATAGCGTAGATCCAATGGTTGACACACATTCCAATAGAGGAAGAATCCATCTCATCAGAAATAATACATGTTTCCAGGTTTTCACTACTTGATTTTATTGCACTTTTTTTAGATTTTATGATTTCCTTTTTTTTAGCACTTTTTCTATTTTTTTTGGATTTCTTCAGGACTTTTTCTCAAGAAATTTAAGATGGAATTAGATGACCAAGCTATCCCCTAACCTCATCAAGAACAAAGGAAGAAAATGAGACATGGATCTTGCTAAGCCAAGAGATATGGAGTGAAAGAAAGCGAGGGTAAGGATAATGAATAGGATGATCAAGATCAATTAGATAAGATACATACACAATGCCCAAGTAATTTTCCCCTATTCCTCATCAAGAACAAGGAAGGGAAGAAATGATGGAATATGGATAAGGTGAAGGATGTGATACGAAAGATATGGACAAAGCAAATAGGATAAGATATATGATGTTCAAGGAGATCCTTAAGCTTGTTAAGATCAAAGGTGGAAATGTGGAAGATAATATATGCATGATAGGAAGATGGAAGAAGGACTTAAGCATCAAGTTTCACAACCAAATATCTCTCGAATACATGCTCTAATAAACCATGGCAATGGGAAATTAGACCCCTAAATGTTGGTAAATTTAGGGTATGATGGGATAATGGATAGATGGAAAGGACAATAAGATCAACATTGGAACACACCTTGAAGGGTGGTGGAGTGATGGGGGAAAAATGGATTTGGAAGGTGAGAGGATTTTAAATGGAAGATTGGAGGAAGCTTTTGGATGAGAAAATTTGGATGACAATTTAGATTTTATTGTTTCTATGAGACTTTTAGGAATCCACATTATTTATAGACCTTTGTGGTCTTGGAAATTTCTATTTTTGCTTTGATGGGCTTTGTGGCATTTTTAAATTTCCTTTTTATTTATAGAACTTTGTCATCTTGGAAATTTTTCTTTTTGCTTTGATGGGCCTTTGTGGCCTTTTTTATTTTTATTTTGATTATGGATCAAATTTTCTTTTATTTTTGCTTGCCTCTTCGAGGAGACATGTTGATCCTTTGATACATGTGAATTTTGAGATGGAAGCTTTTGAAATTTGGCACACAAATTGCTTCCAAGAGCAATGGGAGAGATGGATGGAGATGAATTGTATGGAGGTATCATGGATGAGTTGTTGGAGGTATAATTTTGAAAGGGAATCAAGGATGTGTTCCTTTGTTGTTCTTGAGGAATAGGATATGGACCTAGGATAGATAGAAGGCTTGATGAACTAGGATGAGGGCCTAGGATAGATGGAAGGTTTGGTGGATTAGGATGAGGACCTAAGATATGGTAGGTTTTATGGACTAGGAAACTTAGGTATATAACCAAGGCCATGGTAATATGGGATTTCTTGAGAAAAAAGGGGTTCTAGGATACCTTGTTCATGAAGGCCTAATCCTTTTCCTTTGTAGTTCATACTTTGACACATTTGTTTACCAATGGGATATGTGTTGTTTTTGAAACAAGATGCGAGTCCATTTTGGGGAGGATATGATATGGATGAAAGGATAGGTGTTGGAAGTAAACCGGAGTGAATAGAGGTGGAGGATCCCAATTTGTACATGTGGGGTTCATGGATAGCTTATATAGGTGTGATAGGATCTTGACATGGGGATGATCGGGTGTTTTGATCTTGACTTGGAAAAGGATCACAATTTGTAGGAGATGGAGTAGCTTGCTCTTTATTAGGTGTGGAATCATCATGAAGTGGTATGGAAGGTGTGCCATAGAAAAAAGGACCCTTTGCTTGACATGGGATAATTCATGATAAACTGACTTAATGACGCCTTGATTCAAGTGTTGTGAGGAATTTCATGCATCCATACTAGGTCTTAGACCATTACAAACTGAATAAAATACATTTACATGACATCTGGTGAAGGTGTTGTGAAGTGTTGTAAGACATTTCTACACTCTTCTAGACTCTTTTTATTATAATTCATTTAAATATTCCTTTTTTTATTCATTATGAAGTCCTATTTTTAAGAATTGTAAAGTCTTGTAACAAGATTGCATGCTTTTCTAGGCACATCTTCACTATTTATCCCTTTCTCATGCTTTATTTGACCCCCTTATGCTCTCATATGCTTAATTAAATACATTTTTGAATGTAAACCCGATAAACAATATTAAATACAACATATTTCCTAACACACATTTTTAGGTCCTAGGTGGGACTCATTTTCCATGCATTGTGAATGAGTACCCCTTGACCCCAAATTCAAAATATTTTAAATTTCCTTTCGGGTTTTTATTCAAAATTACTTGATGTCGGCCTATGATGAGGTATTAACGGGTTACTAAGGAACAAGTGTGTATAAATAAGTTTCTTTCTCCTCATTTTGACATCTTTTATCATCTTCTACATTCACCTAATTAATTCTTAATTCTTAATTCATCAATCCTCCATCTCAAGCCAAGCAACTTAGGGTTTTATCATTTCAAGGCATTAAGAGATCAATTTTCAGACATTCAAGGGAAGATTCTACATGTTATGTTGGATACGTTCAAGTTCAATCATCATGGAAAAGTAATATATTCCTTTTTTTCATGCTTCATTCCATTCTTTCATCATTTTGGTTTAATTACCTAAACGAGGTTTGACCACGGAAAACCCCCATGCCCTAACATTCAACATCTCTCTCTCTTGTCTTGTATGTTTATAGATTTAGGTCTCTTGGAAGCTTAGAAATCATTAAAGATAAATTTTCAAGATTTCTAAAGACTTCTCCTCATTCATCAAGTCAAAATATCAACAAAAATCTCATTTTCAAACCCGTAAATTAGAGTTTTGGAAGTGGACACCTATAGCGCATCTAAGTGTAGATCGAAAGCTTCAAAATCCACCTTTCAAAATCTAGAAATTCAAAAGTGGACTCATTCACCATGAGTGGTGAACGAGTTACACTCCAGGGTCAATTTTGAGCTTTCTACATTTTTGAGTACCCTTTTGTCAAAAATGGGTTTCAATACAGTTTGGCAGAACTAGGACTGATTCACCCAGAATGGCGAATGAGTCCCACTAGGCCTAAATTTCAGCATCAATAGCATTTCAAAAACAATTTCCAGTCTCTAGCCACATTCTAGGTGCAAAATTTTAGTCTGAATCATTTCTATTGCATTTTTCCATTCATTTGTAGGTGATTTTGCAATACACAATGTGTTTTCAAAAAAGCTCTTCTCCTTTAGTTTCCATTCATTAATCAATCAATCTTATTAGTTTCTTGCATTCAATCATTTCTTCTATGATTTTAGGGATTTCAAATCCATATTGCATTGACTTTGAATGTAACATAAGCATTTTTGGCCCATCTTTCTTCTTCTAAGTGAAAAAACCTAGAAGAGCTAGAAAGCAAATTGGTGCCAAAAATATATTCTACATTTTGGTGAACCTACCAGTTTAATTCTTTATTAACTGATTTGGAGTCCTTTCATCATCATATATCTAGCTTACATTATGGTTTACATGATTCATTTGCATGCTAGTTGTAAAATTTTGCATTCATAAAAAAGTGCATTTTGCTTGCATTTTTAGCATCTAAATTCATTTCAATTCTCTAAAATTTTGTATTTTTCAATTAGGTCTGCATCATAGCACTCATAAACCATCAAAATTAGTCACAAATTTTTGAAAATTTTTAAAAAGTCCATACTAGAACTCATTCGCCACCCTGGGCGAATCAGTCCCTTCTGACCCTTGAAACAACATTGTACAAAACTCAAAAATCTGTTTTTAAGTTTTTTTTGGTGCCTTAACATACCTATATCAATTATTTCCATTTCTATAACATGCATTTCATAAAATTAAGCCTTAATTATCTCATTTCATGCATGGTTTCCATTTCAAGTTTTCATTATCATCTTGTTACATATCATAATCAGTCAATCATCATCTTTGAAATTTGAAACATTGTTCTTCATTTGCATCTTTTATTTAGCATTGTTACATTTTAAGATTGTAGATTAATGATTCCATCATGTTTTCACTAAAAAATTCTATAATTCTCATCTTGCATGTTCTATTTTTAGATTTTATTGCATGTTGTAAGCAACTTTTGTTAAAAGGAAATGAATGTGAGGTCCTTTCCCCTCTCTTTTTGTTCATCATAGATCCCTCTCCTAGTTCCCCTTTTGTGGATGAGGTTGGTTTAGTGAAAGAAACCTTGGATATTCATAATGCTTACATTTGTTCTTCCCTTATTATCTCTCACACTTGTGAAGAAAATATTTTAGTGCTAGAAGAACCAATTGATGAGAGTTGTGAAAATCTGAGTTATTTCTCTCCTCTTCCCTCTCCTATTAGACATAACATTACTATAGAAGAGGACATCACACTAAGTAATCATGACATTCACACTACAAAACATGATGATGAGACCATAGATTCATCTCCCAACCCCTCCCCTATTTGTGAGAATGTCTTTATAATAAGTCATCACAATCACATTATTTGTGAGGAGGATATGTTGGCCTTAGATGATCAAATCTTTAAGACCTATGACAATCCTCTTTATTTTTCTTCCCCTATTTTTGAAGACATTATTGGAAAAAGGGAGGTAATCAAAGATAATCATGAAAATATTCTTGCTCCCTTTCCTAATGTTTCCCCTATCCAAGAATACATACTTCATCAAAAGGATCTAATCATTGAAAAACAAGAATGCGATGCCTTTTATTCTCTTGATGCCTCTCCCACTTGTTATGAAGCTACTTTGCACATTTCAAACTTAGATGAACATATTACAAGCTCTCCTAGTAGGGTAGATTATATGGAACAAGAGAATGAGACATTACAAACTCTGAATGATTGCATAAAGTCTTCCCCTGATCTCCCCATTATCAACAATCAAAAAAATTCAACCATTCATAACTCCCTTGGTTGTGATGAAGTTATTTTGGATGAACCAAACCTTAATTGTCCTAAAGCTATGGTTTGTTGTTCTCCTAAGAACTCTCCTTCTAGGGAGGATATTATGGCCCAAGACAAAGATAACATGCCCTTCAAAGACAATGGAAACTCTCACTTGTTAGAGGATGGTAACAATATTCAACCTCACTACACACTTTACCCACCCTTGCATAAACTTGATCCTTCCAATAAACCTCGCTACACACTTTACCCACCTTTGCATCCACTTCACCCTTCCAATAAACCTCACTACACGCTTCATCCACCTCAAACTAATGTATCACAACAACTGAGTTACAATAATGTTTCTCATACATATAATACTCGAAATAATCCTCAACCACCGCAACCAATCCCACCCTCTTTACATTTACCCAATCTGCCTAACACTCCTCATTACATCCCACACACAAAGGAGTATGATCCTATTGAACAATTAAAGAATACTCCTGCAAAGATTTCCCTTTGGGATTTACTTCAAAACTCACCAAATTACAACAACATTCTTCAAACAACCTTATAACAAATAACAATTCCTCCCGGTACAACTCTAAATGATGTAGCAGCTCTCATCCACAAAAATAATCTTGACATTACCTTCCATCTATTAGAATTTTGAAACAATCACAAAACCATGAGCCACAGGATCAAACAACAAACAAAGACACCTTCCACGCAAGAGATCAACAAACAAGAATTTATATATTCATTAACAAGGAAAAGTTACAGAAGAAGCTTTCAAAAAGATATGAAAACTTTATATATTTCTCGTGAATAATATCTGAGAGTAATTACAAAGAAGGGTTGAATTCTTATAAGAGAAAATCCCTAAATGAGAAAGGGATTAGATCATGACAAGTGTCAACATTACATGATATGTGACATAATGATCTAATATAAGCTCAACTAATAAAGAATTCCTAAGTTTAGCTAAAGTGTGTGAGAATAAATTAGACTAATAATTAATTAAAGATTAATTATTTATTAGCTAATGTATGATAACTCTAACACCCCCCCTTAAGATGAAATTAAGGAGTAACTAAAAAACCTAAAAAGGATCCAAGATGGGTCTCGAAAAACAAGGCCAAATAAGGTACCCATGTACAAATAGAAGATCTCTATAATGTGGAGAAATAGAGAAAACCTCATGGGAAAAAATCCTCTCCAAAAAGAGATGAAAGCCAAGTGAAGGACTGAAGAAGCCTCCAAACAAGAAAAGATTGTCCCAAAAGATAGGAACAAAGGAACATCTAGAAGCATGAAGAAGCTACAAACAGTGTCAAAGTATGACTGTTGAAATGCTAAAAAAAGAACCTCCATTGAAGCATATGATGATCAAGATCAAGAAGACAAGAATTTGTATGAGTTCCCCCAACGACACTACTCGAATTAGATGGAAAAAAAGGAAATCACTTGGAACTCGAAGAGACAGATCGAAAAGGTACCAAAAGTCTGAAGAACTGATCATGAGAAAATGGAAGGTTGCCACCTAAAATAGGAATGCAAGAGTTCCCATATGGTAAATGCTCCGTCTCATTGAAATGCATGGGTAACCAGCCACTGCATCTGCCTAGTACATAGGAACAAATACTATATACATAGCTCACTCTAACGCAAAACCAAGGAAGCAATAGCACCAATAGTAGAAACCCCCCCATAATGTTGATAAGGGGAGGTATGACAAGGACACTGAAATTGAATGTCTAAAAGTAGTGCATGAAGAGGAGCCAAGAACATCTGAAGTTGCAATCATGAAATTACAAGCAGATAGAAAGGATGTGAAAAAAAAAGTCACATATGCAAGAGAAAGGTATGAAGGCAAACAAAGGAAAAAATCAACCCCCATTGCACTTTATATCATAGTGTGAGTACATAAAGGCACAAAGTGATGTGCAAGAGTGCCAATACTACACATACAAAGCTGAGGCACTTTATTTTAGTACATTTACATAAGATGAATACATGCAATGTGAGCCCATAATGTCTAAAAAAGGACAACAGTTGTAAAGAAAATTCTCTTATAGAAAATGAGGAAACTGGTAGCACCATGATGATGTACATGAAAAAACATGCACTTTTAATAAAAATAGTACCCAAAAATGTGTCTGGATGCAGAAGATATGGCCCATCAAAGTCTCCAAAATGAGAACTGAACAACTACAACACTAAGAAAACATAAATCTAGAAAAAAACCAGTAGTCAAAATTAGAAAATACTCGTACCACTATGAAGAGCATGAAATTTCACCCCATTTCAAAAAACATTGCACACGAAAAGACCACTGTATGGTTGAGATATGGCCTCTGGAAGTTGAGGTACAAATTTAAAAAGCCCAATGGAGAGGGGCTAAGAAGGGAAAAAAAGGAACTCCTTCAAATTTAGAAAAAACACCTCTAGAAATAGAGTCCCACCATATATAGTGTGCTGGGAAAAATCTCCTCCAATTATAGTGCATGAAATTTATTTTTTTAAAAATAAATTGCAAAAAAATATTGCATGATTTTTGATTTTTTTAAAAAAAAATTAAAAGTAAAAAAGCATAAATAAACTTTATATATGTTTTTAAAATATATATAAAAAATATTTTATTTTGAAGAAAAAATATTAAAAAAACTTTTGTTTTAAAAACAATATATTAAAAGGGGAAACCCACCTGAAGTGCGTGGGGCGGGTACTTATGGTACCAGGATGGTCAGTCTACCCTACCATGGCAAGGACAGTCCTCTAATTTTTTTTATATATATATTTTTCAAAAAGCAGCCTTTTAAAAAAGGCTTTTTCAGCAAACTTTTTTCAATGATTTTTTTTTATGAAATTTTTTTATTTGTAGGAAAAAATCAAAGGATTTAAAAAAAACAATTACCATGAATTGCGTACTGGGGAGGCCATACGACTTCCTTGGCAATTGTTTTTTTGCCTCAGATGCTCTCGACTCAAAATTTGATGATTTAGTAGTCGATCTTAGGGTTTTTGGCTGCTCCAGATGCAATGGTGAGGTCTGTTTTGGATCAAAATGCACCAAAAAATTAGACACCCCATGGATCTAGCACAAAATCCCTTTCTTCCAACCTTCACAAATTTGACATCCGATGTCAAAATCAAGAAAAAAAAAGCCAAATTTTACTTTCTCAACAACTCTAGATCCAATGACGACGTCCTTTTTGCACCAAAATGCTCCAAAAAAACACCCACCTCCAAAATTAGCAAAAGAGAAAAGGGGATTCAAATCTGAAGCTTTCAACCCTTGTTGAAGAAGAAAACCTCATAAATCAAGAAGAGGTTTGTTGAATCTACACTCTGATATCATGTTAGAATTGTGAAATAGGCACAAAACTAGGAACCACAGGATCAAACAACAAACAAAGACACCTTCCATGCAAGAGATCTGCAAACAATAATTGTTATATTCATCAACAAGGAAAAGTTATAGAAGAAGCTTTCAAAAAGATATGAAAGCTTCAGATATTTCCCATGAATAATATTTGAGAGTAATTACAAAGAAGATCATGAAAAGTGTCAACATCACATGAGATGTGACATAATGATCTAATATAAGCTCAACTAATAAAGCATTCCTAAGTTTAGCTAAAGTGAGTAAGAATAAATTAGACTAATAATTAACAATTAATTAATTATTAGCTAATGTATGATAACTCTAACACCATCAACATGAGCTCCCTCCTTTGGAGTTGTGCAAACAACATGATGCCTTTATGATAATTGCTCGATTCAATCACAAAGGAATCAAACACAGTCTCATAGATAATGGTTTTTCCCTTAATGTGTGTAGTGTGAGTCTCCTTGATTGATTACATGTTGATAGGTCACAAATAATACAGGTGATTCTATCTCTATTTGAGGATTTGATAATACAACTAAGCAACCACTTGGTGTAATCACTTTGCCTATTATAGTTGGGGTGGTTACTTTTCAAACTCCTATTCATGTCATGCCTTATGATCTTTTGTACAATATCCTTTTAGGTAGACCATGGATTCATGAGATGAATGCAGTGCCTTCTACCCTTCATCATATACTAAAATATGTCTATAACAATAACAGTTATCAACTTGAAGTAGATCTCGAGCCTGAAAGTTGCTTGCACCTTGAAAAAGGAGCTACAAGTCCTTTGAAAACATTGATTCTAACATCCAACATAGATCCTCTTGAAATTGAACACAACAATGAGGGATCACCATCTAAATTATTCGGGGATGATTGGGGATCCTTAGACTTCACACCATCATTTATGGGTGAATACATAGCCACACAAAAGAAAGTTGAGAAACAAGAAGAACCAACCATCATGTCAACACAAAATTTGGATAAACGTTCAAACACATCCGCCTCAATCACTTTAGACAATGCCACAAACTCCACAACAACCCTTGATGAACACAACATAGAACAACCACCCAATTCAAAAGCACTAAAACAGATTTATGGAAAAGTGTATGACCTCATGAAACAACTTGGGTATAGTGGAAAAGGTTGTGGTGCTCAATAACAAGGTATTTGGAACCCTATAGAGCCAAACACGCAACAAACAACTCACGGTCTTGGTTATTCTCTTTTGACCAAGATCACCAAAACTTTACTCAACATCAATACTATCACACAAGACTCTTCTAAGAGTCTTCCTTGTTCACATAAATAACATTATATGCTAATCCTTGCCATGCCATAGTTCTAGGATCATAGCATACTCACTATTGCATGTTTTGCATCCCTTTCAAGGGGAAACATACCGTCATCCACTTTAGGTTCACCCTTGTCCTGCACTAAGTTGGGGGAAACGAGTTAGACAACCTTATCCCTTGTATGTCACTTGTCATTGTCTCTTTCGACTACTTGTTAAATTTTCATGAACATATAAGAGCAAGCTTGAGATGTGAATGACATGTCTTAAGATTGACTCACCTGTGACATACAACCTTCTTTTATTTTCATTTTCCTTGACATGACGCAGCCTAACTTTGAAACATATGACTTAGCACAGGTCTTTCCAAGTTGGCTCTCATGTCTTTTTTCTTTTTCTTTTGTTCTCTACTTTAAATTAATTGCTCATAGAATGATGTGTAGCAGTTCCTTTAAAGTGGGGGGCATACAGTACCATTATTTCATTTGCATTCTTGGTTCCTAATGTAGCATTTTCATTTACGTAATGCGTCTGTCACTTTGTGGATGACATTGCGTGTGATGTCCTTCATAAGCGTGATCTATCTCAGCATATTACATTCATCTTGGTGGCATCATGCAACATACTACATCCCCTAAGTTGTGAATATACTATTCTTTGATTGGTCCTCTCTTGGAGACATTAGACATAATGTTCCCTAAGTGACTGAACTTGCATGAATTGAACAAGACTCTTTTGAACATTTAACATCTTTACATTTTTGTATTTTTTCATTTTTACATTTGACATTTTCTTTTGCCACCTTGCATAACACAACTTGCATGACTATGGTTCCTTTTCTTTTTGTTCATGAGCATTTTCTTGTGATGCCTTGTTAAAGTTATCAATGGGTATAACTTTAATATGGTTGAGAAGGAAGCCCACCTAGTGGCATGAATTTTCCCCATAGCCAATTTTCTATTTGTTTGTGATTGCATACCAACTAGCGTATGCATCTTACCTTTTTGGGCTTTCTCACCCCACAGACAACTAGTTCTGTGGCCCCAAAGTGAATATGTTGTTGTCTTCTCACCCTGTAGATGACCTAAAGTTATGTGGCCCTAGAGTGAGTACATCTTTTTTACCTTGTCTTTCTTGCCATCTTTCCTTTGGATGATTTTGTATCTTGGGGGCTTGACCTACATATGGATATCTCTTGAATGTCTACTTTAGTGTGAGTTTGAAGCAATTTTATCCTCTCACTAAAGTGGGGGCTAAATGTGTCATAGAAAAAAGGACCCTTTGACATGGGATAATTCATGATAAATTGAATTAATGAGGCCTTGATTCAAGTGTTGTGAGGCATTTTATGCATCCACAGAAGGTCTTGGACCATTGAAAACTAAATAAAATGCATTTAAATGAAATCTTGTGAAGGTGTTGTCATGTGTTGCAATACATTTCAACACTCTTCTAGACTCTTTTTATTATAATTCATTTAAATATTCCTTTTTTTATTCATTATCAAGTCCTATTTTGAAGTATTGTAAATTCTTGTAACAAGCTTTCATGCTTTTCTAGGCACATCTTCACTATTTATTCGTTTCTCATGATTTATTTGACCCCTTTATGCTCTCATATGCTTAATTAAGTACATTTTTTAATGTGAACCTGATAAACAATATTAATCACAACATATTTCCCAAAACACATTTTCAAGTCCTAGGTGGGACCCATTCACCATGGATAGCGAATGAGTCCCCCTTGACCCCAAATTCAAAATATTTTAAATTTCCTTTTGGGTTTTTATTCAAAATTACTTGATGTCAGCTTGTGATGAGGTATTAACAGGTTACTAAGGCACAATTGTGTATAAATAAGTGTCTTTCCTCCTCATTTTGACATCTTCTATAATCTTCTATCATATTCTACATTCACCTACTTCATTCTTCATTCTTCATTCACCAATCTTCCATCTCAACCCAAACAACTTAGGGTTTTATCATTTCAAGGCATTAAGAGATCAATTTTCAGACATTCAAGGGCAGATTCTACATATTATGTTGTAGAATTCTAAGATCAATCATCATGGAAATGAAATATATTCCATTATTGCATGCTTCATTCCATTCTTTCATCATTTTCGTTTAATTACCTAAATGGGGTTTGACCAAGGCAAACCCCCATGCCTTAACATTCAACATCTCTCTCTCTCTTGTCTTGTTTTTTTGTAGATTTAGGTCACTTGGAAGCTTGTAAATCATTAAAGATCAACTTGTAAGGTTTCTAAAGTCTTCTCCTCGTTCATCAAGTCAAAATATCAACAAAAATCTCATTTTTAGACCCCTAAGTCAGAGTTTCAGAAGCAGACACCTATAGGCCATCAAAGTTTAGATCGAAAGCTTCAGAATCCATCTTTGAAAATCCAAAAGTTCAAAAGTGGACTCATTCACCATGAGTGGTGAATGAGTCCCAATCTAGGGTGAATTTTGAGTTTTCTGCTTTTTTGAGTACCCTTTTGTCAGAAAGAGGTTCTGGTACAGTTTGGCATAACTGGAACTGATTCGCCCAGAATGTCGAATGAGTCCCACTAGGCCTAAATTTCAGCATCAATATCATTTCAAAAGCAATTCCAGTCTCCATCCACATTCCAGGTGCACACTTTTAGTCTGATTCATTTCTGTTGCACTTTTCCATTCATTTGTAAGTGATTTTGCAATACACAATGTGTTTTCAAACATGTTCTTCTCCTTTAGTTTCCATTGATTAATCACTCAATCTTATTAGTTTATTGCATTCAAGAATTGTGTCTAGGCATTTAGGCATTTTCCATCCATATTGCATTGACTTTGAATGTAACATAAGGATTTTTGGCCCATCTTTGTCCTTCTAAGTGAAAAACCCTAGAAGAGCTAGAAAGCAAGTGGGTGCCAAAAATCTATGCTACAAAAGGAATATGTTGATCTTGATGAGGAAAGGAATCATGAGATTTTGTGGAAATCATATCTTGATCATCAGATAGTAGAACATCATTAGATAGGATGAAAGAACTATCATGCTCTGGGGATGCAATGGAATTGTGAGAGGGTGTGGATTCATTAGATGAGTCATTGGATGTAGAAGATATGCTAGAAGAAGGTGGTTGGATGGAATTATTAACTTGGGTGAAAGAATCATGAGGTATATTTTGGCTTATGGGAGATGAAGATAGATGCACGACATGGTAAAATTGTTCAATATCATTTGTGTTTGAAGACTTTGATTTTGGTTTCTCATTTAACTTTTTCAAGAATTCAAAGACATTGAACTTGGATGATGTAGGTGTTGGAGGAGAAGGTGTCGTGTCTAGTTTTTTGTCAGAGGAATAAGAACAAATGTCTGATAGAAAATATCTTTCTATGGTTACCCTTTGCATGTACAAAATCTATTGTTGAAGGTTTTTCATTTGCTGAGTTAAATTATTCAATTTATCCTCATGTATTTCAAGTTGATGAAATCTGTGAAAAGAATTTCCTTCAACCTCAACCATGATGGTTTTATATTTAGGAACTTTAAGATATTAGATCTTGGTCTAGTTTGGAAAATTTCACTCATAAGTGTTAGTTTCAACAAGTTTAAGACTTTGTTGTGGTTGAGGAATGCTTTTGTTTTAGAAAAGATCCCTAAATTTGGGTTCAAAATATCAGATAGGGAATCAAATTTAGCTTTCTGGTTATAAATCTAGTGGATGCATTGTAACAGTCAGTGTATGTGCTGAAAAGTAGATGCGCTATAGAAAGGCTTAAATGTGTCGCAAGATTGATTGTGTGCACTACAGAATAGTTCAAATGTGCTAAAGTATTGGGTAGATGCACTATAGTAAGGAATGAGTGTGCTATAGTATGTAATGGATGGGCTGGCATATATGGTGGATGCGCTATAATAGCAAATGGATGCACCAGAGAATGGGGTAAATGCACCAGAACAAGCAATGGATGCATTGAATTGGGAAAATGTCACAATTTCTTACAAGTTTGTTTGATTTTTCTAATTTTGCAATCAAAAAATTTTTTTTTTGAAAGGATTTTTTTTGAATCAAGGTTTTCACTTCTAGTGTGTGATGTTTTGTTTGAAATGTATTCAAAAACGCATTGGTAAAACACATCAAACATGTACAATTCATAAGGCTAGCCAAGAGAATATTTACTAGATTCCCACTTGGATTTTACTTCAATTGCACCTACTAGATTCCATTCATGGGGGATCATCCATACGATAAGACACCATTGTTTCCCTTCTTGTCAGAAAAATCCTCGTGATACTTGAACTTTCCTGAAGTACCCACACTTATATATTAGGTGGAATTCGCTTGGATTTAGTGTGTTCTTGATTGGGTCATTCCCTTGGGTGATTAATGTTTTCCACAAGGCAAGCCCTCTAAGGATAAACAAATTAAAAATGAATGGGACTAGCTTTCTGGTCACCCAGTTAAGGGAAGAGCACATGCCTACCATTCATCAAGCACATAAAGCATGGTGTTCTTTCCATCCTAATTAATTTAGATTCCTAAATTAACCAAAAGGAAATAAATCAACTCCATCCCCTACATCAAAATTATTAGTAGTTTTCAATAAATGTTCTTTGACAACACTTAAAAGTTTCAGCAGTCCCTAACAGTTTTTATGAAACCTCCACAACAAAAAAACATTTATCAGTTTTCAAAATCTGGAAAATGTTTGCAATGAAAAATAAATGTGTCATTACAGTAATTCAATGTGATAAAAAGGTAGATGTGCCTAAAAACACAGTGAATGTGCTATAGGAAATAGTGAATGCACTACATAAAGTATTAAATGTCCTATAGAAAGTAATGAATGCGCTATAGAAACCAACAGATGAGCTGATGAATGGATTGGTTGTACTAAAGGAACTCGTGGTTGCGATGTAATAGTCAATGTATGCACCAGAAAATGTTTTAGGTGTGCTAGAAGAATTTGCGTTTGCACCGAAAGAATTCATGTTTGAACCTGTAAGCACACTTTCTAGAAAATGTTAAAATAATAGGGTCCCAGCCCCACGGTGGGTGCCAATTTATGTGTGAGTAAAATATGAGAATAAAAACAATTAATTCAAAACACACAATCAATGCAATGTGTTATATTAAGGAAATAAAATTTAACAAAAAAATCAATAAAGCGATTCCTCAAAGTCATTCCAACATCCTATATTCTTAAGGATCCTGTATTAGTGCTCTCAAATTTTAGGTATGCACTAAACTATTAGGATGACACCTAAGAAATGAGAAGCCATTAAACTAAAATGCAGGAAACTATACCTACATCTACATGATTGATGAATTTGATGGATGATATGCTAAATGATGTGTTGAATGATATGATGTTGTATACAAAATGATGCTAAATGATGCAATGATAAAATTTTAAGCTAATGGATATGCTATGGAAATACTATAATGATACTGTAAAAAATTAAGTTCCTAGAAATGAAATTTCCATTATAACACTACTTGAAATCAAATGCTAAATTCTAAGCTAAAATGCCAATGCTAAACTCTCTAATGCTAAAAGTATTTTTGTAGAGTAGATTTATTCTATGCTCTCTATATGAAATATGTAAACGAGCCTCTATTTATAAATTTTACTAAGGCATCAACTGATGTGGCAAAAATGGATGATGAAGATCTAGTCTAGAGAGATCAACGATGAGAAGCAAAGAGGTTAGAGAGAATCAAGGAAGTTGTTCCCTTTAATTGAACAACCTTGCCAAGTGTAGAAGGGAATAAATGGAAAGGAGAAGCCATGTGTCTCTGAGGCTGTTAAAAATTTTGAGGATAAATTTCCATTTATAAATTAGAAATAATTAATTTCATGTGACACATGGTGAGGTGGAAGAGGAAGTGGAAGGAAGTTAGAAAATATGGAGAAATGTGACCGAATTCCAATTTTAAAATTCAAATTTAGTTGGAGGGAATTAATCAAATAAAAAAAATTAGTTAAATTTGTTTATTTAATTAAATCATGAAGAAAGTGGTTTAGGAAGAATTAAGAAATATGAACTATATAAATAAAGTTTACAATTTATTTATAAGTAGAGGAAATAAAGATTTTATTAATTAAATAACTAGTATTTAATTAATTTTCTCCAAACCAATTTTAGATGTATACAATTTCACTGGGTTGACTTTCAATCACATGCATTTCATTAAATCTAGCTTAAATTGGTCTATTTCATGCATTGCTTAATTTCCAATTTGCATTCACAACATTTCATTTTGAGATCATTACATAGTGTAATCAATAAATTACCTTGTTTGAAATCTGAAAAATTGCATTTCATCATGTCTTTACATTGAATTTTAAGTTTGCATAGCATCTATTATATTTCAATCATTAGAAATAAGCATTGTTTACATTCATAGCAATTATGGATAACATTACATTGTTACAATTTTTATTTTCATCATTAGTTCCTAGTTCATTTAAAAATGGAAACTAAAAACTAAAAACATCAAACAACCCAATTCAAAAGATGATTCAATTTTGAAAAAGCATAACATCCAAGCCCTTTAGTAGTGATGACTTAGACATGTTAGATGAAGACCTTAAAGAATTCATCTCTCCTAGATCATGCACTAAAGATTTGACACAAGCGGATGAAAGCATCGATACTCATGATAATCACACTTGTTCTTCTCCTGATATCTCTCTCGTTGGTGATGAAGGTATCTTGATGAAAGAAGACACAATCATTGGATATTATGAAATTCTTTCTTGTCTTCCTCCCCCCCCTCTGAAAGAAAAAACTAAAATCATGGCCACTACTTCCAACACCTCCCCTAATTTTGAAAATGCTCTAGTGAATAAGGATACAATCATGAATGATCATGAAAAACACATTTGTGTGGAGGATATGATTGATATCTATGAATATCCTACCTCTCCCACTCAAGAATATATTCTAGGACATGAGGATGTAAGTGTAGATAATCATGAAAATCAAACCTTTTCTTCTCCTAATACCTTCTATAGACATGAAGAAGATAGTTTAGTGTCAGAAGACATCCCTATTGAGACCCATGGGAATCTTATTCCTTTCTTTCCTGATGCCCCTACCATTTGGGAAGACTTATTTGAAAAAAAAATCCATTCATTGGTAACCACAAAGCTCCTATTCATCCTTCCAATTTCTTTCCTAGCTATGAGAGTTTCTTAGTGCAAGTGAATAACAATTTTGACACAGTCATAGTTCCACACCTAATATCTCTTCTATTTGTGGGAATGAAGTGATAGAAGAATGTGAAAGCATATAAAATCATGATAATCATAGTTCCTCTTCTCCCAATATCTCTCCTACATGTGACAAAGGTATTTTGGAGCTAGAAGATACACCCATTGAGAATCATGACAATGTTGATAGCTCCTCTTCTATAACTTCTCCTACTTTGGAAGATATTAGGGCACAAGAGAATGAAATTATAAACACATCTATTAACATCCCTCTACCTAGTCTACATTCATTTTCTAACTCCTCCCCTATTTGTGAGAATGCTTTTTGTGAGAAATCACATTATTTGTGAGGAGGATATGTTGGCAACCTATAAGACCTATGACAATTCTCTTTTTTTTCTTCCCATATTTTGGAAGACATTATTGGAAAAAGGGATGTAATCATAGATAATCATGATAATCATAATTTTTCTTCTCCTAATGCCTCTACTACTTGTGAAGAATATATTTTGAGATTAGAAGAACTATTCATTAAAAGTTGTGAGATTCTTCTTGCTCCCTTTCATAATGTTTCCTTTATCGAAGAATACATAGTTGAGAAAAATGATCCAATCATTGAAAAACAAGAATGCGATGATTTTCCTTCTCTTTATGCCTCCTCTCCTTGTGATGAAGTTACTCTACAAAACGTATTAATGGAATGTGATCAGCATCTTGTTTTCTTCTCTCCTAAAAACTTTCCTACTAGGTAGAATATCACATGCAAACCAAAACTCAACCTCACTTTCAAGCATCCTAAATTGCTTGATATAGATTTACCACCATCATAGGAATGCTTTGAAAATCATGAAAACGTAAAGAAAAAGGATATAGAAAGATAAAAGAAAATTGAATAAGCCACAAAGCTATTGGAAGAGGATTCAAAACCTTTGATTTCATATCTATATCTACGGGGGAATACATAATCATCATAAAAGAATCTAAAAAGAGAAGTGATAAGGAAGTAATGTCCAATGCATCCACTTCAACCACTTTAAAATAAAATACAACATTCAAGAAAAAATTTGAGGTAATAAAATAACCACCAAATCTAAAACAAGTGACAAAAATTTTTGGAAGACAACTTGGGAAAGGATGTGATGCTATAAAACAAGGTATCAATATCCCTATAAAGCCTCAAATTCTAGAAAGGACTAATGATCTTGGTTATTGTCACTTAGAACAAACACCTTCATCCAATGTCAACACTATCACAAGCAATTCTTCCATGAAAACTCTAAGCTTGGTACATCCTAAACTAATAGATATCTCATTAAATATGTATCAGGTAGAAATTTTTTTACTCATCATAATAAATAACATTAGTTGTTGCTCCTTTCCATAGTTGCATATTTTACATTCATCGCAAGGAGCAACATATCAGCATCCCTTCCTGGATCAATCTTATCCTACACTAAGTGGGGGCAAGGGGTTAGGAAGCCTTATCCTCGTAGGTCACTTGTCATTGTCTCTTTTGGCTAGTCGTTAACCTTTCATGAACATATAAGATCAAGCTTGGGATGTGGATGACGTGTCTTAAGTTGACTCACATGTGACATACTCATTCATGATGTAGCTCAATACAGAAACATGTGACTTGGCATAGGGATTTCCAAGTTGTCTCTCATGTCTTCTTTCATTAGCTACTTTAAAGCAATTTCTCACAGTCATGGTGTAGCAACCGCTTTGAAGTTGGGACATACATAGACAACATCTTTGTGAAAATTTCATGGTGTGATTTTTCTTTTTCTTGTGATATGTCCTCTTCTTGGTGGTGTCATTGGGTTTGATTCCTTCCAAGAGTGTACAATCAACTAAAGTGGCCTGATGTGAACAAGGCATCCCATGGATAACAATTTGACACCCTGACTTGTCCTCTCTTGGATACATTAGGCACAATGCTCCCTAAGAAGAAAACCTTACATGAACAAAGAAAAATCCCCTTTAGCAAAATTATTTACGTATTCAAAAACATTTACAAAAAGCATTACATTGTGGTGCCTTATCAATGTTATCACAAGCATAAATTTGGTATGGTTAGTATAATGGGAAGCTAACACACTGGCATGACTTTCTCACTAAACCACTTCTTTGGGAAAAATCACCCCACGGATGACTTGATGTTATGTGGCCCCAGAGTGAGCGCATATTTGATCCACCTCATTTTTCTTTTTTTTAGTTCTTGTCATTGCATGATCACATAACTTTTTTTCTTCAAATCATTCACCCTTGTGCATGTCATTTTGTGCTTATGTTTGTTTTACCTAGGATCTTGGATATTGGGGGCTTGATTGCTTCCTTCATCTTTGGTATCCTAGACCATCCACATTGGTATGATTGGACCCCTCTTGAATGTCTACTTTAGTGTGAGTTTGAAGTAGGTTCATCCTCTCACTAAAGTGGGGGCTAAATGTTTTGTAGGAAAAAGTATCTCTTTCTTGATATGTGAATAATTAATGACAAGTTGGACTTAATGAGGCATTGATTTAATGTTGTGGGGTGTTTTACACATCCACATTAGGTCTTGGACCCTTGCAAATGCATTAAATTATTTCTTGTAAAGGTGTTGTGAAGTGTTGTAAATCACTTTAATATTTTTCTATACTCTTATTAAACATTTAAGTCTAATAATATTTTAATTCAAAAGTTAGCTTTTCCCTTTTCTTCTATAACTAAATAATTATTTCAATTATTTAATTATTCATTAGCCTTTTATTTAATTATTCATTATCCTTTTCTCTCCACAAATAAATGTTATATTTATCCTTTCTTTGTCTCCTCAATTAAATAATTACTTTAATTGTTTAATTATCCCTTCCCTCTCTATTAAATAATTATTTTTAATTATCTAACGTTTAACACCCCACATTTCTTCCATAATTAAATAATTATTTTTGATTATTTAATTATTTGTTCTCACCTTTCTTTTTAAATAAATAAAAATATTATATTTATTTCTCATATGTTGGCCACCTAAATTAAATAATTTTTTCCAACCACCTCTTTTTTTGTGCCAATCTTATCTTCCACCTGAATTCTTTATCTATCCATTGCTTTCTTCTCTCAATTAACCTCCACCCTTGATTAAGTTATTTTCCAATTTAACCTTGAGCCTTGATCATAATCCTTATTCTTAACTCTTATTTATAAAAGAATACCTTTAAACCCTAATTCATTCACCTAATTCATTCATTCATAATCTACTCATCATTCATTAGCTATCTCAACTCAAGAAAGCTAGGGTTTAGCATTTTGAGTCTTCACAAGGAAGCATCTTCGAGAACATCATCAAGGCATTCAAGAGCAAGATTCTCCATCCATTGTTCCAACAATTCAAGATCCTTCATCATGGAAAGTTTCTAATTGCATTGTTTCATATTTCATGTTTCATTATCTTATTTCATCATTTTTCTTTAATTACCCAAACGGGGTTTGACCAAGGAAAATCCCCAATCCCTAACAATCAACATTTTCTCTCTCTTCCTTTGTGTGTTTACAAATCTAGGTACTTTGAAGACTTAGAAATCATTGAATATTAGGTTAAAAACTTGTTGAAGTCATCTCCACTTTTTCAAGGTCAAATTCTACACAAAAAGTCACCAACAGTGTTAAAAATCAAGGTTTCATATCCAGACACCTGAAGGTATAGATTGACGAGACTAAAAGCTTCAGATTCCATTTTTAAGTTTTTAGAAAAGCCATAATGGAATAATTCACCCAGTGTGGTGAATGAGTCCCACTGTACCTATTTTCTGGAGATTTTTGTAGATTTGGATACCCATTTGGCTAAAATGGGCACCAGTACAACTTTCCAGAAAGGAGACTGATTCATCCAGAATGGTGAATGAGTCCCACCAGGCCTAAAAATAAACATTTTTAGAATTTTAGAGTCATTTCCATTCCAAGAAGTTTATAGGTGCACACATTCACTTTTACAATTTTTTGTTTTGTTTTACTTGCATTTCTAAGTCATTTTCTAGGTCCTTTTGCATATCACAATGTGTTTTCAAACAACATGTGTTTCTTTAGTTTTCATTCAATAATCGATCTATTTTATTAGTATTTTGTATTTAAGACATTGTATTTAGACACATTTTAATCATACACACATTAGTTTGAGTGAACCACATAGATTTTGTGTGAGGGTTATCTCTCCTTTAGGTGAAAAACCCTAATTGAGCAAGAGAGTCATATCACCTTACACCCTAAAGTATATGGTTCAATAATTCGCATTCATCCATTTGCGTTCACATAACATATGAGTTCATTAAAAAAAATTCATACATCATCCATATCATTAATGCATACACATCATAACATAAAGTAGCACATGTTGCATTATCCATACATACATAGTCATACATCAATGCGTCCATCATCATAAACATGGAATCTATTAGAGTCAACACATTAAGCATAAAAATAAAACATCATCATCCTCATCATAATCATAAGATAACAATCATACATAAAGTAGTGTCATCATGGCATTGCATCATAAATAACCATCATAAATGCATACATCACATAGCCTATAAATGCGTCATCATAGGAATCATCACATAAATAATATCACATCAACATATTAAAATCATAATGCATCACAACATAACAAATAGCATATAGTCCATGCCAAAACTACATCATATATATATCGCAAAATCATGTCAGAGGATAAAGTCTCAAGGAATCCCAAGAATAGAGCTCACAAGCTCAATGGTCAATACATCGAATGTCTCAAACATAACAACAAGATAAAAAAATTACCTAAACAGTGATAGCTCCTCATCCCCTCAAGGTGAGGAATGAGGTGAATAATGCTCTATGATAGCAACTGATGTCTGTTGGGACCCAACAGCCCAGGTCTATGATGTTGATGGATCAGTGACAGGTGGCTGGTTGTGATGAGACCTGTGTCCTGATGATACTAACCCATGACCTTGAATAGACCTATTCCCTAATGAATGTCTATGACTGTGGTGATATTTTTGTCCTAAATACTTCCTAGATGAAGTAGATCCACCCACACTACTCTAGTTGTAGTTGTTATGGCTCTTGCTACTACCACTACCTGTCCTAGTATGAGACCGAGTCAAACCAGGATCCCGCTACTCTGCTAGAACTACTCACTCATATAGCATCATGTACTATCCTTAGCTTGTACTCACCTTGGATAGCTCTCTGGAATTCTCCCCCACTGGTCCAGTGCATAACTGTGCAAAATATGAACACTAGCTTTGTGCCTCCTGCTACCTAATCACTGTCTGGTCTCTCTCCACCCTTGTCACCTCCAGCTCTCCCTCCACATTCCTAATCCAAGTAAGGTCCTCATATAAGCTGCTCTACATGTCCACCAACCTCTAGTCCACTGTCGCATCTCAGGGCAGTGGTGGTATCCTGTCTATCTCCTCCTCACCATCCACTATCTAATCCCTAAGCTATCTCTCAGCCTCATCCATATCATCCTCCCTGCTGATATCAATATCCTCATCACCCCTTATCTCCTCCTCTCCACTAATATCCACTGCCTTCTCTCCTATCGATACATCCTCCTCCCTTAGCACCTCCCCCTCCACCTCCATCAGATGGGGTCCCTCTGGCTCCTTTGGTTGCTCTACCTCCACCCTCACCTCTTGCTATCATCCCTCCTCCCTTTCCTCTTCCTCTCCCTCCTCTCAGCTAGGTTAGAGTGATCCACTCCTCCTCTATCTCTGTCATAGCCCCTTCCTACTATCTCCTCCTCTCCACCTCCTCCCATAATCACCACCATCCCCTCCATCCAATCCATCATCGCCTCCACCCCCGCTTCCTCTACCTCTATCCCTTCCTCCATCTCTGCCTCTCCTCCTTCCACCATCCCTACCTCCTCACCCTCCTCAACAAACCTGTGTTATAACTGCTCAGTGATCAACTTGTGCCGACTGGTTAGGATCTATCAATGGAAGTGGTTTGTGACTCTTCCACCATGCATTATATTTTGGTGTAGTCCCTGCATCTACTGGACCACCACTCCATGCCCACTATTGTGCCACTAAGTTGTCAATCTACTGCTCGGGTAGTAAAACTGATATAGGTGGTCCCCACATGGTCTCTCCTGATGAATAGGTGTACTCTACAGTCCCCATAGGAACATCCTGTTGCTCCCCAAACTGTCATAGCACCTGCTAGGGAAGGTACATATCAATAATTAATTGGGACTAAACTATCTATCCAATCAAGTATCTAAACTTTCTACAAAATGAGAGGTGATCCTCATCTCCTAGCCACTACCCGCAGTCCTTGTATGGTCACTAAACGAAACCCATCAAAGTGTCAATAGAAAGCCACCAAAACCCTGTGTCTCTGACTCTTGTCTATTGTAGGGCACCCCCATATAAGTACACATATGGAAAACCCTCAGCCAGCTCTCTCTATACTAGTGATCAAAAGATAGGAATATGATCCCAGGCCCAGATAATGCATAGTGTGGTGCCACAACTAATACTACTCGACTGCCTAGACACGGCATCATCCCACTGATGATACAACATCCAAAGAAGGCAAGGTCCCCATTTAAATACAATCTTGTCCTGCCTCATGTGAACAAGCACATCTCCCCATCCAATAGGAAAACCATGTGTGTGATAATCTAGAATCAGTACACCAGAAATAAAAGTGCATAACATCGCATCCCATTGGCCACAATGCTCAGCCATGAACTCCCATCTGATCTCATAACCATCGATTCCTAGCTACATAATGTCATCATGCACATAGTACACGGTCATGGCTTGTAGTCCCCATTGTGTATCATTGATGACTCACTCCCCTTTGATTGGAATCCACAATATCCTATAGATGTCCTTAAGAGTCACAATAGCCTCTCTAGTTGGCAAATGAAATGAGTAGGTCTCAGAGTGCCATCTCTCTACAAATACTATCAGAAGACCCCTATTCACCTAGACAATGGGCATATAGGTGACATAGTGCAATCCCAACCACATCAGTTGCCTACACTCACCATACCACAGCTGATCTTTGATGCATACGTCATCGGTCTAAACTCACAGGTGTAGATATGTGGTAATCATTTCTGCATCCACAACAATGAATGTTAGCACATCATTGAAAATCATTATTATCATCTATCTAGTCAAAGTACATAAAGAAACTGAACCTAAACTAAGTCAACATTGGTCAAAGTCAATTGCATCATTTTTCCCTTCACTTACGTTGCAAAAAGTCACATGCGTCACTTCATTTGGAAGTTGTGTTGCACCATGTCAATTGCATCATTTGGCTTTGCACATGCATCACGTTAGAGCACTTGTGTCATTTCCCTAATCATTTTCATTGCTTTACAATACTTGCATTGTATCATCTCGTGTTTTCACTTCAAATTGGCACATGCATTCCAAAAATTGACTCTTGCATCGTGATTTGGAAATTGTGTCTCACCAGCTCGTGGATACACCATTTTAAACCTAGACCTAACCCATCCCTTGCATTTGTGTCATGATGCATCAAATGTGTGTGACGTGAATGCAGATGCATCGTAATGCATCTAATTCCCTAACTTTAATGCCTAAAAATGCACAAAAAACAAGAAAATAACAAAGTGGGTATAGGGTACTTATAAGTGGCTTTGCGTCCTCTGGCCATTGGTAGGTCCATACTCAAAATCCATGATGCTCAGCCATTCGAATCACCATCTTTGCATAGTCTCCTCTCTCTCTAGGCTCTAAATTCTCAAAAGGAAAAAGTGTAAATGAATTAACTTTTCACCCAAATGAAGCCTATTTAAAGGGTGAATTTTAGGATTTTCTTGAAGGTTTATTACTGGACGCACATTTGACCATCTTTGAACAACCTTTTGATTTCCTTAAACATGTCAAAATTCAAAATTGATCATTCCATTGTTTTTCTAGTCATCAAATTGACTTATCAGGACACTTTCCAAATTTTTTCGGCGTTGGGCCAAAATTTGCAATTTTTCCCAAGGGGGCATAGATACTCCATACCTTCGCTAGGGCATTTCTTGAACTGAATTTTCTTTGTAACAATGTGATAAACTGGATTATGAAAAAGAGGGGAAAAATGTAAACACATAAAATTGACCTAGGCCAGAAAGCTTTAATTTCTCCACATTTCTTCTTAACATAATTGAAATATTTAATTATGTCCTATGGTCCAAATTTGACTATTAATTAAATAATTCTCAATTATTTAACCAATTCACATCTTTTATTCCTCGTGACTATTTAAATATATAAATTATATTTATTTAATTTAAATACGTCACTAATTTCGTATGGTCCTCTATAATTAAATAAATTCATAAATTTATTTGATTATTATTTGTCCAGTATTCCTTCATGATTATTTAAATAAATAAACTTTATTTATTTATATAAATATGTTATTAATTTGTAATTTCTTCTTATAATTAAATAATTTATTTAATTATTGTCCACCTTGGCTTTTTCTAATTTTAAATAAAATCATTTATTTAAAATTGTCCATTTTATCCCTCCAAGTAAATAATTTAAAATCATTATTTATTGTCACATCACCCCACCACTTTTGAATTAAATTAATTTTTATTTCAAAAGTTCAATTTATCCTTTTAAATAAAATAATTTTAAATTATTATTTAATTTTCCAATAGCCTCTTTTTCTGTGCCTAGTATTCTCTTGTCACGTGGAACCTTGTCCATTGATTTCTTAGCCCTTCATTTCAAATTTCACCCTAATGTTGCCCTAACCCTAACTGTGGGTTGTCACATTTAATTTCAGCCATTGATCCTAGGGCATCTCTCATCTTACAATCTTGGCCATTCATCTAAAACTGGCTTTTCTATAAAAAGGCTATTTCAACCTTAGTTGACACATTTCATGCATCTCATATCTCTGGACTTCATGCTAGCATAACATTTTCAGCATACTTTATACTTATTTCACACTTGTATACTTGCATTTGTAGATTTTCAATAGAAACCTTCAATATTTGCTTAGGACCTAGTCATAGTCATAGGCTCCTCATCAAAAATATGAGGGAAACATAATATTGAAGCAAATGGAGAAGGGAAATGAAGGTTATTTATGGAGGGCTTGAAGACTTTTGGTGAGATTGTTCTTTCTTTTATGCTATTTAACTCCATTGTACTTAATTGTTTAGCTAGGGTTTTGATTATGCATCTTATTTCATGCTAACCTAAATTTTTGCCTTAGTTAAAAATACTTTTACTCTGATTGCTAAGAAATATTGGAATGTGAGAAAGTAACAAAACATAATAGAAATGAGAATAAAGTGAGGTAAATGATAAATATAAAGACAAGAAAGAAAGTGCTCACAACCACCCAAGTAATGAAGCCTCCAACACATGAATGTCTTTAATACCTACATGTGTAAGATATGGAGAAAGAGTTGGGTTTGTGTAGGGGTTTTCCTAAGTCAAACCCCTACTTTGGTGTTCCCACCTCTACAGACAACCAACTAGATAGAGAGAGATTGACAAAGCATGTGGTGAAAGAAAAAATCATTTTAGGATTAGAACCTACACCACCAAGTATGGATGATAAAAGCAATCCCCACTAGAGGAGAACCCGTATCACAAAATAAGGATGCAATAGCTAGGGTATATGGAATACCAATATGCTCACAAGCATGAAATAAGGGAGATAAAGCTACAAGAGCAAAAGGAGCTGCAAAGAGGGAGATAAAGAGAGATGTAAAAGACAAGAGTGTGTTGGAAAGAGGTACAATGAGAGCTTGAGAGTGTTGTAGAAGGATTTTGTAACAAACAAGAGAGTTGTGCAAGCAAGAGAAAGAGGGGAGAAGAAGAAGCTAGATGTTGGAACGAAGCTAGAGAAGTGCCAGAGAGAATTTAGAAGAACTTACAAGCAGAAGAGAGTTGCAAATGAAGTGAAAAGATAACATTTAAGGAAGGAAAATAATCTTCTTGAGCCATTTGAGGGCTTCTCGAGCCGTTACCACCAACCAAAGGAGATGACAAGTGGAAAACATGCACAAAAAATGGTCATTTGAATGTTGAAACATTGTAGGATGCTAGTGCAGGGCGCAAACATTCGTGCAACATGCTAGTTTCCAAATGCATTACGCTACAAAATGACATGAATGGGAAAGGCACAAAGTTCGATGCAAGGCTAACGTGTGAAGGGTAGCTACTCAAAAGTGACCCTTTGAGCATCCTGAGAGGGAAAAAGGATGATGTAGGGGCTAAGGTGATCCTACACAAGATGCTAAGGTAGTGGACACTAAAGCAGATGCAAGAATGTATGTGAAATTGCAAGGAGTGCAATTTTACAACATTACATTGTTTCCCCACTTTAGCAGTCATATGAATCTATGCTAATATGCATGCTCAAGGAAATCTATGAAACATAAATAACATCATATGCCAAAAGGATATTGTAGAGGAACTAGACAACTCTTCAAACCATGAAAGCATGCCCCTAGTCTGAACACCTACAAAACAAATGCATTAGACCTACACCAAACAACAATGCTAGAAAATAAAAAACTAAGGGATTTGAGTTAGCAAAGTAAAAGAGACCTTGATGTAGAAGGTTGTCTCAGTACTATGCATCGTCCCCAAATTATGAAATAACACACTTAGTCTAAGAATCCTAAAATGAAAAGAGGAAGAGCATATACTAAGGATGAAGGATATGTAGATCTTCAATTTGGTATATACAATTGAGAAGAGAAGAGAAGAGGAAGTTCAAGAGGGAGCAAGAAGGAGTGAAAATTCCAAGAGTTATGGCTCCACAGGTTGTTAGACCCAAAGAGAGTTTGAAAAAGTGCACCGAAGGCTTGCAGACCAATAGTGGACATATCCCATAGGCTTAAAGTGTCTCATAGGCCTGTAGACCTACAAGGACGGTGTCCCTCAAGATCTCTCACATGGAGGAAACCAAGATGAAAGTTCCTTATAGGCCTGTAAACCTGCAAGGAGGCATCCCCCAGGATCTCTCACATGGAGGAAACCTAGATGAAGGAGACTCCGCAGAGTCAAAAAGCACCTTCACATTCATACCTACAAAGTGACATGTTTACCCATAGATAGAACATGTCCAAAAGTGGCCATGTAAGCAAGTAAGTGGACAATCATGTAAACCGTCGTTAGATTGTAAATCTTTTAAAGGGGTCCCTCAAGAACCCTTCAAAAGGAAAAGGGGTCCACTCAAGGGACACTTCATTTGAAAGGCATGGAAAAAGAGAGGGGGTCCTCAAGAAGGACACACATCTCTAGAGAAAGTTATCATTAACCCTATCATATAGGGTAGGAGAACCATGCAAGATACCTAGAACATTCAGGATAGAGGTAAACGTCGATATCACTTGTTATTGGAAAAAGAGGCAGGTGCATCAACAAATGAATCAGTGATAGCACCTAAATCATGAATTTGTTG
Organism: Sequoia sempervirens; assembly: GCA_007258455.2. Taxonomy (NCBI): domain Eukaryota; kingdom Viridiplantae; phylum Streptophyta; class Pinopsida; order Cupressales; family Cupressaceae; genus Sequoia; species Sequoia sempervirens. The sequence goes on from VDFB02168118.1 coordinate 25,943,956, forward strand.
TATTTTATCCATCAAGGGATTACATTCACTAGTGGAATGGGCAGGCACTCGATGGTATGCAAAAAAATAATGTTTTTCTTTATCATGTTCATGAAATTTATTTATTTTTATTAAGGAACAAACAAGTTTTGAGGGGACCCAAAACCCCTTAATAGAAAGAAAGAGAGAGAGATAAAGCATCAAAGGTCCAATAGAAAAAAATGAACAGCTGCCAACACAGAAATAAAACAAGGAAAGACCCATGGCAGCACAACAAAAAGCCAACAAAAAACCACCAAAAGTCCAGCCACTAAGCCAGATTCCTGAGGATCTCTGCAGCCTCTTGCTCAAGATTATTCATATTAGATGTAACTTTCTTGATCTCCTGAATATTCACAAGTGCCTGGTCCGCCTTCCTCTTTAGGTTTGCTATGGTTTTTTTGCCCGACCCTCCACCTTCTAGATGGCTTTCATCTCTATCTGCATCCACGTACACCATTGTCCTAATGTGATAGGAATTTTCCAAATTTTCAACCATAGTGTTCATGGTCTTTGCCATATATTTCAAAATTTTATAGCTCATTTCTAGCACCTTGTGGATAGAATATTTAATATTCTTCATTTTCTCCTCTATATCATAAAGCTTACCATCATGGTTTCTCTTAAAGTGTTGCATCTCCTCAACGGTTTTCTTCAAGAAATACACCATATAATTCTTTTCATCCTTAGTCCAAAGACCTATAATCTTATCTTTGTCTTTGTTAATACCCTCATTCCTTTCAGCATTTTCCATTTTACTTTTGATAGCCCTCTGATTTAGTTTGAGTTCCTTAATTTCAAAAAATACCCATCTTATTAAAAAAAAGAAATCCATAGAGCCATTACGAGAAATCAAAAGGATATCCTCAGGGAATTCACATTCATTCTTGAAGTACTCATCCTCCTCCTTAAGATCCTTGGGAAAACGAGCTCTATTCTCTCTATATGTGGCAGGGTAACTAGAAGCATCAGAGGAAGGGGACGACTACAACTCCTCATTGGCATCATAAGAGGGGTCCTCTGAAATTTTTATTTTACCGTTCTTCTAGGGAGAGACACTAAAATTTTCTTTCCCTTTATTGACAACCTTTCCCCTAAAAGAAGGGGTCTGATGGGATAGAGCTGGTATGGCTTTAAAATAGTCATGAATTAAAACAACCAGACCCTCATGGAGGATGGAATTCCTAATGGGGTTCATATTATAGTTATGCAAACTTTCATTTAGAGAAGAAGCAAGATAGAAAGGGAAAGAAACCCTACCTTGATGACAGAAATGGTTAAGGAGTACAAAATGGTACCCAAAAACCCTAGTATAGTAGCCATCCAAAGTAATGTACTCCATGAGCACATTCAAAACCTTCCTCCAGTGCAAAACAATCCTCACAAAGTCATAGTAGCTTTTGTTTGTCCTTGGCAAGTCCTCCTTTTCCTTCTCAAACTTTGGAAACTTCTGCACAGCCTAGTTAGAGAGTTTCCTATCCCTATAAAACTTAATGCCCTCAATAGAGAGCCCCCTGACCTCAGCAATTAACTGTTCAATAATAATGACCTTTCTCCCAAACAAATTGATCTCACTATCCTTCCATTCCTTAGCAAACAACTTGGTAACATGCGGATCCTAGCCATGGTGTTTCTCAATGAAGACAACTATCCTTCCCTTCTCGAGCATTTCCCACAGCTTGGTATTACCTCTAAGCTCCACATAGTTCAAGAAATTTCTTTTGAGTAGGAGAAGGAAGAGTAATCAAGTGGGATTTAAGAAGCCTCAACAAGATACACTCTTCTTCAGGGAAGGAATGAGGAGCAGGAAGCAAACCTTTCCCTTGTGGAGAAAATTTTCACTACTCACAAGAAGAAGATACGAAGATAGTAGACAATGAATGATCTACATGAAGAGTATTATTCCGAAAAAGGGTATCATACTCCTCTACGAGATCAAAATCATCTTTCCTAACAATATTACCAGTGTTAACATCTTTAATATAAGTGTGATCATCTTCCTCAAAAGGAGGATCAACACTAAGAAAATTACAATTTGCATTCACCTTATCCCGTGATATAGAAGAATTACCATCTCTGATATCGGGTTTGGATGATGTTACTAGAAGGTTTAAGTGGATCAAGTTGAATTTATATTCTCTAGTGAAGGAATCTATGAAATCTAAAGAACCCCAATCATCACCAAGACATGCATTCTTTTGAGAAGTAGGAAGAGTAGACTTAGGATTTCTTGATTCAGAAGGATCTTCTTTAGGGACATCTATCTCAAAAATATCCTTTGTAGCATGGTACTACTAGAGTAAACATAGACACATTGGAAGACACTAAAGGGATAAGAGTAGGGACCACCAAAACCTAACTAAGAGTTACCATCTCACATAAATGCATAGCATCAGGGTCAGCCTTGATTGTGACTACTCGATTATTACAAATGAACTTAATAGATTTACATGGGTATGTGTAGGATCATCATGGAAAAAATAGGCCCTTAAGTGGCGAAAAATTCAGAAAAAATAAGAGATAGGAAACTTGATTTAAAATTTTGAATAAGTTATCTATATTATTTCAAAAATATGGAAGAATAGACTATGTAGCAAATTGAATGTAGTTTTTAAACTACTAGGTTTATTTTAAAATAATAATAATCTATTTGGTGAAAATTTGAGATTTCAATGCAGTAGTACTTAAAATTCAGGGGAAAAATAAGTAGGTGTTTGTATGACCTCCCTAACCTTAATAAAGTGATAATATGTTTTATAAATATTTTATATAGAATTATATGACTCATGTCCCAATGTGATGCATTTGTTTAAAAAAAAATTCCAAGTAAATAATTAATTATGATTTTTTTATTACAACTTTTAAAAAATATAAAAACTCATATGTCTGACCACCTTAACTATGTCAAATCTTCATGAAATTTTATTTTATTTTTTAATCTTATAGTATGTGAAGCATAGAATGCGACACATGTTTCAGATTCAAAAAATGTGATACCATTTGAAAGTTATAGATTTTTTTCAATCAACCTATAAATTAGGACTTTAGTCATAATTGAAATAGAAAATGAGTAGTAATTATTTATTAAATTCAAAGTAAAGCATAATTTATATTGGTGGAAACATGATAATCTCCTTTAAAAACCCTTTTCGTTTCATCAATTTTGGGTAAGAAAAGGTTGTCAGCCACATACCCTACACATACCAATCATATCGCCACTTTTTGGCCAATCATGATCCTAGACATACACAGGTAGACAGGACTACACCCATAGCATGAATCCACGGTATACCAAGAAGAAGGTTATGTGGTAATTTTTTTGACAAAAGATATACAAGGATAGGTATAGTAATGGGTCCCAACATCAAAGACAAGACTATCATTCCTAGGGCTTGTTGACCAACATTATCGAACCCACGAATGACAATCAAAGAAGGATTAAGAGAAGATGAATCAATATTAATTTTAGGCAATAGATCGATGGTAAATACATTGAACTCTGAATTGGTGTCAATGATGGTATGTCTGATGTTGATATTATTAATGTAAACTATAATCATTAAAGAATCTACTTGCTTATGTACTTCCAGAGGTGGGAGTTCTTGCAGATAGAATGTGATATTCGGTGAATCCCCATGAATATAAGCTATCAATGCATCAACATCTTCTGGCCTGGTAGAAGAGGGAAAGAGGATCTTTTGCAAGGCTTCCTGAAGCATACCTTGATAAATCGAAGTAGATTAAAGCAATTCCCACAGTGAGATCTTAGCTAGAGTAACATGGAGTTGCTCAACAAGATCACAACCACTAGGTCCTTTAGTCATAATTTTAGGTGCTTGAGGAAGGATTGGTTGTTTATTCATTCTCTTTTCATAAGTATGGGCTACTTCTCTATAAGACATAGCCATAGAAAGATTAGGAGAATCACTATCAAATAGAACACCATCAATAGAACAAATCCTCTTCAGAGTAGGACTAGTTAGAGTCATGTAAATGATTGTTCTCTTAGTCCTTTAAGGGGTGGTAGAGACATAGATTATGTAAGACCCCCGCCTTGCATATGATTAATGTTAAACTTAATTTGTTATATGTTTTCATAAATAGATAGTAAGTTGTACTATGAGCAATAGATAATGTGATTGGGTGACCATATTCTTGTATTTCATTTTGATATTTGTTTCATTATCACTGTCATGAGGGTGTCATGGAATATGAATTGAAATTGTAAATAGAATTGTTGTACAATTAAAAATTAGTTTAGCTATCAAATTAATGTGATATAAAATGGTTCTTATGATTTCATTTATAATGTGCAGGAAAGTAGAGTGCCAGAAGGGAAAACCATTGAGTTGATCAAACAACATCTTATTGTGATTATGAATTTGACCCCCTTTAGGGCTTGGAAATATATAAAGTTAATATGTTGGTAAGTTAAGGTGGATAGGGTTGTTGGTCAATCTGTTGGGTTGGGATGCAAAAATAAACCCCCTACGGTCTATACCATAGTGGTAGGGGTCAAGTGGGCATATATTAGTTCCCTAAGGACATGATTTGACCCCTGAAAAGTCCTCATAATGGAGAGTGACGAGTTTTGAGGAGAGGATGAAATGAAAGGATGGAGGGGTTGTCCAAGTCCATGTTTCCTTTTTAATAAGGAAATGACTCTCATTGATGGACGTAGGTACACTTCACACCTCCTCACCCAAAAGTTGCAAGTTGAAACTCCTATTTAATTGGTAGAGGAAGGATGAGTGGGGTGTTACCCACTTCTCCTTTTGGAGAAATTTAGAGAAGATAGTAGGAAGAATGAGAAGAGGAGAGGAGTTTGATCGGGGAGAGAGGGATCTAGATGGCTTGGTTGGAGAGGAAAGAGGGATAAAAGAGTTGGAGTCCAGGACCTAAAGCAAAGAGATAAGTTTTACTATATCCATTTTTCTTGTTTAGTGCAACAAGAGAATGATATGTTTGTGTGGATTTTGTTAAATATGGTGGGTGGAGATTCTATATGTGCATAATATGAATGTTGTGCTATTTTCACTCCTTTCGTGAAAATTTAAGAGGACCCCATTCATCATCTTGGGGTTGAAATACTTCTTGCTCGGGGGTATGGCTAGAGTACACGAGGCTCCATGATGCCATTACAATAGGGTGGAGAGCAAGCATAAGTTTCTCGGTGTGTAAAGCATTGTTTTTCTTTAGTAATATTGGTAATATTGTAATTTTAGAAAGATGGGTTTCACATCTATTCAAAATTTCACATAATAGTTTCCTTCATTATGCAATTCCCTTGTGGTGGATAGAAAAGAAAACAATCTTGAAAGAGTATTATTAAGTTGTAAAAACACTATCTGAAATATACGTATTAGGTTCTTATTGTTATAAGGGGGTTTTTTCTGTAGTGATAGCAGGAAAATAGAAAAATAAAAGAATGTTCATTGCAAGATCAAAGAATAATACATTATGGCATTGTTTTATTTTTATGTATATAAAAGAAACAAAATGTATGATGTTATTTCTTTCTTTTTTTTCTAGATATAATCAACAAAAAATGGGAGTGTGTTTAAGCAGTCACTGTAACCTTCTGCTACCATTAAATGAATACATGATGAATCATTGCAGTAGTATGAATATATATTATGTGCTTGATTTTAAAAAAAAAATGTGTAAAGGTACAATAAGGAAATGTAAGATTTATTTCACTTTCATGTATATATTTTGTGAAAATGGTGTTATACAATCCTTGTTTCCTTAAAAGTAAAGGGAAAAAAAAGAGAAACTTAAGAGGGACTATTTTCTTCAAGTGTGATATCTGGCGCTGTGGAGATTCTTCTTGTAGTGAATATCATAGCACATAGTTGATCTTGAACCCTTCACTTTGCATCACAAAATAAAGTTAGAATTAACAAAATAGGGTAATGAATTAAAAGATCTAAGGAATAAATAAATATAGAAAGGGAAGAGACTTGATCAAATGTATTCACAAACCCTTTAGAGTTAGTAGATAGGACTTGTAGATAGTTCTTAAAAAAAGAAGATATATGCAGTATAGGAGGTAGACTATGTAACTCTTCTCCTTGTATCAACCTCCTTGTTTGGGCTAGTACCTCTTGTTCTAGTTTAAAATGGAGCCACTATTCTTCTTATACTATTATTTGTTTAGCAATTTTTCAATTTGATCAGCCAAAGCTAATCCCTTAGTAAGATAGGACTGTTGAGGTAGTAAAAAGGAGTTTGGTAATAGATTAATGAAAGTATTCAATTATAATTTGTGGCATTGGGTAGCTAATAGTGATTTTTTGCATGGAAATTTTAGACATAGTACCTAGCATCTCTATCGCGTTACAGTGGGAATTGCATCGCCACCTACCTATTTATCAGCCTTTGAACCCATAGGGTTATCATACCTTTTGCATTACTTATTACATGCATCGTAATATTATTTTATTCATAGTTTTTGCTATAAAACTGTAAAAATTGAAATGGCCGGTAGGTGGAAGTGATGGATCAGTGCAAGTTGTTCTTCGTATACTTGCGGTCATTCATATTCTACTATTTATTAAATGTTCACCAAACTCACCAACCATTGTTCACACACATCTACTTCTACTCTTATTGATCAGATTATAATGGACATTATAGTTAGTTTGTGGGTGATCAGTATGTCTTGTCATCATCAATATTGTTGTTGAGAGCATCACATAGTTCTAAAGTGGGGGCTGGAATTGAGCTATTTAAAATAGATTTTCATATATAGATAACCCATTAAAATACAATGTAGCCTAAATAAAGATACAAAAGGGTATTGTTTGTATTAGCCGATGTGGTTGGAATGGATAATCTCTTCATGTTTATAGAACATCTGTATGCTTATCAGGTATATATTTTCTCCAGTATTGAAACCGATGCACTATTGGCAGGAAAGTTGCATTCATAGCTTAACAATATGGAATACCACAAGCAACTCGAGCTATCTATAAATTAATATTTTCAACGAACTGTTGAATAGTTATAGTCTTACAAAGTTTTCTAGAAAACAACAATAAAATAAAATAAAATTATCCTATCCCTACAAAGTATCCACTTGTACCTTTTAGAGATGTAGTAGATGATGGTGATGAACTGCGCCTATTCCACTGCAACCTCCTCCATCTGCTTGAGTAAACGTTGTCATCATCTCATTAATATGGTTGGTGTAGATGACCTTTTTTTTCCTAATGAAAGAATGGTTTGGGCAGCTTTTGACTCATATTTAATTCTTGCCAAAGTTTATTTAATAAATTAGCTATCCGCAGTTAATATATATGCCTATGTAGATTTCATAGTTGGAGCCATAGAAATGGCATAGGTACACTTCACCAGCCTGGTTGCAGGGCGACATCAGCTTGGGATAAAATATTAATGTGTATATACTTCACTTTAGATTTTGGATGCTATCCTTATATAATGTTAATTGCTTTAACTCTATTTGGATTTGAAGATGTTTTTATCGCCCCTAGGAATATTAAACCAACTTTATATTCTTTAGAGAACAGTAATACACCCATTTACTATGATAAAGTAAAATCTACCGTGCCAATGGTTAGCTTTAAGTGTCGATGAGGTAAATGAAATTTATTTAGACTTCTTGGAGGTTGGTAAAATCAAATGATAGGAAAATATATATTCACTAGGTAGACTACACATAGTTACATAGAATAATAGCAATTTAAATGTTTACAAACATTACTAAAAGAATACATTCGGTTAAAATGAGGATATTAATATTATAGATATCAGTTGAGAAAAAAAAATGGTTATGTTAATATCAAAGTAAAATAAATAATAAGAATGTGAATATATAAATATATACACCACTCAAACAATATGTTATATATTTTTATAATACCACAAAGATGTGTTCAAAGATGTACATTTATATTATTAAATGTGAATGTGAATATATAAATATACACCACTCAAACTATATGTTATATATTTTTAGAGTACCACAAAGATGTGTTCAAAGATGTACATTTATATTATTAAATGTGAGTGTTATATTCATATATAAACTCATATATGCAGCGTTATTGCTGCACTTGGTAATAATAGCAAGTGAATTCACTATCCTTTATAATAAAATTAATTTTAATAATAAGATGTGATGAATTTGAATAAATATTGTATTTGAAGTTTAAATAAATGAGATTGGAGACATTGGAGGATTATAATGCCAATAATATTATGAAAGGAAGGAAATTTAACACAAGGGAATATTATTATTATTTGGGGAATTGAAGTGAATTAATATTTAACAACATAGAAAAATATTTTTTTATTTAATGTTACAAATAATATTATTATTTTTGAAAGAGGAAAAAATGGGTTTTATAGGGACCCGAAACCACAAAGTTTACAAACAAAAGATAAGATCGTTAAAGACACCAAAAGTAGAAAGGTTATTAAAACAACAACAAAACAAGTCCACAGCCCTCAAAAATGGCTAGCGAAGGCCACATAACCAAAAAACCAGACAAAAATCCAGCGACAACTAAATTTGGGCCTTTAATAGCTCTACAGTCTCAGCTTCCAGTTCATTCATATCCTCAACTCCCCTCTTTAAAATATGAACCATTTGGGTAGTAGGAGGCGCTTTCCTTTTAATGTTGGCACAGGTCCTTTTTGAAATACCTTAGTCCTCATTCTTGCTTTTATTCTTTTTTCTGTTCCAGGTCAACAACCAACAAAGCCTATTGCATATTTTCCAGTTTTTCAAACATAGCATTGATGATGATGGCATTGTGCCTAGCCATTTTATGGTTTTGTTCCACAACAGTTTTCATGTTATTTTTAATTTTGACCATTTTAGCTTCTAGAGTCTTGTACTTATCCTCAGTGTCACATTCTCCTGTTCTAGTCTTGTTCTTTTTATGTTTTCCTTCTTCTTTTCTCAGAGTGCCAGCTTTAGTTCTAGCTTCGTCGACTTGCTATATAGAGCCCTATTGCTATTTCTTGTAGGATAGGATAACCTGATGAACTGCCTGCCTCAAGCCAGCTTTAGTCCTATCAGTTGGGAGAAAAGGATCCACTCGATGTGAAGGAATCGGGTCAGTTTTTTGTTTGTTGAATAATGGGAGTCGTATCCATATATAGATAGGGGCCGCACCTTCCTTTGAGACCTTAACTCATTTCCTTCCTCTTTCAGGTCACTTGACCTCCTCCCATCGAGGTACACCCACCCTAATTAATACTACTATAAGATGATGTTGCCGCCAACGAATAGTAGGGGCCCTCCAACTGGAAGTGATTCTCCACACTCTCTTGTCTAAGGAATATGATGTAGCTATGTCTCCCCGACTTGCGAGAAAACTCGATCGATGACTAATCCTACTATAAGACATTGGTGGGAATCCCCTCGGGTTCATTGGGGCATACATATAGGAAATCTCATTAATTTCTTGATAGGCCCATTTCAAAACCCTGAAAATGTCACCAATGCCATTTCTTGTAGAGGCAAGAATATCGCCAGACCGAACCTGGTCTAAGATGAGGTGAACATCATCTGGGTTGGGGGGCTAGGAAATTTGGTACCATCAGCTCTGAAAGAAGCAGGAGAGGAGGGCACAATTTTTTTTCTAGCTTTAGGGTTCTCAACTTTGTCCTCCAAAGAGTCTACAGAGTAGGAAACCAACTTGTTAGTAGGGGAGCCCTTGAGAACATGATTCTTTAAGGGGATTGGGCAGTCGAGGTAGGTCTCAGGATTAAATTTAGCAAGTTGCGGTTCTCTAGGCTAGGTTTTCTTACCTAACATATCAGAGGACGAGTGGGCTTCAACAATTATTTCCTAGTAAGGTTGATTCTCTGAACCCCTAATGTCTGTGTCATAGTCCTCAGACGTTGTGGAGGCAACAGGTTTGGATAAAGTAGACATACTTTGATAGTGTTCATATATTAACCTAATAAGACCAAGATGAAGAATAGGGTACCTCCTGGGATTTTTCTTATGGTCCTCAAGGCTATTACTCAATGAACATAATAGATAGTGAGGCAGAGAAATTTGTATCTTAAGGCGGAAGTGGTGAAGAATGGAAAAATTATGACCATAAACTCTAGTGAATCTCCTGTCTAGGGTGATATACTCCATAATAACACAAAGCACCTTTCTCCATAGTGCCTTAATGGTGTCAATTTCAAAATAGTTGTTCAAAATTTTAACTAGTTTCAATTTCTCCTTATCCTTCTTAGGGAATTTGATTACCACCTCATCAGAAAACCTTTTGTCGTGATAAAAATTCACACCCTCAGTAGACATTCCAGTCACCTCCCCTATAATTTTCTCATCCAGTTTCACCTTTCTCCCAAAGAGGATTATTTCACCATTGTTCTAGTTCTTCTCAAAATATTCCATGGCCATAGTATCTGGCCCCTGAAGTTTATCCAAAAATGGAACCATCCCACCTCTTACAATCTGCTTCCATACCTTATCATTTCTCATGTGCACCTCATATATTTTTGGCTCAACTCTTTTCCTGTCCCCCCCCATTTTTGTTTGCACCTTATTGAAGACTCTACTAGCATCGAGCACCTGTTCCAGATTTATGCAGCCAGTCCAATGTACCCACAAAGCATGTCATTTTTTCTTGCCAGCTAAGTGAATCTCCCGTATAGGGTGATATACTCCATAATAACACAAAGCACCTTTCTCCACAATGCCTTAATGGTGTCAATTTCGAAACAGTTGTTCAAAATTTTAACTAGTTTCAATTTCTCCTTATCCTTCTTAGGGAATTTGATTACCGCCTCATCAGAAAACCTTTTGTCGTGATAAAACTTCACACCCTCGGTAGACATTCCAGTCACCTCCCCTATAATTTGCTCATCCAGTTTCACCTTTCTCCCAAAGGGGATTATTTCACCATTGTTCCAGTTCTTCTCAAAATATTCCCTGGCCATAGTATCAAGCCCCTAAAGTTTATCCAAAAATGGAACCATCCCACCTCTTACAATCTGCTTCCATACCTTATCATTTCTCATGTGCACCTCATATATTTTTAGCTCAACTCTTTTCCTGTCAACCCGCTATTTTTGTTTGCACCTTACTGAAGACTCTACTAGTGCTAACCACTTGTTCCAGATTTATGCAGCCATTCCAATGTACCCACAAAGAATGTCATTTTTTCTTGCTAGCTAAGTAATCTAACACGGCCCCATCAAATATTTTGATTTCGATGTACTTAGCCCCTTTCCCTTTAATCATTAAATATATTTTCCTCTTTCCCATGCATAACATCATAAGCTAGTAAGGCCCTGACTTCAACTCTGAAGTCCCTACAATTGTTTCTCGTGTTCAATCCTTGCTTCCTAACCCCTTCATTCGCAAAGTAATCCACCACGCTATTAGCTTCCCTATAGACGTGTGATACTTTTAATTTATTGAACTTTTCTAGAATAGAATTTGTTTCATTAATCCAATTCTTTATCGACCAAGAAGGGGGGTACTTCCTAAGAGACAATCAATGATATTTTTAGAATCCCCTTCAAGCCATAAATTTTTTATATTCAAATTATGAGCTAACTTTAAGACTTGAAAAGCTCCTATAGCCTCCGCCACATGGTTGGTTTTATGACCTAGGAATATGGCCACAACCACCATAAAATTACTATTTGAATCCCTTAACACACCTCCACTTCTGGCCATGCCCGGATTTCCCTTCACAGCACCATCAAAGTTGGCCGTGTACCAACCGTTTGGAGGAAGGGTCCAACACACACCCTCCCTACTTTTCTTGGCTTGCTTGGATGCTAATGAAACGTCTAGTTTAATATTACAATCCTTTGCTATCATTAGATCATAGGGAGTACACACCACTGCTTCAAGGTTAAGAGCTTTTTGGGTAATCACATTGAATTTTTCCTTTATAAGCCTAAATTTTTTCTTCAAGACATTATTCTCCGACATCTCCTTTTCCTTGAAAATTCTATTATTACGTTCTTTCCAAACTCCTTAAACAACAAAAGGGAATATAATTTCCCATAACCTTTGAATGAAGGGATTATGAGTAGGGCTGTCCATTGTAAAAATAAATCTTCAATGGTCTAGGGGAACACCCAACAAATACTCCAGAGGGCTAATAATTTTCCCCAGATTATGGAAACAAACGGATAGTGGAGAAACAAGTGGTTAGCTGACTCCACCTCACACTTGCAGATGTAACATCTATTGGGGATTTGAAATTCCCATTTATAAAGGTTTTCCATCATAAGCACCTTGTTCTAAAGCATAATCCAAAAGAAGATATTAACTTTAGGAACCAAGGTTTTTATCCATGCTTTTGACCAAAATGGAGGGGGAGCTTGAGAAAGGGATAGCAAAGAGACAACTGAAGAGATAGAGTAGTTACCTGAAGGGTTGTCCATCCAAACAAGAATATCATCTCACTGAGTCTGTCCCAAACTGACAGCCTTTAAGGTGGATTGAAGCTAAGACAACTCCTGACTTATCACACATAAGTTCACCCAGTCTCCTTCATACCAATAATCTTTGACAAGCTCCCCAAAAGTAACTTTACATAACTCTTCCCATCTATTGAATTTTTCAATTTTGATGAGGGGTTCCCTAAAAATCCATCTATCCTCCCAAAATATGGCTTGATTGCCACTTCTAATGTGCCATCCTATCCCTGATTCCAATTTTTTTCTACCAACAATCATATCATTCCAACAAGCTGAGCCACGAGGTAGAATAGGAGAGTCCAACAATCCTTTGAGGGACATACAGTCAGCCATATATTTAATTCTTAAGATGTCTTTCCATTCTCCACTAGAAAAGAAGGATCTCCATATTTGTTTTGCTAGAAGAGTCTTATTCATGATTCTAATTTTTTTGAGACCTAAAACCCCACAGGTTTTCGGTCTGCAAACCAAATCCCACCCTATAAGACATATTCTTTTTCTTTCCTCCACTCCAGACCAAAGGAATATTTTTTGGATCTTTTCAATGGCCTCAACATATCTAGTAGGAATTTTGAAAAGGCTTAAAGCATAAAACGGGAGGTTCTGAAGAGAATCTTTAAGAAGTTGAATTTTTCCAGCTTGGCTCAAAAGATCTCCTTTCCATCCTGCCAACTTCTTTCTGAACCTATCAACCAATGAACACCAAAAGGAATAACAAATAATATTATTGTTGTATACTATTGGAATTATTATTGTAGTTAGTGATATTATTATTTTTTATTATTTATATGGGAGTAATATTAGTGGGGTGAATGGAGATTAAAAATAGAAATAGAATAAAATTACTTATTTTTAATAGGGTTAGTTAGTGATAGAATTATTGTTATTATTTAGATGGAAGTAATATTAGTGAGGACAATATAATTAAATAGTGTTATTAAAAGAGATTTCTTAGTTTGGGAAATAATAGGGATGATATTAATACCCAAGGATGAGATGGACCATTATAAGAATAATATTTATAATTGGATAAACAATGTTAATGTTAAGTGTGAGATTAACTCTAAATAATTCTCCATCTCATTTATTTTAAAAAGCTACATTTACAGAATCATCACAACTAGTGGAACAATTATTTGAAGACATATTCTCAACATCAATCAAATGAGGATCAGATGTGGAAGGAGATTCATCATGCATGAATGCATCATCTCTAGAAGAGAGTGCATCAAAACAAATATGAGATTCATCATCACAAATGCAATGTCTCTAGAAGAGAGTGGATTGGAAGGAATAGGAGACTCATCATTCACAAATACATCATCTCTAGAAGAGAGTGTATTCAAATGAATAGAAGGTAGAGTAACACTAAGAAAGGTATCAATGATTTCATCTTCTTGCAACAAGATATCCTTCGACGCCTAAGGAGTCTGATGAGAAGGATCAAAGACACCAAGTGAGATAGGTAAAGCCAAGTCACTATCACATGCATGAAATGGAACATCATTAACATTTTGAACAAAATTAGATACTGAACTAATAAAGAAGATATTAAATTGATTTTAGGATGATAGAACTAAGAGAAACCAAAAATATAGATTTTTAAATTTTTTTGGTATTTTCTAGGTTCTAGTAATTTGCATTTTTGAAGGTCTTCAGAGCAGAATTTAGGGTCGAAACTTGCGTCGGTCCCTAAAATTTTTCTCTCGAAAGCATAATAATTTAGGGATTAAACTAGTCCTCTTGGAGATCTTTCCAATGATGCAAATAGTTTTGAATTTCAAGCATTGAGTCAATAGTTATGACCTCATCAAAAAGGGGTAAATAAATTCCTAGTGTTTTGAAAAATACCCTCTTCACATCAGGTTCACCAAATTTAGAGAACGAGGTTTCGCTACTCACGAGTCCTCTTCATTCAAAGATCCTCACAGGGAAAACTACCCTAAACTACCTCAAGGAACAATGCGAGAGTTCTAGAATCCAAAAGAGTAGGTCATAGAGATTCTTTGGAAAAACTAGAAAACTCTCGGCCGAAGGACATAAGCATAGAATACAGATGACAACATGGCATGCTGGCATGTCAAAGGCACGTAGGTGTCTTGTACCAACTAGAAACCAAGTTTATCATAGAGAATGCAAAATGAGTACTTTTACTTTGATTGCTAAGAAATATTTGAATGTGAGAAAGTAACAAAACGTAATAGAAATGAGAATAAAGCAAGGTAAATGATAAAAATAAAGAGAAGAAAGAAAGTTCTCACAACCAACCAAGTAATGAAGCCTCCATCACGTGAATGTATTCAATACCTACATGTGTAAGATCTAGAGAAACTATTGGGGTTGTATAGGGGTCTTCCTTAGTCAAACCCCTGCTTTGGTGTTCCCACCTCCACAAACAACAAGATCGATAGAAAAAAATGAACAAAGAATGTGGTGAAAGAAAAAATTGCTTCAGGAGTAGAACCCACACCACCAAGTATGGGTGATAAAAGCAATCCTTGTTCGAGGAGGAGAACTTGTATTACAAAATAAGGATGCAATAGCGGGGGAATATGGAATCCCAGGATGCTCACAAGCATGAAATAAGGGAGATGAAGCTATAATATCCAAAGGAGCTATGAAGAGGGAGATAAAGAGATTTGTAAAATCCAACAGTTTGTTGCAAAGAGGTACAATGAGAGCTTGAGAGTGGTGTATAAGTTTGTTGTAACAAACAAGAGAACTATGCAAGCAAGAGAAAGGTTGGAGAAGAAGAAGCTAGAGGCTAGAATGAAGCTAGAGAAGTGCTATAGAGAAGTTAGAAGGAGTTAGAAGTAGAAGAGAGTTGCAAATGAAGTGAAAAGATAGTAATTAAGGAAGGGAAATGAGCTTCCTGAGCCATTTGAGGGCATCTCAAGTCTTTACCACTGACCAAAGGAGATGAAAAGTGGAAAACATGCATGAAAATGGTGATTTGTATGTTGAAATGTTATAGGATGCTAGCATGGAATGTTGGCATCCACACAACACGCTACTATCTAAATGCATTACGCGACAAAACAACGTGAATGAGAAAGGAACAAAGTTTGATGCAAAGTTGACTTGCAAAGGGTAGCTACAGAAAAGCGAGCCTTTGAGCATCATGAGAGGGGAAAAGGTTGGTGTAGGGGCTAAGGTGAGCCTACACAAGATGCTAAGGGAGTGGACACTAAATCAGATTAAAGAATGTATGTGAAATTGTAAGGGGTGCAACTTAACAACATGACATTTTGTCCCCACTTTAGCAGGCATATGAATCTATGCTAATATGCACACTAAAGGAAATCTATGAAACATAAATAACATCATATAGCCAAAAGGATGTTGTAGAGGAAGCAAACAAATCTTCAAACCATGAAAGTATGCCCCAAATCTAAAGACCTACAAAACAAATGCATTAGTCTTACACCAGAAAGAAATGTTAAAACATTAAAAACTAAGGGATTTGAGTCAACAAAGTAAAAGAGACCTTGATTTAGAAGGTTGTATCAATACTATACGTCGTCCCTAAATTAAGAAATAACAAACTTAGAAGAATCCTAAAATGAAGAGAGGAAGAGCATATACTCAAGGTGAAGAAGATGTAGATCTACAATCCAATATAAAAAATTGAGAAGAAAAGAGAAGAGGAAGCTTAAGAGAGAGCAAGGAGGAATGACACTAGTATAATTTGGAAAATAAATGACTACGTGACTAAAACTTCTAGTCACGTGATTAAAAATTTTAGTCACGTGACTAACACTAGTAGAATTTGGCAAATAAATGACTAATTTGGTCATTTATAGGTGACTAATTTGGTCATTGGGTAAAATCACAACTAAATGACTAAATAAATGACTAATATCAGACAAATAAAAATTGACTAAATAAATGATTATTACTCTATTATTTTTTCATTCAAATTTGATCATAATCTGTAGAGCTTAATCCCCCCTCATGGGACCCCTACCTAAGTGAGGCATTTGGCCACCTAGGCTACTTGGTGCCAAAAATACCTATTGAGTGGAAGGAATTGCCTCTCGGTGTAGTCTTAAGGCCTTCACATATTTTATAAAAGAAATTAACATTTACATTCTTTAATTTTTATTACTCATTATGTTAATTACTCATTAATATTTTTAACTATGATTTGAAGCTAGTTTGATTTTCCTGTTGTGTTAGCATGTCAAATGTATCAAAGACAAATTGTGGTCAATTTCATTAATAAAATATGATTTAAACAATCCAATTGCATTTTGAGGGCTATCTTACAGACACTTTCATTTCAAAAGGTCAAGTATTTATTTCTAGAAACAATTGGATTTAATCTACATGGATTGTAGAAACATAATGTCTGTATTAGTAATTATTTCTAGAATCAGTGCTTTAAAAGCATAAGGTCAAGTAGTTATTTCTAGAAGCAATTAGATTCCATTTACATGGATTGTAGAAACATAATGGTCGAGTCTACTGAAAACGAAGATTTTTCCTTTAAAAAGAGAACATTTTGCCCTAAAAATGAAGATTTTTCCCTAAAATTGAAGATTGATTCACTTCTATCTTTTCTTGCTGATAAACTCGACCATCCTAATAATGCGAAATAGAAATAACAATGATCGCTTTTGGTATGCAAATTTTTTCTCTTTTAGACTTTATATTGTTAATTACTTTTTTAGAATAGAATTATTTTATAATCTATGGAATCAATTGTGCGTTGATCATTTTTCTAGATGTTATCTTTTTATAGAAGTTTGAACTCTAGTAATTTTAGGAGCACATCATGCTTATCTTAATTTTCACAACCTATATTAAAATGACAATGTAGATAGATGATTTTTTTTCCCTTAAAAATGAAGATTAATTTTCGTATCCTTTCCACGCAATAGTTTTTTTTGGTGCATTTTAGCAATACGTATTTTTGGTGCCTTGGTCGGGTTGTGTATGCATTTGGAGGGAATTTTAGGTAGTTGATTTTTGGCATAAAACATTGTGATTGGACGTTGGAGAGAAGTTTGGAAGTTTAATCAACAATTTGGTGTTTCAACTCCCACGTTTTAAGCACTACTAGATAAAGAGGGGTTTTAAGACATTAATTTAAGCCAATATATTAATTTTGTCTCAAATACATATTTTATGTTTAAATTATATTTTTAATTTTCTAATTGTCTTAAATTAAGACAATAAAAAAATACTTTTTTTAAAATAATTTTTTTTATTTCCCTCTCTTAGTTCATTTTCCCTCCCTTATTCGACATGTATTTTCCTCTTCCCTCCCTCATTTGATATTGGAAAAGCTCGACAAGCCTAGCTTTTCCTTTACCAATTTCTTTAGGTTTGAAGTTTTTCAAGTCTTCTAGAAAAATCCATTTTGTGAAAATCTCACAACCATTGCAGTCCATGAGATCATATATGTTTGTGATTCTATCAAACTCATGTGCTCAATGGTATAATTAATATAGAAATTCATGTTTTTCTTTTATAGAGGTCTTCAACTCCCAGGAAGTAGAGGACTAAGGAGAGAGAGGTGGTGGTGTGTCACTCCAGCTATGTATCCAACAACCCTCCTCCATATTACCATGAAGTAAGTGATGTGATTAGCTTAACTTTGCAATGTAGGAGTTGGGGACAAATGGCTTGCAATTTAGAAGTAGCTCAACATTTTCGGGAGCTATATTTGAGTAGGAATGAGGCATTTAGCTGAAAAGGGGGTAGGTGCTCTGTTGATTGGTTAACCTGCAAATAAGGTTTTTAGCATTTGTAGGACTTGTTTGCAGACATTGAACAAGGGCATTGTAGTCTGTGTTAGGTGTCTGGTCTCTACGGCCACTTATGTGCAGAGCCAAGTGTTTTTGGACTTTCCGTTGGTGTGGGACTCACCAGGAGATTGTGCTTACAGGTTGGGAGATGCATCATATCATAAGTTATCAAGAGACTGCGCTTATAGGTTGGGAGATGCCATTTTAAAATGATAGAGCAGGTCTACAGACATTAGAATTTGGGATTAAACTTTCAAGATGTCAATATTTAGCTTTTTGGAAAATTTTCTAAGACTAAGCATTTAATTTCAATCATTTTGTTGTTGGAATCTTAGATACTTTTGTTATCTTCTATTTCCAGGGGCAGCAGATTTATCTCGTTGGAGAACCTACTTTTTTTTGCCAAGAAATATATGGTATGCACTCTTGTATTTTCTTCTTTATAGTTTGTGTAATTCATCGGTATTTAATATCATTTCCTTATAGCGTATGACATATATATGCACACCTTTAATTTCTTCTTTATTTTTGCTTCTAAAGAATGTATTAAAATAATGTAATATATTAAACACGTTTATGTGATCAAACAAACTAGCTATTATGTGATTTTGTACTGAGATGTATATTTTTATTATTTCAATGTAGAAATCATTCCAAAAGTTACTGCACAAGTAGGAAGGAAAGCGATCTGCATGGGAGTATCCCTTTGCTATTGTGGGCATCAATATATCATTTATGCTAACACAAATGTTGGACTTACGTTCAGGCAAGTTTTTTTTTTTTTAAATCCATGCTGAGAAAGTAAATATCCATGATGCCTGATTTGTTTCAAATTCCAACTGACCACTTAATTTTCTATAGGAATAAATTTCTTGTGAAGTCTGCTTTATTTTCCATATATAAATTTGGTTATCACAAATATTTATCCTGTATTGTGCCTTCAAAAATTCTCACTACATTTCTTTTATTAGCTTATACATTATTTGAAATCAAAAGAACATTTAGTGTATACTAATAATCTAGAAATGCATAGGGGGAGCAGATCATAATCCATTATTACCGCTTAAGCAGGAAAAGTGAAGGATTTTTCACCCTCTTCAAAACCTAGCTCTCCTCCTATTCCTTTGTCTGGGGTTTCGTCCACTCTTTTGTATTTTCCCTATACACCTTTGCCTCCACTTTTAAAACACTACCTACTTCCTTTCAATCCACTATTCCTATTTGTGCTCCCACACTATTCCCTTGTTGGAATTTGCACTCCACACCCACCTAGATCCACTGATCTTACCACAAGCAGGCCCCTTTTGAGGTCCACAAAAGAGAAAACCGAAAGAATCCTAGCAATAGGCTTTGAAGTGGTTAGCTAAGATGGTAAAAAAAAAAGAAGAAAAATAGTGGGAACAGCATTGGTGAACATCACAACAATCCCTTCCTTGCTTAATGTTTCTCTAGCACAAAGAGAAAAGATTTGAACCATGATAAGGATGAATGATCAAGGAGACATCTTTGCTCAAACAACGGTATCTCCACCAGATGTGTATATTTAGGATGTGCAACTAGCATATTACACGATCACATAGACTCCCTTGGGTAAAACCACTAGGCAGTCAGATCTTTATCTGGTGGATATAACAACTTTAGTGAATGTAATAATATAAAAGGATGGAAAGGACAAGGTTGAGTTGAAAGAACATATCAGTAAGTTTACTTATTTAGCACTTTGTCAATCCCATTCCAGGCAATTATTCAGTCTCACTAGATTTGAATGATTCCATTGGTCCACTGTTTTATAAGATTGCATCATATGGCAGAACAATGGAATCTTGAATCAAAAAGTAATATCTAAGAGAGATGATTTTTTTTGATAAATATGTGAAGCTGTGTGGTAGATTTGACATCTAGAAGGAGATGATTGAGAAATCAATAAAAGAGATGGAGAAAGGCCATAAAAATGGGTCAAGGATATTCCTGACATGAAATACATGGCTGAAGTGGAATCTAAAGTTTTAATAAGCCTTGACATTTTTCTCCTCACTAGGAAAAACATTCTTTTTATTGGCATGAATCCACGAGGTTATTTGTAAAGACCTACACATATTTTTGTTAATTCTTTTAAACAAATAATAAATAAATTGGAAGGAATGACATATGGGATTAGCTCATTCCTAGATTCCATCTCTTTTTCTGTGAAGAACATAGTAGGAAACATAAGAGAAAAAGGTGAGATGGAAAAGGACTTCACTAAGCATATGAAGATAGACTTTCCAAGCTCTGGAAATTTGATGAGGAAAAAATAGCATAGTTGAAGGAATTATTGTTGTTGAAAATCATTGGGTTTGAAGAGTAGCGAGAACAAAAATATGAAAAGTTGATTGTTGATAATGATAAAGTGCTGAATATTAATGAGTCAAGGCTTCAAAGAATTGCATTACAAGATCTACATGAAATGAAAGTTGTAGGTCAAAGTGTTCGTAGAGTACATATTGAAGAAAGGAAGCAATCAACAAGAATTCACTTTACCATCAAAATAGCCACTGCAATCATCCCTATGATTGCTATATTAGAAAGCGTGCAGGCTACTATTTTTAGGCAATGTCTAAAACTAATCAACTTTGTTTAGAGCCAAGTTATTTTTGGATACTTCTAAAACAAGATTTATATTATTTTAGAAGAATTCAATTTTAGAAGATAAGCTTTATCCAGTGGATGAGTTTTATTCAAAAAAAAGTAATGTCCATTCACTCGAAACAATCACCCTAGGATCCTAGAAAGGTATTCTTAGGAACCAGGAGTTTGTCATGTTAGGATCAGATAACACTTATCCAAGGTGGGAATCTCTCTTTAAAGTTCTTTAGATTAGAAATGAGGCTCAATGGAAGATTGTCTAGGAATTATCTAAATCTAAAATGTGTGGAAATAAGTGTAAGAGAATTAAAAAATATAGAACATTGCATTTGGCTGGTTCTTATTCCATTGGGCATTTATTGAATATTTTTTATTTTTATTTTTAGCTGATAGGCTATTCTACTTGGGCAAAGCCCACCGGGAATTCCAGTTGTCTGACGCTGGAGACCCCACTGGAAACCCCTCACGGCAGTCGGATTGTCGAATTGACAGAGAGTACTATGGTTGTTCACTTGACCCTTGGCCTTCCTCAGAGTCCCCTGTACTAGGTATGCATCCTGATCCATGTCGCGAGAATTTTAGCTGATGGGAGCCATCCCTTGCAGTACATGCATCGGTCAAAAGATATGGCTAGGAGCCCACATGCGCCATTCTACACCATTCTTGGGGTGTCCATTTGCAAACTGTAATTTAATAAGCCACCAAATCTTCCCTGGAGGTAATAAATGTGAAGCAACCTTAAGATGGCCTTCACATGGAAGCAAGGCACAGGCACGACATATTGGTGTCTAGCTGAGTGGAAAGGACAATGCGCGGAGTGGGTTTTGGGCGGCAAGAGAGCCTGAGGAGGCAAGTGGAGTATACCTACAAGGGGTTTCCTTGTCAGAAGCTTGTGCCTCTTGATGGCTCTACCAGTATGTCAATCATGTGTAGCAAGGAATACAAGCCTGCATTAAGATCCGAGAGTGGTGGTGAGTTTCGAACTCTGAAGCTACCGAAAGAGGGGGACGTTGGAAGAAGTGGCGCTAGGAGTCTGGAAAGACGAGCGGCCGCCATTTCTTCTTTTCTTGAAGTGGTGGATTTGAGTTGTAACGTAAACGATAAGGTGTTGGGGAGCCCCATTGGTAGTCACCTCAGGAGATTGAGCCTCTCCAGGCTCTCCGAATATGTAAATTAGTGTACTTTTTTTTTCTCTTTTATATGCATAGGATGCACGAATTTTTCCAATTTTATGTTTGTTTCCCTGATACAAAAGGATATTTCATTCCTCTTTCCTGCAAATTTCAATGATAGGTTCAGATATATGTACAAAAGTAAGTTTTTCCTGTTACATGTTTTTCCATGTATAATCTTCCTTTTTCCTAGCATTTTAGCATCCAGGTGAGTGATTCGTTTTAGGTATTATGTTTAGGGTCGAACCCCATTATACAGATGCAAACCCTAGAATGGTGGAAAAATCAACTGCTATTTTGCTATTTTCCTACATTGACAAGAGTCTTGGAGTTGCAGAAAGACTACCTAAAATGTTTCGATGAATATTGGAAATCATTGCAAAAATAAGAAGGGTCGCGAGAATGATGGAATCGTGGCCTCACCCTGCTGAATAGGGTCCTCCTCTGGCACATACAAAAACTTGCACATAGGCCATCGCTGATAGGACTCAGGGAATGTAACAAAAATAATTCAAGAGTTTCCTTTGTCATCCTATGCAACACACCTTCCCTCTATAGCTACCTCCAGAACCCGTGTTTGAAGAACTTGAATGGGGCCTAGGTTTAGGTTCTTTTGAGCTTTGGGTAAATTTAGGATTCCATTTGGGTGTGATTGAAGAGTGTAAGTTTTGGGTGGTGCCACGTATGGTAGCTGGGGAGGACAGATGTTTTTTGCCTAGCCTCTATATTAATTTGTTTCAATGAATTAAACTAGATTAATTATGTAAGTCATATTGACATGACAATAATTTGGAAATGCTTTTGGCGTGCAGCATATGAGTGTGTAATTTGTAAATTTTTTACACCTTATACGATTTGAAAGCACTGTGATAGGTGTGCACTTACCAATTTATTCTTGTGGTGGATATTTGCTTGTACATGGTATACCGAAGCTCTGCTTGCGTAACTTGTTAGAGTCCTTGATACTGTAGTATTTCCTTTAAGATTTTCCACCTTGATGGAAGCATAGTTTAAGTTGTATGCTGCAAGTGGGTTTCCCATGCATGTTATTTCTTCGCCTATCAAATTTCTAAGCTGAGCAGGTGTGGCTCCATTGTTGCACAGAATGTTTATCACGTCTGTGACGTTATAATCATAAAAAAGGCCCGGGTTTAGGGCTGCAACTGGATCGATATGGCCTGATCCATAATCAAATGGCCATGTTGAGTGTCCTGTAGGGCTTCTAATTATAGGCTTCATGGTGTTATCGGTCACAAGTGCTGCTCCGCATTCAAAGACAAGCCTTGTGAGGGTGAATGAAGGCATGGACTAACACTAAAAGGATAAAAGAAAATCTGATAAATGATGACAGATCCTGGAGGAGGTAAATAATCACCTATTGTCATGATAGCGGATTTGATTGCAGCAGGGCTCCATGTGGGATGCTGAGATTTTATTAGAGAAGCTATAGCGGATACATGTGGGCAAGACATGTGGATTTATTTGGGCACTTACAAATTTATTGTGGTAGCTATAAACATAAATCTTATTTTATGACATCCAACACAATGATGCACTTATCAATTGATTCGGGCACTTACAAATTTATTGTGGTAGCTATTTGCTTGTACTAAATATTTGGTTGTAGATATTTGATTGATAGTGGATATGACCAAAAAGCTCCACATATATATTTTTTCCTTTTATAGGTTGTTTCACATGGTTGAAAACTATTATTAGCTGGTATTTAATTTATTTGAAGATTTTTGCTTGCCATGCTTAGGCAAATATTTGTTCTCCCGATTAAGGAATAGTTCACAGGCTTTTTCCTTTCTTCTGCAAAATAATTACACACCTTATAATCTTTCATTGTATAAATAGTTATTTAACATGATTTATTCTTAACTACTAACTTGTTAAGGAATTTATTTGACTTTCGCATTGCATAAGATTATATTTTATTAACTAACTTCTTATAATATTATGTTTGAGATAAAAACCAATATTTCAAAGATTATACTATTGTGACATTGATAGTTTTTTGTAATGATTGATGCTTTTGTTGTCCATATAGCTATTACAATTATGGTTATTAATGTTATTGTCTATTTGATTTTATAATATAGAAAATTATATTATTAATAATTATAATACTTATCAAAATAGTAATTTATCATATTGATATAATAAAATGTCATTATATTTTTATCCAATTAACATAGCAGTCTTACATTATGTGTTTTCTCCTCTCCCTTAATATTTTCCACATTTTCTATATTCTTTGTGTGGTCCAATAAAAGAAAGCTTTAATCTTATTTGAAGAAATTGAATTTTAAAGTGAAATAATGTATACTTCTTTTATATTTATGTTCTGAAGTGTATACTTGATCTTAAATTTGCTGATATTTTTTATGATTTTACATTTTGAGAAAATGACCAGATACTAGAATCCACATAGTTAAATTAGTCATTTCAAAAATGTTAAGAGTTTTTTATTCTTCTAATGGTTAAATCTTATAGCATGTCAATTTGTGTTTGACTTGTTCTTTAATTTTTTATGTTTATATTTTCATCTATTTATATATACTTGATTTTATTTTAAGTTCATTTGTATGTAATTTTAAACAAAATTTTTATTATTAGTTGAGATTTAGATTATTATTTTTATTTCAAATAATGAATACAAGAATTCCATACATAGATTGCATAGATCGCAAAATCTTGTCGCCAAAAAAAAAAACATACAGCTCTACATGTTCATAATATAATATCAAAGTGTATTAGCCTATCAGCGTAAGTATTGCACCTCATTGAGGTGCAAGTGCTAGTTAATAATATGAAGACAAAGTTGTTCCAAGACAATGCCATAGAATCTTTATCATTGTAGCCTCAGATAATATTTTCTCAAAATAGCATTGACATGGAGGTTGCCTCTAAAACCCATGACAGGCACTGATAATTTTGCAAGGGACTTTTGAACAAAGTATTTGGGGACCAGATGCAAATTGAAATTATAAATTTGGCTGCTACTATAAATATACAAGGCAATAAGATTTTGTTTTGCCTTTACAAAATGGAGGGAAAAAGTAACATCCCTGTAAATTATAACTGTTCTGACCCAAATCTTTTTGACAATCATTGGCAATACATTTGAAATTGCATAAACTCAACTACCATTCATCTGCTTTTTCTCAAGTTCTCTAGAACAACATAAAAGTTGGATTGCTTATAGCATCCTTGTTCCCATTTTCCAGTTTCTTGGTAGCCAAAATCCTTCTAAGGAGACTTTTCTACCAACTACTTTGACCAGGATCACTGAGCAATTAATGAAACATAACCAGCATTTGATATCCTTATAATTTATTATAGACATTTCAATAACAAATCTTCCTTTTGTCCAGTTGCTTTTGCAGAATATCACATCCAAAAGCTGTATTATGGTTCCCTTATGGTCCCCATCAACCCAGTCTATCATGTTGTCTATGAGTGATGGAATTTTCAAAATTCTCTCCTTCAAGTGTCAAAAAATGAACAATTCTATCCTTCTAGTGTCAAAAAATGAACAATTCTTTGCTTCAAGTCTAAAAATACATTATCTCCCTCAGGTCTACTTCCCTTATTTGTTCATTTAAGCATTTTCTTTGGTACAAACTCAAGTTTTCTTGTGTTGAAATGCTGGAAGAGCAAGGCTAACAATGTTTGGTCTTTCTGGTTGGTTTTTCTTCTGAGGTCCTTGGTCGATGTTTGATTTGCAGATGGATTTTTCTTTTGATGTTGCTATCCATTTCCACCAGGTGGAAGCTCTAGTGCCCTTTTCCTACATTTAGATGAATCTTCTTGCATACATGGCATTTTAGCTTAAATTTGTTCTAACCCTTGACTGTTCATGTCCTGTTCTTTGGGAGCAATTTTATTTCCCTCAGGTGTTGCATATCTCTTAGAGTTATCTTCTCTACATGTTCAAAAGGAACAAGGAACTTGAGTTCCTTCCCGGCTGATTATGCCCTTTGCAAACTTACCTAGGCTAAACATCTCTTTTAATAAGATCTTTGATGTGCATAGCCCTGTCCCTTTCAGGAAGTTGGGAATATGAGACCGCATGTTAGGATTTAGTTTTTCCACTGAAGAATCTGATGAGTGAATTGCAAAACCACCAATAACCGGGACAAAACTACCAAATGTTAGAGATTGTGATTGCTAGCTTGCCTTATTTTTTGAAAGAATTTCCTTTGATTTTGTATGCCCCGATAGGCATGGTGACTTAGCTTCCACCTCAGGGTTCTCCTTATTTATGTTCTTTCTTGAAAAAATTCCTCTGATTTTATGTCCACTGATAAATTGGTTGCTGCCCCCTTTTCATTTGATTCTTCTTATGCCACCCCTTCGTTTGTTTTCCCTTATGCCCCCTTTTCCTTTGTTTTATCTCTTGACCCCTTTTCATTTGTTTCTTCTTCCCTTAAAAGACATGATAACTTGGATTTCAGGTTAGACTTTTGCTTATTTAGACTATTTTCTGAAAAAGAAAACCCCAATTTAATGTCCTGTGATAAGTGGTATGCTGCACGCTTTTCATTTGTTTCTTCTTCTACCACAGCTTCATTTGTTTCCCCTTCTGCCATGTTTTCATTTTTTTAATTTTCTACCCAATTTTCCTTTGTTTCATCTTCCCTAAAAAAACATGGTGTCTTGGCTTCCAGCTCAGGATTTTGTTTATTTATATTATTTTCTGAAAAAATTTCCTCTGATTTTATACCTCCCAATAAATGGCGTGCCCACTTTTCATTTGCTCCATCTTCTTCTCCCCTTTCATATGTTCCATCTTCCCTTAGATGAAATGTTTAATTATCTTCCAGCTCATCAGGCTTTTGATTATTAACACAATATGGTACTACAATTTATAGTTTACACATAACGTTGACTTGACCATGGGTGACTATATTGTCCTCTGAATATCTATTTGTTGCTTAGATTTCTCCTGAAATTAAATAACATTCTCTTCAAATGATGGAAGTAAATTTGTTGTTCCTTACTTTAGTCTACTTTTGGAAAGTTGTGGATGAAATGGCCAACATTTTTCAACATCTCTTTTCCGAACTTCTGCCACATAACGGCGAATGGAAAAATCACTGAATGGACAAGTTTCGCTTCTCTTCTCCTCTTTTCTAACACAACAGGGCATCTTACAGTTGATAACATGTCCTTCATTCACAATGCAGCCATATGTCCACCTAAGCCATTTCTAGACCTCAGGTATGAGAAGTATTAAAAACACCTTTACTCCGTGTTATTTCAAAAACTTGTCCTAATCTTTCATATTTCCCTGCATTTTCACAACCCTGTCTTAAATCCCTCTGAATGCTATTTTGTTTCAAAATTTTCTACTCTTTTACTCAAAAATATGAAACACTGTGTCATAGGATTTGGAGGAAACCAAAAGCGGGAAAATATTGCCGGCACAGGTAGCGGAGTTGTCTTGGGCCGTGGGTTTGCTCCCCATTGGTCTCGGGTTCGACTCCGCTCCTGGGTTTACCCGGTTGGGACTGGCTTGCCGGCTGTTGGGTCCCCCCGTAGGGGACTAGTCTCGCCCCCGCTCGCCCTAGGTACCCAAGATACGGGCTGCTGGGTCGCTGGGCGGGGTCGCGGGGATACCCCTGTCGTTAACAAAAAAAAAAAAAGCGGGAAAATATTATTCTTGAGCCCGGCGGTGTGGTCACACATGTGGCCGTGCGCGGATACAACTCCACAAATTTCCACGCTAAATATTTATGAACTACGAGGCCTTGTAATTTCTAGAAACTTGACTCACCATTTCGAATTTTATGCTTTTGACTCCAAAGTCAACTCCAGTTTTTTCAGAAGAATGCCATTTTTCTAAGGCATGAATGAGCATGAAAGTCGAACTGGGGCATTTACTAAATTTCTCTACTCAATGAACCGTATATGGATGAAGAAAAAGGGAAGCACACTTTTTATTAATGGAGGGACTATGAAAACATGATCTATTAAATAAATAGTATGGAAATAATTTCAGCATGGATTTAAAGTTAGATGCATAGAATGCAAGAAGCAATATGAAATGAGTAAATTTCTCACATCCAAAATGAACAATCAATAACATGGTAATTAGGAAAAACTGGATCAATATATTATTCATATCTGATTTATTTGACATAATTTTGATTATTAAAAATCACCAGAATCAAAGTACAAGGAGATTTTCTAACAACATTATCCATGATTTTTCCTTGTTATTGTTTGAGTCTATATTCCTAGAAAAAAATCCAAAATAAAATTATCTCTTGAATGTTTTCTAGTTACAAACTTATGAATAAAACCTGGAAAGAGATGGAATAAAGGTAAGAAAATGGACACACAGAAGCTAAATATATCTTGAAAAATTTATAAAAAAAAATTCATTACAATGGTTGCAGGTCAAAAGGATCAAATTTCTTTTGCAAGGCAATCAATTATAGCTGATTTTCTGCTTTTCCATGCTAAAAAAGCTGGAGTCTGAATGCTTGCATGGATGAAAAATCTCCTACCACCAATTTTTTTTTAAAGCAGCTAGTACCTGTTTGAACAATCTGGTGCTAAAGGATTCAATGCAAACAGTGAAATACTACTTCACATAAAATAATATTCAAATCTAGACATTTGAAATGTGTATTTAAAAGACACACAATTGTATATTTAAAAGACATGCAATTGCGCAAGGTGGCACACACACACACATACACATACAAAATTTTGTTATTCAAACTCTTTTTGTTTGTGTGCTAAAATTATTTTCATTGAATATCATCTTGTGTAATTGATTGATTACAAATTATAAATAATTACAAACTTTTTATTGTAATGTTAATTTGGGTGTTCGTAGCTTTGTATGCAAATACTTGGGTATTTTTTATTTGTAAAGTATTGTCATGTGGTGTAATCCCAAATCTTAAATTTAGTTCTTTTGTGCACATATTTCCTAGTGTTTGCAATTTAGCTAGAAAGCATGTGTGTTTGTGTTGTGATAAGTTGGCTTGCTTGTAGAGTCATAAAAATACAAAATCTTTCATTTATGTATGGTCTTGTGTTCATACCTGAAGTAAAAATAGATGTGGCAAATTAGTTTATTTTCTATTATATGTTGAAACCCCTCAAAACAAACTATGTATAGGTTATGAAAATTTTAAATTTTGTTGAAATCCCCCACAATTAACTATCTATATGTTGTGAAAATTATAAGTTTTCCCATAAATTAGTCATATAGGGTTTTAGAAGTTCTTAAAAGTTTTTTCCAAGGGAGTCTTCTCTTTTTAGTTAGAGGAAATGTTTTACCTTACACACTGCTCTATTTTGTGTTGTTGTAGAAAGGATAAAATTATAAATTAAAATGTTAACAAAGCATACAAAGAGATTAAGAATCCTTGTACAACAATATGAATGATAAAATAATATATGGAAACTGAAGATTGAGTATGCAAATAAAGAAATTGAGTAGGAATATTTTCCAAGATGCTTATTGGACAGATATTTCACATGTTTTTTCTATTCTAGATGGTCACTGTAATAAATGTTTCAAATGAGTACAATACTATTTAGTATTCTATAAAAGTAGCCAATTTCCTAAGGTCTTTGGTTCTCAACAAGAATTCATGCAAGGCAAGTATTTGTCAATTCCTTAAATATATGGATGGATTCAATTTATTTTCTTGATATTTTTACAGATGATACTTTTATGTCTTCATTAAAGAGGGGTCATATCATCATTCTCTCAAGATTTTTATGCTTCCTTTTCACATAAATTTAAAATTTTAAACTCTAAGTTGGCAATTTAGACAGTTTGAACTGTACGCATTGGTTTGCACAGCCTGAATTTTTTATGGCTTGTGAAATTGCAGTGAAGATGGAATTTGCATCTATGGATATTCTAGTTGTCAAGGCAAAAGGGATAAAATGGAGGATTACTATGATGCAAAAATATCAAATATTGATGGACATAGGGTTGGGTTTTTTTGGATTTTTTGATGGTCTATGACTTCTTTTGTTCCTTTATACAAGTAGATGCATTGGCTTCTTCTTATGTTCTATTCCGAAAAATTAGTTGTAGAGTTAATTGTTCTTTTTCTTTGAGGAGATAGACTCTTTATTTAATATGCAAGTTTATTTTGCTTTTCAGTTCACTTAATTATTTTCTTGGTCTTCATTTTAGGCCATGGTGGCTATCAGGTTGCTGAGTATTTAAAGCAATATCTTTTTGAGAATTTGACTAGGCATCCCAAAATTTTTACAGATACCAAACAGGCCATAAGTGTGTGTAGATTTCTGAAAATCTTTGGACTTAAAATTTGTTCTTTTATCTCAGGATATAATTTTTGTAATAGATGGGAAAAATTTACCTTGTATTTTGTAGTGCTAATGTTTTTCAATCTAAAATGGTAGCTCAATCTTATCTGTAAATTGATGCTGAATTTTTGAAAGCTGAAAGTAGTATTTACAGAGATGGTGGTTCAACAGCTTCAACAACAATATTAGTTGGGAATCATCTATATGTTGCTAATGTTGGAGATTCTTGAGAAGTTATATCAAAGGTAGGGGAAGGTGAAGTAACTATAGATGCTTTTTATCATGTGTGGTTTTGTTGGAAATCTATTTTACTTATTTTTTTAATAGAAAATATTTCAGCTTCTTGTTCATCTTTACAACAGAGTTTATCTATTTGCAAAGCTGTGGAACTCTTGTTGCCTTTGATTTTTCACTTTGTTTCTGAAAGCAAGCTATGGCTTCTACAACATATGGATCTGCTCTTTCTGGCACACAGGTTTTATTTTGTTATATTTAATAGAACATACATTGTTTGAATGCTCAGATTGATCTTCCTAGTTAATATTTGATGTAGGCCCTAAGTCAATCAATTTGGGTGTAGATTCCTCTACACCTCCTTCATTTTTCTTAAACCTCCTGGTAGGTGCCTTATTATCTTCCTCTTAGTAATAATGTTTAGGGTGTCCTCAATATAGCTAGCACAGGCACTAAGGTCAACCATTCACACCTAATGATCAACCGTATATGTAAATTATAATGCAATAAGGGTTACTAACGTGTGAAGTATGTGCAACCCTCATCCAATAAACTTGCATGACTACATGCACCTAGAAACCAAGCAAAGCTTACATTGTTAGGATGTGTTCTAGAGTGCTTCATTAATTCAAAGATTTTGAGAGGTTCCTTGCAAAATCCATTTTGTGCACATTCTACAATCAATCATTTCATTCCATGAGATGAGATCTCTTTGAGGCATTATGTCAAGCAATTCAGGTGTTTTGTCTACGATTCCACATCATGCATATATGTCTACCAGAGCATATCCAACAATAACATCTGACAAAAATTCCCCTACCATTATGCTTTGGTGCATGTTCATAGCCCGTCCCAAAGCTCCCATTTTGGCACAGGTAGGGAGGACTTTGGCAAAAAAAATGGCTTTATACTTGCCAATTACATTCGTTTGAAAGTTTCGAAAGCCTTTTCAACAAATTTTTTTTTGCAAAACCTGCAATAATTACATTCCATGAGATGACATCTCTTTGAGGCATTCTATCAAACAATTCAAGTGCCTTGCCTGTGCTTCCACATTTTGCATGCATATCTACCAGAGCATTTCCAACCATAATATTTGACAGAAATCCACCCTTTTTTATGCTTTGATGGATGTACATACCCTATCCAAAGCTCCCATTTTATTATAGGCAGGGAGTATGCTGGCAAAGGTTGTGGAATCTGGCTTTACACCTGCCAATTGCATTTGCTTGAAAATTTTTGAAGCCTTTTCAACAAATCTTTTTGTGCATATCCTGCAATATTGCAATCTATAGACCACATTTCTTATAGGGATATTGTTGTGTATTGTCTATGCATTGATGGATATTCATATCTTGTTTCAAAGCTCCCATTTTGGCACAGGCAGGGAGGATGTTAGCAAAGGTTGTGGAATTTGGCTTTACACCTGTGAATTGTATTCACTTGAAAAATTTTAAAGCCTTTCCATCAAATTCATTTTGTGCATATCTATTGTAGATGTCCTTAAGCTATATGACAAAAGTGTATATACAATTTTAGATCAATTGATAAGCTAAGACATGTAATGTTGATTTGATTTACATTTTACTTAAGATATAATTTCGTTGTGTTGCTAAATTTCATAATTCAATAATTGAGATTCTCAATGATCTTGTATACCCAAAGTGTATGTGATAGAAAGAAATTAGGTAGTCATGTCGATTAGTTTGACAATTTGAATGATCGTGAGTTCGTAAGTACATAGTGATAAGTTTTGACAAATAATATAATTTATTGTTGCATTTATAATAGAAACAAAGGCCTCTTTTGATTGTAGCAGAGGATGTAGAGAGTGAAGCATTGGCTACTTTGATCTTTTAAATTGATGTATTTTTATTAAATTGATAATGTTTAAAGTTTATTTTTCTTTCTTAGATGTTGAGTCTAATTAATAATTTTAATGTTGTGTTGCAACTTGGAGGTGAGTATGTTGATATGATAAAGGCAAGCATTGTCGATCCTCTAAAAGTTATCAGAATTGCATTAGTTGATGTAGAAATGTAAGACTATTTATCTTTATTACAATTAGTGGAACTTGCAACTACAATATCTGATAAAAATCTACTTCCAAATGTGTTTTTGATGGATGTTTGTATCCTCATCCAAACTCCAATTCACATAGGCAAGAAGGACACTTTCAAGCGTATCAATTACAAATTTACAATCAATAATCAAGTTATTGATCAGTTGTTTAGGAAGAAGGCGGTTGTATATCACTAATTGAATATTGTCTATTTGTTTGTTGTCTTGCATGAATTCATCTTTGTAAAATTTGTAAGAGATAACTAGAAAAAATTATATCTAGTAGCTAAGTTTAGGGTGCCATAGTTGGAAAAAGAAAATAAAATGTTTGAATTTTATCCTTTGTATTATTTGACTTTTCTGAATTTTTGATGTGCAAATTTTGAAACCTTATTTTCAGGCTGCAGCTCCAAATTGGAGAAGTGAAAGGTGAATATCAGCGAAGAAGAGTTTGGAGGAGCTGAAACCAATAGTAGTGTGAAAGTTGTGGATTTGCAAGGGGATTAAATGGGTCGAGCCCCTATAGGAGGTCGATGCCCTTCCAAAAGGACTGTAGTTAAGGAAGGGGAAAATAGTATAAGTGTATGAAAATATCAGTATTTTGTTTATAGAGTGTATGTAAGTTGTACAGTGTCACTAAGACATTGAATGTAACCAATGAGATTTTGATTTTCCAATGGGGCTTAATGAAGCAAATTTTCAGAGTGGTTTTTTCTCCACTTATAAATACTGTGTTGTGGCTCCTCTTGATTTGTAATCTATTTATGTTTGTGTCTAATCAATCATATGTGTTCAAGCATTTTAGTCTTCATTTCATGGTGCTTCTTCAACATTTGAATATCTATGATACTTGATGTTTATATGCATAAATTTGTGAGGATTAATTAAGTTAGATTTGATTTGTAATGACTAAATATGATTAAAGTAATGACTAAATACATGACTAAATTAATGACAAAATATATGACTAAATTAATGACTAAATGTATGACTAAATATATGATTAAATTAATGATTAAATATATGACTAAATTAATGACTAAAGAAATGACTAAATTAATAATTAAATTAATGACTAAATATATGACTAAAGTAATGACTAAATATATGACTAGAGTTATGACTAAATATATGACTAAATAAATGATCACCATGACTAAATAAATGATCAGTTAACAACAATTAATGACAATTAATGACTAAATATATGACTAAATTAATGACTAAATATATGACTAAATCAATGAACAAATCAATGACCAAATCAATGACTAAATAAATGACTAAAATAGTTTAGTCATAAATTTGGTCACGTTATAAATGACTACAAATAAACTACTAGTAATCACGTGACTAAAATTAGTCATTTATATGCAATTTTTAGTAGTTTATTTAGTCATATATTGTTGTTTGTGTAATAGTGTGAAAATTCAAAGAGAGATGGCTCCATAGGTCCTTAGACCCAAGGAGAGTTTGAAAAAGCACGCTAAAGGCCTGCAGACCTGCAAGGAGGTTGTCCCCCAAGATCTCTCACATGGAGGAAACCAAGATGAAAGTGCCTTATAGGCCTGCAAACCTGCAAGGAGGTGTCCCCCAAGGTATCTCACATGGAGAAAACCTAGATGAAGGAGACTCCGCAGAGTCAAAAAGTAGTGTCATAGTCGCACTTGCAAAGCGACATGTTTACCCATAGTTAGAACATGTCTGAAAGTGGCCACTTAAGCAAGCAAGCGGATAGTCATGCAAACCATCATTAGATTGGAAAGATTTCAAAGGGGTCTCTTAGGGACCCTTCAAAAGGAAAAGGGGTCCACTCAAGGGATGCTCCATTTGAAAGACATGGAAAAGATAGGGGGTCCTCAAGAAGGACACACATCTCTAAAGCAAGTTATTACTGGCCCCAACATAGAGGGGAGGAGAACTATTCAAGATACCTAGAACATTCAAGATAAAGGTAAACCTTGATATCACTTGTTATATAAGAAAAAAGCAGGTGCATCAACAAATGAATGAGTGATGACACCTGAATCACTACTTTGTTGTATTTTATCTTTCAAGGCCTTACATTCACTAGTGGAATGGCCAGGCACTCGCTTGTATGCACAAAACGAATGTTTTTCTTTATCATGTTCATGAAATTGCTTATGAGTAGAAGAAGGAAGAGTAATCAAGTGGATTTAAGAAGCCTCAATGAGATACACTCTTCTTTAGATAAAATTTTGACTGTTCACAA
The DNA here is from genome assembly GCA_007258455.2 of Sequoia sempervirens. NCBI lineage: Eukaryota > Viridiplantae > Streptophyta > Pinopsida > Cupressales > Cupressaceae > Sequoia > Sequoia sempervirens. The sequence goes on from VDFB02168118.1 coordinate 25,978,797, forward strand.
GAAGAAGATACAAAGGTAGCAAACAATGGAGGATCTACACGAAGAGTATTATTCTAACAAAGGGGATCATACTCCTCTATGACATCTCCATCATCTTTCCTGATAGGATTACTAGCATTAACCTCTTTAATAGAAGTGTGATCATCTTGCTCAGAAGGAGGATCAACACTAAGAACATTACAATTTGCATTGACCTTATCCTGTCATATAGAAGAATTACCATCTTTGATAGTGGGTTTGGATGATGTTATTGGAAGGTTTAAGTCGATTAGGTCAAATTTATATTCCTCAATGAAGGAATCTATAAAATCTAGAGAAGCCCAATCATCATGAAGACATGCATTCTTTTGAGAAGTAGGAGGAGAAGACTTAGGATTTCTTGCTTTAGAAGGATCTTCTTTAGGGACATCTATCTCAAGAGTATCCTTTATATAAGAGTAGGCACTGAAGGGATAAGAGTAGGCACCACTGAAACTTGACTAGAAGCTGGGTATATTCAGGATCATGATGGGCCAAAAAGTGGCGATACGATGGGTATGTGTAGGCTATGTGGCTGACGACTTTTTTTATCCAAAATTTTTGAAATGAAAAGAATTTTTAAAGGAGATTCTCAGCTTTCCACCAATATAAATTATTCTTTACTTTGAATTTAATAAATAATTATTATTCATTTCCTATTTGAATTATGACTAAAGTCCTAATTGATAGGCTGATTGAAAAACATCTATAACTTTCAAATAGTATCACATTTTTGAATCTGAAACATGCATCACATTTTATGCTTTGTGTACTATAGGATTAAAAAAAGGTTGAATCTCATGAAGTTTTGACCATGTTAAGGTGGTTAGATATATGAGTTTTTATATTTTTTAAAAGTTGTAATAAAAAATTGATAATTAATAATTTATTTGAAAAAAAATTAAAAAAATTAATGCACCACATCAGGACATGAGTCCTCTACTTATATCTAAAATATTATAAAATAATATTATCATTTTGTTGTGGTTAGGGTGGTGAGACAGACACCTATTTATTTTCCTTGAAATTTAAGTACTCTGCATTGAAATTTCAAATTTCCACCAAATAGATTTAAAAAAAAAAAACTAGTAGTTTAGAAACTACATTCAATTTGATACAGATTTAATTCTTACATATTCTTGAAATAATATAGATAACTTATTCAAATTTTTACGTCAAGTTTCCCAACTTTTATTTTTCTGAATTTTCGTCGCCACTTAAGGGTCTATTTTTTCCATGATGATCTTGGACATACCCAGCTACCATCTCACATAAATGCATAGCGCTAGGGTCAGCCTTGACTGTGACTACTCAATTATTGTAAATGAACTTAATAGATTTATTGAAGGTAGGAATGACTACACCCATAGCATGAATCCACAGTCTACTAAGAAGAAGGTTATATGGTAATTTTTCTAACATAACATATATAAGGGTAGGTACAGTAATGGGTCCCAAACTCAAAGGAAAGACTATCATGGCTAGGGCTTGTTGATTGACATTATCAAACCCACAAATGAAAATCGAATAAGAATTAAGAGAAGATGAATCAATATTAATTTTAGGCAATAGATCAATGTACATACATTGAGCACCAAACTAGCATTAATGAGGGTACGTCTAATGCTGATATTATTAATGTTAACTATAATAATTAAAGGATCTGCTTGCTTCTACACTTCTGGAGGCGGAATTTCTTGTAGATAAAATGTGATATTCAACAAATTCACATGAATATAATCTATTAATGCATCAACATCTGTCGGCCTAGCTGAAGAGGGCAACAAGATCTTTTGCAAGGCTTTCTGATGCATACCTTGACAAACTAGAGAAGACAAAAGCAAGTCACATAGTGAGATCTTAGCCAAAGTAACTCAGAGTTTCTCGATAAGATCACAATCACTAGGTGTTTTAGTCATAAGTTTAGGTTCTTGAGGAAGGATTAGTTGTTTATTCATTCTATTTTCATAAGTATGGGCTACTGTTCTATAAGAGGGAGTGATAGAAAGATTACTATCAAATGGAACACCATCAATAGAACAAATCCTCTTAGGAGAAGAAGTAGTTGGAGTCACATAAATGACTGGTCTCTTAGGCCTTTGAGGGACAACAGAGACATAAATTACATTTATTGAATGATCACAACTAGTGGAACAATTATGTGAAAACATATTCTCAGTATCGATCCAAGGAGGATCAAATTTGGAAGGAGATTCATCATGTGTGAATGCATTATCTCTGTAAGAGATTGCATAAAAAAAAAAATGAGATTCATCACTCACAAATGTAATGTCTCTAGAAGAGAGTGCACTAGAAGGAATAGGAGATTCATCATTCACAAATGCATCATCTCTAGAAGAGAGTGTATTGGAATGAATAGAAGGTAGAGTAACATTATGAAAGGTATCAATGATTTCATCTTCTTGAAACAAGATATCCTTTGAAGCCAGAGGAGTCTCATGAGAAGGATCAAAGACATCGAGTGACATAGGTAAAGCCAAGTCACTATCACATGCATGAAATGGAACATCATTAACATTTTGAAAAAAAATAGATAATGAACTAATAGAAGAAGATATTAAATTCATTTTGGGGTGATAGAACTAAGAACAACCAATAATTTATATATATTTTTTGGTATTTTCTCAGATCTAGTAATTTGGATTTTTGAAGGTCTTCAGAGCAGAATTTGGGAGTGAAACTTATTTAGTCCCTAAAATTTTGCTACCGAAGGCACAATATTTTAGGGACTGAACTAGTCCTCTTGGAGATCTTTTTAACAGTGCAAACGGTTCTAAATTTTGAGCACCAAGTCAAAAGTTATGACCTCACCAAGTAGGGGTAAATAAATTCCTAGTTTTTTGAAAAATAACCTCTTCACATCGGGTTCACCAAAATGTAGAGAAGTAGGATTCACTACTCATGAGTCTTCTTCATTCAAAGAGCCTCACGGGGAAAACTACCCCAAAGTACCTCAAGGAACAATGTAAGAGTTCTAGAATCCTAAAGAGCAGGTCACAGAGATTCTTTGGAAAAGCTAACGAGCTCTCGACCAGAGGACATAAGCGTGGAATACAAACAACAACAGGGTGCACTGAATCTTAGAGGTGCACTGGCATCTCGTGCGGACTAGAAACCGAGTTTATCACAGACAATGCAAGGTGACTACTTTTACTCTGATTGGTAAGAAATCGTGGAATGTGAGAAAGTAGAAAAATGTAATAGAATTGAGAATAAAGAAAGGTAAATGATAAAGATAAAGAGAAGAAAGAAAGTGCTCACAACCACACAAGTAATGAAGCCTCTAGCACATGATTGTCTTCAATACCTGCATGCATAATATTTGGAGAAAGTGTAGGGGCTGTATAGGGGTTTTCCTCAGTCAAAACCCTGCTTAGATGTTCCCACCTCTAGAGATAGCCAGATAGATAGATATAAACAAAAAAATCATGTGATGAAAACAAAACCCACTTTAGGAGTAGAATCTGCACCACCAAGTATGGGTGATAAAAGCAATCCCCACTCAAGGAGGAGAACCCATATCACAAATTAAGGATGCAATTGTTGAGGAATATTGAATCCCAGGATGCTCACAAGCATGAAATAAGGGACATGAAGCTGCAAGAGCCAAAGGAGCTACAAAGAGGGAGATAAAGAGAGCTATAAAAGCCAAGAGTGTGTTGCAAAGGGGTACAATGAGAGCTTGAGAGTGTTGTAGAAGGTTGCTATGAAAAACTAGAGAGTTATGCAAGCAAGAGAAAGAGGGGAGAAAAAGAATCCAGAGGCTGTAATGAAGCTAGAGAAGTGCTAGAGAGAAGTTAGAAGAAATTCAAATCAAAAGAGAGTTGCAAATGAAGTGAAAAGATATCATTTAAGGAAAAAAACTTTCCCGAGCTATTACCACTGACCAAAGGAGATGACAAGTGGAAAAAATGCAAAAAATAAATCATTTGAATGTTGAAACATCCCAAGATGCTAGCGCAATGTGTGGACATCTGTGTGGTGCGCTAGTGTCTGAATGCATTACACTACAAAATGACACAAACAAGAAATCACAAATTCTGATGCAAGGCTAATGCGTGAAGGGTAGCTAATGAAAAGTGAGTTTTTGAACATCCTGAGAGGGAAAAGGGTTGATATAGTGGCTAAGGTGAGCCTACATAAGATGCTAAGGGAGTGGAAACTAAAGAAAATGCAAGAATGTATGTGAAATTACAAGGGGTGCAATTTTACGACATTACATTGTGATAGTTAAATATTTTTTCATTTTAATATTAATATATTTAAAATTAAATACTTATTAATAATTTTATATTTCATTTACATATAAAACCATAAATAATTATCTTGTTCTTATTAGGAAAAAAAATTATAATATTTAAAAATAATTTAGTTTAACATTAAAATTTATAATTAATATTTTATGAGTTGATCATGTGCTAGATTGTGAGGAGCATTTTCAAAATTTATTAGGTATCCTTGGAGAGATTGTTGGAAATGATTTGAATTACCCTTTTGGCTTGGGGATATCCATAGAGAATTTCTCCACTTTTTTACCTTTAATCATCCAAACTATTAAGACAACCCTTGAGGTAGGTTAACTTTCTCAATGGTCCTTAAGTATTTGTTTTAAATTTCTATTAATTTACTTTCATGATTTATGTAAGTTTATTATATCTTTGATGTTGGTTAGGTATTAATTCAAGAAAATGTAAAGTTGATTCTAGTTCCAGGCAATTTTCCTATTGGATGTTCACCATTCTATTTAGCAACACATCCAAGTAATGTTCTATTTGATTTTGATGATATTGGGTGTCTGGTCAAGTTTAATGAATTTTCTCAAGCTAATAAGCATCTTTTGAAAGCTATGTTGCAAGATGTGCAGAGAGATCACCTAGATGTCTCAATTGTATATGCATAGTATTACTCAGCTGCAATGAAAATTTAATGAAATCCTAAGAAATATTGTGAGCCATATTTTTGCATGATATCTGTTGTTTCCTGAAAATGTTTCTAAATGATATCTATGATTATGAATTTACTTGAGAGTATTGGATTTTGATGTTGCGGGATTGCAGTAAAATATTTTGAGGGTATGTTGTTGAAAGGGTGGAAGTATAATTACTCCCCACCTTCCAATTTTAATGTGAGTGCTACACTATGTCCTAACCCTAAACAATATTTTAACTCGGATGGTATTTATCTTACAATGACTGTTTATAGAGACATAATTGATGTTGATTGATGGCAAGTTCAGAATTCCACCATTAAATTTGGTAAACAAGAACTATAAAAGTCAAAAAGGAATTTGGTTTCCTTGGTAAAAAAAATTATGATTCATAAAAAATAAAACAGTTCAAAAGATCATTACTTTAAGAAGTATCCCCACACCTCTTGTGTGTTGGTGTAATTAATTAATTATTACACTAGCATAAGTTAACTTAGGTCTTGCATTTAATTAATTAAGTCCTAGGTTGCATTATTAGATAAATCATTTAATAAATGGGATAATATTCCCTTCCTTATTTGTAGGAGATAAGATTCATTCTAGATGATGAGTTGTGCTTCTAGAACTTATCTCAAAATTTAATGATCATCTAGATAGGGTTCACATGTTGTCACATGTTGTTAGATTATGACACATGGCAACATCTCATGCATATTAGGTTTTACTTCTTGCCTATATAATCAGGCATCTTGTTCATTTGTAATATATCATATCAATCAGATATCCAATATCAATATGAATATCATATCATCAATATAGAATCTCTATTGTGCATGCCTAGTTGCAACACTTTCTGGGTGGTTGATTATCTTTCCTGGTTCAAAGGTCCTTCATTGAAGACTGCAACTTCAAGGACTGTGCATCCATAATCTCAACATGGTATCAGAGCTTATCCAGTGAAATGTCAACCCTCGATCAAGAAAGTTGGTGTGCGAGATTATCCGCAGGCTTGAAGGTTTCCATTACAGGCTACTTGTTTCCACCTGGGGACCAAGTTGATTTCTGAAGTAGATTGAGTCAGATCCGAGCTCGTCATTGTCTTCAGAAGGCCTCGAAACCCTAGGATCACCTGCCCAATCATCAAAATTGGATACATCAACCCGGGAGCCATCAGAGGTATTTTTTTAGGGTTTGCAAAATCAATCGTACTATCCATACAATTTGCTGCAAAAAAACATCCCGGTCAGTTGTCGTCTGAGGAAATTTTTTTTTAGCAGCAGGCCACTTTTCGTTTCAGAAAAATCGGGCTAATATTTTTTATTATTTGGCAAAAAATCATATTTTCTATAGTTGCAGAAAAATAATTTCGGGCGACCTTCAATTTAATTCTCCGTCGGCATATAGTATAAGGGGTTTGATTTTAAAATCATCGGCATTTTAAATGGAGGATTTATTTTTCACCGTTGATATCAAGTTTCTTTGTAGAGCTATATAAAATTTGTTTTGGTCGGCATTTGAATCAAAATTTCATTTTGAATTGCTTTTTTGCATCATTCAAAATTTTATTTTTTCGGCCATTCGCATTTCGTTTGCAGAGAAGGGTTTTTTTGGCTACTTTATTTTTTGCTGGGGACGTAGTAATGTGTTGTCAGCCACATTTGCAGGGAGCTACTTGCTGGCTTGTTGATTAGACGGGCTCGTGCTTCATTTTTCGGTTATCCACCGGTGGTCCGCACCCACTGGTTTCATTCATCCATCCTCTGGCATAGTTCTACCACCAGCCTCACTACATGTCGTCTCGTTCCATCACTGCGAGACCCTCCACTGTCCGCCAACCGTTGAAGTTTTTCCAGTACTCGTGTTCTTTCCCACCAACCGAAAGTATTTTCATCTGCCGGTTACACCCCCTCTGACAACCGCAACCACCAACCAAAGTTTCTTCCCGCCGACCAAAGTCTTCACCGCCAGCTTTGCTCCCGCCGATGACCATGGGCTCCTCACCATCTAGTGGCGCCGCCCCGACTGCCGGCCGACAGCCACCCTACCACCGCTTTGCTCGGTGGCGCCCATTTTTTTTCCTTTCTATACACTGCGGTCATATTGCAGACCAAGTGCTAGCGCCCAGGGGGCCAATTTTTCGACCTTGTTTAGCCTGCAGGTGCCTAATCAGGGCATTTTTTCATTTGATCACAACTTTCACCCAGGATATCAAATTTTTGCAAACAATATACCGTCGGAAAGGGAAATTTTGTGTAATTTCCAGTGGTGACATCAAACTTGTGAAATTTTTCTCATAGAAAATTCTACAACCAACTGAAGACAAAACCCTAATTTGGACATAAAGGCTCATAACTTCTCATCAGATTGTCAGATTTCAGTGATTCCAGTGGCATCAGGAAGGTGATTCAGAGCTCTTTTTTATCAGTCAAGCCCCTTAATTAGTTTCAGCTCCAGGTACTCTTGCATGATATTTTTTTCAATTTGGTGCCTTTGATCAATAACCTAGTTATTCTGAAGCTTGGGACAAGATTGTTTGATCCGGGTTGCATCACTTCAGTTGTACATCATATTTGGAAGCTTCTATTTTCTATTGGAGGTCATTTGTCTTTATTTTTTATGGAGAAATTTCATTATGGGGCTTGCATATTATTCTCCTTTGACTATGTTGTACAAGGGTAACTATCAGCAATGGGGAGATGGGATCTGCCACCATCTTCATTCACTTGATTTTTTACCACATCTATTTGGTATTGTTCCTCATCCAAGTGAAGGTATTCATGAACTTGCTTGGAGTTGCAACAGATACACTGTTTTGGAGATCATTTCTATGCAAGTTGATTCTGATGTTTTGAATGCTATTGATCATTGTGATTGTCCTCACATTCTTTGGACTAAGCTTTGGGAGATCTATGGAGATTTAGATTCTCCACCATTCCTCATTGGTCAAGAGTCAGAATGTCATTCTTTAGATCAAATACCCTATAATGCTATTGTTGTGCAGGAAGTTGATTACCTTGATCTTTCTGAAGAGGTTGAAAAGGTTCCTTTCGGTCCTTCTTCTTCATCAAAGGAAGTTGGTATCCCTTCACATTCAGTGAGTCCTTGTCCAGAATCATTGATTGAGGCTTCCATCATCATCATCCATCAGGAAACATTCAGTTTTTCCGACTTGACATCACAGGATGGCTTTGTTTCAGGCATCATTCACTTGGCTACTTCTACAAGTTTGGTGAACATTCTTGAGGGGGTATCACTCCTCTTTTCAGAGATTTCATATCCGAGACTTCTTCCCTGTCATTCCATTCAGGACTTGAAGTTTCTTGAGCATCTACCATTGGATTTGCTTTAGACTTCCTTCAGTGGTTTTGAGGACACTTCATTCAGGGGGGACTATCAAGTCTCCATCACATCCATCCTATTCATTTTATCTGTCTTTGGATATTGTTCAGCATCCATTTCTGCATCGTCCTGGTTTGTCACTCTCTTCATTGATTGTGGCCTCTTCATCATCAGGAAAGGAGACATTTGAACAATGTTCAGAGACATCATCGGCATCCACCTTTATCCTTCCTTTCTTCAATTCCTATCCGGAATGGGAAGCATCTCTCCACTTGTAGTTGGTTTTGTTTCTTCCGAAAGGGAGACAAGTTATTTGTCGACATTGGATCTTGTTCTGTCTTCAGATACTTCCCTTCTTTGCAGGTGATCACATCTTTTGGGGGGTCTATCTAGTCTCTCTCTATTGTATCCATGTGACGGATGGTGTACTTGGGGGGTATTTGGGAGTCCTCCATCCTTGCCATCCTATCTCACATTTTTTCTTTTTCATCTTCTTTTTGGAGAGGGGTTTCGTTCCTACTGGGTTTTCCTCTTTTCTCCGGTTGTGGGATATTTTATGCATCTATCATGTACATGGGTACCTAACATGGTCTCGTAGCTAGGACCCATCATCATCTTGCATAATCATTGCATTTTCCTCCCTAAGTTGCACTTATGGGGGGGGTGTTGGTGTAATTAATTAATTATTACACTAGCATAATTTAACTTAGGTCTTGCATTTAATTAATTAAGTCCTAGGTTGCATTATTAGATAAATCATTTAATAAATGGGATAATATTCCCTTCCTTATTTGTAGGAGATAAGATTCCTTCTAGAAGATGAGTTTTCCTTCTAGAACTTATCTCAACATTTAATGATCATCTAGATAGGGTTCACATGTCACATGTTGTTAGATTATGAAACATGGAAACATCTCAAGCATATTAGGTTTTACTTCTTGCCTATATAATCAGGCATCTTGTTCGTTTGTAATATATCATATCATTCAGATATCCAATATCAATATGAATATCATATCATCAATATAGAATCTCTATTGTGCATGCCTAGTTGCAACACTTTCTGGGTGGTTGATTATCTTTCCTGGTTCAATGGTCCTTCATTGAAGACTGTAGCTTCAAGGACTGTGCATCCATAATCTCAACATTGTGAAGGCTATCCTAACCTCTCAATTCTTGTTTCTATTCTTACAATTTTAGAATAAAAAAAGGCTAATCAAAACCTTTGAATTCTTACATTGATTGTTCTTCTCTTTAATAAGAGTTTTTTATATCATTGGGTTTATCCCTTTTTATGAGTTTGTGTTGGTTTAGATTGGCATATGCATTATACTAGTTGTTAAATTCAGATTATATGCCTGATGCAAGGAATGAGTTTATGGTTCTTCTGTCACTACAATAGTTTTATTTATTCGTAAATCTGAACCTAATCTTGGAATATGTAACCCACTTACATGTAATCAAGTCCAAATGATTAAAAGCTTAGGAAGAACTAGATGGTGCATTACAGTGGTATCCCAGTCATTAAAGAAAGATACGATGTTTAATTTGTCTCTATTATTTTTTGTTTCTTTGGTTGAAATGGGGTTGTAAAGATACCTAAATAATTGTGAAATCTAATATAATATTATATATTATGATAGATAAATTAAATATATTTAAACTAATTAAAAATATTAGGAATTGATAGTTGAAATATTTTTTGAGATTAAATATTAGAGATAGGTCTTTCAAATTTTAAAATTAATGATGGGTATAGATATTGGTCTAACACTATTATAGTAGATTCACATGCACAATAAATTTGGGACAAAATGTAGATATATAAAGTGTATACATAGGATTTTCTCCCTCTCATCTTGTAGTCACATTTTCCTTGTCAATATATATAACTATAGTGTGTAATTTTAGTGTTTTGACATCCAATTTAATGAACTTAGCCTTAAGCCTTTCCTTTAGCCAATTATCCCTTGTGGTCTAGACTTAATTCTAGTCTTACCCCTTTCCCTACCTTCAACCTAACTACTATCAAAATTCTATCCCCATAAAGAATTGCTTATTCCATTTTGTCTACCTTAATCAATACTTGATTTCAAATTCAATGAGTCAACTCCATTCCAAAATGTCATTGTTGTTGGTTTGCTCAAGTGAAAATTTTTCAAATTGACCACATAAGATTCCCTATTTTAAAACGACTCAGATTATTGGATAATCAATGATCCAAGGGTACATACAAAATCACAAGATGATCTCCTAATTCAAGACCATTAAGAACAATCAAAGAGAACTTTCATATTAAGAGCATACTTGCATTTGATATCACCCATTTTTACATTAATTTATCTTATCATTACCTATCGTGTACAACTATTACAAAGGGCCTAATTAATTCAATGTTGTTTAAATACTACTTTGACTTAACAAAATTTTTTATCCAAAAGAAAAAACACTCAAATTAGACAATAGACAAAGACAAGATCATAGATTTAGATAGGACTACAATTTTTGAGACACAAAACCACAATAATAATCCTATCCAACTAATTTATAAGATTCAAAAATATATGAATTCTAAAGATCCTGAAACTTACAAATAAGATCTAATATATAACTTACAACACTATGCATTAATCCGATTGAAAGAACTAAACAAATTACTAACCCTACCCATTTCTTTTAAATGATTGTGTATCTTATACTTCACTCGACTATTTAAATTAATCTAAATATAATTAATTAACAATCATATTCATTTTCCTAAATTATCATAATTTAGGAGGAGATATTAACACGTGTATGGTTCCATTTTTCTTCCTATTCAAGTATATAATTTGGAGAAGCATAAATCAACTTTTGAATGACCTGCTTTAGTAGACGAAAACTCTGAGATAGAGGGAATTGGCAATTCTTCTGTAATATTTTGTCCAGAGGAAAATGAATTTTGATTAATAACATTAAAATGTTAAATTCAGTAATTCGTATTGAGTGTAAGATCACAAATATTAACATATATTTTTCAATGAAAACATAAAAGGTTTTTATTATATTTTAGGAAGTCCTGAGACGGAGATTATAACCAAGCTCATATATGAACCAAACAAGATAAACGGTAGCAGAGAGAGACAAGACTCATAGTGCAACACTATGAGAATGGCACTGTTACAAAAGGCAACAAACTTGACCAAGAAACTGATTTAAGTGTCGTCAAGGATTTGGGTCCTTTATTTAATCAAAACAAAGTTTGCATACATAAAATCTATTTTTGATCCTCCCTCCCTTACCGAAAACTGAAATCAAATAATAAACATAAGACATGGCCTGTATATTACAATAGTATGGTCTACTATTTTTATATTTTCAAGTCTTCTATGGATGTAACCCTTGACTTATTCACAAGTATACTAAAATGTACAGCTTTGGGTATCTGATTCCGCCTCACAATTAGTTTCACCTCTGTCACAAACTGAATCAGATATAGTGGGATTTAATTTAATGGAAGAAGAAGTTTCTGGGGTGAGATCCTGTTGAATGTTCTTCAATAGATTGGACACATCTTGCATAGTGGACCGAGTTTCAAGTGAATCACTTGAACACATCAAACCAAGGTGCACCAATAAAATGAGACATTCTTTTATTTTTTACCATCCCCTTCCATTAACAAGCTTTTATCAACTACCTCAAACGTCCTTTCTGGAAATGCCCTTTTCACCCAATTATACAGATTCAAATCGCCATCAAACATACCATCAGTTGGCTGCCTCCTTGTCAGCATTTCCAATAACAAAATGCCACAGCTATAAACATCTCCCCAAACAGATATCATGCCATTCAATCCATATTCTGCAGTCAAATCAATGATTATAATTGTTTACTCCATTCTAACAAAGGAAATCCATAAAAAAAATTAAAAACATATTTGAGAAACCATGCCTGGTGCGATGTAGCCACTGAGCCTTTTAAATCTATTGTTGAAGTTACTGAATTGGTCGTGATTCTTCCCATCATTCTGGATATGCCAAAATCTAAAACATGAGCTGTCATGTTTTCATCTAGAAGAACATTGCTTGGTTTTATGTCACAATGCACTATCTGCACGAAGCAATCATAGTGAAGATATTCCATGGCATGGGCTATATCTATGGCTATGTTCGGCACTTTTCTAAATCCCAATCTAGAACTGTCTAGATACAAATGCTTCTTTAAACTTCCATTAGAAAAATACTGAAAGATTAAAGCTTTGAAGTGAAGGGTGGAGCATATAGAAATGATACTAGCAAGATTTCGGTTTCAAACCTTCTGCAACACTTTACATTCTGCTCTGAAAATCTTGTCTGATTGCTCATGCATTAAATTGAGAACCTTCACGGCAACATGGGTACCATTAGACAAAAATCCTTTGTACACTGATCCAAAGCTGTTTGTTGCTAGTAGATTGGAGTTGTGAAATTTGTTGGTTGCTGCAAGAAGCTCCTCATATGAGATCCGTGGATGCTCCACCTTCTGAAGGATTTTGTGAATTGTTTTTTGAAAGTCCACTCTTTTATGCAAGTTCCTTATCCATACAACTCCAAAAACTAGACAACAAATTACAAAAACGGCAACAACACCTACTGCTCCTAATTCTTTTATTAGGAATTTGGAATGGATTTTTTCCGTTGGAATGCTGTCTACTAATTCATGGTCTGACTATGGAATTTTTCCTGTTAGATTGTTCTTTGACACGTGGGGTCTCAGATTCCTTATATACACTGGAATTTTTCCTGTTAATTTTTTGTTTGACAGATCCAACCAGTAAAGCCGATGAAGATTCCCTAAAGACTGGAATTTTTCCTGTTAATTTATTGTTTGACAGATCCAACTTGTAAAGCCCATTCATATTCCCTAAAGCCTCTAGAATTTCGCCTATCAAAGAATTGTGACTCAGATCCAGAGTACCATTCAACATGCCAAGCTTGCCAATTCCTGATGGAATTCTTCCTATAAGTTTGTTCCAGTTCAATCTGAGCTGGAGCATGGACTTTCCATTTTGTATATTCAGTGGGATAATTCCTGTTAAATGATTATCGTGTAAATCTAAAGTCTCCAGCTGCTTAAGATTGAAAATTTTTGAGGATATGTTGTCGGATAATAGATTTCTACTCAAATCCACATAAGTCAAATTAGATAAATTTGAGAGCTCTGTCGGGAAAAGAAACCCAAGTACAGTGGGCAAAGACTGAAAACATGCACAACAATGAAGAAGACAAACACAAGGAGACAAAAATATAATATATATTCAGATTTTCTATTTCATCAAAAAGAGATTACATTCAAAAATTCAGAGCTAAAGCTCTGTACATGCTTCATACATAAACTGTGCAAGTTCCAGTGCATCTTCTTTCTGTGTGTTGTTGCTAAGTGCTAGAAACATTCTAGAGCACTCGAGCACTAGCAATATTCTCTGCTGCTGCAGGTTCTCCTGAACTTTCACTTTCTATTTTGTTTTGCTGAACATTCTTCCTTTCTGTTGCTACTACAAATTTTTTTGTCTATGTCTCCTTCTTCTTCTCTTCCTATGGAATACAACATTTTATTCTTCTTTTGTCTTTTGTTGCCTTTCCAAAAAAATAGCACCCAATTCAAATTCAACCGCCACAATTAATTTGCTACTGTCCAGCAAGGTGGTCAGACATGGCAAGGGGGAAGCTACCCAAATTTGATTTCATCAGATGGGGAATTTAATGCATTTGCCCGTTGCAACTCTAAATTAGATATTCCAACACTCCCCCTTAATTTTGAGCCATTCTACTCTTCATTATCATTTGAAACTTTTGGTGGAAAACTTCTAGAGCAAAGTTTCTGGCACACATCATTCTGCAAAATTTTTGGAGTAACAAACCAAAGGTTCTGGAGCACCGGCGCAAAGTTTCCGAAGCAAGCCTGTGTGCATCTATTTTGCATTCTGGAACTGTTTTATGAAGTTCTAGAGCATTTTTCCTTCTCTATGTTTTCCAGAACTAAGGTTCCGAAGCATCTGCCTATTTTCTATGTCTTCTAGAACCAAAGTTTCAGAGCATCTGCCTTTTCTATGCTGCGCTTTTCTGTGCTTCCGAAAACCAAAGTTTCGGAGCATTCTTGCATACCAAGCCTATTTCTTAGGCATTCAAAGGATTCTTTTGACAATGCCTTTGTGAAAATATCTGCAAGCTGCTGCTCAGAACTGCAATAATGATGTTGAATCTCTCCATGCTCAACCAACTCTCTTATGAAATGATATCGAATTTTGATATGCTTTCTTTGCCCATGAAAGACAGGATTCTTTGTCAATGCAATGGAAGATACATTGTCACAAAATATGGTTCTACCATATTCTAGCTGCTCATTCAAATCAGCAAGGATTCTTCTAAGCCAAATAGCCTGACATGCTGTTGCATTTGCTCCTATATATTCCGCTTCGGTTGTGGAAAGAGATACTATGGGCTACTTCTTTGATGCCCATGATATTGCTCTTGAACCCATGTGGAACAAGTATCCCGAAGTGCTCTTCCTGTCATCTACATTTCTTTCCCAATCACTGTCTGTGTATCCAACCAACTGAAATTCATTGGAGGTGGTGTACATAATGCCATAGCCTTTCGTGCCATTGACATATCTTAGAATTCTTTTTCCTGTTTGCCATTGTGTGTCCCTAGGTTGTTCCATGAACCTAGAAATTAGGCTTACCGCATACATCAAATCAGGTCTTGTTGCTATCAAATACATGAGGCTTCCAACCATGCTCTTCTAGAGGATTGGGTTAACATTATTGCTGCTGTCCTCTTTGCTTAATTTCGGACCCGTAGTTGTTGGGGTTAGGGCTGGTTTGCTGTCCAACATTCTAAATCTTTTCAAGATTTGTTTAGCATATCTTGTTTGTGAAATAAAGATGACATGATTTGTTTGTTGAACCTCTATGCCTTGGAAATATTTTAGCAAACCTAGGTCTGTCATTTCAAACTCATTTTTCATTGACTCTTTGAAATCAACAATGAAAAGATTACTATTTCCTGTGAAAATTAAATCATCTACATACAAAACAACAATAAGAATCTCACAATTGGCTTCCTTGATGTAGAGTGTGGGCTCACTACTGCTTTTGTTAAAGCCATTTCTTATAAGGTATGAATCAATTCTACTGTACCATGCCTGTGGTGCTTGCTTCAGCCTGTAAAGAACTTTTCGGAGCTTGTAGACCTTGTCTTCTTTCCCTGGAACTTCGTAGCCAGGTGGTTGCTCCACATACACCTCTTCCTTCAACACTCCATTCAACAAGGTTGATTTCACGTCCATTTGTAATACTTTCCATTTGTGTTGGACTACAATTTCTAGGACTACCCGCACTGCTCCAGCCTTGCAACTGGTGCATATGTTTCATCATAATCTCTTCCAGGCTACTGTTTGTATCCCTTAACAACCAACCTTGCTTTATGCCTTTCAATTTTACCATCAGCAGTACATTTGGTCTTATAGACCCACTTAACACCAATGACTGATTTCCCTTTGGGTAAATCAACGAGCTCCCATGTTTTGTTTCTCACTATAGCATCCATTTCTTCATCCATGGTGTTACACCATTTTTCTTCTTTCACGGCTTCTTCAAAATACATTGGATCACTATAAGAAAACATAGAAAAATCTGAATTTTCATCAAAGTCATCATACCTTTCACTGTCATAAATTTCCCTCACTCTTCTTGTCTTCCGTGGCATCAATGATGCAAGCATAGGATCAAAATTTCTGGAGCTACTTGACTACTGGTTTGATGAAGAAGACTGTTGTTGTGAAATTTCAGAGCATTTGCCATGCTGGAAGTTTCCAGAGCTGTTGCTGTTATTTTCTGAACTATTACCTTGCTATAAAGTTCTGGAGCATCCCCGTTTTGCAGCTTCTTCATCCTCAAGAGGTATTGAAACTGAAATACCTTTGTTGCTATCAATTGTTCCATCCCATGACTCATTTTCAATGAATTCAACGTCTCTGTTGATCACCACTTTCTTGGTGATGGGATTATACAATCTATAGGCTTTGGATTTTTCACTATATCCTATGAAAATGCATTTTTCACCTTTGTAGTCAATTTTTTGTCTTTTCTCTTTTGGCACGAGTGCATATGCCACACATCCAAATATTCTCAAATGCTCAACACTCCATTTGCATTTCATCCACGCTTCTTGTCGGATTCTATTACAAACGGCCTTTGTGGGGCACCTATTCAAGATGTAGACTGTTGTTGCTACAACATCACCTCAATACTCATTTGACAAACCTTTTGCCTTCAGCATGCTTGCTGCCATCTCCATGATGGTTCTATTCTTTCTTTCAGCCACTCCATTTTGTTGTGGAGTATATCGGGCTATGAGTTATCTCAGAATACCATGAGACCTACAAAAGTTCATAAACTCGTGAGAGATATAATCTCCCCCTCTGTCCATTCTGAGGACTTTGATATAGTGGCTACTTAGCTTTTCAGCCAAGGCCTTAAACTCTTTAAATTTTTCAAATGCATCTGATTTGTTCTTCAAAAGATACACCCAGATTTTTCTACTATAGTCATCTATGAGTGTCATAAAATAAACATTTCCTCCTAGGGTTGGGGTCTTCATGGGACCACAAAAATCTGAATGCACCAACTCTAATGGTGCTCTAGCTCTCCTAGAATGCCCTGATTGAAAATGATGCCTATGTTGTTTACCTAGGATGCATGCTTCACACTTTCCATCTGGCTCTACAATTGCTGGTAGGCCCCTAACCATATCTTTTTTAGCTAAAAGATTTAAACTAGAATAAATTAGATGCCCATACCTTAAATGCCAAAGCTTGGATGGGTCTTGGATGACTGTTTTGAAGGCTGACTACTGCAAGTCTGTTGACTGTGCTGAGATTTTCATTTTAAGAGGAAACATTCGATTCTTTGTCATTTGAACCGCTGCCATAACTTTCTTGCTTCCATCTTTGTCATAGATGATGTACTCCCCTTTCTCCATTAGCACTCTATATCCATTTTGGACCGTTTGTCCAATGCTCAAGAGATTGTGCTTCATTCATGGGGCATAAAAGACATCATGAAGTTGTCTTTCTTCACCATGCTTGGTTTGTAGGAAAACTATGCCTCTGCCCATAACTGGAACTTTCTCATTATTGCCCATTTTGATTTCAGACTTGATATTGTGATCAATGGAGGCAAATAAATTTATGTTACCACTCATGTGGTTGCTACAGCCACTGTCCAAGTACCAAACTTTTGTGCTGTTTTGTTCTGCAAGATTGCATGCTATGAACACTTGAGACTGTTTTTCATTTTCAGCCTTGTTCTCATTTGCCACGTTTGCATTTTGACTCCCTTGGTCACGCCATTTCTTACTGCATTCACTTGCATAGTGACCATACTTATGAGAGTAGTAACACTGCACATTGCTCTTATCAAATCTCTGATTTGAGCTGTATTTTTCTTTGTGTTTTGGAAGTCTAATTAGGACGTGCTAGCCTCCTCCTGATTGTTTGAGCCTCCTCTTTTGGAGTTGCTTTTGCCTTTGCCTCTTTGGCCTCTTCCTCTACCATTTCTTCCTCTTCCCTTTCCTCTCACATTTGCTTACATGCTTTGAAGGCTTGTTCTTGGGAGGAAATTCCAGACCTATTCAGGTGCTACTCATGGGTTTGAAGTGAACCCATTAACTCATCAACTGATAGTGTTGAGAGGTCTTTGGCCTCTTCTATGGTAATAACCACCAGGTCAAATTTTGTAGGTAAACTTCTGAGAATCTTCTCCACAATCTTCTGCTCTTCCATGGTTTCTCCATTTATCCTCAATTGGTTAATCAAGGTGGAAGCCCGTGTATGAAAATCTAAAATAGACTCACTATCCTTCATCTGCATGGTCTCAAATTCTCTCCTTTGCAGCTAGAGTTTCACTGACCTGACTTTCACAGACCCTTTACAAGTGGTTTGAAGGGTTTCCCATGCTTCTTTTGCATAACTAGTTGCTGCTATTCGAGGGAAGATAGCCTCTATCAAGGCTGCCTCAATCAGACTAAGGACTTTTGCATCATTTTTTCTTGTCTCCTTCAACTGGTTCTTTTGAGCATTGTTTAATGTTGCAAATGCATTTGGGTCAGTCACATTTGTGAACCCATTTGCTACTAATTCCCATAAATCATTTGCTACTAGAATGGTTTTTATTTTCTTTGCGCGGACATCATAATTTTTTCCATCAAATATAGGTGGCTGCTGCCAACTCCTATTGTCTCCTCCGGCCATTTTGCTAAATGGGGAAGAACTACAAATACCCAGATAAAATCTAAAGCTTTTCTTTACTACCTAGAAAACTAGGGCTTTCCCAAATACCCAGAAACTAAAGTTATGAAGTTGCACGCCTAGGAACAAAGCTAGGGCTTTAACAAACTAAATACCTAGAAAACTTAGGGCTCTGATACCAAACTGTTGGGAAAAAAACCCAACTATAGTGGGAAAAGACTGAAAACATGCACATCAATGAAGAAGACAAACACAAGGAGACAGAAATATAATATATATTCGATTTTCTATTTCATCAAAAAGAGATTACATTCAAAAACTCAGAGCTAAAGCTCTGTACATCCTTCATACATAAATTGTGCAAGTTCCGACGCATCTTCTTTCTGTGTGCTGCTGTTAAGTGCTAGAAACATTCTAGAGGACTAGAGCACTGCCAATATTCTCTGCTACTGTAGGTTCTCCTGAACTTTCACTTTCTATTATGTTCTGAACATTCTTCCTTTTTGTTGCTGCTGCAAATTTTTTTATCTCTATCTCCTTCTTCTCTTCCTACAGAATACAACATTCTATTCTTCTTTTGTCTTTTGTTGCCTTTCCAAAAAACTGGCGTCCAATTCAAATTCAATCAATTAATTTTGTTGCTGTCCAGCAAGGTGGTCAGACATGGCAAGGGAGAAACTGCCCAAATTTGATTTCATCGGATGGGGCATTTAATGCATTTGCCCGTTGCAGCTCTAAATTAGATATTCCAACAAGTCTTAGGCCTGCAAATGACGTTTCCTTGAACATTTATGAAGCCTTTATGAAGCCTTTTTAACAAATTTGTTTTGACCATATCCTACTACCATTGCAACCCGTGATCATGACATTTCTTTTTGAAATTACGTCAAATACTTCATGTGGTATGTCTATGTTTTCAAGGAAAATTCACCATCAACAATTCACCATCAGAAAATTCATCCTCAACAGTTTACTGTTAGAAAATTCATCGCTATGACAAATTCACTTCATGGAAAATATTCATCACTGACAAATTCACCTTGTGAAAAAATCACCATCACTAATTCATCGCCGTGGATAATTCATCACATATACAATTAGAAAATTTGATTTATTATAATAAAATTGAAAACATTTTTCAAAATATTTTATTTTATTCTAGAAAAAAAATTATACAACAATATCAATCATCTATATTATTGTACTATTGCAAATATTCCATTGAAATTATTCTTTTGCAAAAAATATCTCAAGGTCTTGAAAATATATATTAAAAAATGTTAATGCGATCGATGGTGAAGCCCTACGTTTTTGCATGCATTTGTACTACATTGTTAATAATAATCTATACCTGAGGTTTTAATGAATATCCTTTGTGGATTTAAAGTTTTCCTTTTAGGCATGGACTAGTAGGATGTTGACTTGGGTTGAGGAGTCCAACATCTTATAACAGCTAGAAGCTAAGATTTCTATGTCTTGAACTTATTCCTTCCCATGAGATTACATTTAGTTACGATGTATCTCATATGTTTTATCTATGCTTTCACGCCATGTAATAATGTAACTACTTTCTTTGAAGCATTTTGTTAAACAAATTCCATCTGCTAATAATGGTTCTTCACATTTATAATCTTTATTAAATTATTTTTTACATTTTTATTTTTATATAATGATAAGTCATGTAATTGCATTGATTAAAATAGTGATAAAATTTTAAATTTATTAATTTGAAAATAAAACTTGTATTGTATGTATAAAATTAACAAGTTTTTATTAATTGTTTATTTGATATTTTTTAGAAATTGTTTTGATTAGATTAAAAATAGAAGGGCTGGTACCCATTACAAAATAGCCATAGAGGCAGATGAGGAACTCACGAGAAGTGAGAAACCAAAAAAATTAAAACAAAAACTAAAGCTTAAATAATTCAACCAACAAAAACAACTAAGAAAACACATAGAGTCAGGACCAACACAGAACCACAGGGCACCTATAGGTCTCCCAATAACTTGAGACCAATGATTGCATTCCATTCCTGAGACAAGAATTGGAGTTTCTTTTCAAAAGTCATAGGCCCCTATTGAATGGGCTAAGTATTCACCATGACATCATGAGATGAGGTAGCCACCATTTTGTAACCCTTCTTTTGCATATGGCCATCATTCAAACCATCTGCAACCTATTTTCCCTGGTACTTCCTTAATTCATCCTAAAAAACTTGAAGGGTGAGGGTAGTTTTCTTCACGATTTCTTTACTATAATTGGTGATGACCTTGAGGCATTGCATGGTTATCTCTTGGTTCTGATGGATAGCATCAATCTTAGTCAGTAAATCCCTTTTTTATTCCTTAGTGCCAACAATGGCACACAAATCTTCCAACTCCTTTTCCCACCTTTCCCATTTCTCGAACAATTTGGCCAAAGAGTAAATCATGTCCTAGTGCTCGTTGTTCTCCACCTCCCTCACCCATGAGACTTTTTGCTCAAGAACCTTGCCTTGCAGAATTTGAATTCTTTCATTAGTCATGATCAACTAGCCCAAAATCCACTTCATGATATCCTTTTAGATTTTAATAGTATCCTATGTCTCATTGAGTTTTTTTTATTCAGGGGCTCAACAGGGATACAAATTGACCTAGATTCACTTTTGGTTTCCTCCAGATTGATGCACAAGTTAGGAGAATTTTAAGTGTTAAGGTTAGAAATAGGGGGTGTTAAGAACATCAAAGATATTCGCATGAGCATAACAGTGCAAAGGAGAGTTGGCTATGGTGGGATTTCATGACTCATCATCATTTGAGTTGTCAAACTCCCCCGACCCTAAAGTAAAGATAGGCATGGGTTCCAACAAAGGGGTGCACTTGATGGGGTCGTGGGGGGGGTGGGTAGGGATTCATTCACAAGGGCTTTACCCCAGGTCCAAGTGTTACAAAATATGGTTGGAGAGGTTTCATCAAAATTAATAGAGGGGATGAGGTCCACAAAAGGATTAGTGGGGTCATGAATGGTTAGAGTGTTCTTTTGAATAGAGGCAGGGGAAGGAAACAATGCAGAATGAAACTTGGAGAGATGATAAATAGACCCTAGTGGATGGGTAATTTCTTGTATTTATCTTGGACACCTCTAACAAATTTCTCAAGCGAGGATAAAATCCAAAAGGGGAAGTTCATTTTAACATTACATCGAAGATGATTAAGCAAAGGGAAAAGATGCATGTGGAAATGGTGGAAACGCCCTTCGAGTGTGACATACCTCATGAAGACTTCAACAATTTTTCTCCAAAAGCCAGGTAGGTTCGTGTAGTTAAAGCCATTCTGCAATCTATTCACCCTCTTGCCCTTATTCAGAAAATGTTTCATGTCTTCTTGGTAGTGGCTTTTTGACTTACGATGAATGGAAATCCCTTCTGGAGAGAGTTGTGTCACCTCCATAATAAGCTCAGGAGTCACCTTGACAAAGACCCCATCAAAAATAACAGTGCCATCCACCCAAGAATTAGTAAATTCGAAATAAATGTTAGGGTCATGCCCCTGCATCCCCTCCATAAATGAAGTCAACTTTCCCTATTCCAAAATAACCCAAACCTCCTTGTCTTTCTTCTATCTATTGCAACTAGTAGGTTCATCTTGAATTAAATCACCCCCCATCACTCAAATCATAAGTTTCGGAGCAAGGTAACACCAACTATAGAAATGGCTATATGAAAAGCAAAGCTGCAAATAAATGTATATATAAAATTGCTTACTTTTTTACTCAACAATCATTAGTTTTTCATAGTTATCAATTTACTCCCCATTATGTGCTATAGTGATTGATTTCATAATCACTATTTTTACATGATTTGGTTACCATTTGATAGTCACTAATGCCTTTTTAGTTATTAATTAGATATTTATAACTTTGGCATACTTATAAAGCTAGTCCTATAATCAACATTATTACAATATTCATGTCTATTTATAGTAAAACAAAAAAAATTATGGACTAATGCTATTAGATAACCTATAATCTTTGTTTATGCTAAATAATCTTCATGACAAAATGATTTAGTAGTAAATACCATTTAAATCAAATGAATATATTTAGTCCTTCCATGTAAGGATCTGTATGAAGTAAAATGCATAAAATGAACAAGACCACACAAGAAATGAATTATATTATATTAGAGAATTGAATCATAAAAATAATCTCATTACAAACAAAGTAGATTCTTTAAAATCATTCCATTGTTCTCTATTCTCAAGGATCCTCTAAATCATTAGTGCTCTCAAATTTGTATATTGTCATATGAATGCTTGGATGACAACCTAAGAAATGAGATGTTGTAAAAATGCAAGAAATTAACTCCTACATGATTGATAAGTTGAATGATAATGCTATGATATCAAATGTTGTTGTGATAAAATGAAGATTATGCTATGATAATGACGCTAAATGCTATGGTGGAAATGTTGTATAAAAGCTAAGATGATAACTAAGATGCAATTATGAAACTAAGCCATGATTCTAAACTAGTATGATACTACAATGCTCAAATGCCAAATGCTAAATTTCTCTAAATGCTCTATGCTCAAACTCTAAAATACTCTCATAGAATTTCTGCATAATAAGTTTACTCTAAGATGGGATTGCAAATGCTTTAGCAAGAGGTTGTATTTATAGGATTTCTAAAGCATAAAATGATGTGGCAACAACCAACAGTCAAGATTTCAGCTGGAGAGATGAATGGTGGAGATGAAAGAAGTTAGAGGGAATCATGGAGGATGTTCCCTTGACTGTGAACACCATGCCAATTGTGAGTAAGAATGAAATGATGGAGAGAGCCAAGTGTCCAAAGTTTGTTTTGGAATTGGTTGAGGATAATTCCCATTTAAATATTAGACATATTTAAATTCATGTGACACTTGATGATGTGGCAAGAGGAAAATTTGGAGACATGTGCCTAAATTCAAATTGAGAATTTAAATTTAGTGAGAAGATTATTAATTAAACAAAATAGGGTATGTGCAAGATCATGATGGGCCAAAAAGTTGTGATATGATGGTTATGTGGCTAATGACTTTTTTATAACCCAAAATTGATGAAATGAAAAGGGTTTGTAAAGGAGATTCTTAGCTTTTGACCAATATAAATTATGCTCTACTTTGAATTTAATAAATTATTATTATTCATTTTCTATTTGAATTATGACTAATGTCTTGATTGATAGGCTGATTGAAAAACATCTATAACTTTCAAATGGTATCACATTTTTGAATCCAAAACATTCATCACATTCTATGATTCTCATACTATAGGATTAAAAAAATAAAATAAAATTTCATAAAGTTTTGACCAAGTTAAGGTGGTCAAACATACAAGTTTTTATATTTTTTTTAAGTTGTAATAAAAAATTCATAATTAACCATTTACTTAGAAGAAAATTACAAAAAAATATGCATCACATCAGGACATGAGTCATTTACTTATATCTAAAATCTTATAGAAAAATATTATCATTTTATTGTGGTTAGGGTGGTCAGACAGACACCTACTTGTTATTTTTTTCCTAAAATTTAAGTACTACTACATTGAAATTTCAAATTTTCACCAAATAGATTTAAAAAAAAAAAATAAACCTAGTAGGTTAGAAATTACATTCAATTTTCCATAGATTTTATTCTTACATATTTTTGAAATCATATAGATAAGTT
This sequence comes from Sequoia sempervirens, assembly GCA_007258455.2. Lineage (NCBI taxonomy): Eukaryota > Viridiplantae > Streptophyta > Pinopsida > Cupressales > Cupressaceae > Sequoia > Sequoia sempervirens. The sequence goes on from VDFB02168118.1 coordinate 26,003,064, forward strand.
ATTCAAATTTTTATGTCAAGTTGCCTAACTCTTGATTTTTCTAAATTTTTCGTTAGTTAAGGACCTATTTTTTCCATGATGATCCTGCACATACCCAACAAACTATAGGAATTTTTTTATTTAATTAAATTTAGAAGAATGTGATTTAAGATGGTAGAATTGGAAAGTGTGAACTATATAAATAAATTTGGAATTTATTTATAAGTAGATGAATTAAAGGAGTTCATTAATTAAATAACTTGTATTTAATTAATTAATTATGTTGATCGGTTTTGTATGTATTTTGCCCCTGTTTGAAGTAATGTGTTTACACATTGCTTCAAAAAAAATTTGTTGTTGATGCCGACAAAAATTTTGATACCCTAGATGCTATTTTAGGTGATATGAATATATGCCCACTCGGAGATAAATTGATGAATTTTGAATTTTTATAATTTTTGATTTTTCGATGATTTCAAAATTTTATGATCCAAAAAAAAATTATCTCCCAAAAAATTATGTGTACCCTACTAGATGATAAATTGATGAATTAAGCCCCTTTGGAAAATAAAATAAATCAACCCCATAAAAATCCCACTTAATTAGCCTTTAAAAGGTTAAAATGGTGATTTTGAATTTCATTTGTGCATTTGGATTTTGAAAATTTGAGAGTGATTGAGAAATCTAGTGCAATTTGAGGAAGATGGTGATTCCCTACCACACATACCGATTCAAGCATGCGCAACATCACAACCACCCAACAAGGTATGGACCTCGAGTACGTACCCTGAAAAACCTCCTCGTGATTATTGAATCTCATTTTTCATGCTTTTTTCCACATTTAAATTCTATTTTTTATGTTTTAGTGCATTCGATTGTCAATGTATCACAGTAGTAGATTGTTCTGGTGCATTCAGTAGTTTAGTGCATAGGGCTATATTTTTAGCACGTAGATTGCCTGAAGTAGCACATTGATGGGATGGTGTAGCACATAGAGTAATATAACACATTTAGAGCATGATTTAGCACATTCAATCAAAATTTTGGGGCATATGGTTATTTGGTGCATTGATAGAGGGATTTAGCTCATTACTAAAATTTGATGGCGCATACGATGATTTAGCACATAGGGACTTTGTTCTAGTGCATCAATGAAATTTTCTGCTGCATCCATGCTTTTAGCACTTTGAGTCACTATTTTAGCAAATCTTGGCTAGAATGATGAATTTTTTATTGGAATCCTTGTTTTTGATGATGTTTGATCGTGTTAGCATTTGATTTGATGATGTTTGATGATGTTGATAGATTAGATGATGATTGATCTCATAATAGGTGAGATTCAATTATAGGATGATGATTATTGACCTCATGATAGGTGAGGATCAATGATAGGTTGATGTGTGACCTCATGATAGGCAAGGTGTAGTGATAGGTTGATGATTGACCTCATGATAGGCAAGGTGCAATGATAGGTTGATGATTGACCTCATGATAGGTGAGGTGAAATGATAGACGCTCACAAGATTTGATCAAAGTCTTATAAGAGCTGATTAGATTGATAGGATGATTGATGTTGATTGATTGATTTACTAATTTACGATATGTTATGATTATAGGAGCCTTCATCAGTCCTCCAGATTTGGGAGTGTTTCCCTAGGACTTGGTATTTGATTCAACATTTAGATCATGTTGATCTAAATGTGATTGGCTGATGTGGATTGACTTCATTGGTTGACATGCCATAGCATAGGATTAACAGGGGACTTCTGAATGTGCTAGCAGAGAGATGGCATAGTGATCATAACACCTTCCACTTACCTACCAGTGAGATGGTAGTAACCCCAGAGGATGTGTACTACATTTTGAGGATTCTAGTTTTCGGGGAGCTGGTTGTATATAATTCCACTGAGCAGGGAGGGACTGATGTACTACAAAGAGTGTTCAAGGAATGACCAAGTATTTGGTTATGAGATTCCCTTGAGAGAGATGGTTGATGCATACGCGACAGTACCATGTGCTTGTATTTACTGGAGGGTTCCTTTGTCCTAACCACAGGTTGAAGGGAATTTTAGTTGGATGGGGAAAAATACTTGAGAGTATGATTACTCAGGGGACTAGATATTCTTAGGGTTTTTGCATGCTTTCCCATTTATACCATGATTTGTACTAGGTTGTCTATCTTAGAGGGGCCAGTTTGTCAGCTACAGTTACACTATTGCAAATATGGGTGTGCGAGCATATAGCTGACACTCATCCAATAGCAGATAGACAACAACTAGCCATGAGACCATATGTTCATGCATATACAGGTCCAATTGTCTAACCTAAGCTGGGAAAACTGGAGTACTGGAGGAGAGCACTAGATGATCTTGAGATAGTGACATGGTGGCCCTACTTAGACTGGGAGCAGTGGCCAGAGGATGATATCAAGATGTCGTACTTATGATCATCTATGTACCTGATTGGGAGGACACAATTTACTATTGAGAGATTTCTATTGAGGATGGTACAAAGCATGCCCCAGGGAGTGGCTCATTATGCATAGTGACAGATTGATGTACCAGAGTGGGGGCCTATGTGGTCTTATGATGCTACAGTTGAGGAGTAATAGGGTTTATAGGCTATTATCTAGGATTATCAACTAGAGATCATAGAGGCTTTGATATCTGAGGAGTATGCATAGTACCATTTCTTACATCCATTCCCATGAATCTCTAGCCCAGATGATTTGGTAACACTATTAGATGATGAGCTAGCACCACATGGACATAGGAGGAAGAGAGATGGAACAGATGAGGAGGAGGAGGGAGAAATCAATGACGATGGATATGAGGATGGAGATGGAGGAAGTGATGAAGATGGTGATGGGGGTGAAAAAGATGGAGGTGATGGTGGTTGAGGACATGAGAGTGGTGCAGGGCCAACGATAGATGTATGAGAATTTAGAGTGCCTCTAAAGAGGCAATCATTGTTAGCTATAGCACATGTATAGATTCAACTACCCTCAGAGGAGGAGAAAACACAGATAGCTGCATTACAAGTTCAAGTGTAAACATTGCAAGGTTAGCTAGCATAGGTATAGGCTTTGCTGCAGACACAGACCCAGGCCCAGGCTTAGACGCATGCACAAATTTCCTAGAGGGATACCTTGAGGCAGCAGGTTGACCATGCAGAGGGCATGGCCGAGAGACTATAGAGAGCTTTGGAGGGAATCGATACAAAAAATTACTTTAGAGAGGTACGACACACAACTAGGGAGGTGGAGTTCTATAGGCTAAAGTATCATGAGGTCATTCCTCCATAGTGTCAAGAGAGCTACGCGTTGTCTACTAGTTGCACTCACTCTAGGACTAGTAGCAAGGGTGTTATAGGGCCAACTCACAGGGATCTAGGGGTAGGGCCATCAGGTATAGCTGGAGGTATAGGGCCAACACCGTCAAGGGGGAGCACCACATAGTTTTGTGATGATCATCTGAGATGTATACACCGATTTAGCTGAGACATGGTTTCTACCATTTTTTGATCTTGTATGTCTCCACATATTTGGATATCCTTGTACACTTGACATTATTATTTTGAGGTTATATGATATGTGGTGATGATTAGCGATCTATGTGTCTATATTTTGTTTCTATGTTATGATTCCTATATGTTGTTCATATGATGTTTATATGATGCTTATGTGATGATTATGTGATGCTTATGTGATACTTAGATGGTGATTATGTGTGTATGCAATGATTATATGATGGTGTATGAATGATGATTCTATATTCTTTATGGATAATGTTTTATGCTATGTGAGATGGATTTGATTATGCAAATGATATGTGATGTTTATGTATTCTCATGTAATGATTGCGTATGGATGCAATGATAATATGATGATAATGGATGATGATTGCATATGCTAACATGAATCATGATTTTATACCATGTCACATTCCTTAGAAAAATTTTCTTCTTGGAAATCTTACTCTACTCGATATATATTTCAATCTTCTTAGTGAAGCATTTTCTTCATGCAACTATATGAAATTATTTTGATTATGCAAGTGAGATGTAATGCACTTCTTTTTTGCGTTTTCTGATGCAAATATTATGATGTAACGCATGGATGGATGAATGATATGATAATGTATATATGAGATGATAGTGCTTTCTAATGTATGTATGATTATTGAACTACATGAGTATGATATGTTTTTAGTTAATGTCAAATGTACTCAATCCATTAATAATAGAGAAAACATCATTTTTTGAAAATTAATGCTAGCCTTGGAAAACCCATTAATACAGATACAAAACTAATATGGATGCAATCTAGGTTAACCATGCAAATCTAATATGCGAATGTTGTCATCATAACAACTGATTTTTCATACTTTTTATCATCATTGATCCTTTAAAATGTTGAAAGGGAGTACAAAAATCGATGGTGCAATTAGACCATGATGACCTAAGTACTACTTCCATGATTTTTGATATTGCAAGTTAACATAAGCATCTACATGTAATTAAGCTGAGATGACCTAAGCATTGCTCGCATAAATAAACAAGAGTTAATTGTTTTCCTCTACAAATTCAGAATGCGATCGTTGATACTTTGTAGAGCACATCTCACGACAATTTGCACAGTAGTAATGATCAACTTAGAGAAAAAAAAGAAAGAAAAATCATACTCCTCCTTGGCTCCTCTAGTTCAATACATCCTCAAGTTGCTCCAAAGATATGAAAAAATCAATCAAAGCACAACAATTGAACATTCAAGCCAAAGTGATAAATCCATGATTCATAAAACATCATCCATTTATATTTTTTTTGATTTTATTGATTTGGTTGTTTAATTTGTATGGTTGATGTGTTAATGATTGTAATTGATGTTCAATGTTGGGGTTTGCAATATGATCATTATGTTGTCTAGCTATTGTTTTTCTATTGGTTTAAGCTCAAATTTTATCGTCCCCAGTGAGTTCAAGATTTTTCCCCCAATCTAGAGTGAGACACAACCGCAATACCAGGATATGTACATGAAGCTTTCTAATGATAAGAAGAATGATGATGAAAGTGAATGGTTAGCAAGCTCAAATGGATAGAAAAGCTAATCTATCAAAAATAGCACTTGTTGCCAAGTTTTCACTACTTGTTTTTATTGTGTGCACCTTTTTTCAAATTATATGATTTTTTAAAACTTTTTTTTTTACCTTTTTTGTATTTTTTGACTTTTTGACTTTTTTTTGTATTTTTGATCTTGTTTGCTTTTTCTTTGTTACCAGGATGCCTTTTTGCTAGGTTTTCATCAAGGTAACCAATTTTTAAGGACATTTTCTATTTTTTTTTGTATTTTTAGGACTTTTACTGTTGCACTAAATGAGCTAGGTGTAGAATTTCTTGAGATGCAGGCTATTGATGGGTTCTTCGAACAAATCACCTTCAGGTGTAGCCAGTTGATATGCTCCTAATCTGAAGATTGATATAATGATAAAGGGACCTAGCCAGTTTGGTTCAAATTTCCCCTTCTTCTCTTTGTCTTGTTGATTATAGGGATTTTATTTTAGGACCAAGTCACCAACCTGAAATGTTCTTGGTTTCACTTTGTAGTTGTAACTTCGTGACATCCTCTACTAATAGGCTTTCAAGTGATCCACATTTTTCTGATGATGTTCATCCAATAGTTCCAACTCTTGTAGCCTAGACACTCTATAATCTTCATCTGAAATGATCCCCTTCAGTGACACATGGAGTGATGGTAGCTCAACTTCAATAGGTAAAATAACCTCTGATCCATAGACTAAAGCATAGCTCATAGCTCTTTTCAAGGTGCAGATACTAGTTCGGTAGGCCCATAGAGCAAGATTCAATTAAATGTGCCAATCAAGTCCAACATCATTGACAGTTTTCTTTAAGATTTTCAAAATGGTTTTGTTTGGGGCCTCTGCCTGACTATTTCCTTGAGGGTAGTATGGTGTAGAAAATCAATGTTAGATATGAAACCTTTCACAAAGTTCTTGGACATCCTGATTCTTGAAAGTTCTACCATTGTTAGTGACAATGGACTAAGGAAAGCCATACCAATAGATAATGTAATTTAGGATGAAGGATCTAATTTTTTTTCTGTGATGGTAGTCAAAGGAACAACTTTAATCCACTTCGTAAAGTACTTTGTGGTTGTGGTGATGAACTTGTATCCATTAGAAGATGGTGGATGAATTTTACCTACAAAATCCAATCCCCGCTGACAGAAAGGCCATGTTGAGGCGAATGGTTGCAATTCTTGTGCTGGTGCATGGATCAAGTTTCCATGGATTTGACATTTTTGGAACTTCTTGGAAAATTGAAAAGACTCCTCTTCCATATTTGGCCAGTAATACCCAAGTGTAGGAGAATTTTAGCGAGAGTTAGTGCACTTGAATGAGTTCCACATATACCTTCATGAACCTCGCATAAAGTGGTTTCAACTTCGTTGTGTTTGAGACACTACAGGAGAGTACCATCCATACCTCATTGGTAAAGTGCATTGGCTATCAAGGTATGCCAAGTTGCTTGTCAAATAAAGTTTCCTTTCTACTTTCAAGATAAATCTGGTGTTAGGGTGTTATCTTTTAGATAGGTGTAGATCTTCACATAGATAGAAGGTCTAACCTTGACTAGATTGTATATGACTTGGGACTCAGGGTTATCATAGGTGGGGTTAAACAATTGTTCCATCATGAATGTGGGCTCACTTTTTAGGTATCTATAGGAGAGAAGTGATGGTAGCCATAGCATCAACAACTTTATTATCCCCTCTTAGAATCTATTCAAATTTGATCTCCACAAAGTACTTTTTGAAGTTATCAACCATTATTTTATATGGCATCTGTTTATCATCCTTTTTCTAGTAGTTGTCATTCACTTGATTTATGATCAATTAAGAGTCTCCATAGACATGTAACTCTATTATTTTCCACTTTATGACTATCTTGTTACCAATGATCAATGCTTCATACTTAGTTGTGTTGTTAGTACAAGGAAACATTAACTTGTATGATTTTGGAATGGTATGTCATTGAGTCATGACAAACAAGATTCCTATACCTAATCCATGTTGCATGCAAGATTCATCAAAATATAACATCCACTATTATGTTGACACTGCAAGGACATATGTGTTTGGAAACTCAATGTTCATGGGATGATCATCTTGTAATGTTGCTTCAGCTAGTTGATCCACTATGGCTTGACCCTTAATTGCTTTCCTATCCACATATTGGATATCAAACTAGCTCAATATCATTACCCACTTGGCTAGTCTTCTTGTCAAGGAAACCTCCCTAAGTAGATACTTCAATGGATCAATTTTAGCTTTGATTTTGATGGTGTGGGTTAAGATATAGTGTCTTAGTTGTTGAGTAGCAAATACTACTACCAGAAAAAAAAAATTCAATGAATGTGTAGTTGATTTCATAGCAATTCAAGGTCTTTCTGATGTAATAAATTTCCCTTTATTTTCTCGCAAAATCTTCCTATGCCAATAGAGTGTTGAAAGAGACCTCAGTTGTTGCAATGTAGAGTAATAATGGTTTTCCTTCAGTTGGTGGTACTAGTATAGGTGGTGACATTAGATAGTGCTTCAGTTGGTTAAAAGTAGCTTCACATTTTTCATCCCATTTGAAAGAAACATTCTTGTGTAACAAGTGATTAAAAGGATGAGTTTTATCTACCAATTGTGTGATGAACCTCTTGATAGATTGGAATTGTCCATTCAAAGATTTGAGTTGGATGATATTCTTAGGAGGAGGCATCTCCATGATGGCTTTGAATTTCATAGGATCAACTTCAATTCCTTTAGTTGATACAGTATATATCAAAATTTTAGCTAATGTTACACCAAATACACATTTCTTTGGGTTTAATCTTACATTGAATTTCTCCAACTAAGTGAAGATTTTGATTAGGATTTCAAGATGTCCCTCGCTAGTGTATAATTTTTCCAACAAGTCATTTACATAATCCTCCATAAAGGTGTGCATCATATCATGAAAGATAGTGGTCATCACATTTTGATAAGTAGCCCCAACATTCTTCAACCCAAAAGGAATGACGTTCCAACAAAAATTACCCCATGGACATGTGAAAGTAATTTTCTCTTGATCCTCTGGTGCTATTTTTATCTTGTTATAGCCTAAAAAATCTATCTAGAAGTGATATCATTGCATGACCCATGGTCAAATCCATGATGATGTCAATGTTAGGCAAAGGAAAATAATCTTTTGAGCAAGTCCTGTTAAGATCTTTGAAATCCATACATATTCTGATACTTTGGTTAGGTTTTGAAACTGGCACGATGTTTGATATCCATTTAGCATAATCAATTGGATGGGTAAATCCTGCATCTAGTATTTTCTTCAATTCATCTTTCACCAACAAGGTGATATGTGGATGCATCTTTCTCAATTTTTGTTTCATTGGCTTCACCCTACATGGTAAAGATAATTGGTGCATGATAAGATTTGGATCTATGCATGGTATATCAGCGTAGGACCAAGCAAACTTGACTTGCCTCTCAAAGAATATAGTGAATCTTGGTTTTTTTCCTTTGTCATGGATGCTGCTAGATGTAGGGTCCTCATTGTTTCAGCTATACCAATGTTGATGGATTGTGTTGACTGAACCAACACTGAAGATCTCTCATGATAGTGTTCAAGAAGAGTGTCCAATCTTCCATCTCCCAGTGCCTCGAAGAGGTTTTCGAGTTGAGATGTGCTCTTTATTTTTACTTTTTCTTGATCTAATACTACCATTAAATGGTTTTCACCATTAGATCTATTTTTTATATTCATTTTGCAGCAGGAAGATTTGACACTCCCCTTGTTTGAAGATTTGTTATGAGATTTTCTTGCGGAACATGTTTCAGGATCATCAGAGCAAATGAAGTTCACAATAGCATCATCATTTAGAAAGATGGGGATGTCAAGTAGCTCAGTTTGGTCCCAGTTAATTAGTTTGGGGTGTACCAATGGCAAGGAATTATCAGATTGGCTAAGGTCAAAAGGGGTGAGTATCATGATGGCAACGTCGTCAAAGTGTTCAATAGCAATATTGAGGTCTATGATGTTAGTCTCTTCCGAAGTATCTATCTCGCTCGAAGTTTGATCATCTTCACTTGAGTCATAGATATGTTGTGATCTAAATTCAAGTGGCCTAAAACTCTAGCTTTCTCCCTCCATATGTGTTGGAGCATACTTTTGTATCACATCAATCTCTTTGTCATGACAAGATTCTTTAGAGAGCAATTATCATTCATACTCATTGGAATCCATTTTAGAACTATCACTGAATGGAAGGATTATCTCAATGATTTGTTGCCTGGTTTCAGGTATGTATAGGATCATGATGGGCCAAAAAGTGGTAATATGTAAGTGATATGATGGCCCATGTGGTTGATGACTTTTTTTATACCCAAAATTGATGAAACAAAAAGGGTTTTTAAAGGAGATTCTCAAATTTCCACCAATATAAATTATGTTTTACTTTGAATTTTATAAATTATTATTATTCATTTTTTCTTTGAATTATGATTAAAGTCCCGATTGATAGGTTAATTGAGAAACATCTATAGCTTTCAAATGGTAGCACATTTTTGAATTTGAAACATGTGTCACATTCTATGCTTCATATCCTATAGATTAAAAGAGAAAAAATGAATTTCATAAAGTTTTGACCAAGAGTTAAGGTGGTCAGACATACTAGTTTTATATTTTTTAAAAGTTGTAATAAAAATTAATAATTAATTAATTACTTGGAAAAATTACAAAAAATATGCATCACATCGACATGAGTCCCTTATATCTAAAATATTATAAAAATATTATCATTTTATTGTGGTTAGGGTGAATTTAACACCTACTTCTTATTTTTCCTAAATTTAAGTACTATTGCATTGAAATTTCAAATATTTTCCAAATAGATTTTTAAAAGAAAAATCCTCGTAGTTTAGAAACTACATTCAATTTTATACAAATTCTATTGTTACATATTTTTGAAATAATATAGATAACTTATTCAAATTTTTACGCAAGTTTCCTAACTTTGATTTTTCTGAATTTTTTACACTTAAGGGACTATTTTTTCCATGATGATCCTGCACATACCCTTTCTTCTTTTGATTCTTCTTTGTATCCTAGCCTTATTTTTCCTTTGAATTCATTGTGATGGGATGAATTGGTTCAATGATACACTCTTTTCTTTTTCTGGAAGGACCCTTTCCATCATACCCCATCTTCTCTAAGATTGTTTTTCCCTTTTCCATATTGTTTTGCTTGTACATTTGAAATTGATACTTGTGATGCTTCTTCATCTTTGTATAACCAATTTAAAACATCTTTATCCTCTGATTCATCCACTAAAGTGGCTTGATGTGGATGGCTTCCCATATGACTTAGGAGAAGTTAATAGATATTAATTACACAATGATTGCTCAAATGAATATTCCCCCATGCCTTTGTCTTTTAACTAGATATTTTTAAAGTGTTTTGATAAGGAATTGAGTTGAATTTCATGATTTGATGGAGTAGAATCACCAATTCCTTTTTATTTTGACTAAACCTTTTCCTCAAGCTAGTTTGACAAAGAATTTGATTGACTTTCACTACTTGATGGAGTAGAATCATTGATACCCTTGTCCTTTGATTGGTCCTTTTTGTCAACCCACTTTGACAAGGAATTCAATTGTCTTTCATTGTTAAATGAACTAGGATTTGTAGCTTCCATGTTATGTGGCACAAAAGTATCTTGGGTTATTTTGAGTGTGTGCAATATTGTAAATTGTTGGAATCAGTAGAAATGGTGATCTATTTCCCATTGAAAGAAAATGTCAAACATTGGTGATACATTTATGGCACTGCTTGCTTCTCGTGAATCTAAGGACATCCCAAGAGTAAGTTGTATGTCAACTCCTTGTCCAACACTTTGCAAACTATATCTTTTACAACCGATCCCACTTGAATTGGTAGCACAATTAGTCCTTGGGAAGATCTCTCTTCATCATCATAGGCTTTTATAGTGATTTTTCTTCTAGCATCAATGGCATTTTCAAAATATCCAAGTGCATGAATAAGTTTTAAAGTAAAAATATTTAGGCCAGCTCCACCATCTATTAGAACCTGTTTGACCTAATGTTTGTGGATTGAAACCTCAATGTGAAGGGAAAAATTATGTTGATGATTGATTGATACATCATCATGTTGAGAAAAGGATAAGTAATGAGGTGTGGTCAAGTTCCCTACCATAGCTTGGAATTGGAAAACATCCAAATTATTTGGTACCATGGTGTCTACTAGAGCTTGTTCTAGAATTTCTTTGTGAGCTAGTGAAATTTTGAGTTTCAATATTGATATTTACACTAGGATTTTCTACAATTGATCCACTATGTTTTATTGAGTTGCAGGGAAAACAGGTTTCTTAGATGTAGCTCCTTTCAATATTACTATGGCTTTCCCCCTTGTGGTTGCATTGACTAGTTGGTCATCTTGTTTCTCTCTAATTTTAGTGACATTAATCTGATTATCATTTGCAGCCATGTTTGTGATCAAACTTATTGGTATGATGTCATTAATTTTATGTGATTGGATGTTGATGTCATGGTGATGAGTTTAAGATGTAACAATGTTTTGTTCATGTTCAGTTGTGATGTCATTAATTGAATTATTACCTACAATAATGTCTTTTTGGCCCTTGGTTTTGATATCCTTGCTTTGGAATTCTTTGATTGGTATGATTTCATTGATTTGATGTGATTTGGTGTTGGTGTCATGGTGACGATTTTCAGTTGTAACAATGTTTCTTTGGCCCTTAATTTTGATATCCCTAGTTTCATCTTCAACTACCTCAACATAATGAATGGTAGAGTCACAAAGATAGTTTACATTTTTCCCTTTGGTGTTTGATGAAGAGGACTCCCCCTTTTCGTAGTTTGTCAAAAGATTCTTGAATGCTCAATGATCAACATTTGTTTGGGGTTCTTCCACAAATATTGTCTCGTTATCAATCCAATCTTGTATCAAAATTTTCAATTGCATGAAATAATTTGTCTTGTGTCCTTTGTTTCTATGAAATTCACAATAATGTGCATCATTCCACCACAAAGGTTTAACTCTTGGTTCCCAATCTCTTTCTTTTGGTAATGTTATAACCTTGGCTGCAAGAAACTCTTTTAATGTTGATTCCAATGACTATCCCAAAGGTGTGAATCTTCTATGATTTGAGGATGTTTGATATGGTGGTGGTCTAGATTCAAAATTGTTTGGATTGTTTTGATTGGAATTTTGGTTGTTGTTTTGATTTTTGGTTGGATTGTTGTTTTGATTAGTCTTGGTGGTAGCTGTTGTCAAGTTAAATACTAGTTTTGCATTTTGTGTTTTAGCTAAGCCATCATTGTTACTAGCATTCTTGTTTCTTTGCCAAAAATTTTACTTAACATTGTTGTTGTAATTATTAGAGGAGCTTGTTGAGTTTTTTTCATTGTAAATTTTTATGACTCCTCTCTTGACCGAAGCTTCTTCAATTTGGATTCCATTTTTATTCAATTTCTCAAAGGTTGGTGGGCATTGTAATTCTAATCTATTGCTCATCTCATCATTTAAGTTTTCAATGAATATTTCCATCTTTTCCTATTCAGGTATGGGATGAGAATATCTTGTAAACAATCTTCTCCATCTTTGTAAGAATATGAGGAATGATTAACCCTTTTTCTACTTGTTATTGCAAAGGTCTTTCATGGTTATCTCATGTTGGATGTTGTAAGAGTATTGGGTGATGAATTTATTAACCAATTCTTCAAAGGTTTTAATTGGTGGTGCAAGTTTGGAAAACCATTCTAGGCATTGTCCCCTTAGGTTGTGTGGGAACAATCTCATCAAGTAAGTTTCTTCATGTGCAAATTCAAGACTCATGGTTCAAAATTCCTTTACATGATCTATTGGATCTGTTTTAACATTGTATTTATCATAATTTGGTAATTCATAATGTTTGGGAAAAGGAATAGTGTTGATATTTTGATCAAAAGGATAGGGGAAAATGTCTTGTATCAAGTATATTTTTGAGGTCCCCCTTTTCATGTATTGAATCTTTCATTGGAGAATTTTCATTTGATGAGTTAAGGCAACCACTGGATTTGTATTTGATGGATCATTTTCAGTCTTTTTAGGAGGTTCTTTCAATCGATTAACATCAAATTCATGTGGAAGTTTGATACCTTGATTAGCTAGCATTAGAAAGTATTTTTCCCCATCTCTTTCAAAAATATTTTGTAGGAACTTGTGGAAATTTGGATCTTATTGAGCATGTTGGATATCTTCCTCAGTTATTTCCTCACATTCATATTGGTGGATTTTATGGAAAGGATTTTCATCAGCTTCATCCATGGTGTTTTGAGTTTCAAGTTCTTTTTCTTTGAGTTTTTGCTTTTGGGATCCTCTTTGAATGGGAATACAGGTGTTATAATTTGACTAAACTTTGATCTTCATTTGAAGAAGTGCCAGGGATAATAACTAAGTCAAAGAGAATGACAAATTCTATTGATGAGACTAAGTTTAATATGATTATACAACTTTGTTTCATGATGAAGGATGACAGATCATAATGAGGAAACTCAGCTTAATAAGCAGAGGTGGGATAGGTTCAATGATTTAGGCACTTTAAGGTGATAGATCTTGGTTTGGTTTGAAAATTTTCAATTGTAAAGGTCAGTATCAACAAGTTTAAAGCACTGGTGTGACTGAGGAATGATTTTGTTTTGGAAAATATCCTTAATTCTAGTTCAAACTGATGAACATGGGATGAATTTAGCTCTTTGGTTTGATGTTTACTGGATGCACTAAAACAGGGTATGGATGCACTAAAATATTGCACAAATGTGCTAGAAAAAAAAAAGTACTAGACTATATCTAAGATGCATCAGACAATGGATTCAATGCACTAAAAGATAGACCAAATGTGTTGGAGAATGTACTGAATGTGCTAAAATCTAGATTCAATGTACTAGAAAATAGACTAAATGCACTAGAAAATGCTAGTGATGTGCTAGAATACCCCTCCTAGATGTGATTTCGACTGGGTATCCTATAGGTGAATGTCCTAAAAGGATCTATAAATGCACTAAAATATGGAGCAAATGCATTGGAAGATGACCTATATGCACTAGCAAATGAAGTGAATGCACTGGAAAATGACTCTGATGCACTAGATTGTACCCTATATGTGCTAGAAAATGGACTGGACACACTAAAAGATTCTTTGGATGTGCCAGAAAATGTCATAGATGCACTAGAGAATGTAGTAAATGCATTGAAACAGGGGATGTATGCACTAATATTGAAATGTTTAGTGCTTTTGCAAGTCTATCTAGTTATTCCACTTTTTAATCTGTGAATCTAAATGTTTTGAGTGTATGCTTTTCTTAACAATGAATTTTTCTTGGTTTCTAGTTTGTGAATTATGTGAATTAAGTGCTTTAAATGGATGATTTTCTTGACTTATGACTTCAAACATAGTAGCAAGTTGTCAAAAAATTGTTTCCATCTAGGAACTAAACATTGAGTGTGTATTCAAGAATCTGGTTTGATTCCTTCGATTTACATAGGTATAACACAAGAGAAGATAGTTTGAGAATTTTTCTATTCTCAATGGTCACTTAAAGTACCACAACCCACATCTCAGAACCATGTCAGCTCACACAACCCTGTCACCCACTAGAGGGCACCTGCGTTTTTTCCTTTCCTGGGTCTTAACCAAAGTCGAATCCTCCGCTTTTGGCCAGTAATCCTTGATAGTTATATGGTGAGTATCTTGGGAGTAGATTCTTCCCTCCCCTTGCACTGTGATATTAGAAGTGTTTCAATACTAACTCAATTGGCTTCTAAACTAAGGTTCGTAATAAGGGTTTTCGTTTGGTGCAGAAATAGATAAACTCCTTCGAGAGACCTTCCAGCCTTTAGAAAAAAGGCTTTGGGGATGGTTATCTTGCATACTACCATCGAATTGTGGACTTTCCTCGAATTCAGTTTTGATTATAGTGGGTTGGAAACCTTGACTTTGGTTGTTACCACTTAGGTCATTCTCATAGGGTGAGTACTTTTTTCCACTATAGCAAGCCTTCTAAAGGTGTTAACAAAGCATAAAATAGTGCGTCTAGCATTCTAGTCACCCAATTAAGGGGAGAGAATAGGCCTATCACTTCAAGCACAATAGACAAGGGGTTCTTTAACTTTCTAATTAAACTAGGTCCCTAATTTAATTAAAAGAAGACGATAAAAGTCCAAACCCTTGCAAACATCATTAGTAGTTTGATAAAATTGTCTTTGACCAGCGTATAAAAGTACCTACAAAATAGAAAACACAAATTAGTTCACAAAATTTTTAATTTCTAAAAATTTAACTAGATGTAGTAAAACATCACTCCTATGCACTAAAATAACTACCAGATGCACTAAAATAACTACCAGATGCACTAAAATAATAGCCAGGTGTGCTAAAAGAACAACTCTATGTGCTAAAAGATTACATAGATGCACCAAAATAACTACTCTATGCGCTAGAGAAACTATTGAATGCATTAAACTATTGATTGAAAGCACTAAAAGACCCCCTAAAAGTGCTAAAATAGGAGCTATATGTGCCAAAAAATGTTATTGATGTGGCTTAATAGGAATTGGATGTGCTAAAATATGTTTCATATGTGCTGCAAGAGCTCATAATTGCATTAAAATAAATCCACTTCCAACCAGTTCACATAAAATTTTCCAAAAATTATTTAAAATGGGGTTGGGCCCCACGTGGGTGCCGAATTTAATATGTGAAGTAAAATGTGTAAAATGAACAAGATCACACAAGTAATGAAACATACTATATTAGACAATTGAATCATAAAACTAATCTAATTGCAAAAAAGAAAATTCTCTAAAATCATTCCATTGTTCTTTATTCTCAAGGATCCTCTAAATCATCAGTGCTCTTAGATTTGTATATTGAACTATGAGTGTTTGGATGATAACCTAAGAAATGAGATGTTGTAAAAATGCAAGAACCTCACTCCTACATGATTGATAAGTTGTACGATAATGCTATGATATTAAATGTTGTGATAAAATGAAGATTATGCTATGATAATGATGCTAAATGCTATGGTGGAAATGTTGTATAAAAGCTAAGATGATAACTAAGATGCAGCTACTAATCCATGATTCTAAACTAGTATGATGCTACAATGCTCAAATGCTAAATGCTAAATTGCTCTAAATTCTTTATGCTCAAACTCTAAAATGCTTTCACATAATTTTTGCATAGTAAGTTTACTCAAAGATGGGATTGAAAATCATGTAGAAAGAGGTTGTATTTATAGGATTTCCAAAGCATAAAATGATGTGGCAACAACCAACGGTCAATATTTCAATTGGAGAGATGAATGGTGGAGATGGAAAAAGTTAGAGGGAATCATGGAGGATGTTCCCTTAACTGTGAACACCATGCCAAGTGAGGAAGAATGAAATGGTGGAGAAAGCCAAGTGTCCAAAGTTTGTTTTGGAATTGGTTGAGGATAATTCACATTTAAATATTAGACATATTTAAATTCATGTGACACTTGATGATGTGGCAAGAGGAAAAGCTGGAGACATGTGCCTAAATTCAAATTGGGAATTTAAATTTAGTGAGAAGAGTATTAATTAAATAAAACAAAATTTAGGAATTTTTCTATTTAATTAAATTTAGAAGAATGTGATTTAAGATGGTAGAATTAGAAAGTGTTAACTATATAAATAAATTTTGAATTTATTTATAAGTAGATGAATTAAAGGGGTTCATTAATTAAATAACTTATATTTAATTAATTAATTGTCTTGACTGATTTTAGGTTTATACAAGATCCATTCTAGTAAATGAATAGATAATTTGGTGAGCTCCTTTAACTCTTATTACAACTAGAGAACTATGCAAGGGGGTTCAATCTCCTAATTGAATAAAGAAATCTCAAGCTTATGGATTGATATTTTCTCCTTAAGACATTAAGAGAGATTAATGCTAAAATATGGTAAGGCATAAGCTAAATAGTGAAACACTTATAGTATATTCCTTATTTTCTTAATAAATTTTATAAGGAGATTATTAATTTTCCTTCACTTTACATCTAAATTTTGTTAATGTTATAAATGTCTCAATACAATGTTACATATTATGCTTCATGGAGATATATATACTTTAGATAGTTATTAATAAACATAAAATGAAATAGATAGCATGGACATAGTTCTCGATTTAAGAACTGACATAAACATACACTTTCTTTATGAAAATGTGATATATTTTTACTCTATAGATGGTTATTAATAATATTAATTACATATTGAAATAGTCCTAGTTAACTTTGATGATCATCATATTGTTATTTTTTGAATGCTAGCACAAAATTGGTATCAAGCCATTGAATAAAAGTATATGTGACTAAGTATGGATAATGTAGTTAGTGGTTACTTTAAATTGAGCTTTGGATTATAATAAATTGTGAAATACTAATGAGTACAAGTTCTTTTAGGTCATTTTTATTAAATGGTATATTTTCATGCTTCATAACTTATACCATTGGAAGATGTCAATTTTTTTCCATATCCTCCTCAATAAGCCATGACGAATGCCCCTATTTTGGTGGACCACTTGCTGGATGTGATTCCCCATTCCGTCACTCCCCAAGAAATTTTGTTTATGAATCGAAGAGACTAAGATGAGGCAATTAGGGATTTTTATTTTTCCCTTAACCTTTTTAAGGCCCTTGTGCCTAATGGCCTGCCTTATTTCTTCTTTCAAAATTTTTAAGATCTTGTTGGTTTAGATATGATTCTTGTTGGTAGGGAATTCCTCTCTTCTCTTAGCATACTGAAGGAGTTCAATAATACTCTTATCATCCTCATTCCCCAAAAAATTGGTGCCATCAAGTTATATGGCTTTAAATTTATTAGCCTTGTAATATCTTCTACAAAATTGTTCTAAATTGTTGGTTAATCATAATAAACCTTCCCTGGATAAATGCTCCATTCAACATAGAAAGATTTTGTACATACTAGGGTGAAAAATTACTTATGTTGTCATGTTGGTCCATGAAACCGCTCACTCTATGAGTAAAAGCAATAAGGAAAGTATAGACCTCAAGTTAGACATTTCCAAAGCTTATGATAAAGTTTCTTGGAGTTTTCTATTGGAAGTCCTACACAAATTTGGATTCGTGAGTTATGTTACCTCTCCTATATTTTCAATGATCATAAATGACACTTCTCAGGATTAGTTCTTGACTTCTAGTGGTATTAGGAAAGGGGATCCCCAATCCCCCCATCTCTTCATTATGATGGCAAAGACCCTTGGGTGAAACATTACTAATGGTATTTTGAATGATTCCCTACCTAGTTTTTCTCCTTCTTCCATCTCCCAACAGATTTCTCATCAATAGTTTGTGGATGGTACGATCCTTCTTAGAGAAGTCACTATTGTTGATGCTAAAGGGTGGATTAATGTTCTTAGAATTTTACTTCTGCATCTAGTCAATGTATTAATCTGGCTAAGAGTGTGGTTTTCTATGTCAATTTTCCCCTCTCGCTCCAAACCAAAAATTGAAGGATTTTTAACTTTTAGATCCTTTGTCTCCCTCTTAGTTACATAGGAATTCCTCTAACAATGATTAATGTTGATAATTTTGTGGTCCAACTTACTTGAAAGAGTTCAAAGAAAACA
Source organism: Sequoia sempervirens (assembly GCA_007258455.2). Classification (NCBI taxonomy): domain Eukaryota; kingdom Viridiplantae; phylum Streptophyta; class Pinopsida; order Cupressales; family Cupressaceae; genus Sequoia; species Sequoia sempervirens. The sequence goes on from VDFB02168118.1 coordinate 26,021,796, forward strand.
TGTGGCTTGGAAGGGTTCCCTTCTTAGTAATGTAGGTAAACTACTCCTCTTGAAGTCCCCTCTACAAAGCATGGTTGTCTACCTCATGTCCCTTTTTATCATGCCCTCTTCATGGTCTAATAAATTGGAAAAAATCCAAAGAAAGTTCCTATGGTGGAGAACTGAAAAAAATCACTTCTCTTAGGTCAATTGGGACACTATCTGCTCCAAAAAATTATACAGTGAATTTTGACTAAAGAAAAACTAGGCAAATGAACATTGTGCTTATTACCAAAGTTAGTTGGGGGCTATTAAACTCGCATTTTGAACATATTTATATCATTAAAGCTAAATATCTAAATGGTGGGGAGGGTATTTCCTTCCTTCATAATGCTCAAATCCCCTCAAGATCCATTAGTTGGAACAACCTCCTAAAAACTAAGAATTTAATTTCTCAAGGTGTCTTTTGGTAGGTCCGGATTGGTGACTTTTTTTTTTTTTTAAATGAATTGTGTATTTCAAAGCAAGCTCTAAGTCTCCATCCAACTTATTCTAATTGTGATATCAAAATGTCTAACCCTTTCTAAGCAATTAAAATGCAATGGAAAAACATAAGGAAACACCTCAAGATTAGCCTAAGAAATTTGTAAATGCAAAGAGAAAAGTGTAAAATGATGTCAAATAGATATACCTCCTTTTTGCAGCTGAAACTCCTTGGTTGGCCCTTGATTTTGATGTGGTTTGTATGCTCCTTGATGGCTCTTGATGTGGCTAAATGAAGGATTTGACTATGTGCTTGAATGCAAATGTAAATGGATGAAATTGATGGCTAGATGAGTGCACAAAATGGCAGCATTTAGTTGCAAATGGCTAAGTCTCCTAAATGCCTTAGAGAGGATGGGGTATTTATAGAGAAACTTGAATTCTCTAGAGAATTCAATGGTTGGGATTTATCCAACAAGACCAAGATGAAGGGCTAAGGTGAGTTGAGGACTCACAAGCCCTCACATCTTGACATGTGGATGTGAGATGGCTAAGGGTGAGATGATGTGTAGGTGATGTGGAAGGGAGGTACATGATGTGGAGGAAGGACAAGTACCTTGGGGAGAGAAGATTTCCTTAAAAAGGAACTTCTTATCCCCAAGTGGGAGTGAAAATGACACTTGAAGAATTTTGGAATTTCTCAAAAATCTCCATGGGAAAAGAGAAAGAGGTTGGAGAAATAAATGTGAAATTCACATTCATAGGAGAATCTAATGGATAAGAGAGGGTCTCCTAAAAGGTGGGAATTGGTCACATGTGCATGAGGTGACAAGTCAAATATTCTAGAAGCCTTGGAAAGATAAAATGTGAATTAAAAATTCACATGGGGAAGAGAGAGACTTAGGATGAATAAATGAGAATTAAAAATTCTCATGGGAAAGAGGGTCAATGCCCAGAAAGGAAAAATGGAAAGATTGACTAAAAAGTGGTGCTAAAAGTGGTTAATGACTTTGATTAAAGTTGTGCAAATACTTGATTATGATAATCAATGGAAGATTAGTGACAAGTGGCAAATGTAGGAGGATGTGACATTAATCCTTGATTAAGAGGATGCACACCCTAATTATGAATTAATTGAATTAATCCAAATTAGAGATGGATTATGGAGGATGTGACAAAAAGAAGAATTTTAAATTGATTTTAATTCAAAATGATTAAAATGACTAAATTAAATAAATTGGTGTATTTATTTAATTTAGAGAGGAGAAAGGTACCAGATAAAGTGTTTAATTGTTAAATTAAATACTTTAAGAATCTTATGTGGGAGTGTAATATTAATTAAATAAATTAATATTAACCGAATTGATGAATAAAGAGGTAAATTTGATCATATGGGCATGATCAAATTTGGGTGTCTACACTACTATCAAGTCATATCTCTACTCGAGATTGGGCCCTAAAGTTTGAAACTCCTCAAATCTACCCTTTGGAAGATTGATCCTAACTACTATTAACCCCCACTTCACTTGGCTGCCATAAGACTTCTCAAAATGGTTGATTATATAATAATTTTTAATTTTAATTTACCAGAATCTTTGGTGTAAGTGGACTTTGAGGATGGTAACTATTCAGTTATGTTTGGATACAATTTTTTTTCCACTCTTTGGGATCTTCAATTTAATTCGATGAAGATTTAGAGGAACAACTCTTTGCCTAAGGTGTGATTCTTCTAATGGATGATGTCCCATGAGATAATTTTTATGTTGTATAATCTTAAAAAGAGGGGGAGGAATCTCAACAATAGGTTCTTTCTATGTGAGAAAGATGAACAAATAATTTCTCATCTTATATTTTACTCTTCCTACTCTTCATACGTTCATCAAAATATTCAATCTTTGTTGAAGGTTAGTTGGTTATAGAATAAAGATATCAAAAATATGTTGGATGGGTGGTCCTCTCTGATGTCTCATCCTTTACTCACTGAGATATAGTGGGAGACCCTTCTTTTCAAGGATTTTAAGGATAAAAAATGCCCTGATAAGGTTGTTGTGAATAATCTTGTTAACTTGATTATTAAGTATCTTAAAATAACCTCTTGCAAGATGAAAATATATCCTTCTAATATGGAGTTCACCATTTCCTCATCCTAGAATTTATTTGAGGTCCTTAATTCCATGAGCTTGAGAATTCATCTAGATAGGAACAATACTACTTGGTCCCCTTGATCCAATTGGCTTTTAGCTTAACTTTAATGACTCGGCCAAACGGAACCCAATTCAAGCGAGTGGGGGTGGAATATTTCATGACCATAGAGGGAAGATGGTTCTTTCTTATGTCATTAATCTGATCATGCAAACTTTGAATTATACATAATAGATAATGGCTTATCATAAGGTCCTTATTGCTAAGTATGTTGGAGTGTCCACTTTGGAAATTGAAGGTGATTAAAAAAACACAATCTTATTTGAGTGGGAAGGTGACCCCTTGTTGGACCTTACGAGATCCTATCCTATTAGCTCTTAATGTCAGAACGAACCTTGGGAATTACATGTAACAAAGTGGTGAACTCTTTGGAAAATCTAAGAGCTTATATGGAGAAGATTACAATTTGGGATGATCTATCAATAATATCAAAGTACATGTGTGAGCTCTTCATTAATGATGAAAAATTACTCCAATTTTGTGTTCGAGCTAAACTCCTCATTAGTTCACATTGAAAACTAGCATGGGTTGTGAATTAAGCAATATTTTCACCTCATCCCACCTTTTCATAAGTAAGCTTTGTGTCTAGTTTTGCATCATAACTGGTGCTTCTAAAAAATTATCAACTTTCCTATATTCAAAGTGTTTGCTATGATGAGTGGTGATCTTGTCCAAGAGGAGCTTACTTTCTATGAGGTTTGGGAGAAGGAAAAGGATGTTTGGACTATCCATCAATGGGGCAAGTTGGCTAATTATATTGAGGGTATGGTGGGGCATGACCTTAACATCTCCATGAAATTTTCCAACTCTTGGAAGGATGTCAATGTGGATGTTGGGGGCTACACTTTCTCTATTATCACATAACTTATCATTAATTTAACTAGTCTTTCCTTAGAAGGGACATGTCTCCCTCTAAAGCCCAAAGGCCACTATCAAAAGGAGATGGAAATATTTCTAAAGAAAGGGGATAAAATTAATCGTCTAGAGAAAGAATTCAACAAAGACAACCTATTGGTTGTTTGGATTAGAATGGCAGAAGTTTAAATGAGATATGTTTCTTTGGAAGGTAGATTTGAGTGCTTTGATGCCCACCTTTTTCCTATTCTTAATCACTTCCACTATAATGTGAAAATAAATTTTGTGTTTTAGATAATCTCCTCTCTTAAATAATTTATTAAGGGTATTCAAGACAAGGGGGAGAATTTACCCCTTCACTGGGGGTTGATTTTTGGATGGTATTATTTCAAGGAGGTTCTTCCTTCCTCTTTTTCATTTTCTAGGAAAACCTATTGAATAGGACAACTAAGAGGGGGGGGTGAATCAGTTGTTACATAATTATACCTTTAATTCAATCACCAGAACTAATACTTAAAAATGCTTAAATGATTAATCATCAAATGCCAATATAGAAACTCAAATCCAACACATTAACACAATAACAACAAATTTATGTGGAAAAACCAATGAGGGAAAAACCAAGGTGAGGACTAACTCACACTATAGAGAATATCAAAACTGATTAGAAAAAGGCTCACCGCCTGAAATAAGGACTCACTGTCTAAAACATGGACTCACTACCACAAAGATACAAAGAAAAAGAAGAATTGTTACAAAGAGACTACAATCCCAATGCAACAAAGGATTCCACCACAATCACTCGATCAACTTGCATGAATGATAGAGTTCACCTTTTTCTCAATGCATCTAGAAACTCAACATTAAGCTTCACACTGATCTCCCACACTTGCAACATAGACACTTACTGAAGAGAGTCAATGTCACACCAAACTGCACTTCCTCTTTTCTCTTATCACTCTTCTTCTTTGGTCTTGTCCGTTTTGCATCACTAACTCATCTTGTATTTGTACCATCTTCAACTTTGGAACATATCCAAAGTCGGACATCAAAATCTAAATTCAAATTATGTCAGTGCCAAAACATCCTAGAATGGAATTAGACTGAGGCAACCCAAACACATACTTGATCATTCTCGAAAGTAGTATTTCACACAAGTTATACCAAACCAGTGTAAAACACATAGAACCATTAAGCACGAACTTTCCAAATGCTGAAATTAACTTCAATACAATCAAGGCAACTCAAATCTAGAACTGAAAGTCATAAGACTTCATCAAAGAGAAATCCAAACTGATAACATTTCTCTTGAACCTCAACTAGAAACACAAAAACCCACAGTTCACAACTGGTGAACAAAAGTTGCATTGTACAATGAACTAATGGTTAAAAATATGAATATAGCACCTTCTAACAACCATGAACAACATATCTTAACCGTACAACTAGAGGAAAAAATCCGGACCGAAACCCAGAGCAACAACTAAACACATGCAACATCTCTTTATTCCAATTTTCTCAATATTGTCAACATATACAACCAACAACAACTAGTGGATAACTAGTTGACCGGTTGACATAAATGGCAACACCTTCAATCTCTTCATTCTTACAAAAATCTCCCATTTTGTCATTGATGGAAACACATGATGTGAAAAACCATCAAAGACAACATACAAGCTCTTAATACACTTTTTTGTTTCTCCCCCTTAGAAGATAATTTCTTACACGCTTCCTCTCCCAATCTTCCTTTCCTTTTTCACATACTTCTTCTCCCCCTTTGACATCAATGGAAAAGATAAAAGAATATTTTACATTGCTTGCTCCTTTGACATGAAAACAAAATACCCATAATGACAACGCTTGACACTACCTGCTCCCCCTGAGAGGTAGCCACCAAAACATCATCCTAGAAAATAGATAGATCCATAGATCCACGGGAGTGATGCATCTCCATGTGCATCTAGTTCAAGAAAGGAGGGGCATAACCCCTAACTTCTCCCATAGATACTCAAAAATATCTTTAGGAAGAGCCTTCTTGAAAATATCAACAACCTAATCCTTCATTAGAACATACTCAAACTTTACTTCATTCTCCATGACCCTTTCTCTCAAGAAATGATATATGATAGATATATGTTTTGTCCTCGAGTGCATCACAGGATAAAGTATAATAGAACTTATATTTATAATACCTATAGATTCTTGAAAAAATGCAAAATAATAATTCACTTTCATTTTTCCTAAAAATCCATCCATAATACACAAAACTTTTTAGCCAATCATATTCACAAGAATTAATTTTTAAAATTTATAGTGTTAAATATTTTACATGTTTTTGGATATATATATATATTTTTAATTGATTCAAAATCTTCTTAATAATTAATTAAAGAGAAAAAATCAAAACCCATTGCAATAAGTACTAATAAGATAAAATAATTTTAAAACCACATTATAGAGAACAAAGAAAAGTCACTATTTTAACCAAATAAAAATAATTTGAAAGCAATCTCATCTTTTAAAGAATATCTAAGATATCTATGTTGGCAATTTCTCTTGCAGCAGAATCCTGTAGTTGTTGCTAATAATGAGATCATATTTGTATCCTGCAGTAGCATCTGTCCTTGCGCATCTCTTAGAATCAGCCTTCACCGAAATAATCTCTCTCTCTCTATCTAATTAAATGGGCAATAGGAATAATCCACATATAAATGATCAAGCTTTTGTTCATTTGTATAAGTCTTAATGGATTATGAAATGATACAATCTTGTCCACAAAATAACTTAACTCGAGAGTGTATGGTGTTGATTCATTCCAGGACACTTGGACTGAATGTACGTACCGTACAACACGTATTTGAGCCTATTTAGGTGGTTACATTCCATGTGAACAGGGATTCCGAGGTCAAAAACTTAAATGGACACAACGTGCTGGCAGGTCACTTCCAGCTTCAACAGTTCAAGGCAGGCCTGGAATTTGATGGTCTATTTGTTGATCCTTTTTTGCATTTTGGACCGTATATTACAACCTAAAATTTTATTAGACCGTATCATTTGACTTGCTATATTTTTATATAACCGTAAAATTGACACTTAAAATTATTATTAAACCGTAAAAATTTATTGTATATATATATATATATATAATAATAAAATAATTTTTATAATAAAAATATAAATTAGTTTAGATTTGGAATAATTATTTCTAATTTCACTTTATATTAATATATATAATCTATTATAAATATATTTATTAATTCAAAATCTATTGAAAATAGAATATTTTCAAGATTAAATATAGTTTTTTCTAATTTTTTAAAGATTTTGACATTTTTACTAATAGTTATCATTGCTTTTTATTAATATATATGACTTATAATATTTATTATAAAAATATATTAATTCAAAATCTTTTCAAAATAGAATATAATTGATTTTTAACTTTTTGAATATTTTAACAAGATTTATTTTCTACATAATTTAGAAACTTTAACATTAAATTTAAGATTTTTAGATTTATTTCTAATTATCAATATTTTCTAATTTTACATTTTTTTTAATATATATAGGATATCCTTATGAATAATCACATAACACAAATTTTCACTGTTGAAAGCATTTATTTTATAGCATTGTAACTTGTTTTTTCAACAACATTTTGTTTGCAGTGATTCCCAACTTTGATTTTTTTCAAGATAATACAGCATCAAACTTATTGGTGAGCAATGAGCATGTTGAAATTTTATTTTCCTTTTACAAATAATTATTCTCAGCTTTGATTTTTTTCAACATAATACAACATTTAAGGATTAAGCATTTTTTTTTATAGGCGATTCACCGGCTTTGATTCCTTTTTTTTTTCAAGATAATACAGTAGCTGTGTTTTATTGGTGAGCATGTTGAAATTTTAGATAATGAGTTGAATAAGGATTGGCTGCAAAACTCTTCAGTCCTTCTTATTATCCATTAGATCGTCAAACTCGAGATAATATCTCAGAGCGTTGGCTTGATAAGCTTCTCCAACATTTGCAACATACTACTTCAAATAATGTAAATGAATTTGTATCCATATTTGATGTTACCGGTTGTAAAAGGGAGTTAAACTCTTTTGTTGATTCATTGCATTTGAGTTGTGAGGGTTTCAAAATGAAAGATGCTTGGAGAGTCTTTCGTAACACAAAATATTGGCATAGAAGCTATCCTCATATGATGAAGTTATGGGATGCATTAATGAGAGTGTCTTTAAATGGACCTCAAGAAAATGATGTAAATTGGAATAAAGTATATCAAATATGGAAGAATACAAAGGCAAGAAGAGTTCTTGACCTTTGATAACATTTATTTTTGTTTAGTTTCAATGTAATGCATCATTAATTTTTGCATCTCAATTTAAAGATAATAAAAGAAAATAGTTCCTTTCTTTCCAAAAGTTGTTTTTTGAGTTTAAATATATGCAAATCATATAATGAAGGTTTGTATCAAATTATTATATTTTTTATTGTTTATTTGGTATTTTTAAGAAGTATGATTCCTATAAAAAATACTTAATTAATTTATATGATACATAATATTTAAAAACATCAAATTACTTGTGTTATTAAAAATAGAAATTTATAAATAAAAAAATCATATTTAATAAGTATGATTAATAAAATCAATAATATTTTATATAAATTAAATATTTTTAATGAGTTAAATTTTTCATAAAACTAAAGTGGCCAATTATTTAAATGAACAAAGCTGTCACAAAAGAATTGCATATAATGGTGGGAATTAGGTTGTCAAATTCAGGAAATTTTCGAGTTAGCATTATATTTGCAAAAGCATTCTTATTACTTTTAGAGATCATTAGAGGGTGCTTTGAGCTAAAGAAAATGGCGATGTTATATATGATAACTTGCGAATAGTTGTAAAGATGCAATAATGGGCTTTGGTTTGGCCGCAGACAATATCATTGTAGCCAAGGGCTCTGCACCAGTCCACCATATTAAGGCCGCAGTGCTTACAGCCATTCAGGTTAGTTAATAAATTATCAAACAAATTATCATTTTTGGATTTGATTGTGTATGAGATTTTTTGCATCAACGTTTCGGATCACATTCTGTGATCCATCATCAGGATAAAAGAGAGATAGAAGAGAAGAATCAAATCCTCTAGCTCTCTTTTATACTGATCATTCTTCTCTTCTCCTCTAACTCTCTTTTATCCTGATGTTGGAACACAGAGTGTGATCATGCAAAAAAATCTCATGCACAATCAAATCCAATAATTTTTTAGCTATATGAATTGTGGAAACTTGATATCACTAATAAGTTATCAGTTTATTTTAGCTCCTTCCCATTTTAACCCATTTTAAAGAAAGTTGCTAATTTATAATTTAGGAAACTTAACATAGTTCAGCTAATATATTTTTCGATATGTATAGAACCCCGCTTTTGCCTGATACAGTTGAACTTTTATCGTGTTGCTGTGGATAAACAACAGGCGCCTTGTGGTTAAGGCGCCTGCTGTTTACCGGCAGGAACTCGGTAAACCGCCCTCATATACTTTTAAATTTCTTTCAATGTATTTCATTAGTATTTGATTCTTTAGATAATTTTCTAAGCTAATAAAGTATGCCTGTGCTTAGGTTGGTTATCGAACATTTGATACTGCAAGCCTTTACTTAACAGAAGGTGTTTTGGGAGAGTCTCTGAAGGAAGCCTTCGAAAAGGGTCTTGTATCTCGCCAGGAAGTATTTGTTTCCTCGAAGCTCTGGGCCATTGACTGCTATTCTCAGGACGTCATTCCTGCTCTCAGGAAAAGCTTAGAGTAAGGGCGGCATTGAATTTTGTTATCATGATTTCTCTTTCATGAGCTATTCTTATGGTTTTCTATTTTCATACAGGGCGTTGAAGTTAGAATACTTGGATTTGTATCTGATCCACTGGCCTCTAGCTCTTAAGAAAAGTACCACATTTCCTATTCTAGCACCAGATGATATTGTAGCAATACATATCCATGGTGTTTGGCGAGCAATGGAGAGTTGTGTTGAACTTGGTCTGGCCAAAGCAATTGGTGTCAGTAACTTTTCCTCTAAGAAGATTAGTAATATTCTCGCGTTTGCAAAGATTCCTCCTGCTGTAAATCAGGTGTGTGCATTGTCCCTCTGCTCAATGAAAATTGTTATTTAATGTTCACCGATCTTTTAAAAGTAGTGGTCAATTTCTATTTAGGTAGACGGCTTATTGCTCAACTCTTCCGTTGAATATTAATTGTGTAAGGCTTCTAAAAATGGATTTCAGAACGAGTTTTTCTGGTGACGGGGTCTAATTCTTATGCCCAGAAAACGAAATCCAGGTGTAAGCAACCCATGTATTCCAATTTTGTTTTTGGCGTTTATATTTCTTTTGTAGAGCTATGTAGAGAACCCATGATACGATAGAGTTAAATTTCCATCCATATTAATTACTAGGATTTATTTTTTGATTGGGTTGGCCCAAATTTTAGACATCACAACTTATTAAAATACTTTTCGGGCTTTATAAAAATTTTGGTGCTTGTGAAGGTTTTCTTTTTATTGTTTTTTCATTCTTACGAGGTGGCATACGGACTTTGATCCAAAGAAAGAATCTATTAGGACAGTCTTAGTCTAGGTAAGACTTCCTATTTTATAATTTAAATATTAGGATGAAGAGATTTTTGGTCATTTCATTGCTATGACAATTTATGATAAATTGAAAAAAAAAAGAGTCTTGGTTTCTATGTTAATGTTAATGTGGACAAGGTACTTCAATTACTTTATCCTCTAAGCTCAAAGTTTGGGTTCATTAGATAAAATATGAGGGCTCTTTCTCTTATTTCAATCATAGCTTTATTAGTTGGGCATATCTTTCATGCGTGTAGGCTTGGAAATAATATGAAAAAGGAGGATGGGTTTGTTTCTTTCAATATTGACTTGGCGTAGCTCAATGGGAAGGAAAAGATAAGACAAACTATAAACATATCATTCTGAGTTTTATTTTTGCTGTGAAGGAACTTGGTAAGGGTTTCTTTTCTGAAGAGGTATGTTCTAACAAGGTCAACACATCTCATTTGGCACAATGATATAGGATCTGAGATAAGGGAAAATTGAATATAATTTAGTGTTAGAAGAGTTTTTGGATAGTGTCCCCCCCCTCAAATTCATGTTTTAGGGTTTGATTAAAGTTAAGGATATGGTTGTTATTCAGGTAAAAAATTTTGTAATAAAGTTTGGCTTCAACTTGTCTTGATTGGTGATTTTTGTAGCTATTTTTGGGCTTGTTCCTATTTTGATTTTCAACGTTTTTGATGGAGGAGTATTATTGGTTTTTGGTTGTTCCATGTGGGTGCTTTTTTATTCTTTTTTCACTTTCTTATATGTCTCTTTTCTGTTATGTACAAGGGTAGGGCCCTTTCAAAACTCCTTATTCTGGTTCATAATTCTAGTTAAAAGTACTTTCCTAAATCAAAAACTTATTAAAAAATCAATCTAGAATCTATGTATAAGGTTTTTTCTTTATTTATTACAAGATTAAATTTTGTGTGTTTTGTTTTGATATATAGATTACTAAATTTGTATTATCCAGGTTGAGATGCATCCTATTTGGCAACAAAAGAAATTGAGGGAGTATTGCAAGAGTATGAACATTCATGTTTCTGCATGGTCACCATTAGGAGGTCCAGGAAATTCTTGGGGATCAAACAATACATTAGATAGTCCTCTAATTAAAGAGATTGCCACTAAACATGCCAAAAATTTTGCTCAGGTATTTTTAAACTACTAATTCTTTGATACTTTTATTATCAATTTTCTATATAAAAGAAAATGAATATAACTAAATCATTATCAATTTGATTATTTAGGTGGCATTGCGTTGGGGAATATAAAATGGTGTAAGTGTGATTACTAGGAGTTTCAACCCTATAAGAATATCACAAAACTTTCAAGTATTTGATTGGAAATTGGATGAAGGAGACCACAAAAAGATCAATACCATAACACAACGACCAACAGACTCAGTGAGGAACTTCTTTGTGAATCCAATCAATGGTCCTTTTAAAACAATTGAGGAATTATGGGATGATGAAATTTGAATATCTAGTAAAAAGATAAGAGCTTGTACAACTAAGCAATGGATGTTATATGTTACCATTGTAGCAATGATGAAAATAATGAAAAGAACACTAGTGGAATATTTTTTCATCCATTAATTGTGGAGTGAGCAAATATTGATTTTAGAAATTTTTATTTCTATAAAAGAATAATCACTAGTGAAAGTTTGATTTGAGAGAATGATCTCTAAAGAGAGAGCCTGCGATGTAATAAAATATATTAACACATGTACTAGCAAACTCCCTTTTATTTGATGGAAGAAATAAATAGATACAAATTCTTTTGTCTTCTAATAATTTTAATATATTTTTGGCATGCTAAGAAGATTGATTGGCAGCTACAAAGTGTTTTGTAGTTAGAAGCCAACAATTTGAAATATGAGCTTTGTAGTCTCTCGCACTCCAATTAGACTATCGTGAAGGGTCAAGTTTGTGGTGGCTACTAACCACAATAAAAAGCTAAAAAATATAGATGTTATAGAAAATAATGACATATTTTAATATTAGTTGTTTTTATGCACTTTCATGTCATTAAAAGAGGATGAACTCATAGAATTTAAGTCCCAAATTGAAAAAAAAAAAAAAAGGCATGTTACAAATACATAAGATAACTATTTGAAAAAAAATGTTTATAATTAATAAGACAAGATTAGATGAAACAAAGAGTGTTATATTAACAATGATAAATTTATTATGTTTCTAATAATGATAAGTATATAATTCCCTTAATCGATAGAACATATTTCTAATAAGTGATGACTCAACTATGAATTACTTTTGCTACCATTGTTTGATCTTTCAATTGTATATTACATAACTTGATCTATCACGACCCTAACTACTTCTCTCATCCATTCATCTATAATCTTCATACACCTTTCATTGTTCTATCATGCCCCTAATTATTTCTCTCCTCCATTCATCTATAATAATCATATACCTTTCATTATTTTTTATTTTATTGTAATGGTTTCGAGGTAGTGGAGACGCCACTATGGTGTATGAGGCAGAGGATATAAATAGTTAAAAGGAGTGGAATCAATGCCCCATAAGGCAAGCAGAAATATTACATGTCTTGGAATGGGTAATTCACGGAGAGAGAGAAGCGAGCTATGTGTGCTTTCAGAAGGAATCATGCCATACATTGCATTATCTGCGTAGCGAGGAAACTACATTGTATTTTAGAACTACAATGTATTTTAGACTTTAATGATAGAAATGAATGATATGTTAACGAAGCGAAAAACAGAGGACGAACTGATCGAAGTGGCAAATGAATTTTAGCGAAGCAAGCTGGTGATAGTCTTTACCACTAAATCGAGGAATGAATAAAAAGGCAACCTCACTCGTACTCGTAGATCGATGACAAGTCGTCGCTCGTGAATTCATCTTCTTGTTCGGCAGACGCTACTGGGGATCGAAACGACGATCTAGTGAATGATGACAACGTCGATGAAGTGCCTGAGGAAGTGTTTAATGAGGTAAGGGTAGAGGCCATGGGTGAAAATACGTCAATCTGGCTCGAATCCAAGAAGTACATGCGTTTTTTCAAGGAGGAATATGATAATTTCTTTGTGCTTGCCCTGTTTTCTCCTGGATCTAGTTTTTGGTGTTTTTGTTTGCAATGTAATGCTTACAGATCAATGCCTTGTGCTTGTTATCACTGCAGTTGTTTTTAGTTACACGTCATTATCATAGCATAACTTGGGAATATCTCAAGGCCGGCTTAACCGGCACACTCTAAGCGCTGACATGGTTAGGTGGCCGGGCCATGTAGGACCCTCCTAAAGGTCCTTCCCTGTTTTTCCATGCCCTTTCCCGTTTCCGTAAACCGTTTACCGTTTGTGTCCGCTGTTTCGAAGGATTTTATTTTCCGTTTGCTGTCGTGGGAGGTATAAAAACTGCAGAATCGACCACTGTGTCTCACATATTTCATCAACGACAATGGAAGAAAGTATATTTTGCAGGATATAAAGAAGGAAGCCGTTATCCTCACCACAGAATATCTGCCATGCGGAAGCAAGCGCCTCAATGTTGGTCTGCTGTGCAAAATAAAAAATATATTAGGTTTGATAATATATTTTTAATCCCACATGCGTTGCCTGAAAAAAAACAAAGGCAAAAGGGGATTATAAATATAGGTTTAAAATTATCAATGCTACGCACACAAAGAAGTGACGATGTTTAATTTTAAGCATTGAGCATGAATTAAATAAATAATAACACGTTGGAATTAATGTTTCTTGTTTTTGTTTTAATAGATGTAATTGTAAAATTCAATGTTTTGGTTTATTTTTAATAAATAATATAATTGTAAAGTTAAGATGAGTAATTGAAAAATTCAATGATTTGATTTAATTTCTATTGTAATAATATAATTGTTAAAGTTGAGATAATTTTTTTATTAAAAATTTAGTTGGAAAATATTAGTTGGATTTGTCTTTCAAAAATTGTCTTATTTTTATTTTCAAAACTGCCTTTATTTTTAATTATTTCAACAGTTTTATTTCTTATATAATTTATTTCTAAAAAATGTTAATTTTGTCTTTATTATTAATTATTTCGAGTATTTTATTTTTTATATTATTGTAAACATGAAAAATGATTCATCTCTTTATATAATTATAGGGTGCAAATGTATTATGATGATGCCTTTTTCTTTTTAATTTTGTGTTTATTTTTGGACAATGTCTTGGTACATGTGCATGATGACAAATGTCATACTCTAATGTAAAGTCAAACACATCTATATAGATTTTATCTCACCTTCATCTACATAGGATCTTATGCTTATATACATTTAAAGGCATCAATATATACTTTTTCAATTAACATTCTTCATCAAATTCATTATTCTTCAATGCATGCATGATTAAATTATTAAAATAAATTAAATTGTGTTCATTACTAAAGTATTCAATTTATAAATCCCACAATTTTTTGCAAGTCAAACTATAATATTCTTTATAATTGAAGGGATAAAATTGCATACTTAAAAACTTACACCTTTTTATACTTTTTTAACAAACACCATAAATACTTAGTCCTAACACATGAATTTTGACCCATTTAGTGCATAACACCCATTAGTAATTTGCTATTACAAATCACTTCACAAGTTTCCATTACAAAATCCAAATAAAATAGTTAGCTTGGACTAGATTGTTTTGTGGGACATTGTCTACCAAATTTAAATTCACCTTATTCATGCCCAAAATCAAAACCTCTCACAAAATATTCATTCACATTGGATCTCATGCAATATATTTTCAACTAATGACCATGGACATGTATTTATAGAATTTTCCTATGGCATTTGAATCCATCTACTAACCTATCAATCACAAAAGAAAAATCTAATTTGAAGAAAATATTCAAAAGTCAATTCTTTATACTACACTAGTTCACAAGTCCACTAGGACCACATATTTTACATTCATGTACCTTGTTTGACATGTTTGTGACCCATTATTCTTTTTTGTGTTCTTGAATTTCATCAATGATAACCATGGAATCATCTTCAATTAATTCCTACCATAATTGTAAGAATGATCAATTTTTATTTTTTAAAGTATAAAAGATAGAGGCAAGTGAAGTTTGAATACTTACATCAACAAAGGACCAAGCCACACTAGTCATACCATATCATAAACTATAACTTTGTCAAGGATAAAATTACATAATTTGGCCTAGTTTATTATAAGCATTTTTATTTTTGTACATGAGCTTCACAACTCCTTAATAATAGATCCACATTCTAATTTTCTAATTTCATGTGACTTGTCATAATATTCCATTTTATCAATAATGAGGTCAAATTTTCATCAATCTTATTGTCAAAAGGCATAGTTTGAGGGATCATGGTCAAAATATTTGAAACACAAGGTTATTTTTATGACAAAGATGTAGGATAGATGAACATATTTTTGAGCATACCATGGTCACAATCCAAGAAAAATGAGGTATACATTCAAGGAGTCCTTCATATAAATAAATTTTTGACATAATTCAAAGGAACTTCAAGGATGTTAGTGAGTTTTTTGGAAGAAGCTCAAATTCAAATTCATTTTTGCATGAATGAAAACTAGATCAAAGAGGAAGAAGTGTTGCTCACATTTTATAATAATGTGGTTGCTATCATCATCATTCCTAGCTAATACATCACATCATTTGTAGCTACATAGATGCTATTAGTTAGGGGATTGAGTAAAGGATACAATCTATATTTAAGGTTGTAGTTCACTTAATCTTTAAGGGCTAGCAATAACTTCATCTTAATGTATAGTCCCCTTAATTTTTAAGGAGAGTTCCCTAGAATTAACTAAGGTTATATAAAATGGAAGCGTACCTTTTACCTTAGCAAACAAAGTAGGTGTACGGGCATATGACCAATAATAAAAACTGCATGCATTTTGTGTAGTCATAAAATTTTAAAGTTTTATTTTTTAATTCGTTTCTTTTAAAAGTTGTTCACCTTCACCTCCAAGAAGATTTAATGGATATCCAACATAGGGAAGAGGATTTGGGTAGATTTATAGTAATTTAACTTGGTACTTAATCATTCCCAACAATTAATGTGTTAATTTTGGTGCATAGGGATTTTGAGCAATGTTTTTGGGAACAATTTGAGAGGGAAAAGAATATGGAAGAAAGTAAGAGTACACATAAAATAAGAAATAATAAAAAGGTAAATGTATAGTTGACAGACAAAGAACTCAATAAGTAATATAGGTACCCAAGTTGGGATAATCACAAAAAAATAAAAGAGAAAGAGAATGCCACATGATAGAGGAGACAATGTTAATACATGGACAAATAATAAAATAATAAAATAATGACACATGAAAATAAATGAAGAAATCATAAAAGGGAATTTCATTCTCTATCCAATTATGGAATCAACATAGGGTGTTGGATATTTCCAATTTTTGTGTAGGAGAAAAATAAGTAGCAATAAGAGGATACATCATATAATAGGCTTCCATTCTCTCCAATGTGATTGTATTTTATCTTCATACATTTGAAGAGATCTAAGATGTAACATGGTAATTAAGAGGAGAAAAATTAAGGGGAGGAAGATTTGATAGATATGAATGAATATATTTTATGGTAAATTGGTGAAATTAGTAATAGAGGGAGGAGAGAAGTAAGACACCACATTAACAAGAATTATTTCCTTGCTATGAAATATTGTATATTTGAGAGAAAAAAGGTCAATTGCAAGAGAAAATATGTTATCTCTCATAAACCCATTCCCATGTCTGCTTACCAAGAGTATAATGAATTTGTATAGAGTTTATTTTTAGTTTAATGAAGAAATATGCACTTTTATGTATTAAATTATTCATATTTTCCTATTTGCATGTGATATGCATATGCATATTTTTTTGTGTATATGCATGTGTATGAGTTTATTGTGCTTGTAGCCTCAAGTGGGTATGGTTGATATAAAATAGGCTTTGTACTCCCTAGATTAAGCCCTAGAAACATTTAAATCCATGACCTCTAGAGGAAAATATTCCTCCCCTACCTATTTGAAATCTCCATTGAAAAAGGAGCGAAGAACACAATTCATTTAGAAGATTCAAAGCCACTTTTATGCTAGACACTATAGGAAAACAAAGTAGAAAATCATAGAGGTCCCCTATGGTTAACTACTCTTGGAAATATTCAAACGCCAACAGTCTCTTCCAAACCCTACAAAATTTAAAATTTCATCTTCAACATAGCAACAACTCAAGTGCATTATAGATTGGTAGTGACTAGCCTAGATTCAATCACTACAACTTAGCCATAACACAAGCACATTATAATGTTCTTGTGTTATATCTTTTGATGGACCAAAAAGTGGTTGTGGCCATGTAATTTGGTTCCCTTTCTTTGTGAACATGCCCTTAAATATATAGATTGTATCCTTTACTCAATCTCCTAACTAATAGCACCTATGTAGCTACAAATGATGTGATATAGTAACTAAGAATGACGATGATAGCAACCACATTTTTATAAATTTTGAGCAACACTTCTTCCTCTTCTATCTATTTTTCATTCATGTGAAAATGAATTTGAGTTTGAGCTTCTTCCAACAATCACATTGACATCCTTGAAGTGCCTTTGTATTATGTCAACAATTTCCTTTATACGAAGGACTCCTTGAATCACTACCTCATTTTTCTTGGATTGTGACAATGGTATTGCTCAAAATTATGTTCATCTGTCCTACATATTTGTCATAAAAATATCCTTGTGTTTCAAAGATTCTAACCATGATGCCCCAAACTATTCCTTTTGACAATAGGATTGATGAAAATTTGACCTCATTATTGATAAAATGAAATATTATGACAAGTGAAATGAAATTATAAAATTAGAATGTGGATCTATTATTAAGGAATTGTGAAGCTCATGTACAAAATACAATTTCTTATGATAGACTAGGCCAAATTATGCAATTTTATCCTCAACAAGGTTGTAATTTCTAATATTGTCTAACTACTGTGGCTTGGTCCTTTATTGATGTAAATCTTCAAACATAACTTACCTCTATCTTTTGTACTTCTTTTATTTTTTGGTCATTCTTACAAGTATGGTAGGAATTACTTGAAGATGATTCTTTGGCTATCATTAATGAAATTCAAGCACACAAAAAATAATAATGTGTCACAAAAATGCCAAACAAGTTATGCGAAAGTAAAATATGATGTGCTAGTGGACTAGTGAGCTAGTGTAGTATAAAGAATTGAATTTTGAATATTTTCTTCAAACTAGATTTGTCTTTTGTGATTGATAGGTTAGTAGATAGATTCAAATGTCATAGGAAAAATCCATAAATACATGTCCATGTTCATTAATTGGAAATACATGACATGAGATCCATTGTGATAATGAATATTTTGTGAGAGGTTTGACTTTGGGCATGAATACGATGAATTTAAATTTGGTAGACAATGTCCCACAAAAAACGCTAGTCCAAGTTGGCTATTTTATTTGGATTGTGTAATGGAAAATCATGAAGTTATTTGTAATAGTAAATTACTAATGGGTGTTATGCACTAAATAGGTCAAAATTCATGTTAGGACTAAGTACTTATGATTTTTGTAAAAAATGGTATAAAAAATGAGAAAATTTAAATTATGCTATTGTATCCCTACAATTATAAACAATAATCAATTTGATGAAGAATACACCCTTTAATCATATTTTAAAATTGTTAACAAGAGAATATACTCATTAATAAAGTCATGAATTTAAATTTAACAAACCTTCTGCAAATTGTTTCCAAATTTCTCTTTCAAGTGCATTGTTATATTGTTTTACTTTACCTTTTTAGCCATTTCTCTCTTAAAAAAATTTCCAAAAGAATGGAATCTCTCTATTTTTGTTATGTCAAGCCAAGTAAGGATGTTAATTTAATGACTTACAAGACATAATTTTCCTTGAAATTAGACTTGACACTTCTTTATAAGCACCAAATCCAAATGCATTACAATTCTTTGACCTTCTAAATCCTCTTAATATGATAGATAATTGAATGTGTGTGTGTTGTCTAAAATGAATGGAAATGAATCCTTTTATACCAACACACACACACAATAGGCTTTAGGTGAGAAAGACAAAGGGAGTTAATAGGACAATTTGAATTTATGTGAGTTGAGTTCATAATTATGAGGATGGCCAAATGATTATGGACTTGATGTAGGATAAAATAAATGGAATAAATCATGATAAACATATAATTTAAAAATCAATGCATTTATTATTATTGATAATCAAATGGATATATCAAATGTACTGGAACATGTGCACATAGAAGTGAGTTATTAATAAGTATAAGATCCTATGCAAATAAAGGTGAGGTAAAATCTATGTAGATGTGTTTGACTTTACACTAAAGTATGATATTTGTCATCATGCACCTATACCAAGAGATTTTCCAAAAAATAAATACAAAATTAAAGAAAAATTCATCATGATACATTTTTCACCCCTATAATTATATAAAGAAATAAATCAGTTTTCATCTTTACAATAATATAAAAATAAAAATAGTTGAAATAATTAATAATAAAGACAAAAATAAATGAATCATTTTTTACCCTTACAATTATATAGAAAATAAAACTGTTGAAATAATTAAAAAACTCATCTCAACTTTACAATTATTATATATTATAATTAAACCAAAACATTGAACTTTAAAATTACATCTATTAAAACTAAAACAACAAGAAACATTTATTCCAATGTGTGATTAGTCATTATTCATAATTAATGCTTAAAATTAAACATCACCACTTTTTCCTATTTATAGCATTGACAATTTTAAACCTACAGTTATAATCCCCTTTTTCCTTTGTTTATTCTCAGGAAATGCATGTGGGATTAATAATCTTGTATCAAACCCAATATTTTTTTTTTTTCACAACAGACCAACATTGAGGTGCTTGCTTCCTTTCTTTATATCCTGCGAAGTATACTTTCTTCCATTGTCGTTGATGAAATATTTGAGACAGTGGTTGATTCTACAGTTTTTATACCTCCCATGGTAGTAAACAAAAATAAAATCCTTCGAAACAACAGACACAAATGTAAACAGTTTACATAAATGGGAAAGGTAATGCAAAAACAAGAAAGGTCCTTTAAGAGGGCCCCACATGGGTCCGCCACCTAAGCATTCAACACTTAGAGTGTGCCAGTTAAGCCCGACCTATCTTAAGGTGCAATTCAGTTTGGTAAAAAAATCTATTTGAATGTTTGAATTGATGCCTATATCCGTAAGAATTTAGAAGATCACCATTATTATCTATGCATACTAAACAATCATTGCATTGAAAAAACTAAAACAACAAAGGATATACTAGATAA
Organism: Sequoia sempervirens; assembly: GCA_007258455.2. NCBI lineage: Eukaryota > Viridiplantae > Streptophyta > Pinopsida > Cupressales > Cupressaceae > Sequoia > Sequoia sempervirens. The sequence goes on from VDFB02168118.1 coordinate 26,042,299, forward strand.
TCAATTATCAACATATGCCCCCTTGATGCTCAGGGGCTCACAATATGATCTCTGAGTGTCAAAAACTGATCTTTTGCAAGTGCTTTGGTGAAGATGTCTGCTAATTGTTCTTTTGTGCCAATGTATTTCAATTATACTACCTTTTTCTACACTAAATCTTTGATAAAATGGTGTTTTAAATAAAAATGATTTGTCCTTTTGTGATGAATAGGATTCTTGGTCAATTTAATGGCACTAATGTTGTCACAAAAAATCATTGTAGGTTGAACTTGTATCTCTCCAATTTCTTCAAGAAGTTTTCTAAGCCATAATACTTGTGTACCTGCTAAAGTGACTGCAGTATACTCTACTTCTATGGAAGAGAGGACAACAATAATTTTCTTCTTTGAACTCCAAGTAATTAAACCATAACCCAAAGAAAAGAAATTACCAGATGTAGACTTTTGGTCATCCAAACTACCTCCCCAATCTGAATCACTAAAGACAACAAGATTGGACTTTTTAGAAGAGTAGTAATGAATACCAAAATTTAGAGTGACTTTAACATACCTCAAAATTCTCTTGGCTACCTTCATGTGTATTTCTGATGGATTTGTCAAGTATCTTGAAAGAAAATAAGCAATATCAGGTCTTGTGTGAGTTAAAAACATCAAACTCCCAACAATACTCCTATAAGCTATCTCATCAACTATATCAACACCATCATCTCTACACAACTCAACTCCATGAGCAATTAGAGTGGAGAGAGGTTTACAGTCAACCATGTTAAACTTCTTCAACATATCTTTTACATATTTTGTTTGGAAAATGAAAATTTCATTTTTACATTGATAATCCTCCATTCCTAGAAAATATTTCATGAGACCAAGATCTTTCATCATAGAAAATTTGAACTCATCTTTCATCTTAGAACTATTACCCATATACAACAAATCATCAACATACAAACTTACAATAAGAATATCATTACCTTCTTATTTGTAGTAAAGGATACATTCACTCTTATTTCTTTGAAAGCCATTCCCTTGAAAATATCCATCAATCCTAGCATATCATGCTCGTGTTGCTTGCTTGAGGCCATACAAATCTTTCTTTAACTTGCAGACTTGATGTTATTTTCTTTTCACTTCAAAACCTTGTGGTTGTTCCACATACACTTCCTCTTCTAAGTACCCATTCAAGAAGGAACTTTTCACATCCATATGATGTATGCTCCAATTTTTTTAAGTTTCTAATGAAATCAACATTCTAATGGTCTCTTGTCTTGCAACTACTACAAATATCTCTTCATAATCAATCCCATACTTCAGGGTGAAGCCTTTGGAAACCAATCTTACCTTGTGCCTTTCAAAACTCCCATCACTATTATACTTAATCTTGTAGACCCATTTGGTGCCAATCTTCTTCTTGTCATGTGGAAGCTCTATAAGCTCTCAAGTGTCATTTATGTGAATGGAATCCATCTCTTCTTTCATTACTTGCACCCAAAAATCATTAGTACTTGTATCTTAAAAACATGATGGTTTAAAATCAGCCTTCAAAAGTAAAGAAAAATTAAATGTCTCACCTATTGGATTTTCTTCATGTGCTTGATTTACACTCCTTTGATAAATATCTCTCAAACTTCTTACCTTCCTTCTAGAACTTGGAGGTGTAGCTAGACTTGCAATTGGAATTGAACAACTAGAGGAGGGGCTACTTGATGGATTTGTAGCACTTGGAATAGAAACATTAGTGGGTTGTTCATGATCAATATCATCAACAATAATATCATATAAAATAGATTTTGACTTCTCCATATGACCTTTTTGATGACCATAAACTCCCCCTTCATCAAAAATCACATCTCTTGACACAATAGGCCTATTAGTGAGAGGGTTATAAAATCTATAAGCCTTACTTTCCTCACTATCTCTAACAAAAATACATGACTCACTTTTTGCATCTAAATTTTGTCTATTTTGATCAAGTATATTGACATAAGCCAAACAACCAAAAACTCTGAAATGATTAACATTAGGCCTTTTCTCATACCATGCTTCATAAGGAGTCATCTTCTCAAGTGCACTGGTGGGACTTTGATTGAGAATGTATACTACTATAGCAATTGCTTCACCCCAAAATGAATTACTTAATCCCTTGGCTTGTAACATGCTCCTTGCCATTTCTACCACTGTTCAGTTTTTTCTTTTAGCTACTCCATTCTATTGAGGTGTGTATGTAGTGGTGAGTTGCCTCCTGATGCCATTCATATCACAATAATCTTGAAAGGATCTTGAAAAAAATTATCCTCCACAATCAGTCCTTAAAATTTTGATTTTGCACCCTTTCTCATTTTCTAAAAGTGCTATAATCCTCTTGAATGTATCAAGGACTTCATCTTTGGCCTTCCAAAAATACACCCAACATTTTTGTGAGTAATCATCTATAAAAGTGATAAAAATATGATGACTTACCCAAACTCTTTGTTTTCATAGGACCACAAATATCATAATGAACAAGCTGAAGGGGATGATGGGCCCTCTATGCATTGCCTTTCAAAAATTTCTCCCTTGCATGCTTTCCTTTAGCACATCCGTCACAAACCTCCTTGTGATCTTCAAACTTAGGTAAACCAAAAACTAATGCATTTGATGTGAGGATCTTCAAACTATGAAATTTTAAATGTCCATACCTAAGATGCCATAACCAACTGATATCCCCATATGCCATATTGGAAAGGCTACTGTTATGTTCACCAAATTTCAAAAGGAACATTCTATTCTTTGTCATAGGCACAACAGTCACAATGCTATTGCCTTGATTCTTATCATAAATTGTACATTTCTTATTCTGAAAAACAACTTTATAGTTCTTCTCACATAGGTGTCCAACACTTAACAAATTATGCTTTAACTGTGGAGTGTAATAAATATCATTGACACTCTTTATACCTTATTTTGTGTGGACTTCCATAGCTCCTTTTGTAGCAACCTCCAATGATTTGTCATCACCAAGCTGAATCTTAGATTTGAAACTTTCATCCTTTGTTGAAAACTAGTTCTCATTTCTTGTCATATGGTTAGAACATCTAGAATCTAGATACCAAACTTTTTTACTACTAGTTTCACCTTTTGAGTAAGATAAAAATAAATGATATGGAGGATTTTCATCACTTTCGTAAGCATAACTAACACTTTTACCTTCTTTCAATATGCAATCTCTTTCAAAGTGGCCATACCTATTACAATAGTAACATTGAACATTTCTCTTATCAAAACTACCTCTTCCTCTTGAGCAACCTCTACCTCTATTTCCTTTTGCATGATTCTGATTTTTGCCTCTACCTTGACCTTCATTGTTTTTCATGCTATTATTGACATCCTCTTTCTTTGTGATTTGCAATTTGGATGAAAAGGCTTTTGCATCACTTTCTCCAAACGAATCTTTCAATCTCTCTTCATGAGACATAGGACATCCAACCAAGTGATCAAACTAAAAGGTTGTCAAATCTTTGTTTTCTTCTATGATAATGACAACATGGTTCCACTTTGGGGTGAGAGTCCACAATACCTTTTTGATCAAAACCTCACTGTTGACAATTTCCCTAAGTGTAGCCATCTTATTGACCACATCTTTAACTCTGACACAATATGCACTCACACTTTCAGCTTCTCGCATCTTTAAATTCTCAAATTCTCTCTTCAATGTCTGTAGCTTTACAACCTTCACTTGATCACTGCCTTGGTAAGCTTTTTTGGAGTCTTCTAGGCATCTTCTGATGTCTTTGCACCCGCAATCCTTGGAAATAAGTTCTTATCAAGAACCATTTGACTATGAAACAGAGCTTGAGAATACTTCTTCTTGGCCTCCTTCTTGGCTGTTTTATCATTGGTTGTGAGGGCATTTCAATCAACTAGCTCCTGGTAACCTGATTCAGCAATCTCCCAAAAATATTTTCCTATCAAAAAAGTCATAATTTATATGCACCAATAATCATACTCATTTCCATCAAATTCTGGAATAGGCAAAAAATTGAAATTCGACATGATAAACCTTTGGCGAAATTCCAACCACTAAATCTTTAACCCAAAAGAAATTACCTGCTCTATACCAAATGAAAAAACTAAAACAATAGAGGATATGCCAGCAGAAATAAAAACAATATTCAATTCAGAAAAACAGAGCACAAATGAAAAAAACAGAGCACCAAAAACAATCTGTATTTTGCAGACTCCTAAAATGTTGTCTCTTTATTCAGGCTTAAATAAAAAAGTGCGACTGCAATGCATTAAAGGCTGTTTTAGAGCATGACTCAAAATATACAAAACCAAAACATGCATATGATATGCATTATTCCAACTGGCGAAGTCTTACGAAAAAACAACAGAGAAATTAAAGATGACGGTGGCGGCAGAAAACTAAAAAGGATGTAACGCAGTCTGCAGCGAATGCATTCCATATGATGGCATTGCTTTAAGAAATTCCTTCTACTATTGTAACCATGTTCGACCATATTTCACCTTCGTTTATATTTGGCGGATGCCCAACTCTGTTAGAAAACTCCCGTTTCAGCGCAGACAGGAATGATAATAAGAAAACTTTTAGAATTCAATCGTAGGCCTGCAAATCACGTTTCTTTTTGACATTACGTCAAATACTTCATGTGGTATGTCTATGTTTCTATGTTTTGCATGCATTTGTACTACATTGTTAATAATCATCTATCCCTGATGTTTTAGTGAATATCCATTGTTGATTTAAAGTTTTCCTTTTAGGCATGGACTAGCAGGATGTCGGCACGGGTTGAGGAGAAGCAGCTTATAACAGTTAGAAGCTAAGATGTCCGTGTCTTGAATTCTTTCCTTTCAATGAGATGACAGTTAATTACGATTTTTTAGCTTATACTTCGTATGTTTTATCTATGCTTTCACTTCATGTAACAATGTAACTACTTTGTTTGAAGCATTTTGTCAAACAAATTCCATCTCCCAATAATGGTTCTTCATATTTACAATCTTTCTTGAATTAGTTTTTTACACTCTTTTTTTATAATGTTAAGTCATGTAATTGCGTTGATTAAACTATAGATAAAATTTAAAATCTATTACATTGAAAATAAAATTTGTATTGTATGTATAAAATTAACAAGTTGTTATTAATTGTTGATTTGATATTTTTCAGAAATTGTTTAGTTCTTGACTCAACAATCATTAGTTTTTCACAGTTATCAATTTACTTCCCATTATGTGTTATAGCGAGTGATTTGATAATCACTAGGTTTGCATGCTTTGGTTACCATTTGATAGTCATTAATACCTTTTTAGTTATTGATTAGAGATTTATTACTTTTGCATACCTATAAAGTTGATCCTATAATCAACACTATTACAATATTCATCTTTTCTTATAGTAAAATAAAAAATGTATGGACTAAAGCTATTAGACACCCTATAATCGTTGTTCAGGTTAACTAATCTTCATGAACAAATGATTTAGTAGTATATACAATTTAACTCAAGTGGATGTATTTAGTCTTTCCATATAAGGATCAATTCTAGTAAATGAATAGATAATTTGGTGAGCTCCTTCAACACTTATTACAACTAGAGAACTATGCAAGGGGGTTCAATCTCCTAATTGAATAAAGAAATCTCAAACTTATGGATTAATATTTTCTCCTTAAGACATTAAGAGAGATTGATGCTAGAACATGGTAAGGCATATGCTAAATAGTGAAACACTTAGGAGTATATTCCTTATGTTCTTGATAAATTTTATAAGGAGATTATTAGGGTCCCTTCACATTTTGTGTAAATTTTGTTAATTTTATAAATGTCTCAATAAAATGTTATATATTATGGTTCATGGAGATATATATGCTTGATATAGTTATTGATAAACATAAAATGAAATAGATAGCATGGATATAGTTCTTGATTTAAGAATTGACATAAATGTACACTTTCTTTATGAAAATGTGATATATTTTTACTTTATAGATGGTTAATAATAATATTAATTACATATTAAAATAGTCCTAGTTAACTTTAGTGATCATCGTATTGTTATTTTTTGAATGCTAACACTAAATTGGGATCAAGTCATTGAATAAAAAATGTAAGTGACTGAATATGGATTATGTAGTTAGTGGATACTTTAAATTGAGCTTTGAATTATAAAATATTGTGAAATACTAATGAGTACAAGTTCTTTTAGGCCATTTTTATTAAATGGTATATTTTTCGTGCTTCATAACTTATACCACTGGAAGTTGTGATTTTTTTCCATAACCTCCTCAACCTGTCACGACTGATACCCCTATTCTGGTGGACCACCTATTGGATGTGATTCCCCATTTTGTCACTTCCTCAAAAAAATTGTTTATGAATCAAATTGCCTCAGATGAGGAAATTAGGGATATTTTTTTTCCCTAACCTTTTTAAGGCCCTTGGACCTAATGGCTTACCTCATTTCTTCTTTCAAAAAATTTAGGATCTTGTTGGTTTTGATATGATTCTTGTTTGTAGGGAATTCCTCTCTTCTAATAGAATATTGAAGGAGTTCAAGAATACTCTTATCATCCTTATTCCCCAAAAAATTGGTGCCATTAGGTTATCTAACCTTCACCCTTTTAGTCTCTGTAATACCTTCTATGAAATTTGTTCTAAATTGTTGGTTAACTATATTAAACCTTCCCTTGATAAACAATTCATTCAACCCACAATTTTTTTTACCGGGGTGAAAAATTAGTGATGTTGTCATGTTGGTCCATGAAACCCTTCACTCTATGAGTAAAATCAATAAGGAAAGTATGGCCCTTAAGTTAGACATTTGCAAAGATTATGATAAAGTTTTTTGAATTTTTTTTTTTTTGAAGTCCTACACAAATTTGGATTCATGATCAAACTTTTCAAACTAATTAAAGGTTGTTTTACTTCTCCTATATTTTTGGTGATCATAAATGACACTCCTCAGGGTTACTTCTTGACTTCTAGTGGTATTAGGCAAGGGGACCCCCTGTCCCCCTATCTCTTCATTCAAATGGCAAAGGTCCTTGGGTGAAACATTGCTAATGGTATTTTGAATGGAACTCTGCCCTATTTTTCTCTTTCTTTCATCTCCCAACATATTTCTCATCAACAATTTGTTGATGATATGGTCCTTCTTGGGGAAGCCACTATTGCTAAGGCTAAAGGGTGTATTAATGTTCTCAAAATTTTGCTTCAACATTTGGTCAATATATTAATCTGGCTAAGAATGTTGCTTTCTACCTCTATGTTCCCATCTCACTCCAAATCAAAATTTTAGGAATTCTTAACTATCATATCCTTTCTCTCCCTTCCAATTACATAGGAATGCCTCTAATGGTGAGTAATGTTTATAATTCTATGTGGTCCAACTTACTTGAAATATTTTAAAGAAAACTTGTGGCTTAGAATGGTTCCCTTCTTATTAATGTTGGTAAACTACTCCTCCTAAAGTCCACTCTCCAAAGTATGGTTATCTACCTCATGTCCCTTTTTATCATGCCCTCTTCATGGTCCGATAAATTGAAATAAATCCAAATAAGGTTCCTATGGTTGAGAGCTTAAAAAAAACACTTGAACTCTCATATCAATTGGGCCACTATGTGCTCCAAAAAATTATACGGTGGACTTGACATAAGAAAAAATAGGAAAATGAACATTGTGCTTATTACCAAAGTTACTTGGAGACTATTAAACTAGCATTTCAAATAGATCTCCATCTTTAAAGATAAATATCTAAATGGTGGGGAGTGTATTTCCTTCCTTCATAATGTTCAAATCCCCTTGAGGTTCATTAGCTAGAACAACCTCCTCAAAACTAAGAATTTAATTTCTTAGGGTGTTTTCTGGAAGGTTCTGACTGGTGACTATGTTTCTTTTTGGGATGAATTATGTATTTCAAATCAAGCTCTTACTCTCCATCCAATTTATTCTACTATCAAGTCAGATCTCGTCTCTAGATTGGGCCCTAAGGTTTCAAACTCCTTAAATCTTCCCCTCTAGAAGATTGATCCTAACTGGTATGAACCCTTGCTTCACTCAGCTACCATAGATCTTCTCAAAATGGTTGGTAATATAAGATTTTTCAATTCTAATTTATTAGATTATTTGGTGAGGGTGGACATTGAGGATGGTAACTATTCAATTAATTTTGGATAAAATAGCTTGTCCACTCTTTTAGTTCTTGAATTCAATTGGATGAAGATTTAGAAGAACAACTCTTTACCTAAGGTGCAATTCTTCTAGTGGACGACCTCCCATGAGATAAATTTTACACTAGATAATATTCAAAAGAGGGGGAGGCATCTCGACAATTGGTACTTTTTGTGTAAGAAAGATGAAGAAATAATTTCTCATCTTTTATTTTACTCCTACTCATGGCATATTTGTCAAAAAATTCAATATATGTTTAAGGTTAGTTGGGTATGGCATAAATATATCAAAAACATATTGGAGCCCGGGTAGTCCTCTTTGATGTTTCATCCAAGTTACTCATTGAGTTATAGTGGGAGACCCTTCTTTTCATAGGTTGGGTGCTCTAGAAAGAGTGCAACAACAAGATTTTTAAGGATAAAAAATGACTTTAGAAGGTTGTTGTGAATAACATTATTAACCAAATTATTAAGTATCTTAAAATGACCTCTTGCAAGCTGAAAATATATTCTTCTAATCTATATTTCACCATTGTCTCATCCTAGAATTTATCTGAGGTCCTTAATTCCCCAAGTTCGAGAATTCATCTAGATAGGAACAATACTCCTTGGTCCCCCTAATCTAGGTTGGTTTAAGCTTAACTTTGATGACTTGACCAAAGGGAACCCAAGTTGAGTGAGTGGGGGTGGCATAATTTCTGACCATAGAGGGAAGATGGTTCTTTCTTATGTCATTAATATAGTCATGCAAACATCTAATTATATGAAATAGATGATGGCCTATCATGGGCTCCTTATTGCTAAGAATGTTGGAGATTCCACTCTAGATATTGAAGGTGATTAACAAAACATAATATTATTTCTAAGTGGGATGGTGACCCCTTGCTAGACCTTATGAGACCCTATCCTATTAGCTCATAATTTTGTAATGAACCTTTGGAATTACATATTTTCTTATGTGTTCCAAGATGGTAACAAAATGGTGAAATCTTTGGAAAATCTAGGAGCATATAGGGAAAATATTACAATTTGGGATGATCTCTCAATAATCCTGAATTACATGTGTGAGTATTCATTAATGATTTCAAAGTAATCCAATTTTGTGTTCGAGATAACTACTCATTAGTTCACATTGACAAATTGAATGGGTTGTGAATTTAGCAATTTTTTCACCTTGTCCCACATTTTCATAAGTTAGCTTTGTCTCCATTTGTGCATTGTAATTGATGTTTCTACAAAAATCTCAACTTTCCTCTATTTGAAGGATTTTTTAGGATGGGTGGTGATCTCATCCAAGAGGAGCCTGCTTCCTATGAGGTTTGGGAGAAGTAAAAGGATGTTTGGATTGTCCTTCGACGGGGAAAGCTAGCTAATTATATTAAGGGTATGGTGGGGCATGATTCTAACATCTCCATGGAATCTACCAATTCTTAGAAGGATGCCAATGTAGATTTTTGGGAGCTACACTTTCTTTATTAACATGGAGCTTATCACTGATGTCACTGATCTTTCCTTAGAAGAGACCTGTCTCTCTCAAAAGCCTAAAGGCCACTATCAAAAGAAGATGGAAATATTTCTAAAGAAAGGGGATAAAATTAATCATCTATAGAAAGACTTCAACAAAGATGACCTCTCAAGTGTCTAGAGTAGAATGGTGGAAGTTAAAATGAGATATGTTACTTTGGAAGGTAGGTTTGAGCACTTCCATGCCCACCATTTTCTCATTCTTAATCACTTTTTTTATAATGTGAAAATACATTTTACGTTTTGAATAATATCCTCTTTGAAATAATTTATCAAGGATATTCAAGACAAGGGGAAGAATTTACCCGTTCACCAGGGGTTGATTTTATGACTATATCATTTCAAGGAAGTCCTTCCCCACTCTATGGCCTTTACTAGGAAAACCACCCTTGTGGTTAGGGATTTTGTTAAGTCTTTGGAGGGCCTCCCTTCTACTTTGGGCCTTGGGTAACTATCTTCTGTAAATTCCCAAAGGGTCACTAGAGATAAAGGAAAACCCCTATTTTTTAGGTCCCCACCCTAGTTCTAAATAAATGTTTCATTCTTTGACCCTACCCAAATCTCTATTTTGGATAATTTTGAAGATTCCTAATGTCCCTCCCCTAATGGTTCCTCCACTACCCACCCTATTTGGGATATATTTTCTGAATACTCCAATTCTCCCTTATCAACCGACCCTTCTATCCCCCTAGATTTCCATACCCTTTGTAGTAGCCTAGACAATGTCAGGAGTAGGAGCAAGAGCAGGAGGGGCTGGAAAAGACCCTCCTTTGGATTCTATTGTTTCTATGAATTTTCCCCATCTAAAACTAAAAATTAATGATCTGAGAAAGGCTATGAATGTTCAAAATGATATTTTGAAATAGTTGCTAGCCCAATTAATCATAGCTAAAGATAAAATTCATAATTTGGAAGAGAAGGTGCTCAACCATAAGGATTCATGGCAGGGTGAAGTTGATGACAAGGGTGGTTGGGACCTTATGTCTTCTCTTGCTAAGTCTTTTGACGAGTGGGATAATTGAGAAAATGAAGTAGAAGAGCTCAAGGATATGGTAAGAACTATGGAGGAGAGGGTTAAGTTGCAGGAATAGGTGGCTACTATGCATAGTAACCAGGGCAAAACCTTGAGGTGTTTAGAGGAAATTGCTAACTACATCAAGGAAATAGTGAAAAACACAATGGTCACCATTCAGGTGTTCTAGTAGGAGTTGCACAATAGTCATGGAAAGAGGGTTGGGGATGAGGTTCATGATGTTGTGTAGTATAAAAATAAAGGAAAAAAAGTTGATTGTTCAACTATGCCCAATACACGAGAGGGCCAACCCACGCAAAAGAAACCTTAGTCTTCTAAAGAAAAAATATATTTTTTGGTGAATCAATGGTGAGCCATTAATGACCTCAACATGTTGGGCAACCAATAACTAGTCTAGTTCATAGATTGTGTTCTCCTATGTTTTTTCTCTTCTTTTTCTAGTCTTTGTTTAGTGGTTTTTCTTTTTCTTTTCATGTGCTTCATGTCTCATGAGCTCCCCTTTTTTCCCTTAATGGTCGTCTTGTAAGGGTATGGGCCCTTCCTGACATTAGTGTAATAAAAAATTATTGTTATTAAAAGATTATATGGTATAATTTTTTATGTGTTTTCAATTTGAATATTCTTATATGGTAATATGGAATAGGATTTGTAAAGTATTTGGTGTAAAACATAAATATGACTGTTAAGGTTGATAGAAATTTATCATGTTACACACTCTTATTATGAATTTTGCATATGTTATTATTTGCATTATAATCCAAGGTGGAGTTCAAAGTCATGGTTGTTCTATTTGGAGGAGGTTATAGAATACCTATATAGTTCTTAAAACCTTTTAATATTTCAATCTATAAAATTTTTATAGCATGGTACTTAGCCATCATCTAGTCAACATGATAAAATGGGTAAATGTATAGCCAATAAAAATGGAGCATATTATATTCTTCCTTTTTATGATTATCAGGATATGGTAGAAAACATGAAGTGAAGTCTTTACCCTATATTTAAGTTTAGATCTAAAAAATATTGTGAAAGGGTATGAAATTTCAATTTTTTCTAATTCTCATAATATAATATAAACATAATGATAAATAGTGAAAAAATATTTGGTCAAATAGGTATTGGATAAATTTTATCTTATAACTTGCTTATTACACATGAAATATATAAATATATATATATATATTTTTAGACTGCAGGAATCGGGTAGCACGACCCCATATAAATTGCAATGCGCCTGGTAAACTTTTTAACGTGATTGGTGGCGCTGGTGCGACACGCCCTCCGGTACCACGGGGGTGGGGGAGACTAGACCTCGTGACCAACCTCCTACAATAGGAAAGATTTAGCCAATTGAGCTAGGTCCCCAACCCCAAATATATAAATATTTTGAATTCTTCCATTTATTTTACATTAATTGTTGTAGATTACCTATATATACTTATTTTTTATTTGATGGAAATGATTTTATTATTATGGAGTATGAAATATTAATAATTTTTTATAAGTAACTATAACTATATATCACTACCAGATATAACATGTAGAGTAAATTGATGCAATGAATATGAATTATAAGTTTATGAATTGCAGATAGTTTAATAAGTGATGAAATATAATGGATTACTAATGATTATGAACTATTTTAACTCACTTTTAATTAAAGGTCTATTTTATTAACAATGTCATGAATTTTAGTTTTAGTTGGATAATTATGGTTAATAACTATTGAAATGGGTGTGACAAGTATTGGGTGGGAATATCCTAGTTCATAGGGTCCTCCTTATATTGTTAATGCTAGTTGGTGGGAATCCCAATAAAATTTTCTTTTGTGGGTCCTTCTCTACTCTGAAGACCTATATGGCTTATGGTTTGGTCCCTACAACCTTTGTCACATATTTAAATGATCTTTTAAAAAGCCACCTAGATGAATCAAATGGCACCTTCTATGTATTGTTTGAAGCAGGTGCGCCTATTAAAAATTTGGAATGAGCCCTTGATAGATCCTTGCAAATACTGATAATGTTGGCACATCGATTCTAATGTTTTCATTGATGGAAATTGAAGTCATTACTTTGGTTCACAGATCAGAACTTGGTCATTCCAACAGAAGGAGTTGAGAACAGAGTATTACCGACATAATGCATGAAGAACAAGGTATCTGGTTACTACGTCAAACCGTTTGCTTCACTAGATCATCTTTTTGAGTTGTGGATCCCCAAGATAGTTATTTAACCATGTATTTTATCTTATTATTGAATTTTGTGGTGTTGCATTAATTGGTGTACGAGTTAGGAGATCTGACACAATGTTTTTTCTATTTATTTGCTCATTATGGCTGACTCAATGAATGTGGCATGTTGTGGATGTATGAGAAGTATTTTTTTAAATGTTTTTATGTTTAAGCATTTTGTTTTGGGTCCAAGGTATGTTGTGGCCAACTTGTATGGGTGCACATCATAAATTGTTCATGATTTGAGCCAACACAAAAAGATTTTTCTTTTGTATTTTATTGGAGGCCGACTTGTAATGACAAGATCCTTGATGCAGATATATATAAGTAATCAATTATGTCATTTTGTGAGTAAGTGGAAAGTGTAGAAGTGTGTTGCGAACATTAGAAGGGTGATTAGGAAATTATGCATAGTTTCACTTGTGCATTAATTTTTTTGGCACAGCGAGTTTGTGCTGAACAGAGAAAAATTGTTGAATCAGTCAGAAGGATAGAAGATTCATTACAAAGCTTAACCAGAACTGTAACCAAGCATTGTAGATGCTATTCTATCAGTTCAATCTTTTGGATTCAATCCAAATCATTGTAAGGTAGTGAGCCTATCTTATTTGAGCAGTGAGCTCTAGCTAGTGTGCCTCAATGCAAGTGCATTCCCATTTTGTAAACCTTCTTTTTGGGTATAGTCATATTATATTGTGGATTGGCCATCCACAATGGTTTTTCCCCTAACAAGGTTTCCACGTAAAAATCTTGTTGTTATGGTGTTGTCATTGTGTTCTTTCTGTTCAGGCATATTTCTTTTGTTGAATGGTTAAGTGAGTTAAAAATCATAATAATAAAATTAATTTTTTTCACAACACTGATTCACCCCCCCTCTTAGTGTTGCTTGTTTCCAAAAATTGGTATTAGAGCTAGTTCCTCAGAAGAAGTCTAACAACTTGGGGAGATCTTAGAAGGAGTATTTCAATGGATACAAGCAGTCTTCAACAACAACTCATAGCGGCCCTTGATGATATTGACTAGTCAAAGTGTGAGAACTAGGTGTTGCAAGAAAATATGGAGAGTGCAGAGAAATTCACTCAGTCATTGAAAGACAAAATCAATGAATCAAGGGAGAAAAGGAAGGAATTGTGTGATTAGCTTAAGCAGAAGAACAAAAGCATGGAAGATGATCAACTGAGTCATGCCCTAAAAGATTTAAAAAAAGAATGTAAAATGTTTTCTAGAGAGAATGTTTCCTTGAAGCATGAGATGGAATCCATCATGATGAAAATGATTAAGGAAATTGAGGATAGAAAGAAGAATGAAGAAAAGCTCGCAAAATCCTTAAAAGAAAAACCTAAACAATGCAGCTGATTGGACAATGAACTAGAGGAATCTAAAAACAATCAAGAAGTGCTTGAAAAACAACTTGATGATCTCAAAAGTGAACTTATTGCTGTGAATAAGTACAAGGATAAATTCAAAGAAAGCTCAACCAAACTTGATGAACTGATTAAAGGACAAAGGACTAATGGTGACAGATGAGGTCTTGGATTTGAAGGAGAAAGTTCCAGATCTAAGCAAAAGAAAACTGGACAAGGGAGGTTCAGGCAAGGAAATCAAATGATTGGAGCTAGAAGAAATTTGGTAAGACAAAAAAATGCTCAAAGATTTAATGGATATTGTTATGCTTGCAACAAATTTGGTCATATGGCTTCTCAGTGTAGGAGTGGGATGAACACAAGAGGACCATCATTTTTAGGTTAGTGCTTTAATTTCCATAAGTATGGTCATAAGTCAAGTGAATGCAAAATTGTGATGAATAAATTTCATAGAGATGTCAAATACTATAGATGCAATAGATTTGGACATATTGCTAACCAATGCAGATCAAGACAAAATCAGTGGAACAGTTGGCATGGAAAGAGAAGTGTTGTGTGCTACAACTATAAAAAATTTGGCCACACTGCTAGATTATGTTGGAACAAAAGAGGTCTGGTAAAATAGAACATGCAACAGGATGTTAAGGGAAAAAGTAAATTCTCTATTGATGTGATAAGAAGGAAAATGCAGAAGAAATGGGTGAAGAAGAATTCCTCTATTGAAGAAAATATTCCAGCACCAGAAGCAACTTCTGGAAATCCCTCTAGGAATTAGTTTTAGGCCTCTGGCCTAGGGGGAGTTGTCAAGTAAATCTTTTAAACCCCTTACCAGTGATTGGTACTAGAATCTGGATGAATCCAGTAAGTGCATTGATGTTTTTGAGATGTTTTTCAATGAATTGGAGGCAATATTGAAGAATTTTGGAGATCCGCAAAAGAATCATCTATCTCTATACATGAAAGACATGAAACCAGATGAATTAGGGTAAGGGAATTTATTGCGACAAAAAGGAGTTATGTTTGTAGACAACAAAAGAACATTTTCTTCCCTCATTTGTCACTTTACATTTTGGAGGAAAGCAATTTGGAGAGCTCTACAGTGAACTTTGCTAAATTGTGGAGAGATTCTAGTCTGAAGGAGGATCTACGATCAAATTTTGGTCCACCCTCAGAAGGTATTTATCAAAAATCTTGTGAATTTGTGAGATTGCAATCATGTCTACTCCTCCAGTAGTCGAAGTAAAGGATAGGTCGCGTCCAAAGTTTAAATGGAATCCTTATAAGTCTGTAGAGACAAAGCCCTTAAGTGCGCTTTCATCTGTGTCATACATAGTCTTGCACATTGAAGATATTAGGGCTTATATACATGCAAATATTGAAGAATTGTGAAGCTCTCATTTGATGAATCTGTATTCTCATCACATAGTTCAAGAAGATTTTACTGTAAAGCCAAAATTTAAAACCCTAGAGGAAAAGAAGTTCACGTAGTTTGAAAAAATTCCAATATTTAAGGAAAATGAATGGGTCTGATATGTGTTGAGCCATGTTCATGACAAATTCATGTGGCTAGACTTTCCATTTAAAATCACAAAAGAGGCTCTATGTGCAGTCACAGGTTTGAATTCCACCGTTAGACTTCCAATTTTGAAGTCTATAAAGAATGATAAAGTCACTAAGGCAACAGGTGCTCAATGGGACAAAAGGGTAATGACAATAGAGGATATTGCTGTAGTAGATGCAAAATTTTCATCAATGGTTATTGGTTATAAGATCTATCACTCAAGCCAGGAGAACTCTGTATTTGGTATGATTATCTATGCAGCCTATGAGATGGTAAAAAAAATGCAGACTATGATTTGTGTGAATTTCTCAGAGTTCAGTTAATGGAGAATCTAGAGAAAATCAAGAAAGATAAGAAGAATACATTCAAGTATGGTAATTTTATACTATTTTTGTTTTTCTACTTCTTGGATGAGGTTTCGAGAGTTGGAAAAGTTCTTTGGCACATTGATGAGCTGGTAGTTGTTCAGATAAGGAACATGTTGTTTGGTTTAGGTGATTGTCAGACCCAGAATACCACCCTCTAGGGATACTTAAAAAAATTCTAGAATATGATGCATGCCAAGGAAAGAATCCCTACCTCAATCATGAAAAAATAGAAAGATACTATCTGCTTCATGGTAGACATTGATCAATGCCATATGGAAGTTGTTGATCCCAGAACAATTTGGATCATGCCTATGGGATACGAAGTAGAGAAAATTTTAAAAATGTATGTAGAACACTTGTTGAGTTCACCTCAGGATCCGGGAGAAGAAATATTTGGAACTTATGCAGAGAAAAGTATGTAGGTACATATTGATCTAAAAAAGCCCATGATAGCCAGGAGAGTAAGAAAAGAGGTAGAAGGGTATGTGTAGGATAATGATGGGCCAAAAAGTGGCAATATGATGGGTATGTGGCTGATGACTATTCTTTTACCCAAAATTAATGAAATGAAAAGGGTTTTTAAAGGAGATTCTCAAATTTCCACCTATATAAATTATGCTTTACTTTGAATTTAATAAGTAATTATTATTCATTTTCTATTCAAATTATGACTAAAGTCCTGATTGATAGGATGACTGAAAAACATCTATAGCTTTCAAATGGTATCACATTTTTTTAATCCAAAACATGCGTCACATTCTATGCTTCACACACTATAGGATTAAAAAAAGAAAATCAAAATTCATGAAGTTTTGACCAAGTTAAGGTGGTTAGACATATGAGTTTTTATATTTTTTAAAAAGTTGTAATAAAAAAATCATAATTTTAATTATTTGCTAGGAAAAAAATTACAAAAAAATATGCATCACATCGAAGCATGATTCCTCTACTTATATTAAAATCTTATAAAAAAATATTATAATTTTATTGTGGTTAGGATGGTTAGATAGACGTCTACTTTTTGTTTCCCTGAAATTTAAGTACCACAGTATTGAAATTTCAAATTTTCACCAAATAGATTTTTTTTTTTCAAACAATCCTAGTATTTTAGAAACTACATTCAATTTTCTACAGATTCTATTCTTACATATTTTTGAAATAATATAGATAACTTATTCAAATTTTTACGTCAAGTTGCCTAACTCTTATTTTTCTAAATTTTTTTCCACTTAAGGGCCTATTTTTTCCATGATAATCTTGCACATAGCCAGAAGTCTTTTAGAAAATATGGGCATACCTGTGGAGAAATTGAAAGAAATACAAAGGAAGAGAGATGAGGCTAAAGCAAAAAAAGAGAAAGGAAAACAAAAATCTTCTAGTTTGGAAACATCTCCCCACACTAGATCTACCAGGAGTTCCCCTACAGCCCAACAAGCTCAAGCCAAGGCTTCTGGAAAAAGAAAGAAGAATAAAAGCACGAGAAAATATGAAGCTATTTCTGGAGATGAAGAGGAAGGGACTAAATTATAAGAAGTCGTAAAATAAATAAAGGCTACTAAGACTCAGACTATCAAGTTAAAGAAAGAAAATATTCTGGTAAAGAAGTAGAGACAAAGGAAAAGGTTGACAAACCCTGTGTGTCAGTTGAGGAAGTTGAGAATGCAATTGTCAAAGATGGTAATCTCAAGCCACTATATGAATGGTACAAAGGTTTTGATGAATCCACTCAGAGGACTCTTGAAGAGGCCACAATAAAAAATATGAATATTTTCAATAAAGTTCTTGTTGAAATCATGTATGGCTTGCCCAAGAGTCTATATAATATTTTGGAGTCTAGAAGGTTAAGTGTTAGAACAAAAGAAGAGAACATCAGGAAAGTAATTCTTGTTGATCTATGTCCAGAGATGTCAATAGAGGAGATGAATTCACTCCTTGAAAAGGTCAAAAAGGAATTCAAGAGCAAGACAAGGGTGAATAGACTCATGATTGGTGATATTGATGTTGTTGTTAAGGAAACCAAGAAGATTTTGGAAGAGTTTTTGTCAAAGAATAAGATAAATGCTAAAGAAGTGGATATTGGATATGAGGAAGTGAATGTTGATGTTGAAAATTTCCAAACTCCTCGTGACGTGGAAAACATAGAGACACCTAAGGAATTTGAAGTTACTAAGGAGGTGTTAGTTGAGGAGAAGAAGGTACATATTGAAAAGGTTGAAGTGCCTAAAGGAAATCTAAAAATAGTTTTTGTAGAACCCAAGGTTGAAGAAGAAAAATTTCAAGAAATTAGAGTAGAGGCAGTAAAGAGATCTCTGATGGAGTAGTAGGAAGAATTAGATCCTAAATTGGATGGAAGCTCAATAAATCTATCCACTTTGTCCCCAATTCAAATGATGAAGGTTTCTTCAATTGCTCAAGCCAAAGCCACTGAGAAGATTCTGAAGTCTCACATAAAAGACAATGAATTGCTAAGCCTTGCATCTAGAGTTCTATAGAAATAAATGCCTAGCCATGTTATGGACCTGTCTAGTTCCTCTTCCGGT
This sequence comes from Sequoia sempervirens, assembly GCA_007258455.2. NCBI lineage: Eukaryota > Viridiplantae > Streptophyta > Pinopsida > Cupressales > Cupressaceae > Sequoia > Sequoia sempervirens. The sequence goes on from VDFB02168118.1 coordinate 26,061,080, forward strand.
GAGCTAAAGAAGCTAATAAATTCTATAAGCTCTCACTTTGAATATTTTAAGAAATCAGCCTTGATTAAGGTAATGTCTTTGCTTGACAAAATAAAGAGTTTGAAGCTTAAAAATGAGAGGACTGTTGGGAGAGTATGCGAACTCAGAGGAATAATCAGTCCAAAAATTGAGATAATGGTAAATGCATTGAAAGAGGCTAAAGATGCTATGGCCACTCCTGACCAAGTAAATCTTGAAGCTGCAAAAACTCTATCTTATCTACTTTGTCATCACATAACCATTTTAGAAAGTTTGAAAAGTGTTTGGGACTCAAACTTAAGTGTGTTGAAGAATAAATTTGTGGATGTCATCAAATTTCTATAAGTCATAGGTTATGTTTGCACAGTCTTGAAATTTTTAAATTTTGGATTTCCCAAATTTTTTCATTGATGTCAAAGGGGGAGAGAGTGTAGTGAAAAATTCCTTGAAATTCTAAGCGGGAGTAGTGTTTTGAAAAGAAGTTTTTTGAAATTTTGAACTTTGGTAGTGTGCTTACTAGTTTCGACACTTAGTCATTTTTCACAAGTGTTTCCATCAATCCCAAAGGGGGAGATTGTTGGCACATGGATTCTAATATTTTCATTGATGGCAATTGAAGTCATTACTTTGGTTTGAAGATCAAAACTTGGTCATACCGGAAGAAGGAGTTGAGAACAAAGTATTACGGACAAAAAGCATGAAGAACAAGGTATCCGGTTACTACATTGATTTGTTTGCTTCACCAAATCATCTTTTTGAGTTGTGGATCCCTGGGATAGTTTTTTAACCATGTATGTTATCTTATTATTGAATTTTGTGGTGTTGTATTAATCAGTGTACAAGTTAGGAGATATGGCAGGATTTTTTTCTATTTATTTGCTCATTGTGGCCGACTTAATGAATGTGGTGTGTTGTGGATGTATGAGGAGTAATTGTTTAAAATTTTTTATGTTTAAGCATTTTTTTTTGGGTCCAAGCTATGTTGTGGATAATTTGTATGGGTGTGCATCATAAATTGTTCATGACTTGAGCCAACACATGAATTTTTATTTTTATTTTGTATTTTATTGGAGGCCAACTTGTAATGACAAGATCCTTGATATTGATATATATAAGTAATCAGTTATATCATTTTGTGAGTAATTGGAAAGTGTAGAAGTGTGTTGTGAACACTAGAAAGGTGATTAGGAAATTATGCATAGTGTCACTTGTGCATTAAAGTTTTTGGCAAAGCGAGTTTGTGCATAATAGAGAAAAATTATTGAATCAATCAGAAGGACAAAAGATTGACTACAAAGCTTAACCAAAACTGTAATCAAGCATTGTAGATGCTATTTTATCAATTCACTCTTTTGGATTCAATCCAAATCATTATAAGGCAATGATCCTATCTTATTTGAGCAGTGAGCTCTAGGAAATGTGCCTGAATGCAAGTGCATTCCCATTTTTTAAACCTTCTTTTTGGGCATACTCATATTATATTGTGGATTGGCCATCCACCATGGATTTTCCCTAATAGGGTTTCCACATAAAAATCCTGGTGTTATGGTGTTGTGATTGTGTTCTTTCTGTTCTTTCATATTTCTTTTGTTGAATGGTTAAGTGAGTTAAAGATTAGAATAATAAAATTAATTTTTTGCACAACACTAATTCACACCCTCCCTCTCAGTGTTTCTTGTTTCCAACAAATAATGCTCTAGTAGGTCCAAAACACCCTAACATTGAAATTTTTCACAAGTGGGTGGCCTCAAAATATGCCACTAAAGGAAATGTCCCTATCTTGATGCTTCTAAAAGGTCTGTTATGTTTTTTACATTTCTCTTCTTGAGGATTACGTTTTTGTTCTTATGCATGGACTGTGGTACTTTCGTAAAATAGTGTCTTCTTCTCTACAAATATTGAATTAGCTTTAATCCCTCTAATGTCATTTTTGATGTGGTCCTCACCTAGGTAAGACTCTTAGGACTCCAACTTGAGATTCAAAATGATGAATTGTTTCTATTATTGGTTGAGTGCAAGATCATGGGAGTCCAAAAAGTGGCGATATGACAAAGTGGCTGACAACCTTTTTTTTAGTTGAATTTGATGAAACAAAAAGAGTTTATTAAGAAAATTATCATATTTTCAAAAATATAAGATATTCCTCATTTGGAATTAAATAGATAATTATTATTTATTTTCTACATACATTATGAATAAAGTGGCACATTCCGTGCTTCCCATACTATAGGATAAAAAATAGAAAAAATGAGTTTCATAAATTTTTGACTAAGTTATGGTGGTCAGAAAAACAAGTTTTAATATTTAAAAAAAATTAATAAAAAATTCATAACTAAATACTTGCAAAAAAACTACAAAAAGATACAGCACATCTGTGCATGTGTCCTCTACTTATATTAAAATTTTCAAAAATATATATTATTTTTTCTTATACTTAGGTTGGTTAGACATACAACTGCTTTTTATATTTTCCTTAAAATTTAGTACTACTGCATTGAAATTTTAAATTTTCACCAAATAGATTTCTTTTTTTCCAAAAAAGGAATTGTATCTTAGAAACTATATTCAATTTACTACAACTTTGTTCTTCCATATTTTTTCAAATTATGTTAATAACTTATTCAAATTTTTATGTCAAGTTGCCTAACTCTATATTTTTGAATTTTATTGCCACTTAAGCGCTTAGTTTGGACTCCCATGATCCTGCACTGGCCCTATTACCAACCCCTTTGACAACTTTCTCATGAATTGACAATGTTACTTGATGGAACCCCTCAAAAAAAATTCTTTGGTTCCATTTTTAAACTTGCAGTATTTGGCTTAGACCCTCATTTTAGGCTTAGGGTTACATTCCTCATCGTTGTTTTAGGGCTTGTGTTATCAAAACCCTTCGAAATTAACCTACAAGCCTAAAAAACCTTGGGCGTTCTATTCCTGCATTGACTTGTTGTTCCCAGTTTTTGGTTGTTAAAGTCACCACTTATGCCATTAGAATTGTTATTTTCACTAGCCCCCTGGGTTTAGATTTCTCGGTCACCAAATTCCTTTTTAGCACTTAATTTTTCCTATGGTTGAGCTTTAATTTTATATTTAACACCTTAAGTCTTAAGTTTTCTTACCTAAGGCTCAAATTCCTATTGACCTAGTAATGGCCCCCTTTTAAAGTTAACATTTGTGACATGTGCATATTTTAGTTTTAAGATGACCATTCAATCATAGTATGAGATTCTCGATCGTTCCTCACATGCCTACCACATTTTATTCTTCATTAAAATATATTCAAGTGCGCTAGTGGGCAATTGCCAATATGTCATGTCAGATAGTGGGACCTCTTCTTCAAAAGGGCCAACAGTGGAGATTTGGAAAAGATCAATGATTGATATTGTGACATGTGGTTTCATCTGGACCATTCCTCATGTTCCTGTCCATTCTATGCATTGAGGTGAATTAATCACATGACCTAGCAGGCACTAGACATGTGTTGCCTTTATGTGGTGGGCCCGATATATTCTTGTGATTAGTGAACAGTATGAAAAGGAAATCTATGGTGGTTGTTGGGTGACATGGTCAAATATCCACCACTCCCTACCACCCCCTTGGATTTTATTGAATACTTATAAAATATCACCGAGCTAGCAGGCAAGGTGACACTTGTCGCTTCATGGAGGGACTTGCCAGGATGTGGAGGCAACAAATGTTTTATAAGGATATAGATCGATGGTTGATGACAGATAACATGGGTAAATCCTGACTACTCCCCACCATCCCATGAGGGGCCCACTTGTATCTCCCGTTTCTCAGCAGGCAAGCGGGCGATTTCCACATGGAACATTTTAAAAGGATATGATATCCAATCTAGTGGAGATGGAATGCTACTAAATTTAGTGAGATGGCACTATGATAAAAGTGGCACCATATTAGAACTTATTCTTTTGGCACATGTTTGAGATTTCAGCAATCAAGTTTGTCAGATGCTAGTATACATGGGAAGGTGAAAATAAAGTGAAGTAGGGTATAGGTTGGTATGATGAGATTGAATCAAGATCACTCCCCACTGTCCTGCTATGATGAAGTTCATGTGTATTAATTCCCACAGATGAGCGGGTAAATATGACATGACAGGTTTTATTTAATACTAAGTATGTTGTTAAATGTACTAATAGAGTGGCTATGTATCCACTTGGGTTTTTCTGATTAGGAAAAGGAATTAATCACATACAATTAAGCTTTCTCATAATTAGTTTTCCTAATTGTAACTATCCATTGATTTATCTTAATGTGTGATCAACAACCGAGGTTCAAAAAATAAGCAACCTATTTTCAACTTGCTTGCACAAGCTTTTCTTGAGTATTAATGGTTGGAACACTTGCATGGCTCCATATAATGAGGATCGGTGGCCATATTTTTCATTCAAATTTTTCATTAAGAGGTTGAAAATTAAGTTAAGTCCGAGAACAAGTTGCTGAGGAATTTCATTCTAGAAGATTGTAGAGGTACCATGATAAACCTTTCATTGGGTAAGTAGGTACTCGTACTTTCTCTTCTCAATTATGGTTACAATAGTTTATGGGTTTTAGAATCCTAGGGTAGTGAAGGATTTTTTGCAAATCAAGAGTCTTCTTGTTCTTGTTCTAGTCATTGTGAAAATTATTAAGGGTATGTGCAAGATCATCATGGAAATAATAGGCCCTTAAGTGGCGAAAAATTTAGAAAAATAAAAGTTAGGCAACTTAACATAAAAATTTGAATAATTTATCTATATTATTTCAAAAATATGTAAGAATAGAATATGTAGAAAATTAAATGTAGTTTCTAAACTACTAGGTTTATTTAAAAAGAAGAACCTATTTGGTGAAAATTTCAAATTTCAATGTAGTAGTACTTAAATTTCAAGGAAAAAATAAGTAGGTGTCTGTCTAACCACTCTAACCACAATAAAATGATAATATTTTTTTATAAGGTTTTAGATATAAGTAGAGGAATCATATCCCGATGTGATGAATAATTTTTTGCAACTTTTTTCCAAGTAAATAATTAATTATGAATTTTTTATTACAAATTTTAAAAGATATTAAAAAATTGTATGTCTGACCACCTTAACTTGGTCAAAACTTCATGAAATTCAATTTTTTTTTTAATCTTATAGTATGCGAAGCATAGAATGTGATGCATGTTTCAGATTCAAAAAATGTGATACTGTTTGAAAGCTATAGATGTTTTTCAATCAGCCTATCAATCAAGACTTTAGTTGTAATTCAAATAGAAAATGAATAACAATTATTTATTAAATTAAAATTAAAGCATAATTTATATTGGTGGAAAGTTGAGAATCCCCTATAAAAACCCTTTTTGTTTCATCAATTTTGGGTAAAAAAGGGTTGTTAGCTACATACCCATCATATCCCCACTTTCTGGCCCATCATGATCCTGCACATACCCTTAAGTCAGGTGAGTCTATTAATCCAGTTTGAAGGTATAGGAGATTGAATTTTCTTGAGTCCAAGCACAATGCTCCTGAATGTGAAGTTGAAGCATAGAGAGCCCCTAAAACACCAAAGGGTATAGAAGGGAATGTAAGAAATTTAAGAAATATGGTGTAAGGAGTAATTACCACCTGATGAGCTAGACTATTTCAAAAGAATTGCTCAAGTTTAAAGGGAATGAGATGGTTGAGTCTCAAAAGAAGGCAAAGAAAAGAGGCAAGTATCATATGGCTTACCTAGGGAGACATAATTCTCTCATTGAGGTTTTTGATAGCCATTCAAATGGTGGAGTTGAAACTGATCCAAAGTGTGGCCATTATCCCATTTCTTGGTTCCTTATGAAGATTCTCACGAGGAAGTGATTATGGTTCCTCTAATTTCATGATGAATAAGGTGTTGGCGAGCATACTCTAATGTTGATGACTCAGAGTAACATCTCTGCCCCATTTTTTTTTTGATGACACCATAGCCATAATATCAGGATCATCCTCTTTAGTATGTTTGTGTTTTTTTGTTTTTAGTGCTAGTGTGGAAATATTTTTGGGTTGGTGTGTTGGAGAAGTGCCATACTTCCTAACTTTGATGACATGTATGCTTTTTCTAGGTGGTATACAATCTTTTTCTCTTTCTATGAATGGAGAATCTTCTTTGGTCAACAAGGACAAGGTGATTCAATGCTATTGCAGTAACAAACTATGCCTTTTGGAAAGTTGGCCGGTCTTCATTCAAATGATGTGGATTTTTGTCTTTTACTCTTCCATACTCTATAATGATTACATTTAACTAATTGGAGAACATCTCAAACATTGATACAAATAGTCATCAAATGAAATGAAATATAACTTCCATTAAGCCTCATGCTTCTTGCTCCGTTGTTCTATAAAAGGGATTCTAGGGTGCATTATAGAGAGTTTGAATTTTAGGTCTCAAAATAGTCTAGGTGAAAAGCTAAGCTTAGAGAGGAGAATATTCTAAAATACTAATGAATAGTTCAGTAAGGAGTCTAGGGTACATGAGTATTGTATGTAATGATATTAAAATAGTTTTCCAATGGCAATAATGAGAGAAGAAATTATTAGTTATGAAACATATGCTCTCTTACGTAATTTTCTCTCAAATTATAAATGGAATGGTTAATAATCTTTTTGTTTTTCTTCAGTTGTTTTACTTGAATATGTGGGTTTATTTTTTGCTTCAATTCAAAGAATTGATTAAAATGCTAAACTAAGGTCATATGTTTGTGAGGGAAAGGCACAGGATTGATAAGTAGTTGTGTTATAGGCATAATGAGTTGAATAATGCAAGGTAGTGTGTGAATAGTTCACAAATTACTGAATTAAATTTCTAATGAATTACTGGTTGTTGCAAATATGACTCCATTATCCTGATAGATAAGACATTGTCCTTTTCATTAGGTTATCTTAATGATAAGTGAGTTAGTAATGCACCTGACCTAGGGCTTGGGATAAGAATAAAGAACTAATTATAAACTTTTGATTACAATACATAAATCTGAAGTATCCTTTTAGTCCTTGCAATAGATGGCAATAGGTTGAAGGTAAACCATCTAACAAAGTCTATTGTCTATTTGTAGTTGTAGGAATTCATCTATGTATAGAAATGTTCTTGATCTAGTAAATATTACATGAACATATGTAGGTTTACCCTCCTAGGTTTCACAGAGCCCAAAGTGAACAAGTAAGGGCCTTAGAATCCTTACTTATGTGTTGGCCAATCCTTGCCCTTACTAATAATTGAATTCTAGCAGATTCATAGGTGATTGTTAAGATCAAGTTTGGTTCATAAAAAATAACCAACATTACCAAACCCAAAGCTTGATTTGTCTATGTGTGTTTCTTTATTAGTTTTGAGCCTTAAAAAAACTTCCTATTTCCATTGAGCTAAATTCTTCTTTGGGTAAGTGGATTCAATAGATCAAGTATGAGAACTTGGATCCTTATGGCTAGAAATGATCTTTTGTTGGTTATTTGAGAAACAATTATCCTAAAGGCAAGTAACTAGGGAAGAAATAAAAATCACCTCTTAAGAATAAAGCTTCTTTGGTCACTTGGTTATTGGTGATCCCTGCTAGATTTGGGTCTCATGTTGATGGTGATCCCTTTATTTCTGATCATACTCTTAGCCCAAGGATTCTCATTAATATGAATGAATCGAAGTCAAGCCTAAGGTAGGATGGAACTACGCTTCATCTTGTGGGATGTTCTATTCCTATATCTAAGTCTTCAGATGAAGGGGTTAATAGAGGGACCAATGTGGTGGATGTCAACTTTGTTGGGCCTCGGCCAAAATTTAGCTTGGTTTTATCCTCTCCTTCCAACTATCATAAATATTATTTGTGGAGTTGGACAATGTTCCTCTCTCTTCCATGATAGACTCTAATTTTGTGTTGTCTAAGACTAAAGTCTCTCAATTAGATACCTCAATGTTTGACATTTCCTCTGGGACCCACAATATTATCTCACCACAAGGAGCTAAAATTAGTCCCTCTAGTGTGGGTTCTTGTATTGAGTTGTTAAACTCTCCTACATGTAGAAGGTGGACAAAGTTTCCAATTCCATCAAAGGTCTTGGTGGAAATATTGAAGAAGTGGTAAAGGTGTAGACATGCAAAATTAACATCATGCATTTAATCAAGTTCATTAATCCATTCATCAAATAAATCAAGACTATTTGATTTATATCTAAGGCCATCCATTTAAATTGAATAAATTAACTTTATTTAATTTAAGCCTATCATTATCACTCTTTGATTAAATAAATCAAACCTTTATTTAATTAAAGCTGAAATCATCTTTCATCTCCCTTTGATTTAGTTTCAATCCCTAAATCAAAATTCAAATGGGTCAAATCACCTAAATCCCTCACTAAATTAATCTAATCCTGATTAGTCTAATCTAATCACCCATCACATCCTCTAGCTTTTCCCACTTGCACAAATAAATCAATGGACTCATTCATTAAAATCCACATTTTCCCTCAACAAGGAATCTTTGGAGAATATTCCCTCAAGTTTGAATTTCAAAACAAGTTGAATTGTCCCTTCCAACATGGCATTAACTCCCCTCTTACATGTCCCCCACTTGGCATTTAAGTCCCTTTTCTCCCTCCAACAAGCCAAATTTGAATTTGAAAAGGCCAACTAATCTCATTTATTGGCACATTGACCAAAACTTGCACATTCCTCAACCATTCACATGTTGACAATTGGCACTTGCCCATTGGTTGAATCTTTGTCCAACATTGCTCTCTTTTGGGAATTCTTTCAACTTGAGATTCTATAAATAGAAGGCTCATTCTTCATTTCTAAACATCCACAATCTTATGCAAAGTTACTCTCTTCAATTGAGAACTAATTTTTCCCACTTGATAGCATCTTCAACAATCCTCATCATTTGAGTTTTTCAAGGATTGGGAAAGAGTCATTTCTCACAAGTGACACCAATCCACTATGGAATAGGTGTGCATCATGTCTCTTTCATGCTTCTAAGTAGTTTTGTTTTGTTATCTTGTTTGAGAGGCATCATGCATTATTTCATAGGAGTATTTAGTGAGTTTGCATGAACTAACCCATTAAATAGAGTTTAGGTTGTGTGCAAATTTGTAGGGTGCTCACATATGGCACTAGAAGGAGGGCTCATGGATTTTCTTTTTTTCACATCTGCTATGCATTAGCTTACTTCTAAGTTTTTATTAGCATAGAATTTATGAAAGTTTCTACAACCTCTCTAATAAATCTATTTTAGGTAGATTCAACTTATATTTCTTTGAAAAATTCTTTCACATAGATTGCATGCCTTGTGTATGCTTTTCTTTTTAGAGGCTCGTACCTTAAGTAGAGTTATCTTAATCTGTCTAGTATCTTTCATTGGTAGCATTCTAATGTGAGATAGTAAGTTATTTGAAAATAGAAAACATATATTCTAAAAGTACATTCTAAATCGTATGTTCTTGTTTTCTATCTTCTCTATGCATATGCATATTTTTCCATCCTCAAGGTGTAACTAAATTAAGAATCTGAGTAACATTCTTATGTGACATTATGGTGTCTTGTCTTTGTCGAATGTTAGAACATTTCGAGCAAGCTCCCATAAAAAAAAATTGTTTTAACTCTTGGATCTCTTGTCTCTATGAATGAAAAATAGCTTTCAAATTTTTTTTGTCATATTTTGATGTTATGTGTATCTCTTCTTTAAAATTTGTTGATGTCTACTTGTAAGTTTTCTTCATGAGACAAACTACTTTTTGTCACACACAGTCACCAAAGGTCTCTTTTTCTTTGATCGATCTAACAATAAGATGTTAGAGACTCTCATGTTTTTTTTATATGTAGCACATAGCTCAAGCATCAGAAGCTACGATATTTTTTGATCCATTAATGTGTTCACATGTTTTTGGCAGGGAAGTGCATTTTAGTAGATTGACAGTAAAAATATGATCACCTAACTATAAGTCAACATTTTAAAACCATAAATGTTACCTAGTTGTGTGCATGTGGATATTTGAGTTGGATATTTGTGGATGTAGGAAGTCAAGCTATAAGCAAAACCATTTATAAACTTTAATTTTCCTTTTAAATAGACAACTTTTCAAGTTTATAGATTCTCTTAAAGTTGTTGTCTTATCTACTATCATTTGTTGGATATTTCTTGACTTACTAAGATTGTGGGTTAAAAAAAAAAAATTATTTATAACATCGGTAGCTAGAATTCTTTTATCATAGCTAGAATGAGTGGCTGGTTATATTCTCCTAGACTGTTGCTCACCAAATTGGAGAGGTAAAAGGCATTTCTTTTTCCAAGATGCCGCTAGAATAATTCCTTAGCCTTTTTCCCATGGTGGAAGCATAAAAATGGCATACAAACTATTTTAGAAACATCCATAAAGCAGTGAAAATCTCTGCACCACCGATCACTTCTCATTCATTGTTTGAGTCTAGTCTTGAATTTGGAAAATGCCCTATTGCACATTTATGCACATTTTCATAAAGATTTTTTATGTCAGATATTTTATCTTTATTTCCACCCTTCGTCAGTACTTCTTAAATATGATGGTCTGCATATGGGTGAGCTGTAAATCACTCCTTTGGATTTCATTCAAAGATCAAACACATGTTGTATTTGATAAACATGATGAGAGGGATCAGATAGTAAATGGAGCCGTGGTCACTTACATGCAAGGAATAAATGTCTTATATCTTGAAAGTTGTCTAAAGATAGGTGGGCGTTAGTGTTATTGAAGGTGGCTTCCCATTAATTGTTTGCTTCTTAGTCAATCTAAATTGTTGTTTTGAATTTTAATCTGACAGATTTATTGGCTTAGGTAGACAAGAGGGAGCCCGTGTAGCACATCATCTACCTGAGATTTCATTCTAAACTACTTGATTACGCATAATCAATGAAGCCAAATCTGGTCATCTGGAGGTTGACCATGAAATACCCTATATCTGGGAACTAGAGCACTGTATGTCCTTTCTCTAATAGACTCCATCTCTAGTAAATATGATTCAAAAATTATGTTTGTTTGACTATGAATAAGGTGGTTGAGAGCGCCCTTGAGAATCATATTTTTCTGCTAGGAAACATATTAAACACTACTTCATATCAATGCCACGAATCAATTATGCTTTCTTTTCTAAATGAGCTGGTGAAGTCTATTGTTGAGATACATTACGATTTGATACATGATTGTTATATTTTTAACAAAGAGGTTGAATGCTCATTATAATCTGATTGTGCGTTCCTAAAATTTCATTTCGAATGTAAGAATTTTGTTTGATTGCTCATTGCGCTTGAATTTTTTTTTTTTTCATTTGATAAAAATCTCTGGTCTCTCAATTCACTTTTGTTGGGCCTTGAATGGTGTTTCTATATTAAATTTGAATGATACTTATGAGTTAAGGTTTGGATGATATTTCTAAATTGGGCAACTTAAATCCACTCACCTGTTCCACTAACTTTGGAGTTTTGGTTTCAAAACCCTTATCCTGATGTTTAGTCTTACATATGTCAATCTAAAGAGTGGATTTGAACATTGTAGCCTTTCTATGGATGGGAGTTTTATTTAAAATTTATCTAGGTGGCATAGGTTTCCAAATATGTCAGGTACAAATTCATTCAATAGAGCTTGCATATAATCTGATTGCAATTTGTTTTTCTTTTGTGCGTTAATTTTGATTACAATTATTGTGCTGCCTATTTATGAAAAGGAGGATCTAAGTTTGATTTGATTGGCTTTTAATATTCAATTGAAACCATCCAAAAAAATTTGTTAAATCGATGTGATACCATTAATGAGCAAGTTGCTACTATCTTTTTTATAAAAAAGATTGCATGCTATCTTGTTCATTATTAGTGTGATCACAATTCAAATCTGTTTGGTGTCATGTAAGCCATTAAAGAGTCCCTATTTGGTGTCACCACATCTTATCTCTACCATTATTTCCAACATTAAACAAATGAATTAAGGGGACTTTTTTTTTGGAATCCGTTCCAATAGGTCATGAGAATAGGCAAGTTCCTTTCAGTGTGGAAATAAATTTTGTTATGGTGTCATTGTGAAAAGATTTTTTTGAAGTTTCAATGTTTTATCACTAATATTTTATTTATAATGGTTATGGTACGATGGATACAAGAAGCAACAAAAAGGTAAAGGTTGACATTGGAATCAAGTGTTGGAGTTGAGCAAAAATGAAAGCAAGATCAAAGTTAAGGATTTGTGCATTGAAACTTAAAATTCATAAAGCATTTTTAAATTCTTTGAGCTTCTGTCGCATGCTTAAATTTTTTGTTTTAGACTAACTCATTTATTTATTGGGCTCTAAAACAAACATTGCAAAAGCTTTCAATTTTCATTGAAAAGGGATTAAAATGAACTTTAGGGAAATTGACTAGATTTCGTTTGAGGTTAACAATTGAACAGGATAACTTTCAAATCTCATTTTGGTGCTTTAAAATGAATCAAAATCATTGATTTGTGGACTTAAAATGAACATGTGCTACTTTGTTCTTGTGATTGCTTACTTAAACTAACATCATCGAAAAGGATGTATGCGCTTCTCTCGTGCTTCACAACTATCTTGAGAATCAAAAGGCCTTTTTGATGATCTTAGGTTGAGATAAAGTGATCACCTCCACACTTCTTTTTGGGTTTAAAATTGAACAAAACACTTTGAGAGTGTGAGTAAACCTATTGCATGTGTTTCCATTTGTTTCTAAATGAAGGTTGATCAAACTATGAATATGTTTACTCAATTTTTTTTATCTTAGAGGGCCTACCTTGGGGAAAAAGTACTCACCCAAGGGAACAACTCAACCGGTAACACTCTAAAGCCAAGAGTATTTCCAAATGGGATATAAATGTGGGTACTGGAGTAAACGCCAGTATCATGCGGTTGAGTCTGACGAGAAGGGCAAAAATGGTCTCTCGTAATGTTGGTTCAACTCCTACAAACAGAAAGTTCAAATTAAAACCCTTGTTTTAGAAATGCCAAAATCCCTATCTATTTGTTGGTGCAAGAATGGTTGTTCTAAAGCCGCCCCACACTTTTACGGTCTTTAGTAGAAATGGAAAGCATTCCATGGGAGTTTCATGGGTGTTGATGCTTGGCTGCCCCGTATAAACTGTGAGTGTCATGGAGGGGAGCCAGTGGGGTCAAGCATCTAACCATTCACTAAAGATAAGCATAGATGGACTTGTCCAAGTGGGGACTCAACAAATATTTTCTTTCATATCCATAAGGTTGTGCTTATTCTTGGTTACAAAATGCTTTGCTTGTTCAAAAATGTTTTGGAAAGAAACACTTAACATCATCATCAAAATTTCAAACCCTTTAGAAGGAAAATACAATTGACCAAATTCATGTGTTATTGCTTACCCTTGGGATTTTATCCTTAGAGGTTTCTAAACATTTGGATTTTCATCTCAATTTACCTATTAAAGTTAAACTATAGGTAACCCTTGCCTTAATTTCATCAAAGTTTCACATAATGTAGCTTGTGAAATGAGAAGTTGAGACATTGGACATCTAGTTTAAAAACTAATCAAGAAGTGTTTGTGGTAAAAATAATTCATTAAGCAAAGATTAAATCAATTGGACCCCACACGTGTGCTTGTGTATCTTTTTATCATATGGTTTTCATACAAACATTGGTATTTTTGTTTTGAACTACTCTTAGAGAAACACATGTTCTTCACTATCTTGGTCTTGTAAACAAGGTTCTCCTTAGGTTCATTTAGGATAAAATCAAAAACTTCATTCATCAAAATATTTATCATATCCATGTCAAAAAAAACTTTAGAGCTTTGGAAACATCATTATCTAGACTTGGGTACATCCCTAAACCAAATAAAAATCATATGTTTAGTTAGGTGTGTATGGATGAATCCTTCCTCACATACTTAGTTAAATTATCACTTCTTTCAACAAGTTCATCCTAAGATCACATCTAACATCTTTGGGTTTACAAGTTCATTATCCAATCAAAACAATCCAAATCAAATCCTAAAGTCTAGCATTGATCCAAAGTCCCTGAATGTTCAATACTCATATCATTCACCCCTTTCATCCTTCATCTCATCATTGGTCCTAAATACCTTAGGGATCACTTTTGCAACAAGGTCAAAACACAAGAAGGACATGGAATATAAACTTGATCCATACATCATGAGCAGTCTAAACCAACCAAACTATCAAAGCCTTATAATGCCAATTGATTGTCAACACTCACATTTATACAATTTGTACATGGGATCATTATCTCCTACAAACCTCGATGGTACAAAAAATGTGAGTATACCCAGTCAAAATTTTGGAACACCTTTTCTGATGATAGATTTAAATCCAAGTCCAAACCTACAGATCTATCAACCAAACAATAAATGCATGAGTCTTCGAATGAACAACATCATCCCACCAAATCCATATATGAAAAATGTGAATATACCAAGTACAAGTTTTCTAAACATGAAAATTTCAAATCCACACTTGGAAAACTTTGGGATAGATATGTTTACAAATGTTGTTCAAATTCCAAACAAGATGTTAACGATTCCAAGAGAAGGTAACACCATCCAAAATCAAAGTTACCTAAATCAAGACAACATTCAATTTCAACCTATAATGACAAATATGAACACCAGGGTAGGTGCATGAAGTTGGTTGCACTTTTGTGGCCAAATGGGAAAAAAATGGGGAAACACATAACGCGCTAGCGCGTTATGTGCTTTGAAAAGGAAAAAAAAAGTGAAATGTGTATCATTTGATTTTCACTATTTCTCAACTCTACCTGCAGCCAAAAACCCTCATTTTTGTTGGAATTATGTCTCAATCAATATAGGCTAAAACCTCAATTGGAGCCAAGTCGGTATGACATCCATCATGTCTAGCTGACTAGCAGATTGGTAGCATCATGTTTTGTACAAGTCGCTATGACAGAGTTTTTGTCTTGCTGAATGCTTTCACTCTGGAGCTATCGCTGTGACATAGTGTATTCACTATGACCTCTTAGTGCTCGGGAGACCTCTAGCCGACAGACCATTCAATCGTGTATCGGGGAGACTCATGGCAACCATGGGCTTCAGGGTAGCTTATAGCGGCTCGGTGAGAAGTCCCAATGAAGTGTTAATGTCTTACTAACATCCTATGTATTGAAGTCTTCAGGATAACTAAGAGTTTTCGCTAAGAAGTCTCAGTAAAGTGTTAATGTCTCCCAACAAGAATACTATTGATGTATTCGTGGTAACATAAAGATCCCAGTGTGAGGTCTTAGCGAACAGTGAAGGTCACGCCGACGGGGACACATCCAAACGTTCATTAGAGTAACTCAAAGTGGTTGAGGAAAGGTCTTGGTGAGAGTGTTAAGTCTTTCCAATAGCCGATGGCTATTGGGCTAACCCAAATGGTTCAAGAAGAAGTCTTGGTGAATGATGTATGTCTTGACGATGATGAGGGTTCTTTGGCACAGGTCTTGGCGAATGGTGGACATCGGTGTAACAATATGTGTTTGGTATGTTCTCTCGAAAAAAGATGTAAGTCTTGCAAACTATTCAATGGAGCCTGATATGACTTGTGAATTCAGTATAACCTTTGGTTGCTCGCTATGATCTCCTGGTGAAAGCGATAGGTTTGGATGACTGGTTGGTGTTTTGGTGCAACATTGAAAGCTTGATGGAACGTCTTGGCGATATCAGTTACTTTTGGCGACATTGATATGAAGGTTATGTGGCATCGGCGAGACACTGTTAGTGTCTCACCGAGATGCCAACATAGTGCGTATTCTGTCGACTGAGTAAGACCATCCTATGTGGAGTCTCATGGACCAATAGGAGAAGTAAAATCTGAACAGTTGGAAGACAATCGGTTGTGACAGTTCTGTGAGGAAGTTTGACAGATAGGGAATGCCATGGTTATACTCTGTGATTGCATATTGTGATCAGTTGGTTGTTTGTTTCGAAGGTTGAATCGACAGATTGTTGAGTGATCATATTAGTGGATGAATTCTATTTTGTAGACTATAATGTGAAGGTTCCTTAAACAAATTGTACATGGTGAATGCTATTGTAAATAGACATAAAAAAGATAAGTCTGAAACTTGTATGTAAACTTTATTACTGTAATAGAAAGTGACTTCTCTTGGTGTGGTGGGTTTTTCTCTCGTAAGGGTTTTCCCACGTATATCTAGTGTTCTTGTGTGATTATCAAATACTCTATTTCTATTATATGCTTCCTAGTGCATCTTAATTGAACTATAATTATAAATTTTAAAGTGTATCTACATTCTTCCTTGAGGTATTGACATTAGGAGAATTGTTTCCACATGTAATTTTCCTTACAAGTGGTATCAGAGCCTAGCCAGTTGTGTTATCCTTGTGGGTACATTGGGTTTTTTGAGTCAGTTCTGTTTAGTGGGAGTCTTGTAGAAAATTGTTATTTCTAATTACAGGTGAGATGGCTAGTACATCTGGAAAGTTTGAAATAGAGAAATTCAATGGCAGTAACTTTGAGTTGTGGAAACTCAAGATGGAGGATCTTCTAGTTGATCATGATCTTTGGATTGTTGTGGCTAGAGTGAAACCTACAGGCATGAAGCAAGAAGATTGGGACCTTGTAGATAGGAAATCTAAGGGGCTGATAAGGCTTTGTTTGGTAGACTCAGTGCTTCTAAATGTGCATGAGGAGAAGAATTCCTCTTCTTTGTGGAAGAGATTGGCGTCTATTTATCAGGGGAAATCCTTTGTGAATAAACTATTCCTGAGGAAGAAGTTGTATTATTTGAGAATTCAGGAAGGAGGGTCTGTGGCTGATCATTTGAACACATTTAATATGTTGATTGCTCAATTGACATTTTTTGGTGTGAAGATTGAAGAAGAGGATCATTGTATGCTATTGTTGTGTTCTTTTCTAGACTCATGGGATCATCTGGTGATGGATATTGGGAGTACAACATCAAATTTCAAAATGGAAGATGTTGTTGCATCTTTGCTGTCAGAAGAGATGAGAAGGAAATCTTCTGAGATGGCGAAGGAAGCTCTTGTTGTCAGAGGAAGACTGAAAGAGAAAGGCAAGAAGAAGGACAAGAAATCAAAATCGAAATAAGAGGGGAGATCAAAGTCTCCTAGCAAGAAGTCTAAGGTGAAGTGTTGGAACTATGGGTAACCTAGTCATGTCTGAAAGGATTGTAAAGAGGATAAAAAGAAGAAGAAGGGCTCTTCCAATAATGGTTCTTCTCATAGTGATGGTGACCCCTTCATTGCAGCCTTGGCTACTCAGGCATCAGATGATGTCTGGCTGATTGATTTTGGAGCATCTTTCCACCTGACATCTCACAGAGAATGGTTCACGAAGTATGAAGACTACAATTGTGGAAAGTTGTACCTGGCAAGTGATTCAACTTTGGAGATAGTTGGCCGTGGAAGAGTCAGAATACAATTTTCTGATGGCAGAGTAAAGGGAATTAATAATGTTATGTACATACCAAGTCTTGCTCGAAATCTATTGTCTATAAGTATGCTGAATGATATTGGAGTACAAGTTATGTTCTCTGGAAATGGCTACAAGATGACTAGAGGTTCAATGGTGCTGGCTAGAGGTGCTTGAATTGGTGCCCTGTACAAGCTGGATGGACAGGCTGTTCAATGTAACAGTGTCTCTGGAAAGTCACTGAAAGCTACTTGTGGAGGTAAAGAGGGAAATATCCCTAATTATGTAAACTCTATGGAATTAAAACTTCCTGCACAGAAGATTATGCTTTGGCATCATAGGTTAGGCCACATAGGAGAAAATGGTCTTAAAACCTTGAAGAATAAAAACCTAGTTGAGGGGCTCAAAGACTGTAATCGTGAATTTGAATTTTGTGAACACTGTATATATGGAAAGCAACACCATGTTTCATTTTATTCCAGTCCTCATAAATCTTCTGGTTTGTTAGATTATATTCATTCAGATGTGTTTGGTCCAGTGAATGTTCCTTCTTTTTCTAAGTCAAGATACTACATGTCATTCATTGATGATTATTCAAGAAGAGCATTTGTATATTTTCTGAAGAGTAAATCAGAAGTATTCAGTCAGTTTAAAGATTTTAAAAATCTTGTTGAAAATCAGACTAGTAGAGAAATAAAATGCTTAAGGATTGATAATGGCGGCGAATTCTATTCTGATGAATTTGAAAGATACTGTAAAGACCGTGGAATTAAAAGACACAAGACTACACCTTATACTCCACAACAAAATGGAGTTGTAGAAAGGTTCAATAGGACAGTGATGGAGAGAGCACGAAGTATGCTCAGTAGTGTTGGCTTGGAGGAGAATTTTTGGACTGAGGCTGTATCTACTGCATGTTATCTAATTAATCATTCTCCAAATTATTCTTTAGTTGAGAGAACACCTTTGGAAGCGCGGCCTAGTAAGAAGCCCTCACTTAGACATGTTCGTGTGTTTGGCTGTGAGGCATATGCTCATGTGCTGGATGTGAAAAGATCTAAATTGGGGAACAAGGTTGTCAAATGTATTTTTATTGGCTATAGCACTGCCATAAAGGGATACAAGCTTTAGAATCTTGATATAGAGAAAGAGGAATTGAGAATTCAAAATGTACCTGAAACTGAGGAGAGCTCAAGCAACTCTGAAAGTTATGAAGAAGAAGAACCTCAGCCTCAGCAAGTGAGGAGGTCAACCCATGAAAGAAAACAACCAGATAGGTATGGGTTCTCTTTAATTGATTCTACTTGTGCCTATGCTTTAATTTCTAGCAGTGATGAGCCTGGGACTATGAAGGAGGCATTTAAAATGTTTGATTCAGATTCTTGGTTGGAAGCCATGGAAGAAGAGATGGCGTCATTACATAAGAACGAAACTTGGAGTCTGGTGCCCTTACCTAAAGGCAGAAAGGATGTTGGCTGCAAATGGGTATTTAAAAAAAAGATTGGTCTGGATGGTAGTGCATAAAAGTACAAGGCGAGATTGGTTGCAAAGGGTTATTCCTAGGTAGAGGGAATTGATTATGGGGAAATATTTTCTCCTGTAGCAAAACTAACATCTATCAAATTTCTATTGTCACTTGTAGCAATGTATGACTTAGAGGTTGAACAGATGGATGTGAAGACAATGTTTCTTCATGGTGATCTTGAAGAAGAAATCTATATGTCCCAGCCTAAGCACTTTGTTGAAAAAGGTAAAGAAAAACTGGTATGCAAATTAAAGAAGTCTCTGTATGGGTTAAAGCAGTTATCTAGAATGTGGTACCAAAAATTTGATAATTTTGTATTGTCTTTGGGATTTGTGAGATCAAAATTTGATCACTGCATATATTATAAAGCTAAAAGTGATCAAGTACTTGTTATTGCTCTCTATATTGATGATATGTTGTTCATAGGCAATGGTAAGCTAATGATTTCTAATCTTAAGTCTTAGTTGTTTGCTAAGTTCGAAATGAAAGATCTTGGTGCAACAAGGTATATTCTGGGGATGGAGATATCCAGGGATAGGAAGAATAGAAAGCTTTGGCTCAGTCAGAGTAAGTATGTTAGGATTGTTCTTGAGAGATTTTGTATGAATGATTGCAAACAACTAGTGGTTCCAGTCATGTAGGGAACAAAGCTATCTATTGAGGACTGTCCAAAATCTCCTACTAAGATGGAGGACATGACCAGTGTACCCTATGCTAGTGCAGTTGGCTGTCTCATGTATGCGATGGCCTGTACAAGGCCAGACATTGCCCAAGCAGTGGGAGTTCTTAGTCGATTTATGGCTAATCCACGAAGAACGCATTGGGATGCTATGAAGAGAGTGGTTAGGTATTTGAAGGGAACTTCAGATTTTTCTTTGTGTTACTATGGGAATTCGGTTGAATCATAGAGGACTCTCAACATTCGTGGCTATGTAGATTTTGATTGGGTAGGGGACATGACAATAGGAGGTCCACTAGTGGATACATTTTCATGTTGAATGGTGATGCAGTGAGTTGGATGAGCAAGCAACAAGTTGTAGTCACTTTTTCCACTATGAAGGTTGAATACATGGAAGCTACTCATGCTTGTAAAGAAGTAGTTTGGTTGAAATGTTTGTGTTCTAACATTGGTTTTGATGTAGGGGAGATAACTATTTTCTATGATAGTCAGAGTGCAATTTTTCTGGAAAAGAACCCTACTTTCCATGCTAGGATGAAACATATTGATGTATAGTACCACTTTGTACGAGATATGGTGGAGGATGGAAAGGTCAGTTTGGAAAAGGTTGATACTTTGGAGAATGTTGTAGATTCAGTGACGAAGCCAGTGAGCACATACAAGTTTAGGTGGTGTGCCAGTTCAATGGGCCTTAGTGCCCATGATTTTCAATAAGTTATGTTGTGCTCTGGAGGTGCCTGTATGATCTTCATCAAGTGGGAGATTCTTGGAATTATGCCTCAATCAATACAAGCTAAAACCTCCATTGGAGCCAAGTTCGTATGACATCTATCATGTCAGGCCGACTAGCATATTAGTAGCATCATGTTTTGTACAGGTCATTGTGACCGAGTTTCTGTCTTGCTGAATGGTTTCACTGTAGAGCTATCGCTGTGAGATAGTGTATTTGCTATGACCTCTTAGCGCTCTGGAGACCTCTGGCCAATAGGCCATTCAATCGTGTATCAGGGAGACTCATGGCAACCACGGGCTTTGGGATAGCTTATAGTAGCTCGGTGAGAAGTCCTAGTGAAGTGTTAATGTCTTACCAACAGCGTATGTATTGAAGTATTTAGGGTAACTAAGAGTTCTCGCTAAGAAGTCTCAGCGAAGTGTTAATGTCTCACCAACAGGAATACTATTGATGTCTTCGTGGTAACATAAAGATCCCAGTGTGAGGTCTTAGCGAATAGTGAAGGTCACGTAGACAGGGACACATCCAAATGTTCATCAGAGTAACTCAAAGCGGTTGAGGAAAGGTCTTGGCAAGAGTGTTAATTCTTGCCGATAGCCAATGGCTATCGGGGTAACCCAAATGGTTCGGGAAGAAGTCCTGGTGAACGATGTATGCCTCACCGATGATGAGGGTTCTTTGACATAGGTCTTGGCGAATGGTGGACATCGATGTAACAATATGTGTTTACTATGTTCTCTCAGCGAAAGATGTAAGTCTTTTTGACTATTCAATGGAGCCTAATATGACTTGTGACTTTGGTATAACCTTTGGTGGCTCGCTATGATCTCTTGGTGAGAGTGATAGGTCTGGGCGACTACTTGGTGTTTCGGTGCAACACTAAAATCTTGATGGAATGTCTTGGTGATATCGGTTACTCTTGGCAACATCGATATGAAGGATATGTGGCATCAGCGAGACACTGTTAGTGTCTCACCGAGATGCCAACACAGTGCAAATTTTGTTGACCGAGTAAGACCGTCCTATGTGGAGTCTCATGGACCAATAGGAGAAGTCGAATCTGAATAGTTGGAAGACAATCAGTTATGACGGTTCTGTGAGGAAGTTCGATAGTCAAGGAATGCCATGGTTATACTCTATGATTGCATATTGTGATCAGTTGGTTGGTTGGTTCGAAGGTTGAATCGATAGATTGTTGAGTGATCATATCAGTGGATGAATTCTATTCTATAGACTATAACGTGAAGGTTCCTGAAACAAATTGTACATGGTGAATGCTGCTATAAATAGACATCAGAAAGATAAGTCTGAAACTTGTATGTAAACTTTATTGCTATAATAGAAAGTGACTTCTCTTGGTGTGGTGGGTTTTTCTCCCATAAGGGTTTTCCCATGTATATCTGGTGTTCTTGTGTGATTGTTAAATACTTTGTTTCTATTATCTGCTTCCTATTGCATCTTAATTGGACTGGAATTATAAATTTTAAAGTGTATCTGCATTCTTCCCTGAAGTATTGATGTTAGGAGAATTATTTTTGCATCTAATTTTCCTTACAATTTTCATGCTCTCATTCTAGGAGGAAGGACTTCTACAAATTTCATCAAGAATAGTTGGATTTTATCTACAAATATGGTGCCATGATGATGAAGAGATGTAGGAGGTAAATATTGTTTACTATTTGTTTTGAATTTGTTAGTTTGAAATTGATTTTTTTTGTTTTAGGTTAGATTTGATTTTTTTTTTAATCTGTAGGAAATCCTACAAATCCTCAACAAGAAGAGGAGGTAAATCCTCAACAGTGAAATCCTAAACAAAATCAACCGCAACAACAAAATCAACCTTTCCCACCATTCTCTCATTTCCCTCTTGGCACTCAAGAAAATTTGAGGAGTGAAATTGAGAACAATAGAAAACAACTTGAGGATCTTATCAATAGGTTGAGTGATCCAAATGCTTACACCATAGAAAGAATACTTCTAGCAAATTCATTGAAAGACATGTTAAAAAATGTAGATGCAATCACCCAACAAATATATGGATGGCAAGATAGGAGGCAGACAACTAGGGCATATTATGTAGACAAATTATCATATAAACAAGTAAGAGATTTAAAAATTACTAAAGGTGATTTGTGATTTCTATTCACTGACCCTAAACCAAGTCAAAATCTTACCCTCAATGCAAAGAGGTTTCCTATTCATTGGTGCCACCACCAAGAGATTAAGAACTGTTTTTATGAAAGATGGTATATGGTCTTTGATTACCCACCATGCAATAATTGTGAAGTCCCCCAATATTTTCTTAGAAAACTATATAGTGAGTTTGTATTGAAACAAATCCCAAATTATTTTGATATGAGGGAGTTCCAGGGAGAGGTGGGGGCCAGCTCAGGATAGGCTTGGTGCATAGCTGGATCCTATGCGGCAAGGGAGACGACCTCTCGCTAGGCTGCTTCGTGAGAAGATTGTGATGCCTGCCATTGCGAAGGAGAGTGCTGACATAGAGACATTGCAGGCGATCACAAATTTGACCCAGAGTGTCATCCATCACACTAGCCCTATTGTACAGCGCCATCTAGGAGAGTCTTCAAGTGGTGGCCTTCGAACCCATGTGTGTCAATCTTATGGGGAAACTTGTTCATATGAACCTACCGACACTCAAGAGGGTGCTACGTAGGATTCATATGCTACTACCCCTCTTGATCCATATGCATCTATAGGGATGGAGAGGACGAATGACATTTTGCATGATCCATATGGCATTGACACTCAAGTAAAATTCAGCATGTTCATTGAATTTAATTTATTAAATTTCGATTGTGAAATGCAAGATTAACTAATTTAGTTTTATTATTTTAATAAAATTGTAGGGTCACAGTGTAGAGACTGGATACACCAATCATCCACCTACTTATTTTTGCAGTACACCTATTGGTGGGGTATGTAAAGTTAGTAAACAATTATAAATTTATTACATGTGTTAATAGCATTGTTTTACGAATGGTATTGTAATATGTGATTTTGGATGTTGAATAGGGTATTGTTGTAGGTTTCAAGGAAACACCTCCGAGTGCCAGTAGATTTGATCAAACATTCATGGAGGTAATATAGAATTTAAAGAGAACTGAAGTAATGAATTCTAAGTTTAATAGATTTGTGTAGTTTATATTCATATTGTTGACCTTAGGTTGCATTACACAGATCATTCAAAATCAAAGCATTACTTCAAATTTGATAACTAATAATCAGAAATATATTTGTTTAATACTTGTACTCAAAATTTTGTTCATTAGATCTCATACATTATAAGTTATCACATGGATGGCTATTGTAACCTTTTTGTGATTGAATAATTTGTTGTTTTATTTTTAGATGTTGGTGACAGAAACACCACCAAATGTTACGAGGGCAATGGATATTGGTGTTTCCTCCGCTATACAATCCTCGATGGCTCTGATAGGGGAGGTATGAGGCAAATTACTAAATTTCCATTTACATTCATTGTTATAGATGAACTAGTTCTAGTGAAAATCAAACCATTATTGATTCATAGTTTAATTTCTATTCGGATGGTTTATA
>VDFB02168118.1:26085134-26227090 GCA_007258455.2 Sequoia sempervirens
TGATGTTGGTTAGGTATTAATTCAAGAAAATGTAAAGTTGTTTCTAGTTCCAAGCAATTTTCCTATTGGATGTTCACCATTCTATTTAGCAATGCATCCAAGTAATGTTCTATCTGATTTTGATGATATTGGGTGTCTGGTCAAGTTTAATGAAATTTCTCAAGCTAATAAGCTTCTTTTGAAAGCTATGCTACAAGATGTGCAGAGAGATCACCCAAATGTCTCAATTGTATATACATATTATTACTCAACTGCAATGAAATTTTTATGAAATCCTAAGAAGTATTGTGAGCCATATTTTTGCATGATATTTGTTGTTTCTTGAAAACATTTCTAAATAATATCTATGATCAGGAATTTACCGAAGAGTATTGGATTTTGATATTGCGGGATTGCAGAAAAAATATTTTGAGGGTATGTTGTTGAAAGGGTGGAAGTATAATTACTCCCCACCTTCTAGTTTTAATTGAGTGCTACACTATGTCCTAACCTAAACAATATTTTAACTGGGATGGTATTCATCTTAAAATGATTGTTTATAGAGACATAATTGATGTAGATTGATGGCAAGTTCACAATTCCACCATTAAATTTGGTAAACAAGAACTGTAAAAGTCAAAAAAGAATCTAGTTTCCTTGGTAAAAAAAATTATGATTCATAAAAAATAAAACAGTTCAAAAGATCATTACTTTATGAAGCATCCCCACACCTCTTGTGAAGGCTATCCTAACCTCTCAATTCTTGTATCTGTTCTTACAATTTTAGAATAAGAAAAGGCTAATCAAAACCCTTGAATTCTTACAATGATTGTTATTCTCTTTAATAAGAGTTTTTATATCATTGGGTTTATCCCTTTTTATGAGTTTGTGCTGGTGTTAGATTGGCATATGCACTATACTAGTTGTTTTCATATTATATGCTTGATGTAAGGAATGAGTTTATGGTTCTTTTGTCACTACAATAGTTTTATTTATTTTTAAATCTGAACCTAATCCTGGCATATGTAACCCACTTACATGTAATCAAGTCCAAATGATTAAAAGCTTAGGAAGAACTAGATGGTGCATTACAGTGGTATCCTAGTCATTAAAGAAAGATATGATGTTTGATTTGTCTCTATTATTTTTTGTTTCTTTGGTTGAAATGGGGTTGTAAAGATACCTAAATAATTGTGAAATCTAATATAATATTATATATTATTATAGATAAATTAAATATATTTAAACTAATTAAAAATATTAGGAATTGATAGTTGAAATATTTTTTGATATTAAATATTAGAGATAGGTGTTCCAAATTTTAAAATCAATGATGGGTATAGATATTGGTCAAACATTATTATAGTTGATTCACATGCACAATAAATTTGGGACAAAATGTAGATATATAAAGTGTATACTTAGTATTTTCTCCCTCTCATCTTGTAGTCACATTTTCCTTGTCAATATATATAACTATAGTGTGTAATTTTAGTGTTTTGACATCCAATTTAGTGAACTTAGCCTTAAGCCTTTCCTTTAGCCAATTATCCCTTGTGGTCTAGACTTAGTTCTAGTCTTACCCCTTTCCCTACCTTCAACCTAACTACTATCAAAATTATATCCCCATAAAGAATTGCTTATTCCATTTTGTCTACCTTAATCAATACTTGATTTTAAATTCAATGAGTCAACTCCATTCCAAAATGTCATTGTTGTTGGTTAGCTCAAGTGAAAAAGTTTCAAATTGAACACATAAGATTCCCTATTTAAAAAAAACTCTTATTGGATAATCAATGATCCAGGGGTACATACAAAATCACAAGATGATCTCCTAATTCAAGACCATTAAGAACAATCAAAGAGCACTTTCATATTAAGAGCATACTTGCATTTGATATCACCCATTTTTACATTAATTTATCTTATCATTACCTATCGCGTACAACTATTACAAAGGGCCTAATTAATTCAATGTTGTTTAAATACTACTTTGACTTAACAAAATTTTTTATCCAAAAGAAAAAACACTCAAATTAGACAATAGACAAAGACAAGATCATAGATTTAGATAGGACTACAATTTTTGAGACACAAAACCACAATAATAATCCTATCCAACTAATTTATAAGATTCAAAAATATATGAATTCTAAAGATCCTGAAACTTACAAATAAGATCTAATATATAACTTACAACACTATGCATTAATCCGATTGAAAGAACTAAACAAATTACTAACCCTACCCATTTCTTTTAAATGATTGTGTATCTTATACTTCACTCGACTATTTAAATTAATCTAAATATAATTAATTAACAATCATATTCATTTTCCTAAATTATCATAATTTAGGAGGAGATATTAACACGTGTATGGTTCCATTTTTCTTCCTATTCAAGTATATAATTTGGAGAAGCATAAATCAACTTTTGAATGACCTGCTTTAGTAGACGAAAACTCTGAGATAGAGGGAATTGGCAATTCTTCTGTAATATTTTGTCCAGAGGAAAATGAATTTTGATTAATAACATTAAAATGTTAAATTCAGTAATTCGTATTGAGTGTAAGATCACAAATATTAACATATATTTTTCAATGAAAACATAAAAGGTTTTTATTATATTTTAGGAAGTCCTGAGACGGAGATTATAACCAAGCTCATATATGAACCAAACAAGATAAACGGTAGCAGAGAGAGACAAGACTCATAGTGCAACACTATGAGAATGGCACTGTTACAAAAGGCAACAAACTTGACCAAGAAACTGATTTAAGTGTCGTCAAGGATTTGGGTCCTTTATTTAATCAAAACAAAGTTTGCATACATAAAATCTATTTTTGATCCTCCCTCCCTTACCGAAAACTGAAATCAAATAATAAACATAAGACATGGCCTGTATATTACAATAGTATGGTCTACTATTTTTATATTTTCAAGTCTTCTATGGATGTAACCCTTGACTTATTCACAAGTATACTAAAATTAGATTCAAAATTGAATCCCCTGTTCTCACAGCCAGCTGATAAGCTCATTTAAATTTAACAGAAAAAACAAATGAAACACAGTAATTACTTACAGCTCAATGAATATCAATGAACATATAAAACTAGATTAATCACACAATGAATTTGTGAAAACAAAGTGCTCTGTTTCCTATCAAACATATTCTTGTATTGCAGCTTTTTAAAAAACGAAATACAGAGGGGATAATTTATAAAGATTTAAGATGCAGCCTCAAAAACAGTACGCTGCCCTCTAAAGGAAAAAACAAAAAAAACAGCAGATGTTTTATCCTTATTACAAAGAAAACTAAGCATGCAGTGCATGCTTTATTCAATGAAAGCGGAAAAATAAAGCTTTAAAAGAAACTATTTTAAAACTAAACTGCTAGCTAAAAATAGAAGGATTTTGCCACGCATAGCAGATTTTTCCATGCTGGAAAAACAAGGTTCGTGAGCATCAATTATCTTCATATGTACAGCTTTGGGTATCTGATTCCGCCTCACAATTAGTTTCACCTCTGTCACAAACTGAATCAGATATAGTGGGATTTAATTTAATGGAAGAAGAAGTTTCTGGGGTGAGATCCTGTTGAATGTTCTTCAATAGATTGGACACATCTTGCATAGTGGACCGAGTTTCAAGTGAATCACTTGAACACATCAAACCAAGGTGCACCAATAAAATGAGACATTCTTTTATTTTTTACCATCCCCTTCCATTAACAAGCTTTTATCAACTACCTCAAACGTCCTTTCTGGAAATGCCCTTTTCACCCAATTATACAGATTCAAATCGCCATCAAACATACCATCAGTTGGCTGCCTCCTTGTCAGCATTTCCAATAACAAAATGCCACAGCTATAAACATCTCCCCAAACAGATATCATGCCATTCAATCCATATTCTGCAGTCAAATCAATGATTATAATTGTTTACTCCATTCTAACAAAGGAAATCCATAAAAAAAATTAAAAACATATTTGAGAAACCATGCCTGGTGCGATGTAGCCACTGAGCCTTTTAAATCTATTGTTGAAGTTACTGAATTGGTCGTGATTCTTCCCATCATTCTGGATATGCCAAAATCTAAAACATGAGCTGTCATGTTTTCATCTAGAAGAACATTGCTTGGTTTTATGTCACAATGCACTATCTGCACGAAGCAATCATAGTGAAGATATTCCATGGCATGGGCTATATCTATGGCTATGTTCGGCACTTTTCTAAATCCCAATCTAGAACTGTCTAGATACAAATGCTTCTTTAAACTTCCATTAGAAAAATACTGAAAGATTAAAGCTTTGAAGTGAAGGGTGGAGCATATAGAAATGATACTAGCAAGATTTCGGTTTCAAACCTTCTGCAACACTTTACATTCTGCTCTGAAAATCTTGTCTGATTGCTCATGCATTAAATTGAGAACCTTCACGGCAACATGGGTACCATTAGACAAAAATCCTTTGTACACTGATCCAAAGCTGTTTGTTGCTAGTAGATTGGAGTTGTGAAATTTGTTGGTTGCTGCAAGAAGCTCCTCATATGAGATCCGTGGATGCTCCACCTTCTGAAGGATTTTGTGAATTGTTTTTTGAAAGTCCACTCTTTTATGCAAGTTCCTTATCCATACAACTCCAAAAACTAGACAACAAATTACAAAAACGGCAACAACACCTACTGCTCCTAATTCTTTTATTAGGAATTTGGAATGGATTTTTTCCGTTGGAATGCTGTCTACTAATTCATGGTCTGACTATGGAATTTTTCCTGTTAGATTGTTCTTTGACACGTGGGGTCTCAGATTCCTTATATACACTGGAATTTTTCCTGTTAATTTTTTGTTTGACAGATCCAACCAGTAAAGCCGATGAAGATTCCCTAAAGACTGGAATTTTTCCTGTTAATTTGTTGTTTGACAGATCCAACTTGTAAAGCCCATTCATATTCCCTAAAGCCTCTAGAATTTCGCCTGTCAAAGAATTGTGACTCAGATCCAGAGTACCATTCAACATGCCAAGCTTGCCAATTCCTGATGGAATTCTTCCTGTAAGTTTGTTCCAGTTCAATCTGAGCTGGAGCATGGACTTTCCATTTTGTATATTCAGTGGGATAATTCCTGTTAAATGATTATCGTGTAAATCTAAAGTCTCCAGCTGCTTAAGATTGAAAATTTTTGAGGATATGTTGTCGGATAATAGATTTCTACTCAAATCCACATAAGTCAAATTAGATAAATTCCAGAGCTCGTCTAAAATATTTTCCTCAAACATATTAAATTTAGGCAGCATATGGCTGAAAGGATCTCCCATTTTATTGTTCTTTAGTTCAAGCGACTTGAGTTTAGTACAAATTGCTAGCTGCTCTGGAATTGAGCCGTTTAGAAGGTTGTCATTCATTACTAAGAATGTCAAATTTCGGAAATTTGAAACTGCAGAAGGGATGGTTCCAGAAAGTTTATTAACGGAAAGATCCAGATCCTCCAGATTGCTTAAAGAGAATAATTGGGGAGGAATAAATCCTGTTAATTTATTCTTGCTGAGATCAAGGACTTGCAGGTTGCTCAAAGGAGACAATTGCGGAGAATTAAGTCCTGTCAGTCGATTGTCACTTAGATTAAGGACTCGCAGATTGCTCAAAGAAAACACATGCGAAGGAATAAGCCATGTCAGGTTATTATTGCTTAGATCAAGGGCCCGCATATTGCTCAAAGAAAACAATTGCGAAGGAATAAGCCCTGTCAGGTTATTATCGCTTAGATCAAGGGCTCGCAGATTGCTCAAAGAAAACAATTGCGAAGGAATAAGCCCTGTCAGGTTATTATCGCTTAGATCAAGGGCTCGCAAACTGCTCAAGGAAAGCAATTGAGGAGGAATAGATTCTAAATAGGGAATGCAAGACAGACGCAGAATTGTCAAATTGGCAAAGCACCAAACACTCCCAGGGATTGGTTCCAGGTCGCTGTTACTAACATCAAGAAGTTGAGTAGCTTACACGCATACTGCCAAAAACTGGTTTTAATATAATAATCAGAAAATTTGAGTCCCACAACATCATCACCCCCGTTTTCACTGCAACTTACACCATGCCATTTGCATGGGTCAGAATGATTATCCCAGAGTGCATAATTATCCCAATACAATTTGGAGGAAATTGAATAAATGGAGATATTTTTCATAACTTCAACTTGTGCGATATCGAGAGAGAGTGCAAGAGTAAGAAATGAGAGTGTGGAGAACACAATCAGAAGAGGAGGAGGATGTGTGCAAATATTCCTCATAGCAGAGTGGCGTTGTTCCCCGTTCAAAGATGTGGCTGGGATTCTCTGTGATGCGTGGATTTTCATCATTCAATGAGTGGGTATGTGTAGGCCTCTGCTCGGTTAAGTAAGAAAAAAATAGGAAAAAGGATGGAATTCTGGTAATCGTTAATTGGAATTTTGGTCTTGAACGAAATGTCATATGAAATTCGATGCAGCTTGCGGGTCGATTCATTCCTTTATAAATTTCGATTATGACTATTTTAGAAAATTAAATAAATCTTATCAGATTTGGGTTCACATTCGATGTCGTTTCTACCATTCTTCATTCTCATCGAATTAGTCTAAACTTGAATGATCAAACGTTTGCCACGAGGAAAGTAGATAAATCAATGTAAGCCAGATTTTGGTTATCGAAAAATAGATCTTGAATTCAATGTTTGCCGAAATAAAAGGGTTGAGTTTTATTATATTTCTTTCGAAGACATTTATAATATTTATAATTGGGTTGTTTTTATGTATTAATTAAAATGTGAGATGGTGTATTTTGTATGGAAGTTGATTAATTTTATCTTAATTTGTTATTATTATAATTTATTTTGAAAATTAATTTTATCTTAATTTGTTATTATTATAATTTATTTTGAAAATTTAGATTTGATTCTTATATTTAGTTGTTCATTATTTTGGTATTTCAGATTTTCTATAATTTATAGTAGATTTGAATTTTGAACCCTTTTTTTTTTAAATTTGGACCCATGCTTCTCTCCCTCACTAATAATTATGTGCCAACTAAAAGACAACTTATCCTAAATTACATGCAATGATGGTATATTTAAAGAATAGCCCTAAATTATTTAGAACATCTACAAGGGAGAGTGAGACATAGAGAGGGTGAGAGCGAGGTGGGGACTCTATTTGAGCTCATCTAGGATATGATTGCAAAAAGTTAAAAAATGTTACATCAACATTGTAGTGGAACTTATTTAGCTCCTAAAGTTTCCTTCTGAGTATTTAGGAGGGTTTTATTTACCTAAGTCTAAAACCTTAAGAATTAGTTTGGCATTGTTACCCCTTTTCTTATGTTTTGTAGATGATATACTGTTCTCATTTTCAATTTCTTAAGTATCTTCTTTGAGCCCTTTTATTTGTTCAATAATCGATCCCATTGCCCTAGTAACTTGCTCTCCCATTTAATACTTGTCCTTTAATAAATCACTTAAAGTGCCTTGTCCGAGATATTAAAATGGCCCCATCACCTTCCATGGTGGAATCCATGTGTGGAACCCTTGTTTTATCACATTAATTTGTTTTTTCATGGGATCATTTAAATCTTTTTTTGAAGGCCACAAGGTGACGAAATTACGACATTTGTCTTGAGTGTGTTGGCTATTGTCTTTAGCACAATGTATTTTCACTTCACATGATCTTAATGGGGGGCCACATTTGAAGCTGTGGTTGTCTGTAATATTACCAAACTTGTTGTTCCAAGAACCATTTAATTGTCAAGGTATTTATCCCAGTGATATAAAGGTGGTTATTTTTTATTGCATCATGCGTAGGGTTCTTATCGCATGCTCAAAGTGAATTTTTTCTTCAACTTGCAAAGACATGACTGATTGCTATGCATACAATGAACTATAATTTTTTTAGTAGGTATGGTGCTAGCATCATCAACAAGTTGAGATTTCTCATTTGATTGCATCACTCAAGCTTGTTGCAAGATGAAAAGGAGGCTTTGTCTTGAGCCTACAACAATGCATCCCTTCAACACATGGAGACTATTTAACATGGGCTCAATTTTCTTCTTTATGACTAAAGACAATACACATAGTGGCACCTAAGTCCCATATGTCATGTGATATCGCAAAACAAGTTCATATCATGATTTCTTAAGGCCAGGACAATCTCAAGCCATGATAGTATATAATAGTGATAGTTGTCCTAATCTGAGGCATGTCAAATTGTTCATCCAAACTCTCCTAAGCTTGTGTGGGACCATCAAGGTGACTTTTAAAAGGCTTTTTCACAACAATAAAGATAAAATATTTTAAAATAATGAAAAGGTTGTGATAACTATAGACTTTTCCATGCCAGATGAGAAACAAAGGTTGATATTCGAAATCAAGGAACAATTACCTATGAACACCTTATTCATGCATATGAGATTTAATGGTGTTTTCTGCCGACAGATATCAAGTTCTCTTCAATTTTCAATACAATTTCATTTTTTCAAGTTCTTAGAAGCCTTGCAAAGTGTCTTGTGCGAAGAAGTTGTGGAATTCAAGTTGTTTCAAAATTCAAATAATCCAATCAAGGTTCTCAAAGTAATAAGTGGGTATGTTCAAGTTTTCAACCTATATTGTGCAAATTTTGTGTTCAAAGTTTTTCTCTAGTTTGGTTAGGTTGTGTTATTTTATTAAAGATCAAAAAAAGAAGTCCTAAGTTATGTAAATTTTAGAAAAGAAGTAAAGAACTTTAGTTGCTCTTAAAGCCATATTTTTTTAAAAGAAACCCTAGTTCAAAAAATGGATGGACCATCAGGAAAATTTAAAAGGGGGTTAGATGAAGATATATTATGTCAGCTACCCGGTTCATAAAAAAGACCTATGCTTAGGGAGCTACAATACTTTCTAATGAGATGGCTAATAAGGAAGATGCTGCTAGGCATGCCATCATTTTGGCATAGGCCTAGAATTTGTTCTGATATGGATTCAAGAAATGCCAATCACCTAGAATTTATGGCGCTTAGTCTTTGATGTATTCATAAATGTGGATTTAGTTAGGGAAATTGCAAGGTGATATGACCCCAATGGTAGGACTATATTCAATGACAAGGGTGTGAAATTGGTGAGTTTGGATAGGAACTATATTTGTGAGGTCTTTCACTTGACAAAGAATACATGCATCCCAATTGACCTTCAATCACTCATAAGAGAATATTCAAGGGATAAAGAAATTTTCAAAATCAAATGGTTGCCTCATCATAGAAAAAGATGTTGAAATAGGCAACTAGTAAGGTTTACTCATGATAAAATATAGAGCCTTTCAATTATGAAATTTTTGAATATTGTTTCATCAATACCTACTTTATATTGTGTCAATGTTTGGATATTGATGCAAAAAATAAAATATCAATAGGCTTATTGGTGATGGCTATAGATGTGCAACACAAAGCTTGGAAATTTTTTTTCACTATGATACTTTTATTTTATATAGAATTCATAAAACATTAATGGAAACAAAAAGCGATGAAAATACTTTCATTTTAAGTGGTATTCTCTTATTTGTCACATCATATTATATAGTGGAAAATTGTTTTGGGCTCCCTAATTGCATATAAGGTCCTAGGATGAGAATAGATACATTTTTCCAATCCAAGAGTGGACTTATATATGGGATATGCATTTCATTAAGTCAAATGTGTAATATTTGAAGAGTTATTTCATCATAGAAGTGTTGAGGAATTTAGGATAACTAATTAATTAGATATTGTCTAATAAAGTAAGGAAGTTTTTGAGACCTTTTGATCAATCTCCTAAGCTAGCAATTGACTACAATGGGAGTGATTGGTTATTTCATTTCAATTTTACTGTAATAAGGGTTTATGTTGCACCAGTTATACCTCACATAATGCCAATATCTATGCCAAATACTATCACACCCCATCTTATTGTTACTAAGTTACTTTTACCACCATGGGTAAATAGGATGATGAATGCAATCATGTTTTTGATATGTTTGTTTAATGAATGAAATATTGAAAAATGTATCAAAATTATTTCTTACAAAGAGTAATTATGTTTATATTGATGATGAACAATCAAAGAATATGTATTATGAATATTCTAATTTTTTAAGATGCATATGGATTTATTATGAACTTCTAACTCCCTTGGTGTTGTACTAAGTTGGTTACAAGGATAGGTTCAATCCTCCAAAAGGGATAGGTTCAATCTTACATTCATTTGCATTTCATTTGTATTGAATTATATCTCATTTAGTGTTTCTTGCATTGCATTCAAAATTGCATCTCATTTAGGGTTTAGATTTGCATTGTTTTGCATCTCTCTAAATCTGAAAAAATATAAAAGAAATAAGTCATTGTGCATATCATTTAGATCTCATATATTTTCATTTCAAAAGGTATTATATAGGTCATCATTTTCCTTTCATTTCACTTGCAAATTCTAGAAATTTTTGTCATAAGTGTTATAGTTTGAAACTAGGCTTAGAAAGCACATAAACCAACCTAAAATTTGTAGTTTTCACCTCTTTAAAACCCTAATCTAGGACCCATTCACCTTTACTAGTGAATGAGTCTCTGATCAAGGTTGACCTAAAATTTTTGGCATATGAAAAGCATTGAAAAACACTCAGAAATCAGCAAAAACATTTCAAAAATCCTTATCCAAAACCCATTCACCAGTAAAAGTGAATGAGTCCCTGATTAGGCCTAAAACTACCTTTCACAACATTGAAAACCTTGTCAAGTTTGGCTTTAATAACAGAGTCATTCAGCTAGTGAACTAGCTTGTCTTGACATTTACTTCTTCTGTCATTGTGAATGGATCACCTTCGAGATTTTTTCAGACTTCCAGAGGCCTTAGACAGGGAGATCCTATTTCTCCTATTCTGTTTACAATATTGGCTGAGAGTTTGGGAAGAAATATTTAAAAGCTTATTGATCAAAGATCCCTTGCTGGTTTAAGACCTTCCTCTTCTCTTCTAACTTGTTCCCACCAACAATTTGTTGATGAAACCATTCTCATGGGTAGATCTACTGTGGCTGAAGCTAAGACTTTCAAAAAAAATTTGAATCTCTATGAATCTACTTTTGGGCAAGTTGTTAATAGGGCTAAGAGTTCAATTTTCTTCCTCAATACTCTGGAGCATAGACAATTTAAACTTGCTTAGATTCTTGGATGCCAGATTGAGCCTCTTCTGTGAACCTATCTTGGTTTGCCTCTTTGCTCTAAACCATCAGACTCGTTCTGGATTTCTTTGGTTGAAAAATTCAATAAGAAGTTATCAGGGTGGAAAGGAGCTCTTCTCTGTCAAGCTGGAAAAATCCAGCTCCTTAAGGCTTCTTTGCAAAATCGTCCTGTTTATACTCTCAGTATATTTAAAATTCCTGCTAAATACGCTGAGGCCATTGAAAAAATTTAGAAAAGGTTTCTCTGGTCTGGTGTGGAGGACAAGAAGAGAATGCCACTTGTTGGATGGGATCTAGTTTGTAGACCCAAATCGAGAGGGGACCTAGGCTTAAGGAAAATTAAAGTTCTAAATCTGTCCCTTCTTGCTAAACAGCTTTGGAGAACTCTTACTTTGAATGGAGAATGGCGTGATACCTTAAAAGCCAAATATTTTAATAACTGTGAGTCTTTTAATGAGATCATAAATTCTTCTTTTTTACCTCGTGGGTCTGTTTGCTAGAATGATATGAGTAGAGGTAGAAAATTGTTGGAAAAGGGAATTGGCTAGCTGATTGGAAAAGGAAATTATGTAAGGTTTTGGGAAGACAGGTGGCTTTTTAAAGATCCTTTGATCAAAATTGAGAAATTCAGTAAATGGATGAATGATTATAAAAGGGAATTTGGAGTCTTGGTTAAAGATTACTGGAGGAATGGGGGTTGGGTTGATTTGAAGACCATCAGTAAGGATCTTAGCCCTATTCAGTCAGCCTTCAGGGCCCTAAGACTAGCTCAACACTAGATGGAGGATCTTGCTGTCTAGATAGACAACTCGTCTGGTTTTTTTCAATTTCTTCTGCCACGTCTATGCTGGTTAGTCTGATGGAGCCTCCACCCTTCTGGGCTAAGGCTTGGATTAATCACCTGACTCCTAAAATCAATATTTTCTACTGGATAATGCTACAAAATAAGATTCTCACTTTGGAAAATCTTAGAAAAAGAGGAATTCAATTACCAAATAGGTGTTATATGTGTAGGAATGAAGCTGAGACTGTTAACCATCTTTTTCTTCATTTCCCTTTTGTTTCAAATATCTGGGGTAAAATTTTTGCACTTCTTGATGTGGTTTGGGTTTCCCCTACCTCTGTTGAAGATTTCTTCATGCAATGGAAAGCTCCTTCAAAAAATCCTTTTGTGCCAAAGCTATGGTCTTTTGTTCTACCTTTTGTGTCTTGGAATATTTGGAAGGAAAGGAACAATAGAGTGTTTAGGGATAAAGAGATGTTGGAAGGGGATTTGCATGCTAAAATCGTAAGGGCTATAAAGGAAAATTTATCTTTAATTCCAAAAAAAATGGTTGATAAAGCTAACTGGTCTCCTTTCGATATTGCTATGGCTAAAAAGTGGAACTCAAAATTAGTTGAGTCAAATATCCTCAAACCTGTTGTTTGTGGGAGGGAGAATGCTAGTTGTTCTTTGCCGCCTTTGGGTTGGGTGAAAGCCAATTTTGATGGTGCGGCTAAAGGCAACCCAGGGAAAGCTGGCAATGGGTGTGTTTTAAGGGACAATTTGGGGGCTTTTATTGCGGCTTTTGCTATGGACATCGGCACCCAAACTAATCATGTTGCAGAAGCTATAGAGGCTTATCATGTGATTAGCTTAGCTTTCAAGATGAACACGAAATGTCTTTGGTTGGAGGGTGATTCAATGAATATAATAAATTGCATTCTTGGGCTGACCCCTCCCTCGTGGACCATCAAAAAGTGGATCGAAGATACAAAAATCTTATTAAGTAAATTTGATAAAGTGAAAGTGTCCCACACCTATAGAGAAGCCAATAAGGTGGTTGATTACTTCACCAATGAAGGGGTTAAGAAGGGTGGGGAAAACATGTGGAGGAAGAATGACTACCTCCATCCTGAAGTGAAAGCGCTAATTTATTATGATTCAGTGCATGGAAGAGAAGTTTGTCTTCGTCATGATGAAGCGGATAAAGATTAGGTACGTCGATTTCATTAGATTTGATGGGACCAACATCATTTTCTTTTTCAAGAAGTTTCTCCGGCATGCTTTCTGGGTGTTTGATAAAATATGCCTAAACGGGACCCAGAGCAACTATAGGGTGTTGTTTAACAGAGCTTTGAAAATGGGGGGAGAAAGAAAACGTGTGGAGCCGAGCAGTTTTCAGGAGCATAGAAAGAACGACAAAGCCTGGGAAAGAATTGAAAAGGGAGGCTTAGTCTCGTATTTGGAAAAGCTCCATGGTACTGACGAGGGGATGCTAGACTATTTTTTAAAAAAGTGGAAAAATGGTGAGATTGTGTTGTTTGGCAGGAATATTAAGCTGAATGAGGATTTAATCGGTGAGATAACTAGTCTTTTGACAGAGGGTGTGAAATTTTATCGGGACCATCGGTTCTCTGATAAAGCAGTCATTAAATTTCCTAAAAAAGACAAGGAGAAGGCTAAGTTGGTTAAAGTTCCCAATAGCTACTTTGATGTGGAGTCCATCAAATCTATCTGGAGGAAAGTTTTAAGAGTTATTATGGAGTATATCACGGTTGACGGGCGCTTCACCAGAGTGTATGGTTACCACTTTTCCATTCTAAACCACTTCCGTTACAAGGTTCGTATCTCTCTGCCTTTTTACTTATTCTCTTCTTTGAAGAATTGCCTTGATGAAGTTGAAAGAAACCCTAGGAGGACTGCTATTATTCACCTTGGTCTTGTCAAGCTCATATTTGAGCATTATCAAAATTTACCTGCTTTGCCTAAAATTGTTGATATTGGAGAATTGGATGATGAGGATACAGAAAGTAGTAGGGAGGATGACCCACGGGCCCCCCTGCTTGTGCCCCTATTGGTCCTAATACCAATGCTCCCCTGTCCCTATCTTGTTAGAATGCCCTTAAGGATTCTGCTTCTCCATCATGTCCTAAGTTGCAGCCTCTGCATGAGTGCCCTAGTCCGGGTTTTGCCTCGCCACCCTGTTTTAATCCCCAGCTGTCTCATGGCTGCCCTACTCTGGGTTTGGTCTCTGGTTTTAAAGGTACCTCTGTTATGAAACTTGTCTCATATTCTGGGAATTCCATGGAAATTCTTTTTGATAAACCTATGGTCAGTAAGGAGTCGGCCCCTAATGCCCTTGCATTTGGAAGATTTGGGAATGCCCTTATTGACTCCCCTAATCAAGATGAAATTAATTTAGCCCTGAATAAGCTCAAGCCCGAGGACATTGTGAGTGTGGCAAAAAAAAGTACGGATGGCCTTTTCACCGTTCTCAAGTGGACCTAGAAGGAAGTCTGTGATTTGAAAGGCTGTAATATAGATCTAAGCAATAGGGTCATGGATTTGGAGCAGAAGATTAGCTGGAGTTGCAAAGAGATTGAAGGACAGAAAACCCCCTTACCAAGGAAAAGACAGCATTCATAGGAGGAAAGATTGACTAGTATCGAGTGCAATATGTCCAAGATAGGCCAAAATATTAGGGCCACTATGAGGAACAATCAAAAAATTTCCAGGCATAACACCATTATCATCAATGCTATGGTGGAAAAGCTCGAAAAAAATCAAAAGGGTTCGCTAGTCGTGGATTTGGATGCAGACAGAGGATGCGGCAGATCTGCTAGTGAAGGGATTTCAACTTGTACCCGGGCTAACACTAAGTTGAATACCCTGACTTCGTCACATACGGCTCAAATCCTCAAGCAGGGGTTACAGGATATGAAGGATGTTGAAAAGGAGGCTGAGGAGTTGTTGAACACCTTGGAGTAGTGCGGTGGTGTTTGTTTCTGGCTTTTTGGGCGGTCCTTTTTTGGGACCTTATTGTCTCTTGGTGCTGTCATTTCCTTTTTGGGATAGTCATCTACTTGTTTGGACTTTTTATGTTATCTTTTGTTGTTTATACTTTGCGGTTTCATGTCCCTGTAAAACCTATTTTTTCCTTTTCAAAAAAATTGAAAACCTTGTTTCTATACTTCTTAATATTTTTGGTAACCTATAGTATCTGTTTGGAAAGTTTAGGTAACTTCTAATTTATTCATCTAGGTCAAAAATATCAATTTAGGGTAGTCATTTTTCAAATCATTTCAATAGAAAAAATCATCACATCTACAAATGTTTACATTTATGAAACTTTAAATAACATGGATAAAATTACTTTTCACTTTTGCATACTTAATGTTTACATTCATAAAGCTTTACATAAGTTTGATAAAAGTGCTTTTCATTTTTGGATATACTTTGTTTTCATTCTTAACACTTTGCATACATTGGATAAAAGTAATTTTCATCTTTTGATATACATTGTTTATATTTTTGAAGCATTGCATAAGATGGTTAGAAGTACTTTACATTTTTGGTCAAACAATGTTAACTTATCCTACCTTTCTAAACATGCTAAGAAAAATTTCATCTCTCCCCCTTATGAGAATGCTTTAGTGAAAGAGAATACAATGGTGGATAATAATGACAATAAAATTTTGTCTTCCCCTAATATCTCTCCTATTTGTCATGAAGGTATTTTTGTGATAGAAGATCAAAAAAATGAGAGTTATGAGAGTCCTATTTCTCTCTCTTCCCGTATCTCTCCTACTAGGGAAGACATCATTAGATACAAGGATGAGACCATTGAAACATCCACTGATACTACTTTTCCTATTGCTCCTATTTGTGAGAATGATTTGATACAAGATAAACAAGACAATCCAACCATTAATGAGTCTCCTAATAGTGATGAAGTTATTTTAGAAGAACAAAATATTGAATGCCATGAACATCTAGTTTGTAGCTCTTCTAAAAACTCTCCTACTAGGGAAGATATCATGGTGGATGAAAATGAGAACATTGATGATAGTAATTCCTTAGATGAAGATGATGAAGCAACATTAGACTCCCATTCACTAAGAGATCATAAAAATAAGGATAAGTCTTCTGAGGTTATGCACATTAGATATCCCTTGAAGTACTCTCCTAAGCCTAAAATTATCATTTATCCACCCTCACAAAAACCACAAGTTCAAAACAAACATGTGCTTATCTTAGAACCACCTAAAAAGCAACTTGATGATGATAATGTTTTGCAACAATTGAGTTACAATACCATTTCTCATACATATAACACTAGAAACAATCTGCAACCAAAACAAACACCTTCAACATCCCTCCCATTACCTAATCCAATATTTCCTAGTGCTCCTCATTTGACCGCAAACAATGGAAAGGAATATAATCTTGTTGAAAAACTTAAGAATACTCCTACTAAGATTTTTCTATGGGAACTACTTGAAATATCACCTAGTTATCATAACATGCTTCAAGAGGCTTTACAACAAGTTACGATTCCATCTAACACTAGTTCAAATGATGTAGTAGTGCTAGTTCAAGGAATGAATGAAATGAACTTGGAAATTTTTTTCCACCAAAGTGAGCTACCTCCTTTGGAAATGCAAAAACAAAATGAAGCTTTCATGATAATAGCTAACATTAATCAAGTAACAATAAATAGAACTCTTGTTGATAGTGGCTCAACCCTTAACGTGTGTAGCATAAACCTTCTTGATAAGCTTAAAGTAGACAAAAGACAAATTCAACCTGATTCTCTATCTATCCGTGGGTTTGATAATGTAGAAAAACCACTTCTTGGAGTCATCACATTACCTATTAGCATTGGAGAGGTACCTTGCAAACTCCAACCCATGCTATGCCTCATGATCTTTCATATAATCTCCTCTTAGGAAGACCATGTATTCACAAGATGAATGGGGTGCCTTATACTCTTCATCATAAAATGAATTATGTCTATAACAACAAATTTTACACAATTAGGGTCGATCCTCAACCTGAAATTTGTTTGATTACTAAAAAAGAAGAATGAAATCCTTTGGAAGTATTGAATGAAGAAGCAAAATAAAAAATCACAAAGGAAGAAGAACACAAGAAGAAAACTGAAGAAGTCACTAAGATATTGGAAGATTATTGGGGTTCCTTAGATTTCACACCTACATTAATGGGATAATACAATATCACAAACAAAGATTCTAAAAAGCGAAAAGGGGTAATGTCAACACAAAATTCAAAAGAATCCACCTCAACCACTTTAGAAGAAAAGAAAACATACATGACTAACTTTGATGAAGGTGATTATGAACAACCATCAAATCTGAAAGAAATGTAAAACTTTATGGAAAAGGTCATGAACTTATGAGACAACTATGTTATAGTGGAAAAGGATGTGGTGCCAAAGAACAAGGTATTTGTGTTCCTATAGAGCCTAACATGCAAGAAAAAACTTGTGGTCTTGGTTATTGTACCTTGATAGAAATAAAAGAAACAAGCAAGCCTTCAATCAATATCAACACTCTTACAACATATTCTTCTAATACATCTTTAAAATTAGTTCATCCTAAATTGATAGACACTAGTGGTCTTGCTTATTATCCTTCAAAAGAAATGAAAGAAACAAAGATGTCTTTTCTTAACATTAATGTCATCATGCAAAGAACTCCTAGCATATTTATCAGTAATGATTAGAGTTCATTAGAGTTTACAACCTCATGTAAAAGAGAGTACAAAATCTCACAATCTAAAGAGTCTTGTGTAAGTATGATATCCTCTACTAAGCAAGAGATATCTTTGTCACAAAATAAAGGAACATTTTCTACTATTGATTGAGAGTATCTTGGTGAGACTCCTCCAATATCGTTTGATATCCTTCTTCCAAGAACACATTTTTTTTTTATTACAAGAGTCCATTTTGTGCATATCATAGAGTTCATGGTCATTCTACTGTAGTGTAAAAAAATGTATCTTTGGAAATTTTCACGTTCATTTGGGTCTTTCTTATGGATGTTGGCTTGGTTTTTTCCTAGATTTAGTGTTGTAATGTGATCAACACATTCATATTAGGTCTTGGACCCTTGTGAATCAATAAGAATTCGATAATGTCTTGCAAAAGTGTTGTGAAGTGTTATAACCCACTTTCACACTTAAATTCTAGGACCTTTTTATTATAATTCACTTAAATAACCTCTTTTTATCACTTGCCAATCCTTATTTCAAAGTGTTGTATCAAACTTTCACAATTTTCTAGGCTTGTTATCAATAATTTGACCCTTTCGTATGTTTAAATGACCCCTTAATACACTTACAGGCCATACTTAAGTGTACTTTTTAGAATAATTTCATTAAACATCATTTAATACACTTTAATTCTTGACACCCACTTAAATTTACCTAGTGGGACCATGCTTCCACAAGGGGCAACTTAGTCCCACTTGGCTCAAAAATCAAAATTATTTCAAAATTTGGATGGGATATTATTTTCTAAGCCTTGAGGTCATCCTGTAATGTGGTATTTTTTGGAAATTTTGCATAATCATGTATAAATATAGGTTTTTCCCTCTCATTTCACCTAATTAATTTCATTCATCATCCATCTCAAGTCAAGCAAGCTAGGGTTTTAGCATCTTCAATCATCAAGATAGATTTCTAAGGAATTCAAGGGAAGATTCTTCATCCATTGTTGCATAAATTCAAGATCTATCATCATGGAAAGTTTCTAATTCCTTAATTTCATGTTCATGCTTCATCTTATTTCTTCATTTGGTTTAATTACCTAAAAGTGATTTGACAAGGGAAAACCCCTATTCCCTAACATTCAACATTTCTCTTTCTTTCTTTGTGTGTTTGTATATTTGAAGACTTGAAGATGATTGAGGAATAGGTTGCAAAGTTTTTGAAGA
The DNA here is from genome assembly GCA_007258455.2 of Sequoia sempervirens. Taxonomy (NCBI): domain Eukaryota; kingdom Viridiplantae; phylum Streptophyta; class Pinopsida; order Cupressales; family Cupressaceae; genus Sequoia; species Sequoia sempervirens. Next base: position 26,104,031 of record VDFB02168118.1, read on the forward strand.
CATATCCTTGTTAGCTAGGTCAAAATCTACACAAAAACTCACTTTTAGGCCCGAATTTGGTAGTTCAAAACTGGACACCTGGAGGAACATAAAGAGTAGACCGAAAGCTTTCGACTCCACTTTCGGATTTTTCGGAAAAACCAAAGTGGACTAAGTTTCCATCAACAGTGACTTAGTCCCTCTGCACATTTTTTCAGAGTTTTCTATAGATCTTTAGATACCCATGTGGCTAAAACAGGCTCTAGTGCAGTTTTCCAGATCTAGGACTAAGTCAGCTAGAATGGTGTAAGTGTCCCAGTAGGTCAAAATTTCAAAATCAATAGCATTTACAGTCCTCATTCTAGTCTTCAACACATTTCCAGGTGCATACATTCAGTTTTATAGTTTTCATTTTTGGTTCATTTGAATTTCTAGATCATTTAGTGTATGTTTACATATCGCAATGTGTTTTCAAACACTTTACATTTCTTTAGTTTCCATTCATTAGTCAATATCTTTAGTGTAAGAGTCCCCCATCCCAAAAATCTATGGTTGATTTTTGTAAACCTGCTTTTCAAATACCTTCTTGTTTGATTAGGGAGTCCATCATCATTCTATAATTAGCTTGCATTGCATTTTTGCATTAGTTAAGTTGCATTCTAGGGTTTCAAATTTTTCATTAGTGAAAGTGTGTATAGGTTGCATTTTTGCATCTTAAATCATTAAAAAATTCTAAAATTCTGCATTTGCATCTTAGGTTTGCATCATAGAGCACTCCTCAATGCAAAGAGGATAGGTTGGTGTTAGAAGATATACCTATTAAAACTGATGAGAACCTCAACCCTCCATTCCCTAATGCTCCTACCATTTGGGACAATCTATTTGAAAATCATAGTGATCCTTCTCTTTATGCCTCCCCTACTTGTGATGAAGGTAGTGGTGAACATATTACAAGCTCTCCTACTAGGGTAGATAATATGGAACAAGCAAATGAGAGCTTCAAAAACCAATACAATCAAATAGGTCATTCTCCTAACATCCCCACTCTTTCTAAACAAGACAATTCCACTATTGATAACTCCCTTACTTGTGATGAAGTTATTTTGGAAGAGCCAAGCCTTGCATGTCAAGAACAGTTTTCTTGTAGTTCTCCTAAAAACTCTCCTCCTAGGGAGGATACCATGGTGCAAGGAAAGAATAACAATAACAATAATGATATAGTGCCCTTAGAAGAAGATGATGAGGAAACATTAGACTCTCCTTCACTAAGGGGTGTTAATATTATTCAACCTCAACTCATCCTTTACCCCCTTCAAACAAACCCCGAACTCAAAATAAACCTAAACTTGTCCTTTACCCACCCATGAACAATGTTTCGTAGCAACTAAGTCATAATACTGTTGCTCATACATATCACACTAGAAACAATCTACAACCACCACAACTAATGCCAACACCCTTACCTTTGCCTAATCCTATCCTACATAACCCTATATTACCTCAAGGAAAGGAGTATGATCTTGTCGAGCAACTTAAGAATACTCCTGCTAAGATATCATTATTGGACCTTATTCAAGCCTCCCCTTGACTACCATAACATTATTCAAATAGCCTTACAACAAGTTCCTATCCCTTCCAATGCACAACCAAATGACATAGCCTCCATGATTCAAGGAATAAATGTTGACATTGTTTTCCACCAAAGTGAACTCCCCTCTTTGGAAGTGTAAAAAAAAACAATGCTTTCATGATCATATCTCAATACAAATGAAAAGGGATGAAGAGAACTCTTGTTAATACCATCTGGATCTACCCTTAATGTGTGTAGTGTGAGCCTTTTGGATAGGCTTGGCATTGATAAATCAAAGGGATTTGACAATGTCGAAAAAAACTACTTGGGGTGATAATTTTACCTCTTATAGTTGGAAAGGCCACATTGGATACACCAATCCATGTTATGCCTTATGAACTTTCATGTAATCTTCTCATAGGCAGACCATGGATTCATGCAATGAATGGGGCGCCTTCTACTCTTCCTCACAAAATGAAATACATCTACAACAACAAAGTGTACACACTTGAATCTAATTTTGAGCATTATAGTGTGTTACAACTTGAGAAAAACAAAGAGAATCCCTTGAAAAAATTCACACCAACCACACAAGTGGAACCTATACAAAAAAAAAGATAAAGAAAAACACATTGACAAAGTCATAAAGGTATTAGAAGAGGATTACAGTTCCTTAGATTTTGAACATACATTCATGGGAGAGTACAAGATCGTAAACATAGACACAAATAAGGGACATGAAAAAGTGGTAATGTCCACACAAAAATTCCCTTCGAAAGCATCCACCTCAACCACTTTAGACAAAGAAGCAAATTACACAAAAAAAATTGATGAACTTAACCACGAACAACCCCCAGATCCAAAAGCAATGAAAAAGCTTTATGGAAAAGGTTATGAGCTTATGAAACAACTTGGATATAGTGTAAAAGGATGTGGTGCTAGAGAACAAGGTATCTATGTACCCATCAAGCGTAACACGCAAGAAAAAACTCATGGTCTTGGTTATTGTCCTTTGATAGAAACCACCAAGCCTTCACTCAACATCAACACTCTCACACAACATTCTTCTAAGCCAACTTTAACTATAAAGCATCCTAAACTGATAGACACTAGTGGTCTTGAAAGTTATCCTTTGCAAGAAATGAAACAAACAAAAAAATCTTCGCTTAATGTCAATGTCATCTCACAACACACTAATGATTTTAGTTCATTATATTTTACACCCTCCTATATAGGAGAGAAAAAAATCTCACAATCTACAGAGTCTTGCATAAGTATGATAACTTGTACTAGTAAGTAATCTAGATATCTTTGTCACAAACTACAAGAATACCTTCTACCATTGATTAGGAGGGTATCTTGTCGAGACTCCTCCAAGATCACTTGATATCCCTCCCTCGAAGAACTCAGAAGAAATTTTCTTACAAGACGTCATTTTAAACCTATCATAGATTTCATGGTCATTCTATTAATAAATGTAAGGCTTTGAGTGGTAAAATTCAACATCTTCAGTAGTTTGGTGCTCTCCCTTATGTGGGGGCACCTAATTCCTCTAATTGATATTGATTTTCACTGTAGCATTCATTTCATCAATCATTTCGGCTCACCCTTGTCTTGCACTAATTGGGGGCAAGGCGTTAGGTATCCTTGTACTTGTATGTCAATTTCCATTGCTTATTTCAGCTAGTTGTTAACCTTTCATGAACAAATAAGAGAAAGCTTGGGATGTGGACGAAATGCCTTAAGTTGGCTTGCATGTGACATACTACCCTTTTCATAACATAGTTTATTAGAAACATATGACTTGGCATAGGGCTTTTCGAGTAAGAACTCATATCTTCTTCTACTTTAAAGCAATTTTTCACAATAATGGTGCTAGCAACTACTTTATAGTGGGGGCATACATCGAAACTCATATTTCATTGTGCGATTTTCTTTTTTCTTGTGATTTCCTCTCTTGGAAACAAGATGAGACCTTGCATTTATCCTCTCTTGGAGATGTTAGGCATGATGTTCCCTAATATGAGACCTTGCACAAACAAAGAAAAATCCCCTTTAACAAAGTTTTTACATGACATTCAAAAACACTTACAAAAAAAATTTCATAGTGGCACCTTATTAAAGTTACCAAGAGGTATAACTTTGGTATGGTTGAGTGTGAAGCCCATTCATAGGCATGACTTTCCCAATAGCCACTTGTGTGTGTGAGTGCATACCATCCATGAGTGTATGTTTCTCACATTTTAGGACTTCTCACCCGATGGACAACCAAGAGTTTCGTCGCATTAGATTGAGTATGCATTTTTGGAGAAACAACCTAGATCTGATCCATAACATGTTGCACAAATGGTCGAAGCTTGATACACCTTTTTACTTCTTTTCCTTCTAGTTATTGCCATTGTATGATTGTGTATCTTGTTCTACTACAAATCAATCACCATTGTGCGTGTCCTTTCATGCTTATGATTGGTTTGACTTAGGATCTTGGCTTCTGGGGCTTAGTTACCTCCTTCATCTTTGTTATCCTTAACCATCTGCATTGGTACAGTTGGACCCCTCTTAAATATCTACTTTAGTGTGAGTTTGAAACAAGTTCAACCTCTCACTAACGTGGGGGCTAATGTAGCATAAAAAAATGTATTTTTTGAAATTTTCATGCTCATTTGGGTCTTTCTTATGGATGTTGTCCTAGTTTCTACCTATATTTAATGTTTTAATGTGGTCAACACATTCGCATTAGGTCTTGGACCCTTGTGAATCAATAAGAGCTCTATGATGTCTTGCAAAAGTGTTGTGAAGTGTTGTAACCCACTTTCATAATTTTCTAGGACCTTATTATTATAATTCACTTAAATAACCTATTTTTATCACTTACCAAGCCTTATTTGAAAGTGTTGTAACAAACTTTCACACTTTTCTAGGCTTGTCATCAATAATTTGACACTTTCTTATGTTTAAATGGCCCTTTAATACACTTACAAGCCCTACTTAAGTGAACTTTTGAGAATAATCCCATTAAAATTCATTTAATACACTTTAATTCCCAACACCCACTTAAATTTCCCTAGTGGGACCATGTCACCACTAGGGGTGACTTAGTCCCACTTGGCTCAAAAATCAAAATTTAAAAAAAATTATGGCGAGATATTATTCTCTAAGCCTTGAGGTCAGCCTGTGATGTGGTATTTTTGGGAAATTTTTCATAATCATGTATAAATATAGGTTTTTCCCTCGCATTTTACCCCATTAATTTTATTCATCATCCATTTATCGTTCATCATCCATCTAATGTCAAACAAGCTAGGGTTTTAGCATCTTAAGTCGTCAAGATAACTTTATAAGACATTCAAGGGAAGATTCTTCATCCATTGTTGCAAAAATTCAAGATATATCATCATGGAAAGTTTCTAATTCCTTCATTTCATGTTCATGCTTCATCTTATTTCTTCATTTGGTTTAATTACCTAAAAGGGGTTTGACCAAGGCAAACCCCTATTTCCTAACATTCAACATTTCTCTTTCTTTCTTTGTGTGTTTGCAGATTTGAATACTTGAAGATGATTAAGGAATAGGTTGCAAGGTTTTTGAAGACATCTCCTTGTTGACTAGGTCAAAATCTACACAAAAGTCACTTTCAAGCTTGAATTTGGCAATTTCAGAAACTGACACCTGGAAGAACAGAGGAAGCAAAAGGAGAGATTGTGACTCCATTTTCAAATGTTTTAGAAAATCCAAACTAGTCCAATCACCATCAATGGTGACTTATTCCCATTACACATGTTTTTAAGAGTTTTCTATAGGTTTAGATACCCATTTGACTGAAATAGGCTCTAGAGTAGTTTTCGAGATCTGGGACTAGAAGTCGCCCAGAATGGCGTAAGTGTCCCAGTAGGTCAAAATTTTAGAATCAACAACATTTACTATCCTCATTCCAGTCTTCAACACATTTCCAAGTGCATACATTTAGTTTTACAATTTTATGTTTTGCTTCATTTGCATTTCTAGGTCATTTAGTGTATGTTTGTATATCACAATGTGTTTTCAAACACTTTATATTTCTTTAGTTTCCATTCATTAGTCAATATATTTTATCAGTTTTCAGCATTTAGGTCATTCTCCTTTGATATATTTCAATCATATTTTCATTATTTCTAAATGAACCCCATAGGTTTTTGGGATACCTTTCTCCTTTTAGGTGCAAAACCCTAGAAGTGTAAGAGAGTCCCCCATCCCAAAAATCTTCAGTTCATCTACTAACAAATTTAAGGCTTTCAGGAACAAAATTCAACATCTTAAGGAGTGTGGTTCTCTTCCTCGTGTTGTAGAACCTATGTCTTCTAATTGATATTATTTTTTATGGATCACTCTTGTCCTACACTTAGTGGGGGAAATTGGTTAGGTATGTTGGATACTTTGCACTAAAGTGGGAAACTTTGCACCAAAGGTGGACACATTGTGCCAATCTTTATCTTTGTCCTCATATGTTACTTGTTGATTGTCTCTTTTGGCTAGTTGACCACATTCCATGTATATGTAAGAGCAAGCTTGGGATGTGATCGACATGCCTTAAGTTGACTCACTCGTGATGTACTAAGTTATCTTTAGTTATTGTATTTTGGGTGCAACCCCTCCCTCCTTGTTCATGATGTAGCTTTATTTTAGAAAATTATTATTTGGCATAGGGTTTTTTGAGGAAAGCTCTCATGTCTTAGGAGAAAACATTGGCTACTTTAAAGAAATTTCTTACAGTAATGGTGTTAGAAAGTGCTTTAAAGTGGGGGCATGCATTAATGACATTTTTTGACATTTTTGCATATTTCATGGCGTGATGTTTCTTTTTTCTTGTGATGTTTCCTCTTCTTAGTGGTGTCATTGGGTTTGATGCCATCGAAGAGTGTACAATCTACCATCATGGCATGATGCAAAAGAGGCATCCCATGTGTGACAATCTGACACCTTGAATTGTCCTCTCTTGGAGACATTAGGCACAATCTTCCCTAAGAAGAAGACCTTTACATGAACAAAGCAAAATCCACTTTAAAAATAAATTACATTACAAAAGAATTTACAAAAAGCATTACATTGTGGTGCTTTATCAAAGTTATTAGGAAGATAACTTTAGTATGGTATGAGAGGATCATATGATTCTCTCATTTCCCACTTCATTGGGATAACTCACCTAGTGGACAAATTAAATTTCCACTACCCTAGAGTGAGCACCATATGTTATGGACAAACAACCCAGTTGTGCTCGATCCTTTTGTTTCTTTATTTTTCTTTTCCTTTCATAGGGTAAGATCATGTTTCTTTGTTACTGTTGCATACTTAAGAATCTTGAATGTCTACTTTAGTGTGAGTTTGACATGGGGTCATCCTCTTAGTAAAGTGGGGTTAAAATGTAGTAACATAAAAAGTATCCTTTTTCCTTACTTGTTTTCAAAACAATTATCATTGAATTAACCTAATTGTGCCTTAGAATAGTGTTGTAATGTGTTGTACACATTCACATCATTCTAGGGCCCTTATTTTTAAAATGTACATTAAATTGTCCTTTGCAAAAGTGTTGTAACACACTTTCACACTTTTCTAAGGTTTATTTAATTAATTAAGCCTAATGGGCCCCTTTTTAATAAAATGTACCTAATGTGTACCTTATTTTGGTGTTGTAAAGTGTTGTAACACACTTTCACACTTATCTAGGGTTTCATTAATTAATGGTGGTTAATTGAGTTTAATTGGACCCTTTAATTCAAATTCAAGCCCTCATTTCAAAAATCTATCTTGACACCCAATAATGATATTGTATAACATTTAATTTGGAAAATATGGTGTCTTGAAAAAATGCTCCTAGGATCCATTCACCTTTATTGGAAAATGAGTACTCTCCACATAGGACACCCCTTTCTTTACATTTTTGAGGTGGGTTTTTGATGTTATTTCACCTCCCTGAAGCTTGGTCCTAGAAATTGTGCTAGGACCCATTCACCTTTAGTGGAAAATGGGTCATCCTTGAGTAAGACACCCATTTTTGAGTTTAATTTTAGCGATATCCTTGTGATTTTAATACCCTAATCTATGGTCATCTTGAATTATTTAAATTTTGGGGTTAATCTCTAAAATTAGTATAAATAAGGGGTTAATTCACCTAGTTACATACTAGACTTCCAAGAAATTATGCACTATAGAAAATTAGAGTTTACAAGAGAAATTCAAAGGCATTTCAAGGAGAATTATCAAGAGTTTATTGTATAAATTCAAGATCATTTCATCATGTCAAGGGTTTAATGCATTCATGCATGTTGTTAAGCTAAGATTGTCAATGTAGTGTTGAGGATATACTTGCAAGCATTATTTCACATCCAAGGTCTACATTCTTCATGGCCACTACATGTTAGATTGTGGATTGATCTTCCAAGACAACATCTAAGGTATCAACACTCCATTATTTCATCATTTGGCTTAATTACCTAAAAGGGGTTTGACCAAGGCCAACCCCTATTCACTAAAAATCAACAAGTTTTTCTTCTCTTGAATGTGTGTTTCCAGATTTACAAGTTGAAGATCAAGTGGATAAGAAGTTTGAAGCAAAATTTTCAAAGTTGTCAAGTTGCAAAATTTGTCATCTACATTGCAAGATCATGGAAAGAGCTCTACAAAATTAATATCTAACTTTCAGGAGCTGAAAACCTAGGAATTGAGAGTGCAAAAATTGAAGTACAAGACCCAGAAATTAGTTTTTGAAAACCCTAAAAGGACCCATTCTGTCATAACCAAATTTTATTGCATATTTATCATAATATGGAAAATTGAATTACTAAAGAAATTTAATTAAATATTAAATATTAAATGGAGATTCTAGAATATTTGAAAATTGAATGAAAGAAGTTGACTAATGTTGACTTTGATAACTTTTGAAAATTATCTTATATGTTATCAAGAATTGAACATTACTAATCAATTTGCAAGTGTAAGTGTGTGCAGTTGCAGGCTGACGGGTTGAAGGATGAGAACATGGTTGAAGTAGGATTGTTTACACAGATCGAATGGTAAGCCATTTGGAATATAGGTGTACACACCACAAATTCATGATGACTTGCATTTGATTAATTTCCATATATAATCTTGAGAAAAAAAAATTTCTGGTTTGAATTGTTTTACTGCTTGAAAATGAATGGTTTGTAGATTAAATTGTCTATTCAAACTTTGTGATTTCAAGGAAATGAAAGGGAGAATTGTAAATAAAATCATTTTCTTTAGTGTATATATATATATATATATATATATATATATATATAAGCACACTCAAAATGAAGATTCAACTTCTTTATTTTAAATGATAGTGTATGGAACCTAAAACCCATTTTGAAACATGAAACTTCTTTAAGAATGCATATATATACCTATATATATATATCACCAAAAAAGCATGCAAAGACAGTGTATTGTTTCCATCCTTTTGAAAGTATAGTTGCACAAAACAGTAGAGACGAAAGGGACAAATTGAGAGATTCAAAAGGAAAATGTAGAGGACGAACTCAAACATGGAAAAATATGAGGAAAACACCACCAAAATTTCTATTGGAGGTAAATCAATTCCCTCTTTTTGCATAAACATTAGATTTAATGCTATTATTGAATCAAGGAAGAAATAAACTTTCTTTTCACTCGATGATTTCATTGTGCATTATAATGTGTAGTTGTTTTCTATGAAATGTATTGGTCTTGGGCCAAATGTGTGAAGGTCTCCAACCCACTATGTGGTAATAACATGGCCTACGACTTGCTAGTTGGAGTGTATAATGTATTTTATTAAGCCTTCATGACTATGAGTAAGGTTAGGCTGATGCTCAAAGTCTTATGGGATGGGTCATCATCTCTAATATTCAAGATAGATGTTAATCCTTGAGAGGGCTACGAAATTTCTTCCATATAAATATGTCATTTGTAAGAATTGGTCTTTGTAAGGGATCAAATATGATCTTGTGGGAGGGTATGAACTCTCTTTTTTTCTATATTTTTCTCTTATTTTATCCATTCTTGTTATTGAAAGGGGCATATTCAAATGTTTTAGAGCATTGTATATGAATGTATGTTAATATCATTGAGTGAGCGAACTTCATTTGATAGAAACAATGGTATGAATTTAAGCTTGAGACACACCAAGCCTTGCTTGGTCGAACTTAGTGTTGATGGGATGACCCCTGAATGTGAAATGTATAGATGAAAGTCCACATGTTTAATATTGTTGCATGCATGAAATAAAATAGAAATCCCTCATCAGCGATTTCAATATATGTCTTATATGCTTAGAAAGGAGATGCCCAACCATTGAGATTGGTTGATCTAGATCAACTGTAGTTTTTTTTCTTGAAGCCTGAAAAGACATGTGTATAGTTGAATGTGTAGCTCCTATGCTTTCTTTGAATGAGATACTTTCTCATGTATTTCATCGACTAACATGCCAAACATAGTTTAATTTATTCTATTTAATTGCTTATCGAATTTCTACTTATGAGAGTGTTCAAGAATTTGAATAATAGGCATTTTGTCCTTATGTATGAAACTGGGCTATTTGAATATTTATTTTCAAATAATAGTGGAAAACCCATTCTATTGTTAAACAAAGAAAAAATATTTGTAAAGTGATCCTATAGCATCTAAGCAGATTGAGATTAGAAAACATAGTATCTGACATTAACTGTCTTTAAATGTAATTGTTTAGGCTGAAATGGTATATTTTTTAATGTAAATGGTGGTTTTTTTTTGCAAATGACCCTATTTTATTGGAAGTTATCTTTGCTTGGTAAACTATTTAGTATGTGAATAGCTTGTGGGTATGTGCAGGATCATCATGGAAAAAATAGGCCCTTAAGTGGCAAAAAAATCACAAAAATCAAAGTTAGGCAACTTGACGTAAAAATTTGAATAAGTTATCTATATTATTTTGAAAATATGTAAGAATAGAATCTATAGAAAATTGAATGTAGTTTCTACACTGCTAGGTTTTAAAAATAAAAATAAATCTATTTGGTGAAAATTTGAAATTTCAATGTAGTAGTACTTAAATTTCAGGGAAAAAATAAGTAGGTGTCTATCCGATCACCCTAACCACAATAAAATAACAATATTTTTTTATAAGATTTTAGATATAAGTAGATGACTCATGTCCCGATGTGATACATTTTTTTGTAATTTTTTTCCAAGTAAACAATTAATTATGAATTTTTATTACAACTTTTAAAAAATATAAAAACTCGTATGTCGACCACCAACTTGGTCAAAACTTTATGAAATTCAATTTTTTTTTTTAATCCTATAGTATGTGAAGCATAGAATGTGATGCATGTTTTGGATTCAAAAAATGTGATACCTTTGAAACTATAGATGTTTTTCAATCAGCCTATCAATCAAGACTTTAGTCATAATTTCAATAGAAAATGAATAATAATTACTTATTAAATTCAAAGTAAAGCATAATTTATATTGGTGGAAAGATGAGAATCTCCTTTAAAAACCCTTTTCATTTCATCAATTTTGGGTAAAAAAAGTCATTAGCCACATACCCATCATGACTCCTCATGATCCTGCACATACCCTTGTTGTGTAACTATTTAGTAGGAAACAATATTTTTTTTGTTAAAAAAAAGAATGTTCATATATAAATAGCTTGTTTTATGACTATTTAGCAAGAAAAATTATTTGCTTTGTTAAAACAATAAATTTTCATATATTAATAGCTTGTTTTAAGACTATTTAGTAGGAAATAGTAATTGTTTTTTATAAAGGGTAAAATGGGTTTTACAGGGACCCAAAACCTGAAAGTTTACAACAAAAAAGAAGGGATAGAAAAGTACAGTAGATAAAACTGGCTACACAAAAGGAAAAGACCAAAACAAGAAGCACCCACCCACAAAAGACCAGAAAGGCCAAGCAAAAAAGGTCAGTAGAAGAGCCAACAAAAGACCAACCACAATCAACCCATAGTCTTTAGGACAAACTCTATCTCCACCTCCAGGTTCTGCACGTCATGAATGCCCTTCTTAAATATTTGAATCATTTGCGGAGTGGGAGGATCCTTCCTCTTCAAATTGGCCCTGGTTCTCTTGGAAATGCCAGCATCCTCCTCCTGATTTCTTTCATTAATTTCCTCTAGATCAACCACAGAGACCCCTATTGAGCTTTGTCCAATTTCTCAGTCATTGCGTTGATGATGATGGCGTTCTATCTGGCCATATGGTTTTTTTTTCTTGGCAATAATTCTAACAATATTTTTCATTTTCCCCAATTCAAATTCAACATTTTTGTCCTTACCATCTTGGTATTGGGTATCAATGTTCAGACCGTGATCTCTTTGTTCCAACTCTTTCTTATCAAGCACCACAACCTTAACACCCAATTCTTCTAATTTGCTTTGAAGTGCCCAATTTTTTATCTCATTGATTTTATGAAAAGCCCATTCTGAAAGTTTGAAATGGTTATCAGCATTATTTCTAGCTAGATCCAAAAAATCCATAGAGGGATCTCTATCAGTGTTGCAACAGGTATTAGCAGGATCAGGAGTAGCATGGGAACCAGTTTTAGCATTTCTATCCAACGATGGGACAAAAAAAGGCTCGGAAATTTTAGCACCAAACTCCTCAGATTCAGGAGAATCTTCAGAGTATGAGACAAGGTTTTTTAGCCAGAGGATTCTTATCAATACTTCTAGTTTTAAGTGAAGGGCTTCCCTATTTAGGAACAATGTGAGCTTTCACAGTAAGAGGGTTAGGGGTAATCTTACCAGTTTGGAAAATGGGTGGGCATAGGCTCGTTCTAGCCAAATTTAAATTAGGAAAAAATCCCGAGCAACTAGGTTTAGTATCATCATCCTCAAAATTAGGGGAGGCTTCCAAATTAGCAAGGATGGGCATTTTTTGATAATGTTCAACAATTAATCTAATCAGGCTAGTATGCAAAATAGGGAATCTTCGATAGGGTTTTTCTTGTGGTCATCCAAGCTTTTTCTCAAAGAACAGAGAAGATAGTAGGGGAAAGAAACCTTGACCTTGTAACGAAAGTGGTTGAGCAGGGCAAAGTGATAACCATATACCCTGGTGAAGTGACCATCCACAGTTATGTACTCCATGATAACCCAAAGAACCTTTCTCCAAAGAGCTTTTATGGTGTCAACTTCAAAGTAGCTATTAGCAATTTTCACCAAATTCAGTCTCTCCTTCTCTTTTTTTGGAAATCTGACGACGACTTCATCCATGAAAACCCTATCCCTGAAATTTTTTTCCCATTAGTAGACATTGTTGTCACTTCAGCTATAAGATCTTTGTTGAGCTCAACTTTCCTACCGAAAAGGGTAAGAACCCCATTATCCCAATTTTTCTCAAAAAGATCTGTAGCCTCCTATTTAGAACCATGGATTTTCTCCAGAAAAGGAAGTAAACCCCCTCTTTTAACTTTTTCCCAAGCCTTAACATTTCTTGTGTGCATCTCAAAGTTGTCTGGATCAATTCTTTTCCTATCTCTACCCATCTTGGCACACACAGTGGAGCAGACAGAGACTAGAACTTTCCTAGAACTAGTCCTTCCAAATCTAAGAACCCACAAAGCATGCCAGACTACCTTGTAGACTAAGCAACTAAGCTCGGTCCCCTACAATCTAATGATTGTGATGTGATAATTCCATCCTCTCCTCATTAATGAAATGACCCACCTCTTGTCCATGTGATTCATCATAACTCAATAAAGCCTAGACATTAACACTTAGATCACTAAAATTTAGCCAAGTGGACTGTTCATTACTCCTAACCCCTTCATTAGCAAAAAAATCTTCTACGACATTGGCTTCTCTATAGGCATGTGAAATCTTTATGTTGTCAAACTTAGCTAAAGTTGAGATGGCATCATCAATCCATGATTTTATAGTCCACGAGGGGGGGGACTTGCCAAGAAGACAATCAATAATGTTTTTGGAATCTCCTTCAAGCCAAAGGTTTTTAAAATTAAGACTTTAGGACAAATTTATTATATAAAAAGTTCCAGTAGCCTCAGCCAAGTGATTGGTTTGGGAACCTAGGGGAGTAGTCGTCACTCCTAGAAAGTTTCTAAAGGAGTCCCTTATGACTCCACCACAACCCGCCACCCCCATATTACCTTTAGCCACTCCATCAAAGTTAGCTTTGACCCATCCATTAGGCAGAAAAGACCAGCGAACACCCTCTCTATCCTTTTTAACTTTTTTAGAGGCGCAAGGAAAATCAAGACTTATATTCCATTCCTTGGAAATAATAAGATCATACGACGAATGAACCACTTTCTCGGAATTGCTGACCTTCTAGGAGATAGCAATGACATTTTCTTTCAAGAACCTGATAATTTTATCAAAAAAAATGTCCACCAAAGCCTCTTTATCTTTGTAAATTATGTTGTGTTCTTTCGAAAAACCCCAAGCAACATGAGGGAAAGAGAAATCCCATAAAAACTGGAGAATATGATTGTGAGTCAGGGCTTTCCATTGAAGGAAGAAGTCTTCAATAGATGAGGGGAAAACCCATGAAAGTTGCCAATAACTGATTATTTTTTCCCAGATTGAGGTAGCAAAAGGACAATGAAGGAACAAATGACACACTGACTATGCCTCCATTATACAAAGAAAACATCTATTAGGTATTTGAAATTAGCATTTGCAAATGTTATCAACTGTAAGAACCTTATTTTGGAGAAGGATCAAGAAAAAAATGTTGATTTTAGGGATCAAATGTCTGAGCCAAGCCTTTGACCAAAAGGGAGGAAAACCCTTGAAAGAAGTAACCCTAGCAAAGGAAGATGAAACAGAAAAGTTTACCTAGGGTTCATCAGTCCAGACAAGATTATCATCCAACTGATCGGAGAAAAGTCTAACAGCCAACAAAGAAGACTGAATAGGAGCAAGAGCCTGACTGATACTACACAGATCAACCCATTTTCCATTCACTTTATAGTCTTTCATAAAAGAACCAAAACAAACTTTGCAATTTTCTACCCATCCACCAAAGGAGTTAATTTTTATTAGGGGCTCCTTAAACAACCATCTATCCTCCCAGAATCTAGTTTGGTTTCCACTTCTAACTTGCCACCCTATTCCAGAGTCAATAATTTTTTTCCCATTGATCAAATTATTCTAGCAGGTTGAACCTCTGGGAAGAAAATGGGGTTCCTTCAGCATTATAAGATACCTATTGCTCTCTAGATATTTACTAGCTAGGATATCAGTCCATTTTCCTGAAGATGAAAAGAGGAAATAGTAATTGTTATGTTCAAACAATGAATGCTCATATGCAAACAACTTGTTTTATGATTGTTTAGTAGGAAACAATATTTTTCTATTAAACAGGGAATGTTTTTATGTAAATAGAAATGATATAATATCACAGTTGTAACAATGCAACAACAATATGTGTGAATCTATTAGCATAGACTTGATCTGGATTCTTTATTTTTGACATAGAAACATCAAATGGAATACTATTTAAGATTGCAATATGAATTAATGATTATTTTAGAGTGCATGCACAAACTTTAACATTAGTAGGCACATATATGTGTATGTACATAGACTTCGTCTATCTGCATACACATACTTGTGATATACCTTCTTTTATTTTTTAGTATATTTTTAAATGCAAAAATTCTTATGATGAAAAGAATATAATAGTCATAAGAATGATATGACTAGTTTTAGAATTACTCTACTGATTTATAAATTTGATTTTTGTTAGAGAGAGTTAAAATAGAATCTAACTCTTTCATTGAAAACATGTGACAAAATATTCTAAATGGAATAGTGATACCTTAGTTGACTAGAGCACCTCAAGGTAGATGCTTCTAGAGGGTAGATAGCTTTTATGTAATGTTTAGTAGAAAGTTACCTTCTAGGATGGGTGCCGAAAAGGAGTTCAGAGAGTATAGGTTTACTTTATCATAACCAATTATTTTTTGTTTTTGCAACACATTTATTATGCTTGGCCAACCAAATTTAGTTCATTATCAGTGATTTCACACTCTGCCATTCCTAGCATAGATCTTCTAGTTTATTTTCTAACTAGTAGATAGAAATTGCATGTTGATGTATGGGTACACACAATATTCCACATTGTAGTTTGTTCTTTTGCTAAAATTTCCATGTAGGGTCAGGCATTCTTCAAGTCAAAAGAATATTAAGTAAGTGTAAGCTTCATGAATGGGCAATAAAGTGATTCAAACATGTTCTCATCCACCAGTGGAGGTGAATGTAGAAGAAGAACCTTAGTTTTTCACAAGACTATTATAGTCTAAGATGTAACTTGATGTAATTCATTCATGTACTTGATGAAAAGTGTATAATGTAATGACTTTGTGGCCTTAGGAGCCAAGTCAAACTTAATATTGTAATTTGACTTTTGAAGTGAATATATGAGTCTTTGCCTCATTTTAAATGTACATCTATAGCTATGATTGACTTTAGCCACTAGTTATTTCTTTTTAATTTGGAGTATATTCATGTGTCATTTACAATAATTTTGAATGGTTTATTACATTTGGTATTAGAGCATAGGGTTCAACTCTAGGTCTTTTGATTCTACCATAGCTGACTAGGGTAGTTGACCCTTGACCCAAGGGTATGTGCAGGATCATCATGGAAAAAATAGGCCCCTAAGTGGTAAAAAAAAAAAAAAAAGAGTTAGGAAACTTGAATTGAATAAGTTATCTATATTATTTTAAAAATATGTAAGAATAGAATTTATAGCAAATTGAATGTAGTTTCTAACTAGTGGGTTTTTTTTTTTAAATCTATTTGGTCAAAAATTTGAAATTTCAATGTAGTAGTACTTAAATTTTGGAAAAATAAGAAGTAGGTGCAAATTCAACCCTAACCACAATAAAATGATAATATTTTCTTATAATATTTTAGATATAAGTAGAGGACTCATGTCCCAATGTGATGCATATTTTTTTGTAATTTTTTCCAAGAAAATAATTAATTATGAATTTTTATTACAACTTTTTAAAAATATAAAAACTCGTATGTCTGACTATCTTAACTTGGTCAAAACTTCATGAAATTCAATTTTTGTTTTTTTAATCCTATAGTATGTGAAGCATAGAATGTGACACATGTTTCAAATGCAAAAAATGTGATACCATTTGAAATCTATAGATGTTTTTCAATCAGCCTATCAATTAGGACTTTATTCATAATTCAAATAGAGAATGAATCATAATAATTTATTAAATTCCAAGTAAAGAATAATTTATATTGGTGGAAAGCTGAGAATCTCCTTTAAGAACCCTTTTAGTTTCATCAATTTTGGGTAAGAAAAAAGTCGTCAGCTACATACCCTACATATACCCTTCATATCGCCACTTTTTGGCCCATCATGATCTTGCACATACCCCCAAAATTTGGATGTCTTGAGAATTGACCAAACTTGAATTGAATCCTGGAAAGGGAAGGTCAAAGGAAAGAAGAAGGAAATGGAAAAATGTTAGAACCTTAGGTAAGAATGATGTAAAGGAAGGAAACACCAAGATGGAGGTTCAATCAAAAATTCCTGATGATCAAAAGGGCTTCCACAATCTAGGACTAGCCTCTAAGGTGTAGACCCAATGCACCCTTGTTGACGAAAGAGGAAAAGGAGAGCCTGCATTCTCAACCATCCTCTTTTGTAAAGTTCTATTTAAACTCAGATGATGGTCCAGAGGAATGTCCTTTATCTGATGTCGAGAAATTAGAATGATGTAACTCGAAGCCTATTCTAAATAAGGGTCTATTGACTCACCTTAAATATAAATATAAATAAATGATTTTTTTTTTGTGGCTTCAATGAGAGACTCTAAAATATGTGTGTTATACATGAATGTTTATGTCTTATATGTTGAGGGATGTATGCATAAGAAAATTATGTGGTGTAGCATAAGAATGTTTATTCTTAGAACCCTCTGTTGAGACATGATAAACATGACTGTATTAAAGGATAAGTGTGAGACGTCATGGTGACCACTAAGAAAGATGGGGGTGGTAGTGGTTTTGATAACAGACCTAACAAGAGGTTAGAGAAAATTCTAGAGATTATGAATCAACAAGAGTCTCGCATGGATCATATAGAGAAAGAATTTCTAGTGGCATGTGAGGACCGGGACCACAAGAATGCAAAATGCAATCAAGGAAATGGTGGTCCAGGGGAAATTCCATGAGGGTGAATTGAGGAAGAGCTTGGGAAAGACCTCAAAAGAGTAGCACTGCCCAAGTTTGATAGTAAGGATATTGGAGGAGGATTTGAGGCTTAGATTATAGAAATGAAAAAATACTTTGGGCACCATAACCTTTCTAAATAGACCAAGGAAACATGCGCCGCATATTAGCTCTTAGGTGAAACAACAACTTGGTGGGATAATGAGAAGTTAGAATGAAATCTTTAGCTTTTTGAGATCACTTGGGAACTCTTCCTCCAAGCTTTTAAAGGAAGAGATGTGTGCCATAGAAAAATGGGCCCTTGTCATTTTCATGTCCTTTAAAGTCTTGTTTCATGGTGTTGGAACTATTTTGGTTTGATTTCATATTGTGGCATGGCTTAAACAAGCATAATTAGGTACTAAAATTCAAAGAATGATATCTTGTGAAGGTGTTCTAAAGTGTTGTTAGACATCACTAAACAAGTCCTATTTTGAAGTGTTGTAAAGACTAGTAACAAGCTTTCATGCTTTTCTAGGAATATCTTAACTATTTATCCCTTTCTTATGCTTTATTTTGCCTCTTTATGCCCTCATACGACTTAATTAAGTGTATTTTTTAATATTATCCTCACAAACAACATTTAATACAACATATTTCCTTACACACATTTTTTAGGTCCTAGGTGGGACCCATTTGACATGGGTGGAAAATGAGCCCCCCTTGGCCCCAAATTCAATTTTTTTAAATTTTCCTTTCGGGTTTTTATTCAAAAACACTTGATGTCAGCCTATGATGAGGTATGAATGGGTAGCTAAGGCACAAGATTGTATAAATAAGTGATTTTCACCTCATTTCAACCCATCATCCATCAAGTTCACTCATCCACCTACTCAAGCATTCTACAACATCAATTCAAGAATTATTTGAGCCCTTTGAAGCATCCATTAACATTACTTTAGACTTACATCATCAAGGGTTTGGTAAGTTGATAACAATTGCATGTTATTAGTTTATCTTTCTCTAGAATTTCATTATTTCATTAAGGGTTTGATTACCAAAAGTGGGGTTTGACCAAGGCAAACCCCTATTCACTAACCCTCAACCATTTCCCCCCTATTGCATGTTTGTTTGTAGCATTTTGTGTGTAGATTTAACAAGCTTTTTCATGCTAAATATTGGTTTACAAGTCAACTAGGTGTTTCCAGTCAACTCAAGACTATTTCAAGCTTAGAGAAGGTTTTATGTCTGTTTCCTGCAGAATTGACTTCGACAACCCAACAATCAGTAATTTCCAGATATGTTGTTGTAGAGTTGTCTCTTGATTTTTTAGAAATTTGGGAGAGGACTAATTTTCCACTAGTGGCGAATGAGTTCCACCTTAGGACTAAAAATTTTGAATTTTGTCAGATTCTGGATCCCGACAGTCAGAAACCCATTTTTGACACTTTTTCACCAAGAGGAGGACTACTTCACCACCCTGGGCGAATGAGTCCCACTATGAAAATTCAGTGATTTCAGACAACATCAACAACTTTCTAGATTCATCAAACTTCACCTAGGTGCAGTTTGATTTAACTTATATCTTTTTGTTTTGCATACTTTCTTCATTTACTTCATTATTTGCATATCATAATGTGTTTTGAAACATAGCTTAAATATCTCTTTTCCATTCATCTTCACTCATTTAAATTAGTCAATTGCATTTAGTTTACTTCATTTAACTTAGACAATATTTTACATAACATAATTTGAATGAACCATTAGCATTTTTCATCCTATCTCTCTCCTTTTAGGTTAAAAACCCTAGAAGTGCAAGAGTAGTTTTAGGAACCCATAAATCTATGGTTTATTTTGGTGAACCTAAATTTTAAACATCTTGCATTTCTAATTTCATTTACATATTGCATCCTAGTTTACATTTGCATTAAAATTCAATTAGGACATTGTTTTGTTTTTGCATTCTAGGACTTTTCATATTGCATTAGTTAAAACTTCATTTAGATTTCATTTTTGCATAGAATCTCATTGAAGAAACTAAAAATTTGTATTTTTCATCCTTGATTGCATTATGTAAAGCATTAAAATCATCTTAATTTTTTTGAAAAATACACATAAACATCATACTGGGACTCATTCGCCACCTAGGGTGAATCAGTCCCTATGTACTTTTTAAACAACATTTCTAGCATTTGTCTACATTTCTATTTTCTATAGTTAGATCTTTGTTATAGTTAGTAGAATTTCTATTATTGGAATTTTAGACCTCTTAGATTATCTTACATTTGCATTCACCCATCCTTTGTGGTACTTGTATAAGTGTTTGGTGGCCTATTGATAATACTTTAGTGAGAAAAAGTTCTAGACTCATGGAATCTTGCGATAGCACTTTCGTTGTGGACCTTGGGATCTCATGAGCTCCTACTCCTAGTATGGAAAATGGTGCATTATGCATTTACAATACCACTTCTATGCCTTAACCTTTCCACCTAATGAAAGTTGACAACCAAAACAACTCCCTCCCGCAAGAAAAGGTCATTAATATTCATGAGGATTTTTCACATTTACAACAAGACTTGTCACTAGAAAATTTTTCCACCACTTCCATACCTTCCATTGGAAATATTCATCATTTAATTGAATGTGATGATGGCTTGCAAGTGATGTGAATAATTGTTGAGATTTACAATAAACATGCTTCTTCTAATACCCAATCTGCAAACATTCTTGTAAGCCAAGGAGGACCTCAAGTTCCTCCCCCTTCAACCATAGAATCCATACCAAATTATACTGGAATCCACAAGTCCACACAACTATGCATCACATTAATTATGTGGCTACCTCTGTCCTGATTCCAACTAGAATTTCTAGTTCTCTTGTGGCATCGCAAATCCCTTCCACCACCTTCACACCCCTTAATATTCCTTTCACTTACCCTAACATCACTTACACTCCATCACCATTTTCTCTTCCACCTCAACCCACTTACCCCAATCTTGTTCTTACTGAACTCATTAATATTGTTTCATCCATGCAACACCAAATTTCCACCATTATCCAAGTTCAAACCGCTCCACCCACATATCATGTCCGTAGCAGGCCCTTATCCTTAGAAATATTACGTACCCTAATTCCACAAGGGATAGAAATGCCTCAGTTTGAGAAATATGAAGGAAAAGGAGACCCTGTCAACCATGTTAATGCTTATACAACTTTGTGTAGTGACTTTTCCTTTACGATAATTTTTAGCTAAAATTTTCCCAAGGACCTTGAAAGATACTTAGAATTGTTTTCCAACTTAATCATTCCATCCGCTCTTTTCAATGAATTGGTGGATGCTTTCATAAGTCACTTTCAAGTTCACATGACACCTAAAAGACATCGGCTGACCTCATGATGTAGACAAAACAAAGATAAAAAGTAACAGATTTTATTTCATGATACCAATCCTTGTATGCTCAAATTGATGTCAAGATTCCTAATGCACATCTACAAAATATGTTTATCAAAAACTTGCACACCAACCTTCAAGATAAACTAACTATGATGAAATTCCCTTCATTCATGCATTTATGTACAACCTTGTGTGAATACCATAACTCAATTTCAAGTCATGATTCAAAATCCACTTCTAACCAAGCTGAAAAACTCAAACACAACAATCAAAACCAAAACAACACACAAAAATTGTGCAAACCAAATGGAGGCTTTTTACAATTTAATTCACCTCCTCAATAACAACCACAACCACCAACCCCACCTATTCCAAATCAAGTGGTAGCTGTTAAAGTAGTAGTGCCTTATACCTATGGGGATCTGAAGAGACAATTTACACCCCTACCCAATACCCTCCATAACAAAATGAAACAATTAATTCAATAACGATCTCACTTTTTCCACTTGGACCACTTGATCCACTTCCACACCTCCTATCATAGATGAAACCATGCTTCAACCTAATTCTAACATTGAGAAAATCATATAGGCTCCTGAAATACCACCCCTAGATACTTCCTAGCCATCATTCCAATGACCAAGGGAAAATGCAACCAATCCTATCCTGCCTCCTTGCATTAAACAAGTGTATAAAGCAAAGGAGAAAGTGATTAACCTATATTCTTCTGTTTCCTCTATTCTTCCCTCTTTAGAGGCATAAGAACCTATGATGACTCAATCCACTCTTACACCTCAACAACTCCAAAATAGAAATAAACAAAACTACGATGCTAGGGAACATAGGTGTCATCGTTGTCTCCTTGCTCGTCAATCTTGCCTATAAGAAAATAAAGAAAATAAACCTCCACCTTTGACAGAAGTAATAGATGACAACCCTCCTCCTTACCCACCACAAGATAGTCTAGTGCAACTTTCACAATAAAATGAACACGCCCAACTTTTACTACATCCATCCTTAGAAATCACCCTTCGTCCTCCTGTTGTCATTAATCTTGATGATGATGATGATGCAGAGATTTCCAAAATAGATGAAGAAGTGAATAACGACCTAAATTCTTTATTTTCATATACAATGAGCTTAAAAGATAAATCCTCTCAACAAAGTGAAGAACTTGGTACATCTCCTAGTTTGACACTTACAATTATTCCTTTGGATAGTCAACTACCCTCGCATTACACTAAACATGATTGGGAGGCAGATGACTTGTTACATGGTTGAATTTCATTTTCCTAGCTATTTTTTTTTCTTTTCTCTTTTTATGTTTCTCTTTCATTTCATTATTTCATTAAGGGTTTGATTACCAAAAGTGTGGTTTGACCAAGGCAAACCCCTATTCACTAACCCTCAACAATTTTTCCCCTATTGCATGTTTGTTTGTAGCCTTTTGTGTGTATATTTAACAAGTTTTTTGGTGTTGAAGATTGGTTTACAAGTCAACTAGGTGCTTCAATTCAACTCAAAACTATTTCAAGCTTGAAGAAGGTTTTTTGTCCGTTTTCTGCAAAATTGACTTTGGCAACCCGACAATCAGTGATTTCTAGATCTAGTGTTGCAAAGTTGTCTCCTAATTTTTCAAAAATTTGGGAGAGGACTGATTTGCCACTAGTGGCGAATGAGTCCCACCTTAGGACTAAAAATCTGAATTTTTTCATATTCTGGATCCTGATAATCAGAAACCTATTTTTGACACTTTTTCACCAAGAGGAGGATTGATTTGCCACCTTGGGCAAATGAGTCCCACTATGAAAATTCAGTGATTTCGTACAGCATCAACAACCTTCTAGATTCATCAAACTTCACCCAGGTGCACTCTAATTTAACGTATTTCTTTTTGTTTTGCAAACTTTCTTCATTTACTTCATTGTTTGCATATCATAATGTGTTTTCAAACATTGCTTAAATCTCTCTTTTGCATTCGTCTTCACTCATTTAAATCAGTCAATTGCATTTATTTTACTTCATTTAGCTTAGACAACATTGCACATAACATAATTTGAAAGAAACATTAGCATTTTTGGTCCTATTTCTCTCTTTTTAGGTGAAAAACCCTAGAAGTGCAAGAGTAGTTTTAGGAACACAAAAATCTATAGTTCAAGATGGTTACCAGAGCTTTTCTTTGACATGAAAGTGATGGAATTTTAGAACATAACCTAGGGTAATATGGTTGTGATTCAGTATTTGGAAAATCTCACCAACCTATTGAAGTATCTGCCTTAGTATTAGGGGATGAACAATTTCGTATCCAAAATTATATAATGGGACTTATACCTCACATAGAAGTTGAAGTGGATATGCATGACCCTCAAACCATGAATGAAGTCTTCCAAAAAGCCACCAAACAAGAACAAAAGTTACAACATTTATCCAATCTTTGCATCGATTCAAGTTCTAAGTCTCAATATGGGACGAAGAAATTTCATTAGGGAGACAAGGCCCATCATATCCACAATCTCAAGAGGGGAAGTGAGTCATAGAAGGGAGAAGATGGTAATGGTGGAAGGAACAAGAAAGCAAATAAGGGTAAGGGAAAGGACAACCATAAGCAAAAGAGCTTAGAGAGGACAAGCCAGGTGGTTGTAAAGGGCCTTGTGATGGATGTTATACTTGTGGAGGTGACCATTATGCCTCAAATTATCCTCAACTGTTGAAGATGCGAAAGTAAGGAAGCTATCAACATAATCACTAGATCCATGCTACAGTGGATAAAAAACATGGAAATTGCCAAGCTTTTCCAATTCAACTAATGAGTAAGCTCTATGGCCAATCTATCTTTATCTTAATTGATACTAAATCCTCTTAATGTTTTCTAGATCCTAGAATAATATCTAAAATACCCATTAGGCCTAGATGTATGGAAAAATCATGGACAGTCTAGTATGGTAATCAAGCATAGTAGAGGGTAGACACCTATCTCTTTTGCAATGAGTTAGAAATTCCAAACTTTCAAGCTCAGGTCAACTTATATGTGGCACCCTTATGTTCATATGATGTAATTTTTTGAATAAATTGGTTAACTGAGCATAAGGCTATAGTGAATTTTTAGGATAAGGTGGTCAACTGTCAAGATGATTATGAAAACCCAATTGAGGTATGTGGAATGCAGAGACCCTTAGAGCTGAGACAAATTTCTATGATGCTGCTCAAGAAGGCTCATTGAAAGGGGTGTGGAATTTATGTAGTGCATGTTAGTAATTTACTGATAGCAAGGAACCATATTTAGATGACTATCCTATTCTTAAGGAGTTCCAAGACATATTCCCTGATGAACTTAAGGAGTTACCCCCAAAATGGGAATTTGATTTTTCTATCGACATAGTTCTAGGACCTAAGTCTCAATCCAAGGAACCTTATTGGATGACTACTATAAAACTTTATGAGTTGAAGGCCCAGTTAATGGAATTACTAGATAAGGGACTTATAATACCCAGTGTGTCTCCTTGGGGAGCGCCAGCTATTTTTTTGAAAAAGAAGGATGGAACTTTGCATCTATGTACAAATTATCAGATGTTAAACAAGTTCACCATTAAGAACCGGTATCCACTCTTGAGGATTGATGATCGGTTTGATCAAATGAAGGGAGTGATAGTGTTCTCCAATATTGATCTCAGGTTAGGGTACTATCAATTGAGGATTAAGGAAGAAGATATTTTGAATAATACATTTAGAACTCGATATGGACATTAAAAGTTCATCTAGTGGCAACTTTTGATTTAACTAATCCACTAGTAACATTTATGAACCTTATGAATAGTGTATTCATAGACTGATTGGATGACTTTGTTTGGATCTTTATTAACAACATCATAGTCTACTCAAGGACTCTTGAGGAGCATGATAGACATTTGAGGATAGTTTTTCAGTGATTAAGAGAGAGGAAACTCTTTGGGAAGCTATCCAAGTGTTCATTCTATTAGGACAAAGTGCACTATTTGGGCCATATTATTTTAGATGGAGTCTTTTTAGACCCTAAGAAGATCAAGGTGATCATGGAGTGGCCAGTGCCTCAAAATGTGTCAAAATTCCATAGCTTCATGGGCCTCACATGATACTATAGGAAGTTTGTGCAAGGGTTCTCCTAGATTGCATCTCTTATTACCTCACTCCAAAGGGAGGGAACGTGGTTTGAATGGACCGAGAAATGCGAGCAGGAATTCCAACTCCTAAAGGAGAGGCTCACAATAGCACCAGTACTAACTATCCTTGATCCTAATGGGAGAATAATAGTAATCATAGATGCTTTAGGATAGGTATTGGGAGTAGTATTAATGCAAGATGGAAGAGTGGTAGAATATGAATCAAGTAAGCTCAAGCAGCACAAAGTGAAATATGCACCTCACGATTTGGAATTGGTGGCCATAGTTCATTCATTATATATGTGGAGGCATTATTTTTTGGGAAAGCAATTTGAAATCAAGATAGACCACTTAGGATTGAGATACATATTTACACAACCAAACATTAATGCATAGCAAAGAAGGTGGTTGTAATTCCTTAGCGAGTACGACTTTGGAATTGAATATATAAAAGGAAAAGAGAATAGAGTGGTTGATGCTCTTAGTAGACAAATACATATGAAAACAATGATTTGAACAAGGTCTAACTTGAGGTAGCAGGTAATTCAAAATCTTCTAGGGGATGAGCACTATGAGAGAGTGAAGAGTGCCCCAATAGTAAATCCTTCGGATCATCAGTTTGATGGGTATGGGATCGAACTAGATGGTATTTTGAGATACTAGAGAAGAATGTATATTCTTGACTCTAGAGAGCTGAGAAAGTTGGTTTTAGATGAAGTTCAAAATGCACCTTATTCAAGAAACCTCAGAGTATCCAAGATGATCATGGAGTTGAAGACTCTATACTTTTTGCCTAAACTCAAGAAGGATGTAGTGTAGTATGTAGCCAGATGCTTGTAGTGCCAGTTAGTCAAGGCTGAGCATGCACATCCAGCCAAGTTATTGTATCCTCATTGCATACTTGAGTATAAATGGCAAGTAATTAGTATGGATTTTGTACAGTGGTTTTCATTGATCAAGAACAAGCATGATGTTATATTGTCTGTGATTGATAAGTTTAATAATTTTTTGCACTTCATTCTGTGAAACCTTAAGGATGGATCGTTTACCATAGCTAAGAATTTTTTCTAGGAGATCGTCTGCTTGCATGGAGTGTGAGAGACTATCATTTCTAATAGGGATACATGGATGACCTCAAGGTTTTGGGTGACCTTGAATGTGGCATTTGGGACTAAATTGAATTTCAATTCAACTTATCATCCTCAGACTGATTGACAAACACAGAGGGTGAATCAGGTAGTTGAAGACCTCCTTTGAATGTATTGTATGGACGAAAAATATCAATGGGAATAATATTTTCCTTTGGTAGAGTTTTCTTACAAAAAATCCTATCACACATCCTTAGGCATGCTACCATTTCAATCCTTGTATGGGTAGAAGTGTCATACCCCCATCAGTCGGGATAAATTGGAGGACAAGATCATAGTAGGACCTGAAATGCTTAAGGAAATGGAAGAGAAAATGAGGGTCATTAAGAGAAGATTGAAAGAGGTGGTAGACTAATAGAAGAGTTATGTTAACAAGAACCAAACTCTTAGAAAGTATTCAATAGGGAATAAAGTTTTCTTGAGAGTTAAACCTCTTAAAAGTTCTATTGCTTTTGGAAAATTTTCCAAGTTGGCCCCAAGATATGTGGGATAGTTTGAAGTCTTTGAAGTGATTAACCCAATTGCTTATAGACTAGCTCTACCACCTGCTTTGGCTTGACTTCATAATTTGTTTTATGTTTGCTTGCTTAAGCTATATCATCCTGATGTGACTCATGTGTTTGATTGAGAATATTTGTTGGTACAAGATCCAAGAGAGGTGCTAGTGGAGCCCATTATAATCCTGGATAGATGCAACATTAAGTTGTAGAGTAGAGATATTGCTCAGTTTAAGGTCCAATGGGACCAGTACTCAGACGATAGTGCTACTTGGGAGGATGCAGAAGAAATAGAACGCTCCTTTCCACATTTTCTTTCTTGAATAAGAAACTCCATAATTTTGTTTGAATTTTTTTGAATGCAGATACTATGATACTTCATGCTTTAAAAATTCTAATGTTGAAATACACATATTTTTGATGTGATATTGAAATAGACATATATATTTTGATGTGATGTTGAAATAGACATATATATTTTGATGTGATGTTGAAATAGACATGTATGTTCAAATTTTTTAATGATCTACTTTAATTTGAATTATTAGACATCAAGATGATGTCTCTTCCAAGAGGGGAAGGATGTCATAACCCAATTTTATTGCATATTTATCATAATATGGAAAATTGAATTATTGAAGAAATTCAATTAAATATTAAATTAAGATTTTGGAATATTCAAAAATAGAATGAAATAAGTTGACTGATGTTGACTTTCCAAACTTTTGAAAATTATTTTATATGTTATCAAGAATTGAAAATTACTGATCAATTTGCAAGTGCAAGTGTGTGCAGTTGTAGGGTGACAGGTTGAAGGACGAGAAAACAGTTGAAGTAGGAGTGTTTAACTGGATCAAATAGTAAGCTAGTTGGAATCTGGGTGCACATACACACAAATGGCATGATGACTTGCATTTTATTGATTTTCATTTATAGGAGAATGAAATTTTCTTGGTTTGAATTTTTTCAATGCTTGAAAATGAACGGTTTATAGATTAAATTGTCTATTCAAACTTTGTGATATGAATGAAATGGAAGTGAGCATTGTAAATAAAATCCTTTTATTTAGTGTAGATATATATATATGTATATATATATATATATATATATATATATATATATATATATATATATATATATATATATATATATATATATATATATATATATAAAGATACTCGAAATGAAAATTCAATTTCATTATTTTAAATGATAGTGTATGGAACCTAAAAGCCATTACAAAACAAGCAGCTTGTATATGAATGCATATATAAATACCTATATATACATATATATACATGTATGTGAATCAAAAATATACACACACATATATATATACACACACATTACTCAAATACATGGTAGATGTGAGGGTATGTGCAGGATCATGATGGGCCAAAAAGTGGCGATATGATGGGTATGTGTAGGGTATGTGGCTAACAACTTTTTTTTTCCCAAAATTGATGAAATGAAAAGGGTTTTTAAAGGAGATTCTCAGGGATGAATTGGGGGATTCAAAAGGAAAAAGTAGAGAAAAAACTCAAACAGGGAAAATTTGTAGGAAAATTCCATCAAAAGTTCGATTGGAGGTAAATTGATTCCCTCTTTCTCCATAAACATTAGCTTTAATGCTATTATTGAATCAAGCAATAAATAATCTTTCTTTTCATGATATGATTTCATAGTTTAGTATAATGTGTGGTCATTTTCTGTGAAATGTATCGGCCTTGGGCTGAATTTGTTAAGGTCACCAACACACTATGTGGTAATGGCATGGCCTACGACCTGCTAGTTGGAAAGTATAATGTATTTTTTAAGCCTTCACGAGTGTGAGCAAGGTTAGGCTGAGCCTCAAAGTCTTATGGACTCAGCCATCATCTCTAATATACAAGATAGATGTTAAGCCTTGAGAGGGCTGAAAATTTTATTCCTTATAACTATGTTGTTTGTAAGAATTGATCTTTGTAACAAGGAATTGAATACGATATTGTGGGAGGGTATGAACTCTCTATTTTTCTATATTTTTCTCTTATTTTATCCATGCTTGTTATTGAAAGCGGCATATTTGAATGTTCTAGAGCATTGTATATGCATGCATGTTAATATTATTGAGTGAATCAACTTCATTTGACAAGAATGATGGTATGAATTTAAGCTTGAGACACACCAATCCTTGCTTGGTTTGAACTTAGTGTCAATAGGCTAACCCCTAAATGTGAAATGTATAGATGAAATTCCACATGTTTAATACTGCTACATGCATGGAATAAAACAAAAATCCCTCATGGGTAATTTAAATATATTTCTTAGATGCTTAGAAAGAAGACACCTGACCATTGAGATTGGTCAATCTAGAGTAACTGTAGTTTGTTTTGTTGCAACCTAAAAAGGCATGTGTATAGTTGAACCTGAATCTTCTATGCTTTCTTTGACTATGATATTTTCTCAAGTATTTCATCAACAAACATGTTGAACATAGTTTTCTTTATGCTATTTAATTGCTTATCAAATTTCCAGTTATGAGAATGTTCAAGAATTTGAATAATAGACATTTTATCCTTATGTATGAAACTGGGCTATTTGATTATTTATTTTCAGATCATAGTGAAAAGCCCATTTTTTTGTTAAACAAAGAAAAATTATTTGTAAAATGATCCTATATCATGTATGAAGCTTGAGATCAGCAAACAAAGTAAGCAACATTATTTTTCTTTAAATGTAACTGTTTAGGCTGAAACAGTAATATGTTGATGTAAATGGTGGTTATTATTTTGCAAATGACACTATTTTGATAGAAGTTATCTTTGTTTAGTACAATATTTAGTATGTGAACAACTTGTTGTGTAACTATTTAGTAGGATACAATATTGGTTCTATTAAAACAATGAATGTTCATTTGTAAACAAATTGTTTTATGACTATTTAGTAGGAAACAATATTTTTTCTATTAAAAAAATCAATGTTCATATGTAAACAACTTGTTTTATGACTGTTTAGTAGGAAAAAATGATTTTTCTATTCAAATAATGAATGTTCATATGTAAACAACTTGTCTTATGACTGTTTACTAGGAAACAATATTTGTCTATTAAAACAGGGAATGTTCATATGTAAACAACAATGATAGAATATCATAGTTGTAACAATGCAACAACAGTATGTGTGAAACTATTAGCATAAACTTGATCTAAATTCTTTATCTTTGACATAGAAATGTCAAATGGAATACTATTTAAGATTGCAATTTGAATTAAGGATTCTTTTAGAATGTATGCACAAACTTTAACATTAGTAGGCACGTATATGTGTATGAACATAGACTTCTTTTATGTACATACACATACTTGTGGCATACTTTCTTTTGTTTTCTATTATATTTTTAAATTCAAAAATACTTGTGATGAAAAGCATATAATATGCATAAGAATGATATGACCGATTGTAGAATTACTCTATTAATTTATAAATCTGATTTCTATTAGAGAGAGAGAGTTAAAATAAAATATGAATCTTCTATTGAAAACATGTGAGAACAAATATTCTAAATGGAATAGTGATACCTTAACTGACTAGACCACCTTAGGGTATATGTTGCTATATGGTAGACAACTATTATGCGATGTTTAGTAGAAATTTAGCTTCTAGGATGGGTGCTGAAATGGAGTTTAGAGAGAATAGGTTTGCTTTACTAGAACCAATTTTTTTTTGTTGTTGCAATACATTTATTATGCTTGGCCAACCAAATTTAGTTCATTATGTATGTATGAACACGGTGATTTCATTGTCTTCCATTCCTAGCATAAATATTGTACTTTCTTTTCTAACTAGTAGATAGAAATTAAATGTTGATATATGGGAATGTACCAGATTCAACCTTGTAAGTTGTTCTCTTGCCAAATTTTTTGTGTAGGGTTTGACATTCTTCAAGTTGAAAGAATACTAGGGAAGCGTAAGCTTCATGGTTGGTCGATAAAGCACTTCAACCATGTTCTCCTCTACCAGTGGAGGTGAGCATAGAAGAAGAACCTTAGTTGTTCACAAGACTATTATAGTCTAAGATGTAAATTGATGAAAAGTGTACAATGTAACGACTTTGTGGCCTTAGGAGCCAAGTCAAACTTGATATTCTAATTTGAATTTTGGATTCAATATATGAATCTTTGACTGATTTTAAATGGACATGTGTAGCTATGATTGACTTTAGCCACTAGTTATTTCTTTCTTATTTAGAGTATATTCATGTGTCATTTACAATAATATTAATTAATTAATAATTTCAAATGGGTTATTACACATTTACCACTAAAGGTGAACGAGTCCTCAGTAGGGTTTGAAGTAGTGAAAACCTAGGATTTGGGAGTGTAGACTAAGAGGAATAAAAACCCATAACTCATTTTTTGAAACCCTAATAGGGACCCATTCACCACTAAAGGAGAATGAGTCCTCTATGGCCTAAAAACAATAAGTTTTCTACAAGGTACACATCATTTCAAGCTCTCAAAACTCCCCTTATAGTTTCTACAATAGTTAGGATTATCTTTTGATTATTATTTACATATTTTGGCCCTCATAATTCCATGTTTAGTGTGGAGAAATTCTAGTAGTTTATCTTGATCTTGATAATCCCTAATTTCCTCACCTAAACACTATCTACATATGTACATATGTATGTACCATCACATATAAACATACATATATTAAATATATGTATCCATATATATTCAATACATAATATATATCTCATGCTCACCAAAGGAGTTTAATAGTATGATTCAAATTGGCTAAACAATCAAGAATAATTAAAGAGAACCATCCTAACTTTCTTATCAACCCAAAAATCTATCAACTTAATTTAACACATATCGACACAAAGCTTAGATTGACTTGATAAGGTTTATATGTCCTATATAGTGACTATGTGTGTGTCAAATTAGATACACATACCAATGGTTCCCATACCAAACTCTTATCCTAGGTGATGCTCTCCCTCCCCCTTTGGAGGGTTTGAACCTTTCCTACATCCAACTTAGTGCAACATATACATAGTCAACTAATACATATAAATCATATTCATCATATATCAAAATAATCATTAAATAATTTAAAGATTAATTCATCATAATGCATATTCATACATTTCATCCATCCATTGAACATATTAAAGTCATAATCTTGCATTTCAAATCATATTTAAGTTCATAAAGGTAAAAGTTATTTTGTAACTTAGAAATGGGGTGTAACATACCCTCTCCCTTAATAATTATTGTCATTGATGATGTAACATATCATAGAATGCAAATAAAGTCAAATAAAGGTTTTACTTTCAATTTTCAAAGTCATGTAAGAAATATGTATTTTTTTGTTAATCTTTGAAATAAAGGAAATAGAGGTGTGCCGACCTTTAAGGAGATGGACAACTTAGGGGACCCTATTTTTCTCCAGTTCACTCAAGGAAACTCTAAAGATATCAATCTAATGGTTCAATTGAGAGAAGGGGTTTCTATAAGGTCTCCATGGGTGTGATTTAAACAAAAGGGGGTTCACCACTAAGAAAATGCTTAGAAAGAAAGAATTGCAAATGATATGCAAATCTAACTATGAAAATCAAAAGAGTAAAATGAGAATGAACATAAGGGCGCTTGGAAAACTCCAGATGCATTAAACAAGGTTTGCAATCCAAAAATTATGAATTTTTATACACCCTGGGACTCATATGCTAGACTAGGATATTTAGTTCCAATTTAGGGTTTCGGGCTAAATCCAGAATCTGCAACTGGTAAACCAAGATCTACAAACACTCATACATCCAAGGTACCAATTTAGTCCCAGTATCAGGGTTAATCTAAAAATATTATATCCTCTAGTGATCTCTTGTAGCTTCTCTCCAATCTCATTTTTGAGTTTGAAACTTAGAATTCTAACTTGTAGGTGACTTTCCGTAATCTTGCAACAAAGGTGACAACTTTGACAACTTTAAAACTTTGAAAACTTTTTCCAATCTTGCTCTTCAATTGATCTTCAACCTAAATCCACAAATCACACATCAAAGAGAAGGAAAAATTTTGTTTTGTTAGTGGATATGGGTTTTCCTTGGTCAAACCCCATTTTGGTAATCAAACCTTGCAATGAAATCAAATAGAATGAAGGAATGATGGATGAACAAATAAGCAATATTGCAACTCACCAAACCCTTGGAACAAAGACTAAAATCTTGTATGAAATTGCTAGCATGAATGTAGATTTTGACTCTTGATTTTATGTTATGAATCTTGACTTGAATGCTTGCTTGAATCATGAAACCCTACATCACAAATGTTAGCTCAAAAACAAACATGATGCATGATGACTTTGACATGGTGCTTGAATCTTGAATCTAGCTCCAAAATACTTGATAATAAGTTCTTGAATGCTCTTGAATGCTCTTGATCTCATAAACTTGCTAGGATACTTGCTTATAAAATTTTCTAGGAGAAAAATGTGAAATAACATTCAATTTATACCTATTTATAAAAAATTTCCCAAAATTATGACACTACAAGCCAACATAAGATCTAGGAGAATAAAATCCTACCAAGAATTTTAAGTTAAAATAGGTCCAAGCTAAGTGGGACTCACACAAATTGGGGCTTATGAGTCCCAATCAAGGAAAAATTTAGTGGTGAATCTTCGCCAACTGGTGAATTCTAAGAATCGGCCAAGTCAAAATTGGTGAATTTCTCACACCCAACAGGGTGTCCAAATCGCTTGGATTTTATGAACTATAGGTCCAATGCATGTCCATTCACCAATGTTTTTTTTATGAGGCATATTTAAGCAACAAATTCACCATTGTCAAACTATGTGTTTCAATTGGACCAACTAATATTTTCACCTGGAATCCCGAAAGCATTTAATAAAACACCTACATATTCGCCAATACTATTAAAACAACATTGCATCAGGACCCATTTTTCCAATTAAAATTTAAAAATAGTTGCTTGTGAAGACCCATTTCACCAATTAAAATTTATAAATAGTTGCTCATGAGGACCTATTTCACCAATAACATTAAAAAATAATTACATTTGAGGACACATTTTGCCTTGAAAATTACAACATATCGTTGTATAAGCATGCGAGATTCGCCAAATTTTTAATAGAACATTTAAAAATCCCATGGAATTCACCAAATATGGAATCATGGATTGATATAAATACAATCAAAAGTGTCATTTAAATTCTTACACATTTTTCTTAGTTCTGAGGTTCTACTTCTCAATTCAAAAGTCAGTGAAAGCCGAAAACATAGACTTAAAAGGTGAGTGATCATTTCTTCATAGTGTTATTAGTTATAATAATAAGTTTTCTTTATCTATTTTCCATTCTTGCTTCAACAAAGTGAACCTTAGAACCAAACTCTGAAGTTTCAAAATTTTTGAAACCTCTGAACCACCGAGTAGAAAGATGACCAAGAAAGACTTGCAAGTCAACAAAGTGAACCATCAACCAAGTCGGGGAATCGTGAAGTTATGAAAATTTAGAAATCCATGACAAGTTTATAAAACTCTAAGGACTAGTAACTAAGTTTAGGAAAAAGCCAATTTTTTATATTTTATTCCATGGTATTGAATTTGATATGTGATTTTGCATCATTTTTAAAGAACAACACTTATCACACTACGTATAAATTCCTATTGCATTGCCATTCAAAAAATCTTTGATAAATAACTTAAAGAAATATTATTAATCCATTCCTTGAATAGAAATAAATACAATCGAAAGTGTCATTTATTCTTACACATTTTGTTTGGTTCTAAGGAGTGAGGTTCTACTTCTTGATTAAGAAGTCAATGAAAGTTGAAAACGTAGACTTAAAGGTGAGTGATCATTTCTTCATAGTGTTATTAGTTATAATAATAAGTTTTCTTTATCTCTTTTCCATTCTTGCTTTAGTCATAAAGATGATATTGAGTAGGGAATGGGATCTATATTATTATTCTCTATCCTTAAACAAGATGACATTTTTTTCAAGTTTTTATTCGAAGTGAGAGATGAATATGTCAAGCGAATCAGAGATCAATATGTCGAGTGAATCGAGCAGCAAGGGTAAGTCTCCTTCCACTCCTCAGGGTGGTGAAGAGACTCTTGCCACTCCTCAGACTACTTCCGCTCCGTAGGGTGGTAAGGCTCCTGCTGATCCTCAAACTCTTGCAATTCCTCAGGGTGGTGAAGGGACTCCTGCTGCTCCTTAGGCTCCTTAGGGTGGTGAAGGAACTCCTGCCACTCCTCGGGCTCCTTAGGGTAGTGAAGAGACTTCTGCTGCTCCTCGTGGTGGTGAAGAGACTAGGAGGTCATCAAAATTCCAAAAACTTAGACATACGAGTATGTGCAGGATCATGATAGGCCAAAAAGTGGCAATATGATGGGTATATATAGGGTATGTGGTTGACAACTTTTTTTTAACCCAAAATTGATGAAACAAAAAGGGTTTTTAAAGGAGATTCTCAAATTTCCACCAATATAAATTATTCTTTACTTTGAATTGAATAAATAATTATTATTCATTTTCTATTTGAATTATGACTAAAGTCCTAATTGTTAGGCTTATTGAAAAACATCTATAGCTTTCAAATGGTATCACATTTTTTGAAATTGAAACATGTGTCACATTCTATGCTTTGCATACTATAGGATTAAAAAAAAAATGAATTTCATGAAGGTTTGACCAAGTTAATGTGGTTAGACATACGAGTTTTTATATTTTTTAAAAGTTGTAATAAAAAATTCATAATTAATTATTTACTTGGAAAAAAATTACGAAAAAATATGCATCACATCGGGACATGAGTCCTCTACTTATATCTAAAATATTATAAAAAACTATTATCATTTTATTGTGGTTAGGGTGGTTAGACAGACACCTACTTCTTATTTTTTCCCTAAAATTTAAGTACTATTGTATTGAAATTTCAAATTTTCACCAAATAGATTTAAAAAAAAAATTTAAACCTAGTAGTTTAGAAACTAAATCAAATTTGCTACAGATTCTATTCTTACACATTTTTAAAATAATATAGATAACTTATTCAAATTTTTATGTTAGGTTTCCTAACTCTAATTTTTCCATGATGATCCTGCACATACCCATACCATATAGTTTTACTTTGGAATTGCCAAAGCTTCTAATCCATCAAGTCAAGATGGAGCTACATCATCAACTCTTCCACCAAATATTGGTAACACTCACAATACCTCACCACCACGGGAAGGTCAAGTTGAGATTGTTACTGATTTAAATCAAAATGTATCAAATCAGGGTGCTAATACCACAAAAGATGTTCCAAGGGATACCCTAGGCCTGACTAGCTAGAATGAGATAATTGACTTGGATGAGTATGATGATGTTGGTAGCAAGAAAAGGAAAAATAAACCAAAAAGGGGGTGCGAGTGGGAAATGACAAGGAGTTTTCAACTTGGTTGGTTGTCAAAGTACCCATTCATGGTACTAATGGGGATTGGCAATGCAAACAATATTAAAAAGGAAACAATGGCCAAATGTAAGATTTGTAGTTGGAAATGTGGAAGAGCCAAGATGATGTAGCTAAAGATTGACACTATAAAAAAACATATTGGTAAATTTTATGAAAAAAAAATCATAGATAGAAAGGGAGGATCAGTCGTACGATGGAAATAAAAGGAAGAATGTCTTCATGTTAGGTATGTCACAGATTATGAAGAACATGAAAAAATAATGTCGCACATTGTTGCATGTAAAGGTACACTTGAGGCAAAATTTGGGAAAGCAATGGAAACAACAAATATGTCAAAAACTATTCAGATGAGTGTTGTTTTTCATATTTTGTCCAGAGGGTGTCCTACAATAGACTACCAAGAATATTCTAGTTTATTATCTTATTTAAATGTTCCTCACTATCCCTACTTACATTGGTCAGTAAACGCTGGATGGGAATGGAAAAAATATCTTGCTGCAATGGAAAAGGAAGATTTAAAGGATAAAGTAAAAGAGTCAAATTTCATTGCATTATCTTTAGATGAAGTTACTATGGTAGAAAATACTTCTTGGGTCTGTATGCATTTGTATACTATACAACATGTTCACCAAGCTCATTTTCCTTGTGTTCATAAAATGAAGGACAGTTCAACATCACAAAATATATTTGAACTAGTCAAGAAATCTTTGAATGAAATTGCAGGTATGGATGAGTTGACAATTGCAAAAAAATTGGTGTGTGTAGGAGCTAATGGAGCTACAATGATGCAAGGTCAAAGGACCGGTGTTTGCACAAAGTTAAAAACTACTTGTGCACCATACATGCTTGGAATTCACTGCATGGCCCATAGAATGAATTTAGCATTCAAAATTGTAAGCAAGTTTCCTACAATATCAAAAGTCAAAATTCTAGTCTATGAGATCCACACATACTTCTGCTGAAGTCCTAAACGTTTCAAAAAAATTCAAAATTTTTCTAAGGGAATAACACAAGGAAACAAGCTTCTTAGGGATGTCGATACTAGATGGATCTCCCTACATGGACCAATGCAATGAGTTCTTTTAGAATATCAATCCTTGATTGGAGTGATGTACGAAAATCACAACATAGTAGACAAAGCTCCTAACCTCTTACATAGGTTAGGCAATATAGAGACACTCTTGGATTTAACTAGTGTTCTCCCCATGTTGGATGTGATGAACGAGCTTGTGAAGAAATCCCAAGACAAAACTAGGTATATTAATGAATATGTCAATCTATGTAAACATACATGCTTGGCCCTCAATCATCTATATCTATATCTAACACAAGATGGCACACATTATTTCATGTAGCAAAAAATTACTGATTTGAATGATCCTAATAATTATTTACAGTTTAATGCAAGTGGGCACTTATGTATCTGTGCATGTGGATATGAGATACAAATGTACCAATATAAGACAGACAGGTGCTCTAGCAAAGAAGTAGTTGTTAACGAGGAATATTTTAAAGGCATTGTTAAATCTATGGTGATAATTTGAAGGAAATTGAAAAATATCTTTCCTCAGAGATTAATGAAAGATTCCCTCAACATGAAATACTTGAAGCCATGAGTATTGTGTATCCTCAATTTTGGGAAAACCGAGATAACCCAAAATATTTTCATGCTCAAGTAAAAATCTTGATTGAACAATTTTCAAAAATTGTAACATACAATGAGCATAAAATAGAAGGAAGTTTAGATGAAGCCAAGCTTAGAAAACAATGTAGGAGTTTTGTGATAGCTATGAAGGATGAGTATAAATCCATGGGAAAGGACAAGGCCTTTGAATCGGGATCAATAAAAAGGGTTTGGACAACGTTAGGTCAGAGTGAAATATTGTGTGGTTCAATATCAAAATATTTCAAACTTGTTGATTTATGTCAAAAAATGATATTGGGGTTGGTGGAGGATGAGCGAGTTTTCAGTACATTGGGGTTTTTGAAATCAAAGTTAAGAAAAAAACTAGACAAGAATTTGGAAAATTGCTTGAGGATGAAAGGAACTACGTATAATGTCAGAAATTTTCCTTTTGAAAGGGCACTCACAATCTGGAGGTCCACATGTGAAAGAAGAGGGATCAGATTGTGCAACACTCCAATTCCAAAGGCTAGTATTGATGGTACTGGTGGTTGCAATGGGACTCAGACATAGGACATTGACAAAAATGACACAATGAATGTTGAATTTGAGACACAGGCCAAAGAAAATGAAGAGCAGACTTAGAATCAAATTCAAGATGACTCTTTTACTTTACCTGATGATGAACATCAATTTCAGGACCCTGAGTTCATTTGGGAAATGGAAGAGATTCATGAGAATTAGTAGCTTTTAGGTATTTATATTGCACTTCATGGATCCCAGGATCAAATTACATTGTTCCATATTGTAGTTGATTATATTTTATGTTGTATTCCATGAAATTGTGATATTTTCTATTTTATATTTTATATTGTATTTTATAATTTACATTAGTCCGTACATAGTATTCAATGAGGAGTCAAATGATGGAGCCTTTGAAAGGTTAAGGAAAGATAAGTCCATAATGTCACATGGTTGCTAAAACTTGGAACCTTAGAACCAAAGTTTGAAGTTTTGAAGTTTTCCAAACCTCTGACCCACCGACGAGAAAGATGACCAAGAAATACTTACAACTCAACAAAGTGAACCATCAACCATGTCGGGGAATCAGGGAGTTATTAAAATTTAGAGCTCCGCAACAAGGTTATAAAACTCTGATGACTAGCAACTAAGGTTAGGAAAAGAACCAAAACTGCGACTTTGAGTGATAGTAGTTACCACAACAATGAAGCTAACCAAAAATCCATCATTCCAATTCCAATAATAGATAATCCATGACATGAGTTCATATAAATGTTTAGTAGATATGCTAAGTAGTCATGGAGATTGAGTATTGATGTGTGAATTGTAATGCAATTTCACTAAGATTATGGATGCCTAGAATTAAAATCACCTTATAGTTCATATTTTAATTGTGTTAAAAGTAAAACTTTAGCATGTGCTCAATGATTCATCACTCAACTCAATGATTTTTATATTAATAAGATATTAACAATAGTATTAGTAGCATATACAACAATGAACATCAATAATCATTTAAAGTGTATCTAGAAGTTGAAACCACTACTATACTTTTTCTTCAAATGATATAATAGATAATACAAATAATTGAACATCAACACATTACTGAAGTCTGAATTTGAGATTTTAAATTGATTATCACATGAAGGAATACATAGAGGCATTGGCAATGCAAAATCTTGCTCAAAGACAACTCTGCACAGAGCTGAGTTGGAACTTGGAAACTCATATTATCAAAAATTAAATCACAACATCACCTTTCTAGCAGCTTCCACTCTTCATGTGTTGGAATTTCCATTTGTTCTAATTGATGTTGTTTGACTTGAATATTTGTTAGCAATTCATGATTCAATTTGGAACCTGTCTTGGATTCTTCATTCAATTTTGCATTTAGGGTTAGCAATGGTTTGATGGAATCCAAATAGGTCACCACATTTGGGTTCTGAGGAAACTGGTCCAAATAAATCTTCCTTGCATCCTCCATATTCTTTTTGAAATCATTCTTCCTAATGAATCGCTCAGTTGTGTCAAAAGCCTCTAGTAAACCAAGCTCTATGAAGTTCCTTACCTTTCCATCCACCTTCTTCATCTTGTCTACATCCAAATGCAAATATTTCTCTATTTCACGCATTCTCAAACACTTTTCAATGGAAGATGACAACGTCATTGATGTAGCAAGCCGATTAGTAATCCCTTTTAATTTCAAAACATTGTCACTGGCTTTGTAGACTATTTGTTGAATTTTATTTTTTGATTTCTCTAATGCTAGCACATTTTTGTTCTCCATTAAATATTTTTTGAGATTATTATGATGTTGTCTAATAGCATCAATCAATTGAAACATGTCACACAAATGATCAATCCCCTACATTATTTCATCCCAGATCTTTTGTTTCATATGCCTCATTGTTTCTCTACAAAATGCAGATCACTTATTTTGACAAGACTTAATTTCATTTTTTGCTTCCATCAGCTCTGCCTCTAATCTTTCATTTATTTTTCTCTCCTCCAATTTTTGTCCCCACTATGAATTTCCATTTTCAATGCTTAGTCTTAATTTTTCTGAAGTGGACTTTTCCTCATCATATTTCTTGTTGCTCTCATCTAGCCTTTGCTTCAGTTCATTCACTGTAGTCCCATTCTACTTATTCTCTTTGCTTGTTAATGTAGAGGCAAATTTTTTTAATTCTTTTTTCTAATTCATTTCTCTTGTTATATATTTCTTTCCTCTTTTCTTTCTCATTTTCTAGGTTTTCCTACAACTTTTCAATTTGAGTCTGCAACCTTTTTTTCTCTCTATCTTTCTTTAGCAATGATGTGTGCACCAATTCATTGTTCTTCTTTGATACATTAATTTTTTTAGTATTTCTGAGTCCAAAAAAATCCAATTGAAAATTGTTCACCTTGAATTCAGATGGAGCCATCTGATTTGTTGGTTTGTTTTCTATTGTG
The DNA here is from genome assembly GCA_007258455.2 of Sequoia sempervirens. NCBI lineage: Eukaryota > Viridiplantae > Streptophyta > Pinopsida > Cupressales > Cupressaceae > Sequoia > Sequoia sempervirens. Next base: position 26,145,002 of record VDFB02168118.1, read on the forward strand.
GGAACAAGAATTGTGTACTCCATGATTTATTTACTTGTGTCAAATGTGGGTAATACCATGGTTGTTTCAAGCTCTGAAGTTAGAGTAGACACACTTTCCATTAGTTGCTTCTTTTCTTTTTTATTCAATTATGTTTTCTTTTTAAACTCTTCAATGTAATCAAAACTCGAGGATGTACGAACAATGGAATGCTTGAATGGCAAAGGAATAGGAGTACTTGCAGTTGCTAATGATGTCACAGCTAGACTAACTAGCATTGGGGGAGTGCCTAGAAATAACTCCTTTGTGGTGGATCCACTAGTAGTGTGACTTAGAGTTGGACCTATCAAAATCCTTTGCCTCTTCTATATGCCTTGATCACTTGGCGTTTCTGTGGTATATTGTGCTGTTGTAGCACATGTTAAACACTACTAGTACTACTACCCATACCATCACCACCAGAGGCAATTCCAATTGCACTAATCCCTCCACCATGGGCATGTCCTAGTTGTGATTGTGTCTAACCATGAAGATGAGGATTTGAAGCTTTAACAAATTGACCTATATGCCCCAAGTCTACTTTTTCACCTCCAACCCCAAGGCTAGATTTATCAACTAGTTGTCTATGCTCTACATCTATTACCATCCAAGGACCTTGTCTTTGGAACCCCAAAGGACCACCTTCATAACCCATTTTTTCAGCTAAGGCTAGTCCTATAGTAAATGCTTTTTTTGTGGCCTTACTTAAACCAAGTTTGAAATTGACATGGCTTTCTTCTTGCCTATCATCATCACTTTCTTCATCTTCTTGTTCATTCGAATGCTCTATATTCCATAATTTTATAAACTAAAGATCTTCTTCATTATCTCTATACTCTACAAGAGCTCTTGAATCACCTAACTCCTTCCTCATAGACCAAAAGATAGTAATTTTTTATTGTGACCAAATTTTTTTCTGTAACTTCCTTCTCTAGAGAATCTGGCATTTTTACTCTACTAAATGGTTTATGAATTTTTTCATAAGAATTATTGTACATCCTAATTGTCTTTCGATGCAATGCCATAATTTCTGCTAACAATTGTTCAAAAGAAATACCATTCTTAGTAGCACTTTTCTTCATTGCTACTTTGACCTCATCCCAAGAATCCTTGTTTCTCAAGTTTTCAAGAAAGGGTTTACTTTGATGTTGAATTCTACTTCCATCATTTTTATTGAGCACAATCATTAATTTAATGGTGTCACATGGATTATACTACCAGTGATAGATAGCATCATAATCAAAAAAATTCAAAAGATCATGTACCACACTAAATGCTTTTCTCTCGAATGCGATCCCTCCACATGAAAAAGGTAAAGAAGGAAATAAGGTTTTCTTCCCCTGACCCTAAAGTGTCTTTCATCATTTTTCTACATCTGACTTATATATTCCAAAGAAAAAACCCTTTCTGTCACATGTATTGGAAGTTTGTATGGCTATAATTCCGATCCATAAAATCTTAGCACTCTATATTCTTCCATTAAGTACCAATCAACCAATTGTATTTCTTTTCGTAGTTGAATGTAGTTTCTACATGACATAGGATATCTAGGCATTGGAGCCAAAAATTAGTCTACAAAATGACTATAGTTCCTTCAAGAATCATGCAAACTTATAACGGTAGTCCATTCATATACTAGAGCCATTTTCTTTTGCTCAGGATTACTATTACCATAGGGCTGAATTTGAAGCTTGTTGGTCTAAAACATTCCCCTGAATATGAATAGAAAAAGATAGCACAAGTAGGTTGTGAAACTAAATGTCTTGGTGGAACCTCCTTTAATCATTAAAAATTATTGATGCATGGATTCTACAATGTACTCAATAAAACCATATTTGGCATGTGGAACACCATAATAGATACTATACACCATTTGAAGGAGGCATGCACTCACTTCCAAATTGCTATCCAGTCTGAGATAAAATGATACCATGGAAATAGTATCCTAAACCCAAGGTTTAAAAATATCCAAATCATTAGGATGCTTATGATCACCTTTCAATTTTTTTCTATCCTAAACTATTCTATTTAAGAAATAATTTTTCTCCATTCCATCCACTACTTCATAATCACTAGCAAGCTTTTCTAGGTCAATGTGGACATTTTCAAATTCTTCGGTTGTAAACCCCAAGCCCATCACTTTTCCAATTCTTCTACATTAATGGATAACAATTTCTCTTTTGTTATCATCATAATTTAGGGCACAGACCATGATAAATTTTGGGCAATGGAAAACCTCATGCAACATCATGCACCCTAATCCAGTTACCCATAGTGCACTGATACTATTAACTTGCAATTGCATTTTATTTTTAGCCTTATTCTCAGATGAAAATATAAGTTCTGAGGTATTCCTACCATAGGTTTTAGGATCATAAATATCATAGTATTCATTAGTGAAACCTGGGGTTTTAAGCAATTTTGCATAATGTTTTTTTTATCCGGCATTGATCTAGTGGTACTAGTGGTAGACATGCTATTACAATCAACAATATGAAATTTGTGAATTCCCTATTAGTCCTTAATTTTTCTTAATTCTTAAGACTCCTTTAACCATCAACCTAAACTTCAAATTTTGACAAAATAAGATTTTAAGAAATGTCAAGCAATGAAACATAGCCACATGAATTCTTTAACTTACCTAGATTTTGAATTTTGATTATTGAAGTTGAAACTAGGTTACTAGAATTACTTTGTTGGAAGTGGAACTATGGAACCCATAACAGGGTGGTACACTACAATGAGAAAACTAAATGACATCAAAATTTATACTCATTACCTACAGACTACACAATACACAATTAGGTAGTACAATGTACATGGCTGGCAACATAAACCTAAAATTCAAAGTTTGACAAAATAAGATTTTAAGAAACGTCAAGTGATGAAACATAGCCACATCAATTCTTTAACTTACCTAGATTTTTAATTTTGATTCTTGAAGTTGAAATTGGGTTACTGGAATGGCTTTGTTGGAAGTGGAACTGTGGAACCCATAATAGGGTGGTGCACTACAATGAGAAAACTGAATGGCACCAAAACGTCTACTCATTACTTATGGACTACATAATACACAATTAGGTAGTACAATGTACATGGCTAGCAACATTTAAAACAAGCCATTAATGATTTACTCCTTCATTGACAACAAATTCTAAAATGTTGATCTTTGTTAATATAACGGTTATAGATTGATTCCAGAGGTTTAAGTTCGCAAGTGTAGTGCTTTATGCATTTCATTCCGGAATCAACTACAACCATACATCAAATGTTCATCGAATGATTGAGTAATTTATGATATAAATAATAAACATAAAACATGTGTTTTAATTTTTTTTTAAACTTTAATGCACTAGGATTGACATCAAGGCCAAGTGGCCAAAAACTTAACATTGCAAAGGCCTTAATAAAATGAATTGAAATGTCACATTAATAGCACATTGCACAACCATTAATAGCATTTAACTTGCAAAGGACTTAATAAAATGAATTATAATGTCACATTAATAGCATAACCATTTATTTTATTACAACTAGATTACAATGTCACATTATTACACAGTACAAATACAAATGTAAGCGCAAGCACCAAGCTTCTATTGGACTGTTGGTGAAAAGTTGAAAATGTGAATGTGATACATGTATCTCTGAAAATAAATGGAACTTATTGGATCAACCATGAGCTCTCAAAATAAACTTATGGGACTTGTTGAGTCAGCCATTTTCTCTAAAAATAAATGCATGGAGAAAGGGGGCCAAATCAAATTGGGGAAATGGGAGCTGTGAAGATACAAAATGTACTTAGCCCCTTTCAGAACTAGACTGATGTAGAAGATGAGGGGTTGTAACATTACTCCCATATAGAAGATGAGCACTTAAAATAAATGCACGGGGATTGCCTGGTAGGCCATGGTGTCTCAAAATAAATGGAAGGGACTTGTTGATGTGTTTTTTATGCACTTTTCAACATAGGTAATGCATAGGTGCACTACCTCTCTTGAAAGACAATCTTCCACAATCAAATTGCAGAACACTATCCCAAGGTCTCTAATGTTAGGTCTTGACAGTGCTTGGAATATCTTAATTGTTTGATGTGATTTGCTGGAATCACAAGGCGGTCTTACGGATGGGTTATAAATCATGGAAGTTGGATCTTGAAATGGAGTTCTTGAGATGGAAAGTTGTTATGCATTGGCTGTAGGTTCAAGCAGCAGTCTTGGACTCCATTTTGTTGTTGGATTTGGCTTTACAATGTGCAATGAACCTTAACATAGGTTAGTCATTAAAAAGAAAGAAAGAAGGCAAGGAAGAGGGAAAGTTCCTAAGTCTGCAACTAACTATGAATAGTGACAATGGAGTTCCTGCAATGGACAATTTCTCAAAACAATATCCCACTTAACCAGAGATTTCACATTATCATGGAAATTATGCTATCTTCTAAGGTCTACAGATACTTTGTCCTTTATTCACCATGTACATACATGAATCAAAGACAAATGTTTTGGAGCAGCTTTGAATTCAAGTCCAGGCTAACTTTACACAGCTATCTACCATTAGCAAACAACAAAAAGTATGGACAAATAAATCATCAACATGGCAGGAATTTTCATAATCACCTGACAGCATTTCTAAAATCTATCCAAAGGAAGAAGATAGTTAACTAAAACAATAGTAAAACCTAAGTCAAACATCTAACATTAGAGATTGAATCAAGTAACATGAGAGAAACTAAGAAAATATGCCAAGTCAATGCCTTTTCTTTATAAATTTCTGCAGCATGTCTTTACAACAACTCAACTCTCTTTGCAAATGAGACGAGAGCCCTATTTATAATGCCCAAAAGATTCAATGAATGGAAAATATTAATTCTTATTTTTTGGCCAAGATTCATTACAAAATAGGGTTTCACCTACCCCCCAATATATCATAATTTAAAACTACATTTTGTCTCTTCCCTATTTCGTCATTTTGCTGACGGTACTATAGCTCTTTTGTCCGTTAGTCAATTGTTGCTTTCACTGTAGCTATTCTTTAGGAAGTTCTTCATCTTTGACAGGGCTATCATCTTGTCCCTTAGAAGCAGTGTATTCTATGAACTTGAGGACGATCGCCTGGAGCTTGTCTATTTCGATGATTTCACATCGCAGTACCTGGTAGATCCATTCCTTTGCATTATCCTCCAGCATTTTCCAATCCTCATCATACTTTGAGCCTTGGTCTCTAAACAACTCCGATTGATCGAAGGCGTGGGCAGCAAAACTCAAGAATTCTATTGTGATTTCAACAGCCATCCCATCCTTCATCTTCTCCTGGAAGTAGGGTTTTATCTTTTTCAGATCCATTTGCACAGTGGGCATGTCATAGTCTGTCATCAACTTAAGGTATCGAGCACATTCTGCCCTGATTTCTTTGATCCATTCAATGTCCAGATCTACCTTGCTCATGATTTGTTCTAGCCTCTCCTTCCAGTTGTCAAAGTCTTAGCACCACACATCCATCAGCCAGTGATCTTCTTTCTTAAATGAAAGCTTCTTCTCCTACATGGCTTTAGGCAACTGAAGGATAGCCTCGATCCTTGGAAAGGTGGAGTCGTAGGTCATAGAGAAATTGGTGCAGAGCTTCTTTGTGCTCTCTAGAGACTACATTAGGTCCAAGAACTTGTTGGCTGTTCGCATAGCCTGGCTAATTCCCATTTTCTGACGTATGAGACTTGTTAGAACTAGTCCTCTGTGGTCTTCTCCAAGTTCTTTCTTCTTTCCCTCTTATCGATTTGCTCTTTGGAAAGCAGTTGAGGTGTGGTCATGGATGTGGTAGGCAGGTCGTCTACTGAAGACCATTGTTGTATGTAATATGTTAAGGTTGCGACCTATGCCTTGAGCTCATCCTTCGAGATTTTATCTTGCTTTATCAGATGCACCACCATAGCCACTGACTCCTCAAGGTGCCTAACTTTCTGTTCTCTAGTGGCAGTTCCCAAGTCGATGGTGGAGATGTTATAACTTACCCCAGCTTTGCCAATCGTGGGCATCACAATTTGTGTTGCTCGAGAGCCAGAAGCATCCAATGTTACCCTGGATCGGACCTTGGGCTTCTTCTCCTTCTTCATCATGATTTGGTCTCGAGCCAAGATGGCCTCTAACCTTGCCCTTGGGTCCTTCAGCACAGGGTTTTTTCTTTTGAGCTGCTTCTCCAACCATTCAGGCACAACATATTTCCCCTTGGGTGAATCATGGTCACCCTCACCCTTCTCAGTCAAGGCCAAGATTTCTGCTCCTTTTCCCTCTAGGGATTTTTCTTTCTCTTTGGTAGCATCCTACTCCTCTTCATCGAAGTCATGGACAAATACGAGGCATTTGATAGGCAGCCCAGTGGATGGTTGCTGAATGGGACTTTCTTTTCTTGTTGTTTCTCCTTCCTTCTTTTCCTCAGTATACTCATCCTCGGGGCTTCTAACGACACGTGTTTCACCCTCAGTTAAATCCTTTTCCTGCTATTCTTTTAGTGGCTGCCCTTCTTCATCATGGCGTGACCCCTCTGCCTCTGCCCCAATGTCTTTCAGTTGTTGTGTTATTTCCTCCTCAAGGTCATCATCAAAGGTTTGAATGATTTCCTTAGCACCCGAGCTATCTTCTTCATCCCCACTCTCAAAAGATCCTGTCTCCTCCTCCTCATTAGCCACCCTATCGATGGTTCGGTGTTCATACTCTGGGTGCTCATGGTATTCATTGGCCTCATCCTCAATATGCTTTGAGGCCTCCCACTCTTGTTCCTCCCACTCCTTAGAGATTAGCATGGTGGCCTCCATAGTCTGTGGCCCTGTTGGTGGTTGTGAAGGTTGAGCAATAGTAAGGACTTACGCAAGGGCTTCCTGGAGAGTCAGATCCATTAAGATCAGGGAGAGCTTAGGAGGCAGGCTCTGCATGTGCCTTCAAAGAGCCTCAGGCATAGTGGTAGTGGGAACAAGTGTAGTTATTGTTGCCAGAGGGAGTGATGTGATTGGTGACATAGTAGCAGATGAAGGGGGAGAAGTCATGGTGGAAGAGGAGTCAATAACTATCATAGACTCAGCCAGAGGCGAAGGGGCAAGATGGACATAAATTTCCACTGCCAGTGGGGGTGCAACGACCATAGCCAGGGAGGTGGGTGGTGCAACATGAGGGGCGGAGAGAGCCAAGGGAGGCTATAATTGATCTATACCCTCTACTTATTTCTCTTGGGTTGAAGTTTGTTCCGCAGTACTCCCTACCTATTTGAGCCTTTTGGGAGGTGAGCCTCTCATTTCTTTTTTTGCATAAACCTTGGGGTATGGAGACTGCTCGGTTTCTGCTCCTTTTCTTTTCTTGGACCTGCTGACCAGAGGAGACTTGGAAGTTCCGCTAGTTGAAGTGGTGGTAGCAACATCCTCTGCGGTACTTGGCTCACTTATGAGCACTTCATAAGTCAAGATTACTCCTTGTCATTTTAAATGAGCCACCATCCCATCGATCCACTTCTTGGTACGAGTTAAGATTGGCTGGGTTATGGTATCTAGGTCAACAACCTCCTGTTCATCCCAGTTAATTGATGGTATTGGTAGGTTGGTGACTGCAGGGTACCTGGGATGCATTATGGTGGCCTCATCCTCCTCGACTTGGTCCAGTATGGGGAATGGTTGCACCCTTATTACGAACTGTATAGTCATTCACATGTAGTTCCTTGCGCACACTTCCTTATCATCCTAGTAGTTGGCCCAGAAATCCTCAATGTGGTGGAGATGGGCATATGCTGGCCCCAACGCCTTCCTGATGTGGCCATGCGGGTCCATCTGTGGGCGAGCAGTGTGTAGGTATAAATGGTAATCTTTTAGTTCTTTCTCAAAGTTACCAGCACACTGGGAAGTTTGCAGTCGGTACATGCCCTAGCCAAGGGTCATGGGATAGGAGATCCCCGCTATATGTTTGCTGCTAAAGATTACCTGTAGGTGTTAGAGTTGCCAAGAAAGCTCCAGAAGGATGATTCGGTCATTGGGGTATCAGGGAAGCCTATTTGGCCTTTTAGTGAAGCCCTAGGCACGGATGTACGTAAACTTTGGGTATTGGATGTAGAGAAAGGCATACTATTTCAAAAGTGCCCTAGCACTATGGGAGACCCTCCTCTCGAAGTCTCTAGCAATCAACCTGATAATGTGGCTAATAAAGGCATCGTTTACTCTACAGTAATCCCTTTTGAAGTTTCGATACTGGAGCTAGGGATATCTATCATAGGCTTTGAGTCTTCGCTTCTGCCCCTGATAGGGTGCCACAAACAACCCACTATACTGTCTCTGATCCGCCAAGGAATAGACTAGGTAGGAAGTCATATAAAATTTGGAGCTCTTCTTTATGTTAACAAACTGCTCATGGAAGCAGTTGCTTATGATTCCTCCCCAATAGAATGAAGCCTTCGTTGTGATGTCCTCATTTCCACACAGGATCTGCTCGACAAAGTATGCTATCCATTCCTGAATGTAGGCGGCCGCAGGAAGGCCCATAATCCTGCTCAACATGGTCACTAGGTCGTGGTAATCTTCGTAGAAATCACTACGAAAGAGTTCCTAAGGAACTTTCCAAGCGCTGCCCCATCTTTCCTTGAGCCAATGTAGATTTATTGACTTCTTACAGCCACCCAGATTATCATCCCAAGCCACCTAGCATTCTTCCAAGGTGGGGACCTCCATCTATTGGAATGTAGGAATATGGAAGGTCTTTGTAATCCCTTCAAGTGACATGTCAGCGAGAATGTTGCCCTCTTTATCAAAAATTTTCCTTGTGTTGGTGTGATATGCTTCCCGACAAGCCATGACCAACTCGGAGGCCATGAGGGATGGAGGGAATCCAATAGCCTTAGCTATTCCACTCTGTCTTATCAATCTTGCATTCTTTGTTGTCGGGTTGACCCTAACCCTTTGCATGAATTCATCGATGTCAACCTAGCCTATGTTGGTGTCAGTGATCTCCTTCCAGTCTGTGGTGACTTTTGATTGGAGAGGCTCGCCTTGGAATTGGTACTTCATTTGGTCCTTGTCTTCCTTCCCTCGAGGGGTCCTTCATGACTTCTTCCCTTTGTACTTTTCAACAAATGCCCCTGAAGGTCCTACACTTGGTTCCATATATTCTGCAAACAAGGGCATAGTCAGTGCAATGGATCACAAAAGCATTCATGTTAGCCAATACCTTGAAAAAAATATTTATTTCAAACAATCATTTAAACATATCATGACCATTTATCCCCAGATGTTACTGATCTTTTGATTAAGGGCATTTGGAAAATTCGAGCTCGGAGGGCCAGACTTCCTCGGTAGGAATGTTGTTCAGAAGGGAAAACATGGCAGAAGGCTCCTAGAGGCTCCCTTCGGTCAAATTTTAGTATTTCAAGAGGTTGGTAATGAAGAGGACCAAAATTCAGCATGTGGGTCGAAGTTAGATTTCAAATTTGGGCTCGTTTGAATCGATTTAAGAGAACTCAGAAGTCTTGGGCTGGAGAGCTGTTGAGAGATAGCAGTTTGGAATGATAGTCAACAAATGAAAATCTGGAGATGGAACTCCGGGGTCCGGGGCTCGGTGGTGCAAAGGGTGGTCAATGGTTTGCCATTCTACTTCTAAGGGTTCGGACCGGGGGCACCTAGAATACGTTCGCCCTTAGCCATTTGGGATAGAAAACGTCGGACAGAAGTCCAAGGTTGGAAGTCCGACAGTAAGAGCCCAATGTTATGTGTTTTCATTGTGATCCACAAGCTTCGCCGATGACTACGAGTCGGACCAGACCCGGGACAAGGGTTCACCATGGTGATTTAATCTTCTAAGTTTGGCCGCGATCGGGAGGGCGGAGCCCGGAGCTTGGAGGGATGAGGCAAGAATTTTGTTTGGAACAACAAGTGAGGGAAGGAGTCCCGATCGCCGGAGGCTGGCAAGGAAGAGGGCATTAGTCATTCCCATGGCATTCCAGCAGTGAACGGGGTGAAAATTCCATTCGCAACGGCAGGCAAGGACTGGAGTCCTGGGCTATGGGGCCCGATGTCGATGAAGGAATTCAGAGTTCAGCTGACATCCCATGGTGAATGGTGGTCCAGAGTCTGGCGGTCAGAAGGATGCCCGTGAAGGGGGGCGGAAAAAGGTTATGGCGAAGTGCGAGGTCATGCCGACAGCCGGGAACAAGACTGGGCCCAACAGAGGGGTATGTCATTCAACTTTGTTTTCACCTCGGCAGCAGATGGAAGGGCGAAACCTAAAGACTGGAGCCCAGAGATCAAAAGGACGGTATGAGTTTAATTCACTAGAAGCATCAAACAGGGAGGTGGAGTCTGCAGGGCGAGACGTTGGGCGAGATTGGCCATGGAGGGTGGCAAAACACCCGCGGAACCCCGGAGGTAGAACCCCGGGGTCTCGGGCCCGAGAGAACCAAAGGACATTTGTTAAGTTTGAAGTTCAGATGGTGAGGAGAAGGTCGGGCTCTGTCAGTTGGGAGGTCGAGAAGAGTTTGTAGTTTTGAAACGGCGACATCCAGGGTGACTTCCGAACAAGGAAGTCTGACAGGTCAGGCCCAAAAGGTGATATTATCATCGACAGGTTTGTTCAAAGTTTTATCACGGATGGCAAAGGCAAGTCTCGGGGCTGAAGAGGAGGTTTTCCCTACCCGAAGAATAGCCGGGGCAAGGAGAAACTTCGGATTGGTGAGGAGGGCATCGTAGAAGTTTCCTCAACTTTTTAACACATGGGTTTTGTGCGAGATGTCGTGTTTTATCATTTTCACACATTCTTATCGTTTACTACTCATTTAAATCCTTAAAAATCATGAAAACAATACTCAAGAGGACAAACAGATGGCCTACCTTCAACACGCGATGTGGGGAGACGTGGGATCCACTTACAGTTGACGAAATGATGCTGAGGGCGACGAGCGTGATGGTGTCGAAGATGGTGGGCTCCGCAATGAAGTTCTCCAATTGCTCTCCAATGATAATGACAGCTCAGAGTGGGTATTTTATACCCTTAACCGCCATTAATGCTCATATTTAATGTAGGTACGACAGCAAAAAAGTTGGTGAGTTCAAAATTCGGTGGCGGCGAAGAGCGAGCCGGGGCCCGGAGGGTGGAGTTCCGCCAGAGATCCGACGTCAAGATGGCAGAACCATCATGGAATTCCAGACTCAGAATTTTGGATGGTCAGGCCCAGAGGAATCGACGGTAGTCAGGGTCTCCCGCATAATTCAGTCAGTAAATATGGTGGTGGGACTCAGGAGGCGGGATGTCGCCAAAGGTCTGCCGTCAAGTGACGGAAAAGCACGGTCGGAACCTCGGAGACGAAACTTCCCGGTTTGAGGTTCGAAGGGCAGGAGGTTGTCAGAGATTTCCACAAACTTTAAGTTAAGCAACGAATGGGAATTCGCACCCTGAGGTTTGGGAGGACGCGGAGCGTATGCTGCCAGGAATGGTAGGTTCAGCAAGGAAACCCGGCAAAGGAATCTGGAACGGCTTGGCCCGGTAGGGCCCAGGGTTGTTGGCAGGGTCAAATTGCGAGAGGGACCCCGCGAGGCACTAGAACATAGAAAAATTAAAGGGGGAGGGCATGGTCAATTTATGGTGGGACTTTAAAGCAGTATTGACCATCCAAGACATGAAAAAAAAGGGTGCACGCAAAATGAGGTAAAGATGAAATGACCCAACAAGGCGAAAGAAAAGAGGGTCCCCATTCCGAACGGGGCATGTGTGCTAAGGGCACAACAAATGGCGACTCCACTAGAGAATGATCCCGAGCGTTCTAAGGATAAATATTCATTTAGGACCCAGAATCTCTAGTTTCGCAGACCAGGAGTGGCTTCTGAAGATGAATCTAGGAGAACGAGATCCTTAATTGGGTCAGTTTACAGGACATCTTAGAGGTGTGTGTAGTGAGTTCATTCCTTTCCTCAGGATAGTGACCAGGGTTACTAATTTAGCTGAGCGAGCTACATAAATCGTCTAAGACCAAAAGTAACCTGGACATTGATCTACTGCCAATTAGACGTCCATAGCCCTGATGGAGTTGTCGCTGCAATCTCACGGATATTGCTCTACTACCAGCTGAGCGTCCATAGGCCCGGTAGAGTTACCCAAACACCCATAAGGTCATTTATTTTCAGAATTCCTTTATTTTTTGCTTTCATATTTCCTTCAATGTTCATTTTCCTTTTATCATTTAGTTCGACCAGGTAAGAATTGAAGCCTATGATGGGTTTGAGATCGGAGTGGTCATTGGAGTAGACTTGAGATTTTTCACTGGCTAGGGTGTCATAACAACCATGGCACAGTCCTTTATAAATGATTATTATGTGTTTTGTGCGAGATCTGAGATGTGTGTAAGAAGATCCAACTAAGGGTCAAGTTCTGAGCAGAGTTCAAGTAAGGAAATCATTCACGAGCAACTTTCAAAGACCGATAATCGAGAGTGAATGTTTAGCTGAAGAACACACAGAATGGACAACAAAGTAAACAGCTTGTCGAGCAAGCATGGCCATCGCAAAGGGGCGGGAAACAACTTTCAAAACAAAACTGTCGGGAGGGAGAAAACAAAAGAGCGACGCAAACAAAATCCAAGCAAGCCAGAAAGCAAACTACCCTAACCTATGTACAAATATTTACAACGAAGAGCTCAAACGAGCTCAAACCTAGAAGTAATGCTTTAGGTGCTGCCCATTGACTGGTAATGAGACGTTCTCACCAGTTAAGGTCTTTAAGCGGAAGGCATTATCTCCCAAAATCTCAGCTATTTGAAAGGGGCCAAGCCAGAGTTTGTCGAATTTGTTGTGTCCCCCTTTAGAACTTTTCATGGGCCTTGTCCTAACACATGACCAAATCTGCAATTCTAAAGGCCTTGATCTTGGCTCGGCGGTCGAACCATCTCTTAACTATGCCCTGATGTTTGGCAAAATTTTCTATTGTACGATTTCAGACTTCCTCTAAATGCAAGAGCTTAGCTAACTGAGCTTCCCTATGATCTCCTCTCTCATAAAAATCGTTGATGAACTGAAGAGTAGGAATCTTCATATGGATGGGGAATATAGGTTCTAGGCCATAAACAAGGTGGAACAGGGAATCCCCGAGGGCAGCCTTGTGGCTAGTGCGATCAGCCTAAAGGGCAAAACGGAGCTAGGTATGTCAGTCCTTAGGATTCCTGTCTAGTAACTTTTTGATTACGGTAATTAGGTTTTTATTTGTAGATTCGGCAAGGCCATTGCCCTGAGGGTAGTAATTTGATGAGAATTTAAGGGCAATCCCATAGTCAAATGCCTAACTAGCAAATTTCAATGAAGCAAAAGTCGGTCCATTATCACATACCAAAGCATAAGGACAACCAAAGTGATTTAAAATGAAACTGTCTAGGAAATTAGTAACTACTTCAGTTGTGCATTGCTTACATACAATTGCTTATGTCCACCTAGTATAGTAATTAGTAGTAGTAAGAATGTACCTGTGTCCTGCAGATGAAGGAGGGCTTACTAGATCGATGAAGTCGAGACCCCATTGCGCAAACAGCCTTACCTCCAGCACAAGTTGCAGTGAGACAGCAATGTTCTTTTCCCTAGTGGTAGCGGTCTGACACGTGTGACATGAATGAACATGGAAATGGGCATCCTTGAAGATGGTTGGCCAATAATATCCTGCTCTCAATATCTAATGTGTTGTAGAAGAACCAGAACCATGGCCCATGCCAAATTTATTGTGGAACTCTCTTAAGACTTGATCTGCTTCTTCCTTGTTGAGGCATCTTAACTAAATCCCTTCATGATTCTTCTTGTAGAGAATAGAACCCTACAGCATGTAGCCATTGCTTTTCAATCTCAGGGCCCGCTTTTGGACTCCTTGCAGGTGTGGCAGACACTTATGGTTCAACAAATAATAGATGACATTCTGGTACCACTCTTTGGGGGAGACATCCTCAAGCTGGTATTGCTGTTTCAATAATTGTGCGGGTGAGTGCCTGCCCTCTCACCAGCTTCATCATTTGGATCTCCATGTCATATTCTTGGAGCAGCATAACCCATTTAGCTCTTCATTCACCCAATTCATTCTACATGAGCAACGTTTTTACTACTGGGTCGAGGACGATGGAAAACACATTATTGCGTAGGATGTAGTGTCTAAATTTTTTCACCCCTCTTACGAGAGCATATGCCTACTTTTCAATATTGTGATATCGCAATTCAGCATCCTTGAGGGGAGCACTCATAAAGGTGATCAGATGCTCATTTCCTTCATCATCCTTCTGGGTCAACATGCTTGCATAGGAATGCTCTGAAGCAAATGAGTAGATGTAGAAATGCCTTAGATAATCCGGGCTAACTAACATAGGCACCTCAACGATGGCCCGTTTAATTTCTTCGAAGGATTGTTTGGCATTGGGTTTCCATTCAACTTTAGCATCTTGTTTCAGCATAGCATTGAGAGGTTTAACAATCTCCGCGAAACTTGTGATGAATTTCCAGATGAAGTTGATCTTTCCAAAAAAAAAAAAATTATTATTTCTTGCTTTTTAGGGGCGAGATTTTGAGTAAGGACTCGATACATTCGGGGTCTATGGAGATTCCCTGTTCTGAAATGATATGCCTAAGCAACCTACCTTCAGTCACTCTGAAAATGCACTTCTTGGGGTTAAGGGAAACCCCAAACTCCCTGCATCTCTGAAATACCTTGTATAAATTAGAGACGTGATCGTCCTACTTTTTAGAAAACACAGTCAAATCATCCATGTAGATGATTATGCACTTGCCAATTAAGTCCTTGAAGGCGATATCCATGGCGCATTGGAAGGTGGTGCCAACATTGATGAGCCCAAAAGACATCCTTCTGTATGCGAACGTCCCCCACTTAGTGGTGAATGCCATTTTGTGATGGTCCTCATACTGTACCATTACTTGGTTATACCTAGAGTATCCATTGAGGAAATACATCATCTGGGAGCCATTGACGACCTACAACACCTCATCCAATGAAGGTACTAGATAGTTGTCTTTCTCCAAGGCACGGTTCAGAGTACAAAAATCTACACACAATCTAATCTCCCCATTCTTTTTTCTGACTGGGACCAAGTTGGCCACCCATGTGGAATGCCTAATCAAAAAAATGATTCTTACTGAGAGCAACTTTTGCACCTCTTTGTAGACGACAGGTTCTAGTAAGGCATTGATAAGGCACTGCCGCTGGCAGAATGGCTTCACCTCCGTCTTAAGAGGGATGGTGTGTGTAATGACAGAAGTGTCATATGTTTTTAAATATTCATAACTCCATGCCACCACATCATGGTACCTCCGCAACCCATCTGTGATTCCATTCTTTTCCACTGGCATGCACACCTTGCCGATAAAAACATTCCTGATCTCCTTGGCTATCCCAAGGTTGTGAGCATTGCACTAGTTGCTTATAACCTCCTTTTTTGTTTGTTGATTCTGATCTCTGATTTGGTCCAAGTAAAATATGCATTCCAATTGAACTGTACCCTTGGGGATCATATTAGTTTTGAGGTTAATAACCCCCTCTATGTCCAGTTCGGCTTCCTATAGATCAGCCTCATTAATTATTTGAGCTGCGAAGACATCAGAACTTGTGATGAATTGAAGGATATGTTTTTCATCATTGAAGACTTACAAGTGGGTAACATTATCTGAGACTGATGGCGTGGATGTCAGCTCAATCATGAATTTCGTGAGCCTAGACAAAGAGAGGGGTTGTAAAGTGTTGGCAGCTTAAGCCAAGGCATCAGCTGTATGACTCTTAGCACGAGGGATCAATTGTATATTGAATGCATCTAAGCCTTCCAAGAGATCCCAAACCCTATGCCTATAGTTTGTAAGTCTTCGGTCATGATAGGAATACAATTTCCTGACCTATTTAACCAAGAGCTCAGAATCCCCAAGAACTTGCAACATTTTTACATTTTTCTTCAAGGCCATGAGAAGGCCAAGGACTAAGGCCTCATATTCTGCTACATTATTGGTGCAATAGAACTACAATTTGTGGGAAGCTAGAAATGTCTTACCTATTGGGCTAATGAGTTCGAACCCAGCTCTGGCTGCTTGCTTGGACTTGGATCCGTCAAATCGTAGCATCCAACATGTAGAAGGTTCTTTGTCTTCGAGACTAATTAAGCTTCTGTTCCCTTTTAGCTGGGTGGCTAGCCCTGCAACCTTAAGGGAATTTTTTGGTTCAATGCATTGATCAACAGGTGGTTTTGCTTGTGCCTCCTTTAGCATTTCTATCTGAGGAGCAGCTAATTTTTTAACATGTGCAACTGCTGCTTGACACAAGCAATAATCAAACTCGGAGTGGGTAGCATTATGAACCCTACACCAGTTTGGTAACAAGAGATACTATAAATTCATTCGGGCCCCTAGGCTAAGCTGATCCCTTACACACTTTTCAATGAAATCCTGGAAACCACTGAGTAGTCCCTAGTTGTCGTTCTTATCAAACTCGTCATCAGTTTCTATCAACATTTTTGTGTCTGGGGGCATTCGTGTAGAATCAGTCGAAGGACTACACAACACTAGTAACACTTCATCCACATATTCCTCCTGAATCCCAACCTCATTTTGGTAGGCGAAAGGGCAGTAATTCCCCAAGTTGGTATCGGCGAACAACACCTCGTTGATATTATTGTACTTTGTAATCATGTATTTCATACGGGGTTCATGGTTGATACGGATTTGATTTGACAGCCCCTTCCATGGTAGCCACATATGATAAAGGTCTGTGGTGGTGTATCCATTCAGTGCCTTGGTGAATTCCCTTCCCAAGATGATTCTATATGTATCAGGAAAGTCTGCCACTTGAATATCAATGATCTGTTGTATCCACGAGTCTATAGAAATCTACATTGGGATACGGTTTATTTCTCCCACAATGTTGATCTCTATTTTGTCTAGCTAGTGCACCTTCCTTCTTGAAGGCGTGGGAGTGATGCCAAGAGTCTTGCATACTGCCAAGGGTATGACATTGGCAGACGTTTCTGAATCGAACAGGCAGTTATGTAGGTTCTTCCCAAAGATCCTAATGGTGGTTAGGAAAGGGGGAGTTTCCAGTCTCCCCTGGAAGATACCCATAGGTGTGTTCATGTGAGTTATCTGGCCTTTGTTCTTATCATTGCCCATATCCCTGGTCTGCCTAAACAGATGGTCCTTTGAAATCTGTCTATTAGCCTGCTGGTTCCCTTTCAATTTGTTTACTTGCAGACTGATTTATGGGAACATCCTTCCTTTTTCCGGTATTATCTTGTATCTTTGATTCCTTCCTAGGCTCTTCAAAGGTAACTATTTTAGCTGATATTTTTGGAGTTATACTAGAAGATGGAGTCCTATTAAGAACCCTAAAGAAGGCATGTCTCATAGCAGGGACTTTGAGTAATTCAAAGGCTGATAAACTGACTTTTACCTTCCTAAACTCTTCTACTACATATTCACCCATTTGCTCAATTTTTGAACTAAAAGCTTGGCCTATGGCAAAACTAGGAGGTTGGACCTTCGTTTGACTAGACGAATTTTGGGATTGGCTTTGAAGCTGATTCTGTGACTGGTTTTGAGATCCGTTCTTGTTGAGGTATTGGGTAGGTATATCAGGAAGTCCAGGGTTATTGATGGCATTAGGATCAGGCGGAGTGATGAAATTATTTGTTGGGGTAGAAGTTGTAAAGGGTCTATCCACCTGTCTATTCCTAAGGAAGTAAGGAGTCGACCTTTGATGGAACATGTGGACCTCATCTACAAATGGCTCCCCTTCATCTACCGGACCATTATCTACTGAATCAAAGAGCTAAGCCAAAGTTTTTTCATTACTTACCTCTTGTGCTTCTTCACTCTCAATAGGAGTAGGCAAGACTTCGGGCTTATTGTGGTCACCTCGCAGAAACGGTGCTTGATTAACCACGAAACATAAGGAATCATATGGCTCGAATGGGACGATGTCCCTACAACCGGCATTGTCTACTGCATTCTACACTTCCACCTAAAATATTTCAGTAGCTGTCTAGAACTCGGGACAATCCAACCTAGAATGTCTACTAGTTTTATGAATTTGACACCATCCAGACAAGGCTGCCTCAACAAGGTATACTCCGCTAGTCATTTTTTCATTGTTTTCCGGTTGATCGAAAGGCGTAGGGACTCCTCCATTATTGGGCCTAGTGTTCCATGTGCGATTCTGCCTCTTAGAAGGTCTCCTTTCTGCATTCTGATTGGCATTTTGTCCCCTATCATAGTTCTTCCCAGAGGAAGTGCCTATTTCTCGATTATCCCTACTATCCTTATTGTCTCAGCTGTCCTGGTTAAGATTAGCCTGGAAATTACGTTGGGAGGCCTGTAACTAGTTATTCTGATTTTTTAGGTGCATCATTTCTATAGACATTTTCTTTATCATCTCAGTAAATTCCTCTAACTTGTTTTTCTCAGTCCCATTCCCAGGCGACGGTGTCAAATTTTGGAGAAAAGCGGGTGGGGCTATTGGATGATTCTGATAAGCTAGAGGAAACTCTGGTCTTGATAGGTACAATGGCACCTGGGGCTACTAGGAATACTCCTGCTGTTGTGGAGCAGCCTAAGAATAGTTATACTGCTATTGGGGCTGCAAATAGGAAGGCACGGGAGGCGCATAATTCAATGGCTACCCTAGATGTGGTACTATAGGCAATTGAGGTACTTGGTTCATAAAAGATGTTTGATGAGCAAATGCCTGATTAAGCCCCTGAATCTGCATTGGTTGAGCTACTGGCCCCAAAGAAGGCAGTAGGCCAGAGATATTCTGCCCCAAGTCCACACTGGCGACAACCTCCTTATAGTCCACCACTAATGAGGCGGGCAACGGTTGCATCCTTTTCACCAAAGTCGAGGTGAGGTTGTCCAATGCTGCATAATAGACTGGGAGAGCCATGACATCATTGTGAAGGTACAGATCCTAAAGCCTTGTGTAGGCCCGATAAAAGCAGTCGTTGAAGGAGCCAATAGGTTCGTTGACTTCTCTTTTGACAGACATGAACTGCTGGTAAAGCTCCAAAGGGCTGATGGGGATTTTGTATTTCTGTAAGAAGGAATTCTTCATTAGAGTCCATGAAGTGATGAATCCCCTCGGTAGATTGATGTACCAATAGAAAGCTTCTTCCCCCAACGAATGTGGAAAGAGGCGGCATGTAACGTCCTCATGGTCAACTTGCATTTTGGTAATCGTTGTCTCAAATATTTTGATATTCTCCTCAGCTATTCTTTGTAGGTCGCGCGGATGGAACTTCGAACAAAAGCCTTCCGGATTCTTGTGCATATCATTGTAGGCAGTGAAATGTATCGGCGAAGGGTTATGTGCTAACCAAGCCATGGAGGGTGGTAGAGGTGGTATCTGCTGTTGGAGAATGGAAATTTGGGGCTGTATCTACAATACAATAGTAATCTAGGATTGTACTTGAGCTATGGCTAACTGGACTGTGCCCTGGGCTAGAAGGGCCAGGAGAGGAGCAATCCCCTGGCTGTCGGAGACAAAAGGTGCAAATGCAGTTTGAGATGGTTGGGTGGAAGATGAAGGCCAGTTGAATGAAGGTGAGGGTGGGATGGAGGTGGATGGAATGGAGGAAGAGGAAGAGGCAACGCTACTTCCTTTAGCTCACTTTGCCCTTGTAGGAGGCTGTAATTCTTCAAATTCTCCCTTGTTTGGTGTTGACTGTAGAACTCTTTGAAATCTTTCCAGAGAGAATGATCCTATTCGATCCACCTTCACTTTTAACCCTAAACTTGGTATTTCCACCGTCAACCCTCCTTCTAGTGCCATTTTTGTTGATGTGTTTTTTATGCACTTTTCAACATAGGTAATGCATAGGTGAACTACCTCTCTTGAAAGATAATATTTCACAATCAAATTGCAAAACACTATTCCAAGGTCTCTAATGTCAGGTCTTAATAGTGCTTGTAATATCTTAGTTGTTTGATGTGATTTGCTGGAATCACAAGGCAGTCTTACAGATGGGTTATAAAGCATGGAAGTTGGATCTTGAAATGGAGTTCTTGAGATGGAAATTTGTTATGCATTGGCTGTAGGTTCAAACAACAGTCATGGACTCCATTTTGTTGTTGGATTTGGCTTTACAATGTGCAATGAACCTTAACATATGTTACTCATTAAAAAAAAAAAAAAAAGGCAAAGAAGAAGGAAAGTTCCTAAGTCTGAAACTAACTATGAATAGTGACAATAGAGTTTCTGCAATGGACAATTTCTCAAAACAATATTCCACTTAACCAGAGATTTCATAGTATCATGGAAATTGTGCTATCTTCTAAGGTCTACAAATACTTTGTCCTTTATTCACCATGTACATATATGAATCAAAGAAAAATATTTTGGAGCAGCTTTGAATTCAAGTCCAGACTAACTTTACATAGCTATCTACCATCAGCAAACAACAAAAAGTATGGACAAAGAAATCATCAACATGGCAGAAATTTTCATAATCACCTGACAACATTTCTAAAATCTATCCAAAAGAAGAAGATAGTTAACTAAAACAACAATAAAACCTAAGTCAAACATCTAACATTGGAGATTGAATCAAGTAACATGAGAGAAACTAAGAAAATACACCAAATCAATGCCTTTTCTTTATAAATTTCTGCAGCATGTCTTTACAACGACTCAACTCTTTTTGCAAATGAGAGGAGAGACCTATTTATAGTGCCCAAAAGATTCAATGAATGGCCAAGATTAATTTTTATTGTGTGGTCAAGATTCATTACAAAATAGGGTTTCACCTACCCCCCAATATATTATAATTTAAAATTACATTTTGTCTCTTCCCTATTTCGTCCTTTTGCTAATGACACTGTAGCTCTTTTGTCCTTTAGTCAATTGCTTCTTTCACTGTAGCTATTCTTTAGGAATTTCTTCATCTTTGACAGGGCTGTCCTCCTATCCCTTGGAAGCTATGTATTCTATGAACTTGAGGACGACCGCCTGGAGCTTGTCTATTTCTATGATTTCACATTGTAGCGCCTAGTAGCTCTATTCATTTGCATTATCCTCCAACCTTTTCCAATGCTCATCATACTTTGAGCCTTGGTCTCTGAACAACTCCGATTGATCGAAGGCGTGGGCAGCAAAACTCAATAATTCTATTATGATTTCAGCAGCCATCTTGTCCTTCATCTTCTCCTGGAAGTAGGGTTTTATCTTTTCTGGATCCATTTGCATAGTGGGTATGTCCTAGTCTGTCATCAGCTTAAGGTATCGAGCACATTCTGCCCTGATTTCTTTGATCCATTCAATGTCTGGATCTACCTTGCTCATGATTTGATCTCGCCTCTCCTTTTGGTTGTCAAAATCTCATCGCCACACATCCATCAGCCACTGATCTTCTTTCTTAAATGCAAGCTTCTTCTCCCACATGGTTTCAGGCAACTGAAGGATAGCCTCGATCCTTGGAAAGGTAGAGTCGTAGGTTGCAGGGAAATCGGTGCAGAGCTTCCTTGTGCTCTCTAGAGACTACATTAGGTCCAAGAACTTGTTGGCTATTCCCATAGCCCGGCTAATTCCCATGTTTTCGATGTATGAGACTTGTCGGAACCAGTCCTCTGTGGTCTTCTCCAAGTTCTTTCTTCTTTCCTTCTTATCAATTTGATCTTTGGAAAGCAGTTGAGATGCGGCTGTGGATGTGGTAGGCATGTCATCTACTGAAAACCATTGTTGTATGCAATCTGTTAAGGTTACGACTTGTGCCTTGAGCTCATCCTTTGAGATTTTATCTTGCTTTATCAGATGCACCACCATAGCCACTGACTTCTTAAGGTGCCTGACTTTTTGTTCTCTGGTGGCGGTTCCCAAGTCGATGGTGGAGATGTTATAACTTACCCTAGCTTGGCCAATCATGGGCGTTGCAATTTGTGCCACTCGAGAGCCGAAAGCATCCATTGTTACCCTAGATCGGACCTTGGGCTTCTTCTCCTTCTTTGTCATGATTTGGGCTTGAGCCAAGATGGCCTCTAACCTTGCCCTTGGGTCCTTTAGCACAGGGGTTTTTCTTTCGAGCTGCTTCTCCAACCATTTGAGCACAACAGATTTCCCCTTGGGTGCATCATGGTCACCCTCACCCTTCTTAGTCAAGGCCAAGATTTCTGCTACTTTTCCCTCTGGGGATTTTTCTTTCTCTTTGGTAGCATCCTCCTCCTCTTCGTCGGAGTCATGGACAAATACGAGGCATTTGATAGGCAGCCTGGTGGATGGTTGCTGAATGGGACATTTTTTTTCTTTCTGTTTCTCCTTCTTTCTTTTCCTTAGTATACTCATCCTCGGGGCTTCTGATGACACGTGTTTCACCCTCAGTTAAATCCTTTTACTACTATTCTTTTGATGGCTGCCCTTCTTCATCATGGGGTGACCCCTCTACCTCTGTCCCAATGTCTTTCAGTTGTTGTGCTATTTCCTCCTCAAGGTCATCATCAAAGGTTTGAATGATTTCCTTAGCACCTGAGCCATTTTCTTCGTCCCCACTCTTGGAAGAGCCCGTCTTGTCCTCCTCATAAGCCACCCTATCGATGGTTTGGTGTTCGTACTCCGGCTACTCATGGTATTCATCGGCCTCCTCCTCAACAGGCTTCGAGACCTCCCGCTCTCAGTCCTCCCACTCCTTAGAGATTAGCATGGTGGCCTCCATAGTCGACGGCCCTGTCGGTGGTTGTGAAGGTTGAGCAGTAGCAAGGACTTATGCAAAGGATGCTTGGAGAGTCGGATCCATTATGATCTGGGAGAGCTTAGGGGGAAGGCTCTGCATGTGCCTTCAAAGTGCCTTGGGCATAGTGGTAGTGGGAACAGGTGCGGTTATTGTTGCCAGAGGGAGTGATGTGATTGGTGACATAGTAGCAGGGGAAGGAGGAGAAGTCATGGGGGAAGAGGAGTTAATAATTATCACAGACTCGATCGTAGGCGAAGGGGCCAGATGGACATAAATGTCCACTGCCGGCGAGGATGCAGTGACCATAGCCAAGGAGGTGGGTGGTGCAATAGGAGGGGTAGAGAGAGCCAAGGGAGGTTGCAATTGATCCATACTTCTGCTTCTTTCTCTTGGGTTGAAGGTTGTTCCACAGTACTCCCTACCTGTTTGAGCCTTTTGGGAGGCGAGTCTCTCATTTCTTTCTTTGCATAAGCCTTGGGGTCAAGAGACTAGTCAGTTTCTGCTCTTTTTCTTTTCTTGGACCTGGTGATCGGAGGAGACTTCGAAGTTTCACCAGTTGAAGTGGTGGCAGCAACATCCTCTATGGCACTTGGCTCACTTTTGAGCCCTTCATAAGTCAAGATTACTCCCTATCATTTTAAATGAGCCACCTGCCCATCGATCCACTCCTTGGTACAAGTTAAGATTGGTTGGGTTATGGTATCTAGGTTATCGACCTCCTGTTCATCCTAGTCAATTGATGGTATTGGTAGGTTGGCAACTGTAGGGTACCTAGGATGCATTATGGTGGCCTCATCCTCCTCGACTTGGTCCAGTACGGGGAATGGCTACACCCTTATTACGAACTGTACAGTCATTCGCATGTAGTGCCTTGCGCACACTTCCTTATCATCTTGGCAGTCAGCCCAGAAATCTTCAATGTGGCGGAGATGGGCATATGTCGGCCCCAACACCTTCCTGACTTGGACATGCGGGTCCATCCGTGGGCGAGCAGTGTGTAGGTAGAAATGGTAATACTTCAGTTCTTTCTTGGAGTTACCAGCACACTGGGAAGTTTGCAGTCGGTACATGCCCTGGCCAAGGGTCATGGGATAGGAGATCCCCGCTATATGTTTGCTGGTGAAGATTTCCTGTAGGTGTTGGAGTTGCCGAGAAAGCTCCAGGAGGATGATTCGGTCATTGGGGTATCAGGGTAGCCTATTTGGCCTTTCAGTGAAGCCCTGGGCATAGATGTATGTAAACTTCAGGTATTGGATGTAGAGAAAGGTGTACTATTTCAAAAGCTCCTTGACACTGTGCGAGACCCTCCTCTAGAAGTCTCTGGCAATCAACCTGATAATGTGGCCAATGAAGGTGTCGTTTACTCTACAGTAATCCCTTTTGAAGTTCCAGTACTGAAGCTACGAATATCTATCATAGGCTTTGAGTCCTTACTTTTGCCCCTAATCGAGTGCCACAAACAACCCGCTGTACTGTCTTTGATTCACCAAGGAATAGACTAGGTAGGAAGTCATATAAAATTTGGAGCTCTTCTTTATGTTAATGAACTGCTCATGGAAGCAGTTGCTTATGATTCCTCTCCAGTAGAACGAAGCCTTCGTTGTGACATCCTCATTTCCATGCAGGATCTGCTTGATGAACTATGCCATCCACTCCTGAAAGTAGGCGGTCACAGGAAGGCCCATAATCCTGCTCAACATGGTCACCAGGTCATGGTAATCTTCATGGAAATCACTGCGGAAGAGTTCCTGAGGAAATTTCGTAGCACTGCCCTGTCTTTCCTTGAGCCAATGTAGATTTATTGACTTCTTACAGCCACCCGGATTATCATCCCAAGCCGCCTGGCATTCTTTTAAGGTGGGGACTTCAATCTGTTGGAATGTAGGAATATGGAAGGTCTTTGTAATCCCTTCAGGCAACATGTCAACAAGAATGTTTCCCTCTTTATCAATGATTGTCCTTGTGTCAGTTTGATATGATTCCCAACAAGCCATGACCAACTCAGGGGCCACAAGGAATGGAGGGAATCTAGCAGCCTTAGCTATTCCACTCTATCTTATCAATCTTGCATTCTTTGTTGTCGGGTTGACCCTGACCCTTTGCGTGAATTCATCAATGTCAACCTTGCCTATGTTGGTGTTAGTGATCTCCTTCCAGTCTGTGGTGAATTTTGAGTGGAGAGGCTCGCCCTAGAATTGGTACTTCATCTGGTCCTTGTCTTCCTTCCCTTGAGGGGTCTTTCCTGACTTCTTCCCTTTGTCCTTTTTGGCAGATGCCCCTGAAGGTCCTACACCTGGTTCCATATATTCTGCAAACAAGGGCATAGTCAGTGCAATGGATCACAAAAGCATTCATGTTAGCCAATACCTTGAAAACAATATTTATTTCAAACAATCATTTAAACATAGCATGACTATTTATACCTAGATGTTACTGATCTTTTGATTAAGGGCATTTGGACAATTACGGCCCAGAGGGCCGAACTTCCTTGGCAGGAATGTTGTTTGGAAGGAAAAACATAGCAGAAGGCTCCCAGAGACTCCCTTCGGTCAAATTTTAGTATTTCAAGAGGTTGGCAATGAAGAGGACCAAAATTTAGCATCTGGGTCGAAGTTAGATTTTAGATTTGGGCTCGTTTGAATCGATTTAAGGGAACTCGGAAGTCCTGGGACGGAGAGCCATCGGGAGATAGCAGTTTGGAACGACAATCAGCAAACGAAAATCTGGAGATAGAATTATGGGGTTTGGGGCCCAGCGATGCAAAGGGTGGTCAATGGTTTGCCATTCTACTTCTAAGGATTCAGACCGGCAGCACCGAGAAGGCATTCGCCCTTCACCGTTTGGGATGGCAAACATCAGATGGAAGTCCTGGGGAGGAAGTCCGGTAGTAAGAGTCTGGTGTTATGTGTTTTCATTGAGATCCGCAAGTTTCGCCGATGGATAGGAGTTGGACCAGACTCAGGACAAGGGTTCGCCGTGGTGATTTAATCTTCTGAGTTTGGCAGCGATTGGGAGGGCAGAGCCCAGAGCTCAGAGGGACGGGGCGAGAATTCCGTTTGGAACGACAGGTGAGGGAAGCAGTCCTGATCATCGGATCCCAGCAAGGAAGAGGACATTAGTCGTTCCCGTGGCATTCCAATGGCGAATGGGCTTTAGAGCTTGAAGATCAAAAGGACGGGGCAAAAATTTTGTTCGCAATAGTGGGCAAGGACCAGAGTCCAGGGCTACGGGCCCCGATGCGGATGAAGGCATTTAGAGTTCAGCTGACATCCCATTGCGAATGGTGGTCCGGAGTCCGGCGGTCAGAAGGACGCCCGGGAAGGGGGGCGGCAAAAGGTTACGGCGAAGTGTGAGGTCATGCCGATAGCCCGGAGCAAGACCGGGCCTGGAAAAGGGGTCCACCATTCAACTTTGTTTTCACCTTGGAAGTGGATGGAAGGGTGAAACCCGAAGACCAGAGCCAAGAGATCAAAAGGACGGTATGAGTTTAAATCACCAGAAGCAGCAAACAGGGAGGTGGAGTCTGCAGGGCGGGACGCCGAGTGAGATTCATTGTGGAGGATGGAAAAACACCTACGGAACCCCAGAGGCAGAACCCCAGGGTCTCGGGCCCAAGAGACCCAAAGGACATTTGTTAATTTTGAAGTTCCCACGGTGAGGAGAAGGTCGAACTCCATCGGTTGGGAGTTTGGGAAGAGTTTGCAGTTTTGAAATGGCGGTATCCAGGGTGACTTCCGAATAGGGAAGTCCGACGGGCCGGGCCCAAAAGGTGATATTGTCGTCTATAGGTTTGTTCAAAGTTTTATCACGGATAGCAAAGGCAAGTCTCGGGGCCAAACAGGAGGTTTTCCCTACCCGAAGAATAGTCGTGGCAAGGAGAAACTTCGGATTGGTGAGGAGGGCATCGTAGAAGGTTCCTCAAGTTTTTAACACATGGGTTTTGTGCGCGATGTCGTGTTTTATCATTTTCACACCTTATCATTTGCTACTCATTTAAATCCTTAGAAGTCATGAAAACAACACTTGGGAGGGCGAATGGATGGCCTACCTTGAACACGCGATGCGAGGAGATGTGGGATCCACTTACGATTGACAAAATGATGCTGAGGACGATGAGCATGATGGTGTCGAAGACGGTGGGCTTTGCAATGAAGTTCTCCAATCACTCCGCAATCCTATGAAATGATAATGATGGTTCAGAGTGGGTATTTTATACCCTTAATCACCATTAATGCTCGTATTTAATGTAGGTACGATGGAAAAAAAATTGGCGAGTTCAAAAGTCAGTGGCAGCGAAGAGCGAGCCAGGGCCCAAAGGGCGGAGTTCCTCCAGAGATCCGTCGTTAGGACAGTGGAACAATCATGGAATTTTGGACTCAAAATTTTGGATGGTCGGGCCTGGAGGACTTGACGGTAGTCAGGGTCTTCTGCATAATTTAGTTGACAAATACGGTGGTAGGACCCAAGAGGCAAGACGCCACCAAAGGTCCACCGTCAAGTGATGGCGAAGCATGGTTGGAACCCCAGAGATGGAACTCCGAGGTTCGGGGTTCGGAGGGTAGGACGCCATCGAAGATTTCCACAAACTTTAAGTTAAGCGGTGAATGGGAATTCGGACCCCGAAGTTCGGGAGGACGTGGAGTGTACGCCGCTAAGAACGACAAGTTTCTTCAGGGAAACCCGATGAGGGAATCCCAAACAGCAGGGCCCGGGGCTGTTGGCAGGGTCAAACTGCCAAAAGGACCCCGCGAGGTGCTAGAACATAGAAAAATTAAAGGGGGAGGGCATGGTCAATTTATGGTGGGACTTTAAAGCAGTATTGACCATCTGAGACATGAAAAAAAGGGGGCACGCAAAATGAGGCACCGACGAAAAGACCCGACAAGGTGAAAGAAAAGAGGGTCCCCGTTCTGAATAGGGCATGTGTGCTAAGGGCACAACAGGACTCTCCTGGCCAACCATGTAGGTGATGAGGGGTAGTAAAACTACTCCCATGCAAAAGATGAGGACTGAAATTAAATGCATGGGAATTGCCTAGGCAACTATGTAGATGACGAAGGGTAGTAAAATTTCTCCCATCTTCTACTTGCAGCTTCCATGCACTAGGATAGCACTTATCTCCATTAGAGCTCCTCATCCTAGTTCAAAACTTATCTAAGAAGTCAGGTGCAAACTAAATCAACTTCTTTCCAATTCCACCCATTCTGAACTTGAAGGAAATTGGTCTTTTACTCTGTAACTACATAACTGGAGGCATGAGAATTTAGAGCATCCCTAATAATACCACATCATCTTCTTCCTGAATCCTTATTAATTTATTAACCCTACAAAATGAAAACCCTTATGACAATTAAATGAATGATTTTAGTTGTGCTCACTATCCTTATTTATCGGCCAAAAGTGCGGCCAAAAGTGCCACTACCAGCCTAGTCCCTTGTACACCTCACATGTGTCACATGTGATGTTGTGTATAGTTACTACTGACTAGTAGTAATTGTGATTCGTGAAAATAAAAAATCCAACTTAATCGTTACCTCAAGCTAGCTACTTGCAAAGTTGCAAACTATACCTAAAGCTAATAAGCTGTCAATTTTCAAAATCGATAATGCCATGCAAGCTATTGATTGTCAAAATCACTAGATTATTGACATCATCATCTACGATTCTATAGTACCTCATGCAATTTTCAATATAAAGCTATCCAATCAATCACTCTAGCTATTCATATGGCATTAATCCATGCTACTGCCCAGTACCATAGCGAAATTGGGAATTTCAATAGAATAAATCAAAGGTAGAGTACTTCAATGGATTGAAAAGAGAGAATTAAATGTCTCATTTCACCTTAATCATTATCAATTTCCTAATAAGTCACCATAAATTTTGCTCACTTATGATCAAAACTATATGTTGATTTATGAAACCAATGATTAATAAAATCTCAACCATTGATTTCAAAAATTCTAACAGTTCTAGTGTTATTCTAGAGGTTTCAATTCACAAGTCTAGTGCTTCAAATATTTACTTCCATAATACATCTATAGCCGTCCATTGAAAATTCATTGAACGGTCCCTCTTTTAAAAAAAACTTTATGCACGTGCATAATTTCAAATGGGGACATCGCTAGGTTGACTAGACTCAACCCTCAAGATTAAAGAGTTTTTTTTTTTATTCAAGAGGTAAACGCTTTTGACTGGAGCTATGAACTGGATACAACCATTCAAGAATAACACCCCAACGGGATTTGAACCTTGGTGGCAAGAACAACAATGCCACCTATAAACCACACACCATGTCAATACCGGCACTCAAGATTAAAGAGTTAAGATTTAAGGTTTTATCATAAAATATTTTGGTTTGACTTAGGCAATATTAAATGGTAAACAAGAGGACCAATATTTAAACAGTAAAATATTTAACGGTTCTAGTGTAATTCCAAAGGTTTCAATTCGCAAATCTAGTGCTTGAGAGATATACTTCCAGAATGTAACTACAACCTTTCATTGAAAATTCATTGAATGGTCATGGTCCATAATGTCGCATGGTCGCTAAAATTTGGAACCTTAGAACCAAAGTCTGAAGTTTTGAAGTTTTTGAAACCTCCGACCCATCGACTACAAAGATGACCAAGAAAGAGTTGCAACTAAGGTTAGGGAAAGTAGCAAAACCCTAACTTTGGTGAATTAAGATAGGAAAGGTGGCAACTAAGGTTGGGAAAAGAACCAAAATGCTAACTTTGGTGAATTAATATAGGAAAGGTGGCAAGGACGACACATTTATGAACTGAGGATCACAGGTAGATTTTAGCATGTGGACATGACTGGAGGATCAATGGGTAATTAAGATCGGTACGTGTGGAGTTTGGAAAATTATTACATCTTAGCCCTCGATTAGTGAAGTTAATAATAGAGCTTGGCATGGAGAAGAAGGCACATAGAAAGTTTGAAAGAGTGACGGTGGCGGTGGTGTAGCTGCAATTATTTTCAAATGGAGGCCAACTTCACTCTGCATTCGAGG
Source organism: Sequoia sempervirens (assembly GCA_007258455.2). Taxonomy (NCBI): domain Eukaryota; kingdom Viridiplantae; phylum Streptophyta; class Pinopsida; order Cupressales; family Cupressaceae; genus Sequoia; species Sequoia sempervirens. The sequence continues at coordinate 26,174,724 of VDFB02168118.1, forward strand.
AGGCAATTAAACCCATTTTATGGTGAAGCTTCTGACAAAAGATTAATGGGTATGTTTTTATTCACTGATGGGAGGTTGGTACAAAGTGTGTGGATGATTTTGGGAAAATCCTTTGGAAATCAGAGGCATAGATATAGAACTAACATGGATGTATACTCCTTGATTAGAGCATGGGGTTTTGACTTGGGGGAATCGACAAGCACAGTGAGAGAAGTGATGGAGATGATTGTGCATAGAGATTTCTTGGAAGGATTAGAATCAATAATTGAATGGGCAGTTCTAGGTGAAGGTTTCGACATCTGGGAAGGCTTTGAAAATGTTGAATTCAAAGGGGCAGAAGGATGCATCCCTTTCATTTGTTGGTTGGAGGATGAGATTAAAAATCAATGTAGGGAAGAAGCAAGGTTAGGTTGGGAAGCATTGAAGCTCTTTATAGAACTGATGAAGGTGAGAGAAATTACAACACAGTTGAAAGCATAGGAGAAAGTGGAGGTAGAGTGCATGGAAGCACAGGTGAAAGCGGAGGAAAAGTGTATGAAAGAAAAATGACAGAATGCGAGGAAGCAAAAGATGAAAGGAAAAGAAACAAGGAAAGTTGGTTATGAAACATGTAGCACTAGTTGAATTTGTAGTTCTTGTAGGGTTTTTATAGAATTAACACAAGACTAGTAGTAAATTTTTGGCTTGTTGAAACATGTAAGGTAGATACAGATAGTTGTGAACTGGTTTTAGTTGGGCAAGGTTACTTTTTCTATTATGAAGCATGTTAAGATTCTTTTTTGAGAAAACTATTATAGCTATAGGTGATTTTTGGATGGTTGATAAAAACAATGAGGCAAATAATCTTTAGTTTTATGCATTTAACTTTTAGTTTGATATTATGTTTAATTTCCTAATATTTTTTTCTTAATAATTTGAAAATAGGTTTAATTTGCCAATGAATTTTTTTTTTGTTGGAAAAAATTAATCCAACAAAATTACTTTTTTTGGTTTGAAAATAGGTTTAATTTGCCAATCAAAATATTTTATTCCTTTGAAAATAGATTTTAATCACCAATGGAAAAATTTTAGTGGTTTTAAAAAAATTGCATTTCGCCAAGATTTTCTACAGACCTCTAGCAATTAGAAAAGATTCACCAATGGAAAAAAATAAATCAAAAAAAAATTTGCCACTAAAATTAATATTTTTATCATGAAGTATACAAAATTCGCCAGGATTTTACACCTTCACCGGGGGGGTTCTTAAAGTTTTCCTTGGTCCCAGTAACCTAGGCTTGGGACACAAATTTCAAGAAATGCTAAGTTCTATGCCAAATTTAGGTTCAAGACCCAAAACTTAGGTGGGACCCATATGCCCAAGGTGGTGTATGAGTCCCAGATCACTAAATCTAGAACACACACCAAAAATCATGAATTATGATTGGTAATTAGTTAAGTGTTAGGATTATCCTTAGAAAGATGCATTAAATAAGGTTTGTGGATGCAAAATAGGACCAAATAAGGCATAAAGAAGCCTAGTTTTAGCAAGGAGGGCCCAAACAAGTGTGAAAATGTAGAGGGATACATTTTTCTACACTACAATCTCATAATATTCTTCCCTCATAGCATTGTCCTTTACAATATTGTCCTTACTAGAATATGCACGAAGTGACCCTACTAACACATTGGAAGAACATGCATGTTTCAAACATGCTTTGGCACATCCACTCCCAAATAAATAAATTCAATATCTAGTCCAAGGATTTTTTTTAAAATTTTAATGTATATTTTCCTCATAATAACATGTTAAAGTGAAACATACTAGAATTTTATAGTTTTCATTTGATGTCAAATATTATCTACTTTTAATTATTTTGAAAAAATAATTATACCCTTTTGGAGAGTATTCTTTCCTCTACTGTACCATTTGTTTAAATTTTTTTTAATAATTTGTAGCCTCATTTTTTATTTTAACAACCTACTTCAATTCTTTAAAATATAAAAAACATATTAAAATTAATCAAAACATCAATATATATATATATTTGGATTCTCGACTCCTAGCTCTACAAAAGGGTATTTTTATTTAAATTTTGAAGTAAAATATTTTGACTAAAGGAATGTCATGTTCAAATGGAAATTTTGATAAAATAATTTTAACAATGTGATGTGGTTTCCAACAATGATGCCTCAGGTGAAAGGGTTTCAACTGAAACACTTTCACCCAAAAACATACTTGTAAATTGAAACAGATTTTAAATTGATTAAAGGAAAAAATTGTTATGTTGTTTCAAGTGAAAGGGTTTGACCTGAAATCTTTTCTACCACATATGAGAATTATAAAAAATCTAGGTGATAAAGTAACAAGCACAATGAAAATTATTATGATTGTATTTAGACGACCCAAATTACAATGAGTACAAAATGTTGCATCTATAGGAAAGGAAGAGGAAATCCACCTATGAGGTAGATTGTGCCTCGTAAAGTGGTGTAGACATGCAATATTAGCATTATGCATTCATCAAGTAAACTAGGCTTCACATGAATCCCCTCATTTAATTAATCAAGTTCACCTTCATCCATTCATCAGATAAATTAAACTCATTAAGTTCATTCCTAAGGTTGTTCCTTTTAATCAAATAAATCAAACATTCATTTAATTAAATCCAAATGCATATTTGATCCTTTTCTGAATTAAATAAATCAAATATTTAAGTCATAAAAGTCAAAATCATCCTAATCATCATTAAGCTAATCTAATCCTAATTAGCCTAACCTAATCACCCATCACATCCTCTAGATAATCCCACTTGCACAAATTAATCAATTTATTGATTTATTAAAATCCTTATTTTCTATCAACTTGGCATAAAACAAAATATTCCTTCAAATTTGAAAATGATGACAAGTTGACTTGTCCCCTCCAACATTTCATTAATTTCCCATTTTCAGGTCCCCCTCTCAAAATTTATTGCACAAATTTGAATTTGAAACTCCCTCTCTTGGACACATTTCCCAAATCTTCCACATCCTTCAACCTATGGAAACTTGACAAGTGGCCTCCTTTCATTGGTTTACATTTAGTCCCACATTCATCCATTTGGCCAATGTCTCATCAACAAAATCTATAAATAAAGGCCTTAATCTTCATCAATCCATCTACATCTACATGCAAAGTTACTCTCTTGGTTTGAGAACTAATTTTTCTCTTCATCTCCATTGCATCTCATCATTTTAGCTTTTGAGCAAGGATTGGGAAAGGGTTATTTGCACATTTGACACCAATCCAATATGGAATAGGTGATTTCCTTGCTTTTGTAATGTCTTCTTGATCTTTTTTTCTGTTATTTGTTTCATTTCTTGAGCATAGACATGTTATTTCATAGAGGTATTTGTAGATTTGCATGTTTAAACTAACCCTTCTAATGAGTGTTTGAGATTGGTTTCACTTGCATATTTTTAAGTACTTCAGTTTGGCACTAGAGGGAGGGCATCTACCAAGTTAAATGTGTTATATTTATGGACATCTTATTATCTTATTTGGCAAAAATGTACTTTATATTTTTGGACATAGAGTGACAGAGACAAGATTTTGTGTGTGCTTTAATTAAGTAATTGCTAGTGAATGCAAGATCGGAGTCTTTGCTAAGGATATACTTGTCATTAGTTTATTCTATCTAATGTTGTTTGCAGACTGCTTGAATAAATTCTTAGAAATTAATGAAACGTTGTGATATATTTATGTACATTTGCAGGTAGATATCAAGGATACGTTGTGATATGTTTTGAATGGCTACCTGTTCCATCATTATTACATTGTCCTTAGATATGCATACTTGTGTCAATGATCATCCACTTTGCATTAGTAATAAATGAGACTTGTCTAACTTTTTTTTTTATCTGTGTTAATGAGGAGGTTTTCTAACTCTTTTGTATCTAGGAAGGTGCAATTTATACCATATTTCAGAAAGCTTAAAATCAACATTTAATCCTTTTTGGTTGTGCATTCTTGAACACTGCAAAAACTCTATCACTTTTTTTCATTCATTATCTGAGAAATGGATTTCTTTGAAACATTTGCTGAGCAGTCCATTTTCTGCGCTCAAGCCTCTTATGCTAGACTGCAAGGTGGCATTTTTAATTTAGATGGTTTATTGACTATGTTGAGAAGTTTGACATCATAGGTTTGATAAAACAAAAACCAAACTCTCCAATCTACCTGCACTTCCACCAATATTGCGCAACTGTATGGGATTGTGTCTCCTCTAAGTCAGCGCACTCTAAATGCTTGGTAGGAAATAAGCACGGGCGCACACTTTCTTCAAAGAATTTTAAGATATGGAGTTTAAATCTGTACATTCTAAACTCTTGGTAGGTAGCATAGGGAGGCAATAAACCAGGTGCATGTCTCTTTCTTTAAACATTTTAACATGTGGAGTCTAAACCTGTACATTCTATGCTATTCCTCTTTTTTGCTCTTGTCAGTTTCCTTTTGAAGGTGTGGAGTTAAAAGAAAGAAAAACTACTCTTTTCTTTTGCCACATCATACATGATCGTTTCTTATCTTACAATGGTATAGTTTCTTTATTCGGTCACGGTCACTATCTTCTTTTATTTTATTTTTTTTGTTTTGTTTTGAGAGGATTATGGTGACTAGAATTTGTGCCCCTTAACACTTGAGAAAATAGAAAATATAGAAGGAAACTTTGTCATGAAGGCCATTTTCATTGTGGAGCAGATATCTAAGACAATACTTGCTATTTGCAGCTGTTAATAGTAGATAGAATAAAACAATGCATTCATGATAATAGCTGACAGGTAGATAGAATAAAACAATGCATTCATGATGATAGCTGACAGAAGTAAGCCATGAATCTGCATTAAATTTCCATCTTTTGATTTAAACAAAGAACATATGTGACAGTGTGTGTTAGCATTAGGAACAAATCACACAACTATCAGATGTTTGAAGTAGTGAATTAGAAATGCTCTCTTATTCAACTACCATAATAAAGAGCCAACATAGATAAATAATTATTCAAAGCATATGTCGACTGGAAGAGTGGGTTTTGAAGTCATATTATGTCATTAATGCATCTTTCTTTATTAAACATTCCATATAGATTGAAAATCTTTGTTGTAGGCTGCCATACTTTTTCTTTTATGAAGATCTTCTAGCTAAGCATTGTATGTTTTCTTTGACCGAAATCAGAAACCAAAGATTGTAGGCATCCACATTTACTGATGTTACTCATTTATAACTTTTACAGGCTAAGAGGAGGGGATTTGAAAATCTTACTTAAATTGTTATAACTCTTTATCTATGAGTGAAATCAGGATTCCAATTAAATGCTTCATTTTCTGAAATCATTAAATGCAAATTCTTACATTCTTTTTTATTTTTTGAAGGTGTGAAGGAAAGAAAAGAAGGTACAAGGAAAATGAGGATAACGAAGGACAAGGAGGTACAAAAGCAAACAAAGGATAACAAAGGAAAGCAAAGGTGAAAATGAAGGTACAAAGGCTAACGAAGGAAAAAGAAGGTAAAGCGAAAAAGGAAAACGAAAGGAGGAGAAATGAAGATGATGTCTTGGGAAGATTAAAGTGTTCTTTAACACTTTAGTGTTTGTTTAAACACTTTTCATGAAATTTTTATCTTTTTCGTTTTTAGGGGCACTAATTTTCATTTGGGATTAAAAAGAATGCTTCAATTTTTCATTGCAAAAGGTTAAAATTGAAACTTAGACACCTACTAGATTTCAATTTGGGCTAAAATTGAACAAGCAACTTCACACTTGACATTGGTGTTTTAAAACAAATCAAATCATTGCTTTGAAGGATAAAATGAATGTGTGACTTTATTTTTTTGTAATTATTTACACAAAGTAATACCATCAAAAGATGTATGTGCCTCACAATGATCTTGAGAATCAAAAGGATTTTGGTTACATTAAGTTGTGTAAATAATTGCCCATACACACTTCGATTTGGGGTTTAAAATTGAACATCTTGTGTGAGTGTGAGTAGAGCATCATTGCATATATTCTCTTTCTTTGAGTCGTCAAAGATTGATCGAGTTATGGATTTTGTCTTTGCTTGATTTTATTTATCCTAGAGGGCCTGCCTTGGGGAAAAAGTACTCACTCAAGGGAATGACTCAATTGGTAACACTCTAAAGCCAAGAGTATTTCCAGCCAGGATATAAATGTGGGTATTGGAAGAAACACCAGTATCACGTGGTTGATTCTGACAAGATGGATCCGAAAGGAAACTCTTGCCGTATGGGTCAATCTCCATGAATGGAAAGTCCTTACTAGAACCCATGTGCTAGAATTTTCCAAAATCCTTTAATCTATTTGTTGATGCAAGAATGGTCATTCTAAAGCCGCCCCAACACTTTTACGGTCTTTAGTAGAAATGGAAAACATGCCATGGGAGTTTCATGGGTGTTGATGCTTGGTTGCCCCGTATAAGTGAGTGTCATGGAGGGGAGCTAGTGGGGTCAAGCATCTAACCATTTGCTAAAGATAAGCGTAGCTGGACTTGTCCAAGTGGGAATCCAACAAAAATTATCTTACACATCCATAGGGTTTGTACTTGTTCTTGGTTTGAAAACATAGTGCTTTATTTGAAAACATTTGCAAACAAACATTCAACATGATCCTCAAAATTTCAAACCCTTAGGAGGAAAATACCATTGACCAAATTCTCATGTTATTGCTTGCCCTTGCAATTACATCCTTAGAGGTTTATAAGCACTTGAATTTACATCTCAATTTTCTCACTAAAGTTAAACAATACGTAACCCTTGCCTTAAATTCATCAAAGTTTCACATAATATACCTTGTGAAATGAGATAAAGTTGAGACATTGGACATTTAGTTTGAAAGCTAAATCAAGAGTGTATTTGTGGTAAAAAGAATCCATTAAGCAAAGATTAAATACAATTGGACCCCACACATGTGTCTCCAATGATTTCATGCAAAATCAAAATCGAGAAACCAAAGGTGAAAGCCCTTAGTTTGATAGCCTGTCAAGAACGTCTCTCTATGTTATACAAAGTCAAACAAAGACTGCTTTTCAACTTTTACAAAAAGGCTTCAAGGAATAATCCCGGTTTTTATTCATTCTATTACTACCAAAACCCAAATCTTTTCAGAGAGTTTGAACATCTTGTTTAGAGAAAAGCTTGTTCTTCAATACCTAGGTCTAGGAAAACAAAGTGTCTTTTTTAGGTTCATCTTAGGATCAAATCAAATCAAAATTCTTTTCATCCATCCTTCAAAACATCAAAAAAAAAAATCATCTCACAACCACCTTTTGGAAAATCTTGAAATCATCCTTAATACTAGGCTTTTTGGCAAAATCAAAAATTATCAAAATCATTGAGACTAAATCCTTCAAAAAATTATCAAAACCACCTTTGGCTAAGTATGTGTAGATGCATCCTTTTGCATATGCTTAGTCAAAATCATCTTTGTTTAGCTTAGTATATGTAGATGAATCCTTCGTCATATGCTTAGTGAAACTATCATCTTGTTTGGATAGGTGTGGGTAGATGCATCCTTCTTCCCACACATATTCAAATTATCATCCTTTGATCAAATCTATCCCTTAGATAATCATCCAAATATCCTAGGGTCTATTTGTTCAAAATCCAAATCAAAACCAATCAAGGACAAATCCCAAAATAAAATCAAAATCAAAATCTGCAACATATCCGAAAGTCCCAAAAGCTTAGTATCTCCTTCAAGACTTACCAAAAGATCATAACATCCACATCATTCATCTTTTACATCATCATCATATCACCTTTTGATCCTCAAGATATCCTAAAATTTTCTACTTGGAGGCATAAAATAAAGATCAATCCAAAGAATCAAGAGATTCATCTCCCATTCTTAAAAATTGATCCTTGTTTTATGGTTCAAACTAGATCTCAATACAACAAGAGCATGGAAGCCAACAAAGAAACACCCGCTTCAAGTGATCTTAGTCAAACCACTCCTAAAATGAATCCTATTGGGTATGGAAATCTCACAATTAACCTTCCAACATCATCGCAAAATCCACAAGAGGAAAACCAAGGAGAGCATCTTACCTTTGGAATGTTTCATGAAGAAATAACTGAAATGCTCCAAAATCTGGAGAACCATAAAATCATCAACATCATGATGAGACTTAACCCTTCATTATACATGCTTGAACTAGCAAAACAAGGGGCCAAGTTACCTTGGGATTTTGACATGAGTACCATAGTGGAGACATCATTTCCTCCAATCTCATCCACCGTTCCCATCTCATCTACACCCCCATACCAAAACATCATGTAAAACATTCCACAAATTACATCATTTTCTCCAACACAACCCAATGTTAATAAGGGAAATGCATTTCTTAATGCTATTCAAACACACCCCTTATTAATAACCAAAGCTTGGATGCAAACACCACCTTGGAGAAAAACATACCCAAAAACCCACTACATAAAAATGTTCCTCTCACATTCCATCATGATTCATCATCATCATTTTTTCATGCAACGCCTCAAACCCCTCTCCTCACAAATCCATAAGAAGAGGGAGATACGTTCGGACTAGGGGGCATATTCAACACCACGACATTTTCACAATAACTAACACCTCTTACATTTCCACCTCTCCCACCATTGCCATTGTCATCTACACCACTCCTTGGTTTAGGGCTTCCCCCTACCAAATATCAATCAAAACAACATCCCAACAATCAATCAAAGCATTATGCCAAACACTCAAAACATATTATTGACATCACAACAACAAGCAATAAACACACAAGAAATTACAACAACATCAAACACCCCAATAACATTGCAAAGCATGGTCTCTCAAGGGCCTATCACATCAACGGTGCCACTCATCACTCAAACCACCACACCAACAACACCATCCATGAATCAAATAATCAACACAACATTACTATTCACCACTACCACAAACACCATTATGAATCCACCACCACCTCCACCACCACCAACTTCCACCACATCAAGTCAATATAATGCAGCATTGCAAGCCACTTTTTAAAGAGGATACCAAGAAGTGTAGAAACAAAAATCCATATACCTAGTTGCTCAACAAGCCGCTCAAGCTGGACAAGCCGCCCAAGCAGCCTAAGCCACACTACAAATACAACAAGCCACACAAGCCCAAGCTTTATTGCAACAACAACAACAACAAGCCACTCAAGCATTACAAGCACACAAGACTGCTCAAGCACAAGCTATGTTGCAACAACAAGCAACACAAGCACAATTCACACAAGCACAAGCACAAGCGCAAGCAAAAGAACAACTTATTGCACAAGCAGTGTAATTGCAAGCATATCAACAAGCAATAAAGCAATATCAAGAGCAGCAAGAATCAATAGAATTGGCAGCCCAACAACAAGCATTGTTGGAACAACAGCAAGCACAACAAGAACAAATCTTAGCGCAACAACAACAAGATCAGCAACAAGCATTGTTCATACAAAAGTAGGTAGAAGCCTACCTCGCTTGACAAAACATACAGATACCATAAAACAACACACCGACCAACCCACCCACCCAACCCATAATTCAAATACCCCAAAACACTTTCATCCCACCCCCTGATCCGCAAAATGATGTGATAGCACAAATCAAGTTGCTTTCGTAACAAGTGCTCAATATGCAATCTGAGTGAACAATGAAAACACCAAGCAACTTGTGTCCCTATCAATTTGATAGGAGCCTAGAGATGAAACCATTCCCCAAGGGATTTGAAATCCCCAAATTTGACAAATATCAAGGGACGGGAAACCCTAAAGATCACATCAGGGAATCCCAGGTTCATTGCATGGAAGTCGCATATGACGATACTTATCTGATGTGGCTATTCCCTAGGAGTTTGGCAGGCCACGCTATGGAATGGTTCTCTCACTTACCTTCAGGCATTATAACATTTCAAGAAATTATAGATGCATTCATTAAGAACTACACATGCAACATTGAAATGGATGATAGTATAGAAGAACTCTTGGCTATGAAACAAGGAAAGGGTGAATCTTTTGCTTCATTCCTACAACGATGGCAATCCAAGGCCAATCAGAGCAAGTGGAACATGCTAGAAGAACAATAATTTTGCACCATCATATCCGACCTTGAAGGAAACTTGGCATTTCATCTCAAGATTCAGGGCACCACCACATATGATCAGTTGATCCCCAAGGTGCTTAGCATCGAAAGAGCCCTTATGACACAACCCATAGAATCAACATCATACCTCGAACAATAGAACAACCGCCCACCATCCAATTACTACAATAAACCTTGCACGTGGGAAAGGAACATAAACATTACTAATCATGGTGTCGTCGATGCCAAGGTGGTCATTAGTGGTCCTCACCAAAATACACCCACACTGCAAATCCAAACACAACACCAAAACCACCATTACACAACACACCAACCCAATAACAACCCAACCATCAATAACCTCACTAATCAAAGGGGACCACCCCAATGCAAAAGTTACCCCAAATGAAAATACACCATTTTGGGGGAACCACTTGAGGACATAATGAGAAAGTTGATCGACGAAAAACTCATCAAACCTCCTAAATTTGAGAATTACCAAGAACTCGATGTCAAACCTCCTTGGTATAATGAGAATCAACTTTGCGAATTTCATAAAATCAAAGGCCACACCATAAATGGTTGCATGAGACTCAAAAACATCATCCAAGATATCATCGATAAAAAAATCATAAACATGGAACAACCTACGGGAAATTAGGATCTTAAGATATACACGAATTCGATGCTGAATCATGGTAACAAAGGCAATAAAAATGATAAAGGGAAGGGTAGTGTAAATCATGTGTATGAAATAGTTGTTGCCTCCCTAAATGAAGACTGCATGGTCATCACCATCAAGGGCACCCATGCTAAAGATTGTGGAGTCACCACAAGAGGCGGCAAAGTAACCATTGTACGATCATCCCAACCAAATAGAGTCCCTACATCCAGATCCGTTCCTAATGGCTACAATTTCCTAGATCAACTCAAGAGAACACTAGTGCAAATATCCATCATGGAGTTGCTAAAAATATCATCTGCCCATAGAAAAATTCTTGAGGAAGCATTGGCCTCATCCACTATCCCCGCAGATCTTGATGCCGAACAATTTGAAGCTATGGTCGGAAATATCATTACGCCTAATCTTCTTACATTCTCTGACTAATATTTCCTTGCCCAACCATCTCACAACCGTCCACTTCACTTGGAAGCCATAGTACACGAGAAAAATCAAAAGGGTCCTAGCGGATGGAGGTGCAAGCCTAAACATATGTTCCCTAAGCCTCATCAAGTAGTTGAAAATATTAGAAGATTCCATCGACAAAGGAAAGGGCATTACGATAAGATCATATGATGACCAAGAAAGATTGTCTCAAGGCATAATTAAACTCCCTATTCAAGTAGGGCCTACCATCATGGAAACTACTTTCCAAGTCTTAGACCTTGACTTACCATATAATATCCTCCTAGGACATCCATGGATCCATGCGATGAAAGCCGTAGCATCAAATTTTCACCAATGTGTGAAATTAACACATAATGGACAAGAGGTTACCATCCATCGAGATCCCAAACCTTTCTCATACTGCAAGAATCTTGAAGAAAAATATTACAAAAACCCCCAAGTACCAAAAAATGATGAGGGCCCATCCACACAATACATCGTTCCCGCCACCCTCACATCCACTTCTGTGACAAAGACACCCACCATTCCCACCATTTCTGACATTAAGCTCGTCATCCAGGATGACGGTTATGGAAGCTACAAGTTCCCTAACAATGCTTTTGTGGTAGGAGAGTTACCAAAATCTCCTAGATCGTGGGGTAGTCCACAAGAAAATCAAGCTTCCACATCACAAACATCTCTTAAAGACTATCTCGAATTCACAAGCTAGGGAGACCTTGGCCAGGAGGTTATTGAGGAAGATCCATCACACATGCTCTATCAAGATGAATGATTAGTATCAGATTTACCAATGGATAATAGAAGCAAGGGTCTGCAAATGATGCTTGCAATGGGCTATGACAAAAACCAAAGACTTCAAGGACAAAACGACAATGGGCTCATAATACCTATCATGCCAGAGACGTGACCTATAACAAATCTTAGCCTTGGATGTACCCCTCTGAGTAAAACCATACGTGGCTGAAGTCCTCCGATTAGAACGGTTAATATTTCTCCTCAGCCAATAGCAGCAGAAGTACACTCATCAACATCCATAGGTAGAGGCATACATAACTTTATAACTGAGGCCTATATTAGTAGTGATGACGAGGATACCATGACCAATCTATGTAGGTTATTTGAGGATACTGCCCTTTGCATGATTAGTACCTTATCTTTTGAATCTAATCATCAAAATCATGAGATCCGTTTAGTATATCCCCAACTCATCGATTATGACCAATGAGGACCACCAATTCTTGATACATTCAAAAATGATGAGGCGCTCTCAGATTTCATGGGATTTTGGGACAATATTCCAGATGGGGATCACAAAGTAGGGTTTATAATGGAGTTGGACACACATTCCTATTATTGGGAAATGATTGAATCCTTCAGTCACAAAAGTGAGAAACTAAGAATCATATATCTAAGTCCTTGAGTGAAAACCACACTGTGGCACTCTCGGACAAGAAAAAAGTAAAAAGAAAGGACGTATCCAATGGTGAAAACCTCTCTGAGGCACTTGAGGATAAAGGATTCAATCTTCATTTAAGAGCTATTCATCAGGAAAAGTTAGCAGTCTTGGCCCAAAAATGCAATCCGATCAACCTACGAACAGAGGAGATCCCACATATCACATTCTATGTAGAATCACTATTATCAAAAGAGCAAGAACTCCTCACAGCATTCCTAAAGGAAAGACAAATAAACTTCACATGGAGTTATGCTAACATGCCAAGACTTGATTCAAAGACTGTGGTTCACCACTTAGTAGTGTACCTAGAAGAAAAACCTGTCAAACAAAAGCTCCAAAAAATGCACCCTCAGATCACCTTATTGGTCAAAATGGAGCTAAAAAAGCTACTAGATGCCAGATTCATACGACCAATAGATTATCCAAAATGGGTATCAAACTTGGTACATGTTTCAAAGCCTAACGAAGCCATTAGAATATGTACAAACTTTAGAGATTTGAACAAAGTATGACTAAAAGATGACTTCCCGCTTCTTAACATCAACATGATAGTAGATATGACATCAGGACATGAGATGCTATCACTAATGGATGGATTTTTAGGATACAATCAAATCATGATAGCAAAAGAGGATCAACATAAGACAACCTTCACTTTTCCATGGGGAACTTACTACTAGAACATGATGCCATTCAGCCTAAAGAATGTAGGAGCAACATATCAAAGGGCCATGACATTGATATTCCATTACATGATCCATAAGACGGTCGAAGACTATGTCAATGACATCCTAGCAAAATCCAGAAAAAGAAAATATCACATAGCAACCTTAAGTGGTATCTTTGACAGACTGGAGGAATATAAAGTCAAACTAAATCCCAAGAAGTGTGTCTTTGGTGTACAATCAAGTAACTACTAGGATATATAATATCAATGAGGGGTATCGAGGTGGATCCAAAAAAAGTGAAAGCAATCCTCAAAATGGAAGCACCAAAGACATTAAAACAACTGAGAGGTCTCCAAGGTAGGCTCCAATTCATTAGAAGGTTCATAACACAACTGGGGGACAAGCAGAACCCATACTCTCACCTACTCCACAAGGGAGTAGCATACAAATGGGATACCAAGTGCGAAGAGGCATTCAACAAAATCAAGGAATACCTACTGACACCACCAATCTTAATTCCACCCATCCCAAAGAAACCATTGATCTTATGTGTCTACAACAGCAGTAGTCCTTGGGGCTCTCTTGGCTCAGCATGATGAAAATGAAACAGAAAGGGCTATCTACTTTATCAGCAGGACAATGGTTGGTCATGAGCTAAAATATTCATTCATTGAGAAATCATGCCTCATAGTAGTGTTTGCATCACAAAAATTAAAACATTACATGTTGGCACACAAGATAAAGCACATCGCCAAAATTGATCCCCTGAAATATTTACTATCAAAGGCAATGCTCACGAGAAGAATGGAAAAATGGGTAATGATATTATCAGAATAGGACATCGAGTATGTGGAGAGAAAATAAATCAAGGGTCAGGTTATCACAGACCAACTAGCAGAAGCACCTATCTATTCTGAGAATCCTCTTGTCTCAGAATTTCTAGATGAATCTATTTTTAACCTCAATGTAGCTGACCACTGGAAACTATACTTCGATGGCTCATACACGCAACATGGATCAGGAGTTGGTGTCTTCTTCATCACTCCACAAGGGGATTGCATACCAAGGTCATACAAACTGGCATTTCCTTGCACTAACAACATCATGGAATATGAGGTTTTGACTATAGGTCTCAGAATAGTAGTGCAATGCAACATCATGGCTCTCAAAGTGTATGGAGACTCTGAGTTGATCATAAATCAAATCAATAATGAATATCAGATCAAGGATGACAAAATCACTCCATACAAGAAATTGGTGGAGACTCTCAAGGAATCTTTCATTGAAATAACATTTGAGCAAATCCCTAGAACCAAGAACAAAGCAGTAGATGCCATGGAAATAATTGGATCCCTACTGGACATCCCCAACAATGTTCCAATATATGAATTTATGATAGTGCAGCTTACCGTTCTTGCATTCGAGGTACCTGAATTAGAATTCGTGTGTGAAATTAATGGTCCTAGTGATCCTTGGTACCACAACATCTATACATACCTTCACATAGGAGCCACACCTACTGATTTACCCTTAAACCTAAAGCAAACCTTCATAAAAAAGACATCTAGATTTGTCATCCTCGGTGATACCCTATATCGTAGGAGCATAGAAGGAATCCTACAACACTGTTTAAATGTTGAGGAGGCATTCACCGCTCTAACAGAGGTACACAACGGTATCTGTGGTTCACACTCAAGTGGAATGACCATAGCCAAGAAACTATTGAGGCTGGGGTATTATTGGCCCACAATGGAAAGAGAAGCACATGATCATGCAAGAAGATGTCTACAATGTCAGCAACATGGGGACCTCATCCATGCTCCAGTTCAAGAGCTTCACCCCATCGTCACACCATGGCCCTTCTCACAGTGGGGCCTAGATCTCATTGGAAAGATAACTCCGACCTCATCTAATGGCCACAAATTCATCATAACTGCAACAAAGTACTTCACTAACTAGGTGGAGGCCATACCCATGACATATATAACTGGGAAACAGATTTCCAAGTTAATTCTGAACTATCTCATTTGCCGCTATAGTGTTCCACAAGCCATTTTCTCATATAATGGGACACCATTCAAAAATTAGGATGTTCGTGACTTGTGTGAGAAATTCAAAATCCAACATTGCTTCTCCACCCCGTATTATCCCCAAGGAAATGGCCAAGCAGAAGCTACAAACAAAACCATCCTCAAAATCCTCAAGAAAACAGTCAATGATGCAGGTTGTGACTGGCATCTGTAGCTTAATCCTGCCCTCTGTGCTTATCAAACCAGCATCTGCACACCCACTGGTGCCACCCCCTTCTCCCTGGTCTACGGATTAGAAGTCGTACTCCCCATTGAGATCAAGCTCCCATCCCTCAAGATATCACTGCAAAACCTCATCACAGATGAAGAGTATTGAGTATCAAGACTAAATGAGCTAGAGTTACTGGATGAGAGATGCATAGACACTTTGAATCATTTGCAAGTCTATTAGAATAGACTCAAATGAAGCTACAATAAGAAAATCAGAAGTAGGACGTTCCAAGTCAGAGAACTGGTCTTAAAATAAAATTAGAATAATGTCCCAAACCCAAGCAGCAAAGGAAAATTTGAACCCAATTGGCTGGGACCATTTGTCATCACAGCAAGTTACAAATCAGGGGCATATCAGTTATCAACACCCGAAGGGGAATCTCTACAGGAGCCCGTGAATAGCTCCCATCTCAAAAAGTTTTATGCCTAAATCTTCTAAGGTATAGAACCAAAAAATCCAAAAAAATCAAAAATTCCTAAAAAAATGGTTACTTCGATGAAAACCTGGCAAATAAGCGTCTTAGTGACAACAAAAAAATAAAAAAGCTAAAAATCCAAAAAAAACAAAAAAAGGATTGAAAATAGTAAAGAAAAAAATCATCCTATAGTGAAAACCACTTTGGTGGCACTTTGGGCAAGTACCTTGGTGAAAACCTGGCAAACAGGCACCTTGTGTAAATAAGCACTTTCCATCCACCACGGCTTGTTCGATCTCCGTTTTCGCTTCCATCATCCATCGCATTCAGGTCTCCATCCATCACTCATCCACTCGCATCCACACCATAGCTTGGTCCTGTTTTTGTATCATGATCCCTCCTAGTACTACTCAGCCCATCCTCAAGTTCAGTTTCTCTTGTCTTGATCAAAGTAGTGTATTGTATCATGTTGGGGGCACATTCTCATCGGATCGGATTCGTGTATATTCTTAAAGTCCTCAAATCAAAAAATCCAAAACATTATAAAATCAAAAAATCCAAAACATTAGAAAATCAGAAAATCCAAAAACATCAGTCAAAAATCAGAGTCGTCTTGTAAAACTACATCGGCATCTGAGCTTGAACGTAGGAAAGATTGATCTTTGATCATCCCCCGAGACATTTAGGTCAGTCCTATAGGATTCTGTCATAATAAACTGACATCTCATCATGTATATTGTCATCTTTAAATTGGTCAAGTCAATCAAACTATGTGGTCTCTGCATGTATAACGTAGGCAAGGCTAATCTGTTGATCAACCCCCGAGGCCCCTATGATATGTCTTTAGGTTAGTCTCTTGGTCAAAATCTTAGAAAATCCCAAAAACATTTGAAAAATCAAAAATCAAAACATTTATAAAAACCTTGAAAAATACCAAAAATAGCCTCAAAACATTGCAAAACTCCAAAAACATCCAAATATGTGAAAAAACCCATCGACCTCATCTCTCTTGCACCCGCAATAACACCACTCATAATAAATTGATTGTCATCCTCAACCTTTGGTGAAATAGTTAGAAACAAGTCTAGCAGCTTAAATGTAAAACTCAAAAGTGTCAAGCCTCAGGTTTAAGTCAACATGTAAGCAAGTTGATCAATTCTTTGTTTAGATAGTTCATCATTCACATAGTCCCATATCAATCATCTAATAACATCATGTCCTAGGATGTATCCTTCCTACAAGGGGCATTATTTATTAGAAAGAACACTTTGGATAAATGAAATGACGTGCCGCCATCCACTAACATGTCCTAGGATGCATCCTTCCTACAATGGGCATTATATTTTGGCAATAAGTTTTGGTTTTTATCCTTAAAAACACATTCCCTTTTGGTTAGCAGTATTGAGGAACATCAACTTGTTTGTGTGCTTTATCTTTTTCTTTTGACTTATCTTATTGCGCTCAATCCAAGGACCTCTCAATGATATCCAAATGAAGAATTTAGAGAGATACGAATGGGGCAACGATCATTATCCTTTTTTCTGCTATGCTTGTTGGACGTTCTTGCAAAATAATTTGGCAAATACTTGCTTTGTTAGATGTGTATAGAGGGTGTTTTGGACAGCTTGTTGACTATTGCATTGATTGGTTATACCTTTCTGTGCTTTGGTCCGATATGTTTTGAAACTTCTAAAGTGCATCCTAGCAAGGTTTTTGTATGTTAGGTGCGAACAAGAATACTCCTATCTATTTGTTGCATCAAATTCCATCACACTAAGTACAAATCCATCCTGGTCCTTTATACCTTGATGCATCATGCTTATGTGTGTTATCAAACATAAGGTAAGTGACCCTTTTAAAATCCCAATCCTTGATAAGCAAATCATCCATTTCTCATCATCATCATATCTCATAAAGTTGGCTTGTTGGATCCCCTTGTCATCATCTAGTGTCTTCTGATCATCATCACCAATGCATCTATCATGCATCTCTCATGCATCCATCTTGCATCCACAAACCATCAGTACTCTGCATATCATCTCATTTGCATCATCATCCATAACAATCCATTTTGAATCTCTTTATCACGAGATCGACCCTCAAATCGAATCTTTTCACTCGATCTCTCGAGGGGGCAATGTACTAGTGTACTTCTTTCTGCTGGAGCAATTGAAAAAATCCAATTTTTTTTGAATTTTGATTACGGAAAGTTTATTCTTTGAACCAACACAACAAGTGCATTGCTTCAAAGAGGGGCAAAATGTAGACATGCAAAATTAGCATTATGCATTCATCAAGTAAACCAGGCTTCACATGCATCCACTCATTTAATTAATCAAATTCACCTTCATCCATTCATCAAATAAATAAAACTCATTAAGTTCATTCCTAAGGTTGTTCCTTTTAATCAAATAAATCAAACATTCATTTAATTAAATCCAAATGCATATTCGATCCTTTTCTGAATTAAATAAATCAAATATTTAAGTCATAAAAGTTAAAATCATCCTAATCATCATTAAGATAATCTAATCCTAATTATCCTAACCTAATCACCCATCACATCCTCTAGATAATCTCACTTGCACAAATAAATCAATTTATTGATTTATTAAAATCCTTATTTTCCATCAACTTGGCATAAAATATAATATTCTTTCAAATTTGAAAATGATGACAAGTTGACTTGTCCCCTCCAACATTTCATTAATTTCCCATTTTCATGTCCGCCTCTCAAATTTTATTGCACAAATTTGAATTTGAAACTCCCTCTCTTGGGCACATTTCCCAAATCTTGCACATCCTTCAACCTATGGCAACTTGACAAGTGGCCTCGTTTCATTGGTTTACATTTAGTCCCACATTCATCCATTTGGCCAATGTCTCATCAACAAAATCTATAAATAAAGGCCTTAATCTTCATCAATCCATCTACATCTACATGCAAAGTTACTCTCTTGGTTTGAGAACTAATTTTTCTCTTCATCTCCATTGCATCTTATCATTTTAGCTTTTGAGCAAGGATTGGGAAAGGGTCATTTGCACATTTGACACCAATCCAATATGGAATAGGTGATTTTCTTGCTTTTGTAATGTCTTCTTGATCTTTTTTTCTGTTATTTGTGGCATTTCTTGAGCATAGACATGTTATTTCATAGAGGTATTTGTAGATTTGCATGTTTAAACTAACCCTTCTAATGAGTGTTTGAGATTGGTTTCACTTGCAGATTTTTAGGTACTTCAAGTGGCACAAAAGAGTAGACAAGTGTCCTATAGGTGTCAAACATAAGATCACTAGGAGTGTGCAAACCATCAACCTATTTGACTAAGTCATCAACCTTCATGCCAAGCGTTGAGTGACCTTTGAGGTGAGATGGAAAGTCTTACAACCTCAAAAAGGTAGCACATGAGGTCTACCTAATAGCTTGGTAACCTCAAGAAGTCTAAAAGGTTGCACAGTTAGTTAGACAAGATGTTGTATATAACCTCATCAACCTAATTACACTTAAGTATAGTGAATAAATAAATTATTCTCTAACACCCCCCCTAAGTGATACTTGGAAAGATAAAAAAATGTGTAAATAGATAGAAATGGGTCTTGGCTAGAGGCCATGTTAGGTACCCATGTACAATGCATTCTCTCACAAATGAAGAATGATAGAAAACCCAGTGGGAACAAAAATATCCTCCAAAGGAGGGAAAGAGAAGGATTTAAGACCTTAAAAGATTTCCTTTTATGATATGAACATTATGATGAAGGGTAAAAGCAAGAAGTTGGGTATACGAAGAGGGGAAATTTTAGGCAAAACAAAATTGTTTGCACAAAATGTGTACGCATTTTCAAAAAATGTATACGCATTACGGATCGGGTACCGAGCCTAAATCCAAATGTGTATGTGTTCAACTTTGGGTACGTGAATAGGAAACACGTACACATTTAGAACACGTACACATTTAGAATGCGTACATGTTTCAAAATGCATACGCATTTCACAAAGCTATTTATTTTTTTAAATTAACGATTATGTTTCATTTGAACCTACATTTTCATCTGCGCTAGAGAAGAGGAGAGAAAATCACATACGCATTTTAGAAGGCCTGATTGAAGAAAATTTTCACTACCACCTCCTCTTGTTGACACAACCGACCTCAGTGACCTCCAGGTTGGTTGAATTTTTCCTATCTTTTTCTTTATATCTTGTTTTATTTTTTCTAATTAGTATCCAGTTTTTCTTTGTTTAGTTTGTTTTAGTTGAATGTTTTATAGTTTTTTAATTGCATTTAAAAAACCAAAAACATCAAGGAAATAAAAAAAATTAAATTATAAATTGAAAAACATAAAAACTAAACCTAAATTGAACACATTTAACTTAGAAATCAAAACCCTAGAAACCCTAGGTTACAAATTTACATAGGTCCCTAAAAATAAATTTACACAGGTTAATCATTGGACCTCAACCCTAAAATGTAAACCTAAGACCCTATTTACCCTAAAACATAAACCTTAAACCCTAAATTAGGGCTCCTTGGAGGTTTAGATTACATTTTTTATTTGACATAACCTTCTTTGTATGATTTCTACTCTCACTCATGGTTCTTATTTAATTTAGGGTGGAAATGATGGCAAGTTCAATATTAGGGGCATGTGATGTAATAGAAGAGGTAAAATAATGATGTGTAGTAAGATATGATGGCATATAGATGTAAGGAGGCATCACATTATAGTCCATAGGTTAGGTACATTTTGGTATGTTTTTGGTGATCCACACAACTACCAATGAAATTCATAATTGACTAATAAAGGAGGTACAAACAATCGATGCATAGATATATTAACCAACAAATTGATTTGATTATAATATGTTGACATTTAATATAAATGATAGCTAATTTTATATCAGAAAACTTCATGATTATATAGTTTAACTTGAGAAAGTGTACTAGTGAAGTAAAAAAATGTACCTCATATGAAACTATGTGCTTGATTTAATAAGTGTATATATCATGATGCTAGTTGATATAAGCATGTAATCACTCTATATCAATGTTAATAGCTTAAATATAGTGTATGATGTATTCTCTTAAAAAAACATAGAAATGAAAGTCATACTTGTTAATCTAGACTATGTGCAATATGGATAGCTAGACACATAAATGTTATAAATCAAATAAATGATTTCTACCCATTTCTCTTATTTGGATGAGATCCTTTGTGAATTATGTAAGGATGCATTATGATCATATTTAAGCCTTAATTTATAGGATGTTATTCATAATATCTATAGGTTGTTTGTTATCTAATTCCTAGTTTAACTCTCATGTGTAGTGGCATTGTTCTATTAGGAAAACTAAATGTTGTACTTTCTCTAAACTAGTGTATCAAAGCTAACCTGTAGCATGAACATTTCAATGGAAAATTCAAATTGCTTTTTTGAGAAAATTGATAGATGATTCATAAATTTAAGTCAATTCTATAACCAAAGGTTTATTTTCTAATATTATTTATTTATTGAATTGATCAATTGATTCCTCAGTGGAAATTAGGTTCTTTTTTGAAAACCCATGTGTTTAGAATTTATAAATATGAAGGAAGAGTGTATGCCATAGAAAAGTTTCAAAAAATATATGATTAGAAAAAAATTTGGGTCTAGATCACTTTATATCCCTTCTTCCTTTTTAAATCATCCAAGATTGCTTAGAGGGAAATAGGTTCAAAATCCATCTTAACTCAACAACTTAGTTATAATTGAAATCTAAAATTCCTAATTGTTTATATATTGAAGTTATTCCTAGAACGACACATATTTGATTCAAAGCACTAAGTTTAGGTGGTAGGGTTTCTCATTTACTTGTAAAAAATTATTCATGTGTCTTCTATAAGTTTTCATGTAATCAAATCTCTAAATCTAAACCCTAAACCATAAAGCATTCATTTTGTCGTAGGACCTTAAAATGAAATTTGGTTGCCTTAGGTAACTCCACCAAATTTTATTCCCTTAAGCCATGGAACATTTTTTCCTAGGACCTTACTAGGCATAGATCCCCTTGAGCCATCCTGTCACCCTAAATCATAAATCGATGTCTTAAGGGGTCCTAATATGACATTTCTTAAGGGGATCAAAGAAGTTTTAAAAAATTTGGAAACCCTAAACCTTGAACTCTAAAATCTAATCCTTAAACCCTAAAGTATTCATTTTGTCATAGGAACTTCAAATGAAATTTGGTTTCCTTAGGAAACTCCATCAAATTCTATTCCCTTAAGCCATGGACCATTTTGTCCTAGGACCTTACTACACATAGATCCCCTTAAGCCATCCTATCACCCTAAATCATAAATCGATGTCTTAAGGGGTCCTATTTTGTACATTACAATTAGGTCACTAGCATATATATCTATGTATCCCTTATCTATGTGGACCTTACTACACATAGATCCCGTTAAACCATCCTATCACCCTAAATCGTAAATCAATGTCTTAAGGGGTCCTATTTTGTACATTGCAATTAGGTCACTAGCATATATCTATGTCTTATTTTGTACATTGCAATTAGGTCACTACCATATATCTATGTGTCCCTTTGAATGTATTCTATTATTTTTTCATTCTTATCTTTAGTATTCTTTGAAAACAAAGAATGAGATTATAAATTTTAATCTTAGTGTTAAACTTATAATTTCTTCTTAACTACTTTGTCCCACTATAGAGAACTTGTGTCTCTTATCATGAAATTTGAAAATTTAGATAAATCAATTTATGTCCTCATATTTAATTAAATTATATGTCATACTTGATTAATACATCTATTTACAATCAATATACTTGAGCTCTATAGATATACTCTTGTTGGGAAACAAGAGCTATCTTAATCAACTGTTCCACAAGAAAATGTTGCTCACTAACTTGCAAGTCCATTATTCCAAGAGCCACCCAAAATTCACCCTAAGTTCCCTAAACCCTAAAGCATTCATTTTTTCATAGGACCTTCAAATGAAATTTGGTTGCCTTAGGAAACACCACCAAATTCTATTCCCTTAAGTCATGGACCATTTTTTCCTAGGACCTTACTACACATAGATCCCCTTAAGCCATCTTATCACCCTAAATCATAAATCTATGTCTTAAAGGGTCCTATTTTGTACATTGAAATTAGGTCACTAGCATATATATCTAGATGTGTCCCTTGTGTATGTGGACCTTACTACACATAGATCCCCTTAAGCCATCCTATCACCCTCAATCATAAATCGAAGCCTTAAGAGGTCCTATTTTGTAGATTGCAATTAGGCCACTAGCATATATCTATGTCTTATTTTGTACATTGCAATTAGGTCACTAGCATATATCTATGTGTCCCTTTGAATGTCTTATATTAATTTTTCATTCTTATCTTTAGTATTATTTGAAAACAATGAATGAGATTATAAATTTTAATAAAACCCCATAATTTCATTTCTACCCTTCATATTAACAACCACACATTGGACTCAATTTAATGTGTAGTACATGCTATTAATTTATAATGTTGTGGATTTTTGAATGTTATAAATCGAATGGTCTTCAAATGAAATGTATTTTGAATTTGTGCATGTTCAATGTTATTTTAAATAACTTTCAAATTGTGTGCATTTTTTAATTGTTTAACATGTAGTTGCTATTTAACTGCTAAGATGGATCTAGAGTTTAATATAGAGGATTTTATGCCTGATCCATAAATTCCTATAGATCCCATACATCCCAATCCACCACCAGAGCAAAACCCTAGCACACCTCCACTCTCCACCACCTAACCCCCCACCCCCTCCTATAGTTGATCAAGATCAATTAAGAGAGAGTATTCAAGAAAATATAGATCTAATAAAAAATGAGCCTAGATTCCCTCCCCATCTTGCATGGTTTGCATCTACAATGCAAACAATTGTCAATTTTGTTCGATCTATTGATGCGGACCTAGATAGGTTCCATCAATGGAGAGAAGAGAGGAGACAATTCTATGTGGATGGATTGTCATATAAAGAAATCAATGACTGGAAAATTACCAAACAAGCCATGTGCCAATATTTTATTAACCCCCAAACAAACCAACCAATTCCACCCACAAAGAAATGAATTTCAATTTTATGGTGTAGGCACTCGCAGATAGTTGTGCATTTTTGGGATAGATGGTGGATGGTGTTTGATAATCCACCACATGGCAACTGTGAGGTGCCTTTATACTTTTTGAGAAAGTTATGGGCTAAGTTTGAGTTGGGTAAAAAATCCAATTATTTTGATATGAGGTCATTTCAGGGAGTTGGGTGTGGCATGCCCCAACATAGACTAGGAGCACATGTTGATCCTCAATGACATGCTCCAATTGCTCCTATTATTCCTCCTCCTTCTCCTGGTGTTCCCACTGCATTTCAGCAAAAGACGATGTTATCTACTTTAGGAGCATTGAGTTCACTTTCAGGACATCTCACTCATCAAACTACACAAGCAGCGACTAAAGTGTCCAATAGAGAGCATGGAGGCTTGGGCTTTAGGGATACTTATACATCCACTTCAGGTGACCCACATGCATCTGAGACGGGGTCATACCTGAATTTACTATATTCTGAGGATTGTCCTACACATGCATTTTCATCTTTTGAACTTTACTTTAATTCAATTTTGGAAAGTGAAAAATTCATGTAAATAATAGCATCAAATTATATATAATATAATATTAATTCAATAAGTGTTTGGTGTAGACACATGATCACATGATTCCTGAAACTTAATATGATCATTGTGTCTATATGTCAAGAGCTGTAGATATGGGCTTACTTGAACTAACATATATTAAATAATTAATGTGGATATATCTAATTTTTAATTTGAATTTGTACACGTGTGAATTGATATAATATAATAGTATATATAGATGCAAGGAGGTCATACAATACCTAGTACTGACCAACCACAAGTTGTGGTGAGCTCTCCTGAGACATCATCAACTCAAGTGTGTGCTTTCAAAATTTTGTTAAGTTTAAATTAAAAATACACATCATAGATCTAATTTAATTTGTTCATTTACATACACATGTGGGAATGATCTATACAAATTGTTGTACATATATACATGTAGGGATTTCATGAGATACCCATGGTGGGCACACCTAAGACGTCATCAGTATTTATGCATGGGAAATCTTAGGTGCGTGATCATGAGGTCGTATCATTCGAGGTTGTAAAATTTACTAAATCTCCTATAGAATTTTTATAGATTTTTATATATATATATATATATATATATATAGGTTTTAACATATTGTTTTCTTTATATGAATATGTAGGATATAGTAGACCAGGCATTTAGATCTTCTCAATTGATAGTTATGGTAACCGTTGAACAAAATGTGCTAGTAGATTCACATGATCGTATGGTAATTTATGCATACTAAAAATCATTTTTATTGTATTTACTAGATATATTTAATTAAATTTATTTTTATCTAAAATTTTGTGTTTTCAAGTTTAAATATGTTTAATTATATCAAAATTTCTAAATAACTTTAAATCTAATTTCAAGTTTCTTCTACTCTTTTTCAGCATGATTTGGGTAAATCTAGTCGACATGGAACAAAGAGGAGACTTGATATGACTGATCAACCTAATAGTTAGATGGTTTTAAATTTTATGGACTATAGATCTCTAGAGTTTTATTTAAATATATGTGTTGGACTTGACATATGCACATCTTGACATATAAATTTTATGGACTATCTCTAGTTTTATTTTGAACATGTTATTATCATATTTGTGTTTATTTATATCAGTTTACTTTAATACATGTGATGATTATATATGCAGTCAACTATGATCGTGTTAAATGTTCATTTTGATGATTATATGCACTCATGTATGTATAGATATAAATTATCTAATTTTCAAGTAATACATGCACTAGATATAAATTCTTATCTAGAATCAAATTTCATATATATAATTTATCTAATGGTTAGGTGACAAATTAAAACATTCCTTAAATAGTTTAGATAATATGTACATAATAAATTAAGGATAGGTAATTTTAAATATTTTCCAATTCTAGCAAATATTTGAATCAATAAACAAAAATCTATCTCCTTGTATGTACATAAAATGTATAATCTATACAATTGAACAATTATTTACAATGTGGTAAATACAAGACATGAAATGTATAATCTATAAAATTGGAACAAGATATTTAAAAAGTGAGTAATAAGCTCATTGAAGTTCATACATCAAACAAACATATATAATGTATATTGATGTTTAATACAACTATATAACATGATGAAACATATATGTGCATGTAGATACAATTAAAGCTTATCAACTTTTGCGCGAAAACCAAAAATTGATATTTACATAGTCTCCTGATAAAATAATTTTTTCAGTGACAATCACATGGTAGACTGCCTTAATGAGAACCTGTAAAAATAATTAATTTAAGTTAACTAACTATAATTTTTATGAGTCATAAAAAGTAAAAAATTCATGTGAGAAGAGAATATTATATAGTAAATTCCATTCAAATTCAAATGATGTTTGTCATAGGAAGGATTAAGGGGACCTAAGAGGATATATAGCTTAAGGGGGGTCTTAAGAGAATGCCTTAAGTGGAGTTAAGAGGATGCATGTCATGAACCCTATGGGATTAACGGGTCCTAAGAGGATGGCTTAAGGGGAATTATGAGAGTGACTTAAGGGATGCAAGATTATGGATTAAGGAGAGTTGAGAGAATGACTTTAAACCCTAAACCCTAAACCATATGGCCTAAATCCAAGGAGATGAACCCTAAACCCTTAAAACCCATATAGATTTTTTATTCTAAGCATCTCGTGAACCCTAGAAACCATAAACCATAAACCATATGACCTAGAGACTGGGAGATGAACCCTAAACCATTAACCCATATAGATTTGTTATTCTAAGCATCTCATGAACCCTAGAAACTGTAAACCCTGAACCATATAACCTAGATACTAGGAGATGAAACCTAAACCATTAACCCATATAGATTTGTTATTGTAAGCATCTCATGAACCTTAGAAACTGTAAACCCTAGACCATATGACCTAGAGACTGGGAGATGAACCCTAAACCATTAAGGGGTCCTAAGAGGATAGCTTAAGGGGTGTTGAAACAGTGACTTAAGGGGATGCAAGTGGATGGATTAAGGCTAGACATATGAGGAAATGGATTAAGGGGTCCTAAGAGGATAGCTTAAGGGGTGTTGAGAGAGTGACTTAAGGGGATGAAAGTGGATGGATTAAGGGGTCCTAAGAGGATAGATTAAGGGGTTTTAAGAGAGTGACTTAAGGAGATGCAAGTGGATGGATTAAGGGTAGATATACAAGGATATGGATTAAGGGGTCCTAAGAGGATAGCTTAAGGGGTGTTGAGACAGTGACTTAAGGGGATGCAAGTGGATGGATTAAGGGTATACATACAAGGATATGGATTAAGGGGTCCTAAGAGGATAGCATAAGGGGTGACTTAAGGGGATGCAAGTGGATGGGTTAAGGGTAGACATCTGAGGATATGGATTAAGGAGTCTTAAGAGGATAGCTTAAGGGGTGTTGAGAGAGTGACTTAAGGGGATGCAAGTGGATGGATTAAGGGTAGACATATGAGGATATGTATTAAGGGGTCCTAAGAGGATAGATTAAGGGGTGTTGAGGGAGTGACTTAAGGGGATGCAAGTGGGTAGATTAAGGGTAGATATACCAGGATATATGGATTAAGGGTCATAAGAGGATATCTTAAGGGGTGTTGAGAGAGTGACTTAAGGGGATACAAGTGGATGGATTAAGGGTAGACATGTGAGGATATGGATTAAGGGGTCTTAAGAGGATAGCTTAAGGGGTATTGAGAGAGTGACTTAAGGGGATACAAGTGGATGGATTAAGGGTAGATATATGAGGATATGGATTAAGGGATCCTAATAGAATGGCATCAGGGGATATGAAATCAATTATAAATTTTTTATAAAATGGAAATGGATTAAATTTAGTTTCATATTTATACTATCAATTAAATGTATCTAGAACTATATATATAGTTACCTGTTTCTAGATTCAAATTCAATTGTAATATATGTATCTTCTTTTTTTGTAAAGCATCTAATTTTGGGAGACCTGAAACAAAAAATGATACAAAAATTTAATTAGGAAATAAAGACAAATATATATCAATTAAATATATACAACTATATACTTACCAATATTTATTTACTCCATTGTACCATCTGCATCCTCTCTTTTTTGTAATGCATCTATGATTGTCTCATGATCATCCATTGAAAGTGTCCATAAAATTTTATTGGCATGCCTCCACTTATATCTAACTAGTTTTATATTGGTTTCCAAAATCAAATGTGAATAATGTATAATCTTCTCGTGTCTTTCATAATCTTTAAATGCAGGCAAGCCATTCTTTCTCATCAAATATTTTTGAAGCTAGGTGCCAACAACAACCACTGAACCTGTTGGATACTCAAAGTTGTCATCATCCACTCTAGGATATACCAAATTATGTTTTCTTTCAACACATCTAGCCAACCAGTACTCATTCTGCTCTTCATTCCCCTTAGGTGCAACACCAACATACACATGTCCTAAAAAAATAAATAAAAAATTCAATAAAGAGTGACTAATATTTAATTCACATATATTAAACATGCATACATATAAAATTCAACTCAATAAATAATGTACCTTCTTGTACAAGATTCAAATCACAATCATAATCATCTAATGCAAACAATTGATTATCTTCAATTTTCATTTTTTGTTGAACATGTGTCGATGTAGGCGTTAAGGCTCTTTGTTGCCATTGTTCGACCCATTCCATATTTTCACATGCCTCCCAATCACCTGCAATACAAATTTGACAAAAGCATGCCAACTCCCCTGTCCATATTGTCCGTGTGTTTGCATTCGAACTCTTAAATGAATTCCATTTTGTAGATCCATTAATTATTTCACAATCTTGTCAAGAAAAAATATAATTTTCTTCAACTAACCAAAAGAAGCATTGAATTATTGAGCTCTCATTTGTTCTTATAGATAATTTGGTATTGCACCAATCTACAATTGCATGTGCATCTCTAAATTTCACAACATCCTCAAATTTTAATTGCTCTCTAGAAAGGGCTATTTTCACACATGGACCTACTCCATCGTGTTCTCCCTTACAATGACCAGCTTCAAAAAAACTCCATATGTGTTGGATATTATTTTCTTTATGAAGTATACATAACCAATAAAACATTCTAGCATTTTTGAATTGAACCGTGCAATTATCTGACCATATGAGATGTTCTAGCATTTGAATTCCTCTCTTTTAAAATTTTATAAATATATCAAAACAATATTGAACAAACTCAAATGAATGTAATCGATTATCACTTACATAAAAATGGTACTCTCTCAAAAAAATTCTATTATCTTTTTTACTATCATCTGCATGTCTATAAACAATGTGAACAAATATAGCTACTTGCATTGAATTATAATACTGTGATTGAATTTCTTCTTATAGAGCAAGAGTATAATTTTCAACAAAATCAACAACTAACAATATAGTTCCAATTGGGAATGTGTTTTTACATAAATGAAATTGATTATCAAGCCAATGAGCATACTGAGAGTGTTGAACATATTTAGGTACAATCTTATCTTTAAATTCATTAATAAACACATACACACTAAATTTTTCCACAATTAGCTCACAACGTTTTCTAGTTTTTCCATCTTTCAAAGTATACTCAACATTTTTAATTTTTTTTACATCCACTAATTGTTCTCCAAATTAATCTAAACTAATTTCATGCATACATTCTCCAGAAATACATGTTTTTAAATAAAATAAGTTTCCATTAGAGGGCTCACAAAACAAACTTGTGATAAAATCTTTGATTCTTTTAGGTGGCATATGAATACCACAAATGTCCTCCATAATTTGGTTAGCATGCAAAGTGCATCATATATATCGAAAAATATAATAATAATAATGAAATTGTACATGGTTCTTACAACAACAAGAGATCTGTTGCTTATTAATTCTAACACACCAAGGTTTACACTTTTCGAATGATCTTTGACTTATATTAATATTCAATGGTAAGATTGAAGAATCTATTTTTTTTTAATATAATTCAATTTGAGTCATATCTAAGAGATTCTTTGGATGAGGTTCATGAATTTTTTATCCCACCCTTAATTTTAAGACATCTCTAACATGTTAGGTGATACTCTTGTATTATCATGCCAAAAAAAATTGATTAAAGATTTAATTTCATTAGTTAATTTCATGTCTGATTTTGGAAGTCTACCATTAAAACTCCAACATTGATTAATTGGATCATTTTCAATAATTTCTCTTCTTTTAGCAGCTCTTATCAAAGTTCTAGGATTTACTTTTATGCATTTACTAATCTTACCTAACATTCTTTTATTTGAAGTTGCTTTATCAACTAAAGCAGTTGTTATTACATGATGAGCCACATTCTTATCTTTTGATAGACTTTTCTTACCTATAAATAAATAGCATTAGCAACACTAGATATGACTTGTTCTACAGAATCATCTTTCCTTTTTTGTTTTACAAAAACACCTAATTTTTTCATCACTATTTTCATTTTCGACATTATCATCAATTGCACCATGAGTTGACATTGGAATCCTAATTTCTTTCTATAAAAAAACATTTTATATATTTTATTTCCATAATTTCTAATTTGTCTCCAAGAAACTTTACCATGAATTTTATCTAGCACATCTCTTTCAATTGTAAAAAAAATATTTTCAAGTTCATCCATCCAAGGGGTTTCATTTTCATTCACACAAGGGGTTTCATTTTCAGTTTCAAATGTAAAAAGGATTTCATTCACATTTTCATCAGTATGAGGGATTTCATTCTCATTTGCATTCTCATAAGATATAATTTCATCATTTTTTTTGTTTTTTCATTGTTTCAACCCTAGAATTATTGATATCATCAATGGTGTATTCAGCTTCATCTAAACAAGCAATATCAATATTATCAAAACTTGGGTTTGAACACATACCTAGATGGATTATATGAATAGGTACATTTTCCATATCATTGGGAGGTGGATTTGAAGACATACCTGAAGTTATTTGCATAGGTACTATTTCCACATCATTCAAAGTTGAAGTTGAAGGCATAGTTGGGTTTGTCTCCATAATTGCATTTTCTTCCATATTCACCATCTCCACATTTGCATCATCTACATTCATTTCATCATTCATGGCTTCCTCTTCAACATTCTTGGAACTAGATGCTTGCAAATTTTTCATTTGACAAATCCTTTCTCTTCTATCCCTTTGTCTTTTTTCCTCCATATCTCTATTTTCTTGAATTTCTTCGGGTGTCATTAACTTTCTACATCTTTTTTTGTCTTTGCTTATCACCCATGATTACCAAACCCTCTTTGATGACAAAAGAAATGATTCAAATACAACCTATTTTCAAATTGCTATCTCCTTCAAATATTCAAATAAAACTATGTAGTATGAATATCCTTTTTTCTTTAAACTGTGAAGTACAAAAACATCATGAATGCATCCAAAAATTCTCTTTTTCCAAATCTTCTTGTAAAAAGTTCTTGTACTTTATTCCACTTCAGAGAATTCAACCTACAATTTGTTTCTTCCAACAATTTGAATAGAATATGCCCTACACAAGACAAATTTGCAATAAAAACCTAGAAAATGGCACTTTCAGTTCATACTGTAGAAAAGGAATGTTGCAGAAAAAATGTGTTTTATTAGTATTTACCAAATTAGGAAAAAATGAATATATCAAAAATGTGTGCACGTTATGAAACGCATACGCGTTTTGTTCTAGGAACGTTTATGCTTTATATAATGCATACATGTTACCTTTACCCAACAGGTAATTAGATAACGTGTATGCATTATGAAACGCGACGTTTTATTTAAATAACATGTACTCATTTTAGTAACGCATATGCATTATTTAAAAATTCAATTCCCAACCCACATGTAGCCTTGGTTTTAGGCTTGGGAAAGGTTTGGAAATCCAAGCCTTAGCCTTTGACCTGCAACTAAAAAACTAAGGCAAATTGAAGAAGAATGTCCAACTTTGGCAATATGGCTAATGGACTTTTTTTTGAATCAATCTATAAAATTAAAACCCATTAGAGAACATGATATATGCTTTCCAAATATATAATTTTTATTAAGATTGGATTATTTTTTCTATTTTTTAATTAATTTCTAAGCAAACTAGTCATTAAACTTGAAATATCAGACTTTTTTTTGGTTAAATTTCTTGTAAAAATAATTATATGGCATAAAACTTCAAAAAATTCTCTACACAATGAAAAAAAAAGATTCAAAAAATGTTTGGTTTAGGTCCAATTATGTTGTCCGTACACATTGATTTTTAAAAACATCAATTAAGGCTAATAAAATAATAATAAAAAAAAAATATTCAACAAAAAATTACAAAACAAATTTCAAATCAATGTTCATGTTGTTAGATCTCTTTTCCAAAAATAAATTAGCAAAATACTTTTATTTGGGTCAAAAATTGGTGTCCATACACGTGCTTGGTATGGTTAAAAAATAAGGACTTTAAAAAGGTGGTTTTTATAGATCCATATCAAAATTTAATTTTTATAATCTGGGTATTTGAATAATTTACATATTTGGAAACTAGATTCAAAATTATAAATTTCATATTATTGACATTTTTTAAGATTCATTGTGTAAGTGCCTCAAAATTTCAGTCCAAGTGTGACAAATTCTGAAAAACAACAAAAACACTTTTACTTTTTGAGCTTTTTGTGCACCCAACTTCTTGCATCAGCCTTGGAGAACTACTGAAGCATGTAGAAGTTGTAAACTCTATTGAAGATGAACTAGTGTTTGCTAGAATCAAGGAATCTCCAAGAGGTGTAGATCAAGATAAGAGATACAAAACACTACATGAGTTAACATATGAACACTACTCAATCAATATGCACAAAATCAACCAAACTATTTGAAGTCAAAAATACATATAATATTGTGTTTAGTAGTACTAGAATCTTAAAAAATATGATCCATTAAAATAATCCCTCATACGAGAGATCAAGATAGAGAGTTCATGCAACCTCCCAAAAAGAAAATTCAACCACTACTTCATTGAAAGAAGCATTAGCATAACACATCATAGTGTCCCCTTAATGCTAAGAGAAATAAGTAGACCGACTAAAATTGAAAGTGTGTAAGGAATGTAGAGATGTATAAGAAACCGAGAAAGGGTGTGATCCAAGGCACACACACACATGAGAATCTTGAAGATCCATTGTTGTGATGGAACAAACCCCATTACACTTTATAATTCTATGTAAGTACAAATTCCCAAATTCTTTCCATGTGGAACACACATTCAATTTTGTGGCACTTTATATGAGTGCATTTACAAGCATTTTTGTTGTTACAATTTCTTCAAGTTTATTGTTATGAGGTGGATTAAGAAGACATAGATGAAGTTATGTCTTGAAAACCTCAATACAAAACAAAAAGCATAAAATTAAAACCCCCCTTCAAGGAATGACCCCTTTGCCAAATTCATCATGAAAGAAGAAAATGACTCCTCTTTCACAAATTTTTAACTCAGGAAAAGAAAATTTCATCTCCTCCTATAAATACATTCCCTTTGTCAAATTCATTGGAAAAAAAAAAAAGGACTCCTCTTTCAGAAATTTTTGACTAATACAAAAAAAATCACCCCCCCTTTACAAATTATGACAAAAAACTATCCACTTCTTTGTAAGCATTACAATGAACCAAGTAGTTAAACCTGAACCACTAACACTAAGGAATAAACAATAACACTTATAATGAATACTAATATTTAAGCCAAGTTAAATAAAGGATAAAGTAGTACCCAGCCAATAAAAAATATCACCTATAATCTCTCGTGGACAAAGCGTGGGCCAACACTTTAGATAGAGAGAGTGGTCGGATGTGGCATGTGTAGTATACCAAATTATGGGGAGTCACTCAACGATTAAGTCAAAGGTGGACATGTCATGCTGGAATTTTGATGAGCAGAGAGAGGATGGACTGAATCAATGGGCAAATGAGTGGGCATTTGGAGAGATTTGGAGCATATAATCTGCGTGGATATGGAGGAATTCTTTCTTCTAATATACACGTCTCTCATGCATCTAGCATAGAGTAAACAAGGTAAGAAGAAAAGGGATAAGAAAATATCTTCTAGAGAAGTAGTAGTCCTCGATAAGAAATCATCCTTACTCCTCTCAATACCACCAAACTGGTCACCGTTTTTTACCACAAGCAAAACCAAAAGTGCAGCAATACCCAAGACTAAAGAATGCCTAATGAGCCACGATGTTACCTATGAGCTACAATGTGAAACCAATAGCTGTGGCGAGCTGACTGGACAGTCGTAAGCTTACTCCAAATGACTGTCTATGGTGTTGTGGTGTCACAAACTCTTTCTAAAATTACCGCATGGGTCATGATGGCACAGTGGCACCCAAATGGTTGCGGGTTTCTTCTCGCCTCTGAAGGAATCCATACTAGTCAACAATGACCAAACTAAAGCCAGTAGGCCTTATAAAAATTTGTGCCTAATGCAAATCGCACTAGACCTGGTGCATACTATTGAACACATGAAGCTAAAGAACAGTTGAGAGGAAATCACCTTATTTAATATGGTAGAAAAACTTTCTACCACCGAACATCACCAAACAAAGCGGTTAGGTCAACATAAATATTTAAGGTAGAAAATTCCTCACCACCATTCATTGTAGACCATGTGCATTAGTAACATGTGTTTTAAATGTAATCCTGGCTTCCAATGAATTCTAAGACCTCTATTTATAGAAGCATATGTAATTATTTTTGTAAGCCAAAAAAAAAAAGAAGTTTTGTCTATTGTGGAGCAGTTGAAAGCTTTTGGACTCTTCTATTATAGATGTGTATGTATGCAATTAGTATCCTCTATATCCTCTGTTTTGTTGTGTGCTCTATTATTTCTATTCTTTTGCAGATTTCTATTATTGTTGATAATAGATCAAAAGCATTCTCAACTATATGCTTTTCCCGACAACTGGTATCAGAGCTAGGCTATTGGAAGGTTTGGTGTGTAGGGCTTCATTGAGTAGGCATGGAGACAACAACAATGAGCGATATGGAGAAGTTAAATGGGACTAATTTTTCCCTATGGAAATCTCAAATGGAGGATATACTAATTTTGAAGGATCAATATTTTCCAATTGAGGGAATATCAAAGAAACCCACAATGATGGTAGATGAAGATTGGAAAAATTTGGATAGAAAGGCAATTGCAACCATTCATCAATATTTGGCTTAAAATATGTATTTTAATGTTTCCAAAGAGAAGACAACAACAAAACTCTTGCAAAAGCTTCATGATCTATATGAGAAGAACACAACATCAAATAAAGTGTTCTTAATGAAGAGGCTATGTAATCTTAAGATGAAGGAGGGTGATTTAGTTGCAGAACATTTAAATGAATTTAGTATCATTACTAGTCAATTTTCCTCAGTTAAAATTGTTTTGGATGATGAAATTAGAGCTATTTTACTAAAAAAAATAATGCCGGATAGCTAGAAAAATTTGATTGTTGCTATGAGCACTTCAATACCTACAGGAACCCTGAAGTTGATGATGTTAGTAGCAGTGTAATGAATGAGGAGGTGTGACGAAAGTCAATTGCGGAAAACCAGGGAGGAGAAGCTCTAGCCCTAGCTAATCATGGTAGGAGGATTGATCAAGGCCATCAAGGATGCTCAAGATCAAGAGGCTGATCCAAATCAAAAAGGGGCAAGATTACTTGTTATCATTGTGGAAAGTTGAGGCACATGAAGAGAGAGCGTCAAGTTTGGAAGGGAAGCCAAAAAGATCAAAATCATAAGCAAACTAGCACAAATGAAGGTGAGACCATTGCTATAGCTACTAATGGAGATGTTTTCCTTACTATTTTAGTAGAAGATGTATGCTTGAATACCTCTAGCAGTAGCTTTGATTGGATCCTTGAGTTTGGGGCATCTCACCATGTAACTCCATGCAAAGAGAATTTTGTTGCATATAATCCTAGTGATTATGATAGAGTGCATTTGGGAAATAATCATTTTTGCAGCATTGTTGGAGTGGGAGATGCCAAGATCAAGATGAAGGAAGGACAAGATATCCTACTGAAAGAGGTTAGGCATGTACCAGAAATGCGCATGAGCTTGATGTCTGTGAGACGATTGGATGATGAGGGCTATTTTGTAAGCTTTGAAAAGGGTGGCTAGAAAATCAACAAAGGAGCATTGGTCATGGCTAAAGAACCCAATACCAGGACTTTGTATACATTGAAGACAATGATAGAAAGATCAGATAGAGTTGTTGTTGCAAAAGAAGGAAACTCAACATATCTATGGCATAGGTGCTTGGGTCATATGAGTGAGAAGGGCCTAAAAATCTTCATGGGTAAAAAATTTCTACTAGGTTTGAAATCTTATAATCTTGATCTAATTTGTGAGCATTGTATTTATGGTAGGAAATAAAGAGTGTCATTTCTTAGAGGTGGTCATGAAAAGAAGAAAAAAATTATAATTGATACACTCAGATGTATTTGGGCCTGTTAATATTAAATCATTAGGAGGAGCATCATACTTTGTAACATTTATAGATGATGCATCTGGAAAGGTTTGGGCCTACCCTATGAAAATAAAAGATGATGTACTTGAGATATTTCAAAAGTTCTATGCTACTGTTGAAAGAGAATCTAACAAATTACTCAAGTGCTCGAGGAAAGATAATGGTGGAGAATAGTGCTCAAATGCATTCAAGGAATATTGTAACAGGTTTGGAATTAAGAATGAGAAGACTGTCCCTGGTACTCCTCAATAGAATGGTGTTGTAGAAAGGATGAATCACACTATCATGGAGAAGTTGAGTATGTTGTCAAATTTCAGCTTAAAAAATAATTTTTAGGTAGAAGCAGTGAGGATAGCCTATTATCTCATAAATCGATCTCCTACTACAACCTTGGATAGCAACATTCCTAAAGAAGTTTGAAATGGTAAGAAGGTGAATTATTTTCACTTGAAACTCTTTGGATGTGAAGCATTTGTGCATATTCCCAAAGAGAATAGAACTAAGCTAGATGATAAATCTATGAAATACATTTTCTTGGGATATGCAGATAGTGAATTTGGTTATCGTTTATGGGATCCCATTAAACATAAGATTATTAGAAGTAGGGATGTTATATTTAATGATTTAGAGATGTTTAAGAGGACTACAAGTAATTTGGAGGTTAAGAAAATTATTGACAGGTTTGATGAATGACAAGAAAATATCCCACCAATGCAAGAAAATGGGAAACACGATCAAGAGTATGATGAACAACAAGAGGAGAATGAGGAACAACAATTTAAGAAGAAACCATGTAGGATCCTTTACAAGAGATTCAACTTGAAAACACAACACCATAGTTGGTTCACAGATCCACTAGGCCTCATAAGCCTTCACAAAGGTATACACCCTCAGACTATATTCTATTAACTGATGAAGGTGAACTTGATGGTTTTCAAGAAGCTTGTAAAGATGAGCATAGCAAAGAATGGAAGAAAGTGATGGAGGAAGAAATGAACTCCTTGCTAGAAAATAGAACTTGGGAGTTGGTAAAGCTTCCAGAAGGAAGAAAAGCCCTGTAAAACAAATGGGTGTACAAGATCAAGCATGTGGGTGACGAGAAGAAGGAAAGATATAAAGCAAGGCTGGTAGTGAAGGGATTTGCTTAGAAAGAAGGTATTGACTTTACTGAAATATTTTCACATGTTAAAATGCCATCCATTAGAGTTACTCTTGGTCTTACTGCTAGTTTAGACTTGGAGTGTGAACAATTAGATGTAAAGACAACCTTCATGGAGATTTGGAAGAGATTTACAAGGAGCAATCAAAAGGATTTAAAATAAAAGGTAAAGAGAAATTGCTTTGAAAGTTGAAAAAGAGCCTCTATGGGTTGAAATAGACACCTCGCCAGTGGTATAAGAAATTTGATTCATTTATGTAGGAGCATGGTTTTAATAGACTAGAGGTTGATCATTGTGTCTACATCAAGAGATATGATTAGGGAAATTTCATTATATTACTATTATATGTGGATGATATGTTAGTTATTTAACATGATAAGAATATGATTAACAGGGGTATATGTAAAATGATCATGGAAAAAATAGGCCCTTAAGTGGCAAAAAATTCAAAAAAATTAGAGTTAGGCAACTTGACGTAAAATTTGAATAAGTTATCTATATTATTTCAAAAAAATGTAAGAATAGAATCTATAGAAAATTAAATGAACTTTCTAAACCACTAGGTTTTTTTTAAAAATAAAATCTTTTTGGTGAAAAATTGAAATTTCAATGCAGTAGTACTTAAATTTCAGGGAAAAATAAGTAGGTGTTTGTCTGACCACCCTAATCACAATAAAATGATAATATTTTTTTATAAGATTTTAGATATAAGTTGATGACTCATGTCCCAATGTGATGCCTATTTTTTTTGTATTCTTTTCCAAGTAAATAATTAATTATGAATTTTTTATTACAACTTTAAGAAAATATAAAAACCTCATATGTCTGACCACCTTAACTTGGTCAAAAACTCATGAAATTCAATTTTTAATTTTTTAATTTTGTAGTATGCAAAGCATAGAATGTGACACATGCTTTGGATTCAAAAAATGTGATACCATTTGAAAGCTATAAATATTTTTCAATCAGCCTATCAATTAGGACGTTAGTCGTAATTAGAATAGAAAATGAATAATAATTACTTATTAAATTCAAACTAAAGAATAACTTATATTGGTGGAAATCTAAGAATTTTCTTTAAAAACCCTTTTTGTTTCATCAATTTCAGGTAAAAAAACGTTGTTAGCTACATACCCATCATATTGCCACTTTTAGACCATCATGATCTTGCACATACTCATAGGTTAAAGAAGGATTTGGGCAGCCAGTTTGCAATTAAGGATTTGGGTCCAACACAATAAATATAAATATTAGGCATGAAGATCATTCATGATGGAAAGGAGAAAAAAATGTGGCTATCACAAGAAAAATATATTGAAAAGGTGCTAGATAGATTTAATATGAAGGATGCCAAGCCAGTTGGTACACCTCATGCTTCTCATTTTAAATTGAGTGTCAACTTATGCCCTTGTGATGAAAAGGAGAAGGAGGAAATAAAAAATATTCCTTATGCTTTAGCAGTTGGTAGCTTGATGTATGCCATGGTATCCACTTGTCCAGATATTGCACATTCAATAGGAGTAGTGAGCATGTTCCTTACAAATCTACACAAACAACATTGACAAGTAGTAAAGTGGATTTTCATGTATCTCAATGGTACTTGTCATTACTATTTATGTTTTGAAAATACGGATATGGTGCTTGAAGGATTTATAGATGTAGATATTGCTAGAGACTTGGACACTAGAAAATCCACCACTGGTTATTTGTATACATTTGCAAGTGTTGTTGTATCTTGGGTATCTAGACTACAATGAATAGTATCTATCTCCACGACAGAGGAAGAATATATAGCTATGAAAAAAGCTTGCAAAGAGATGTTGTTGATGTAGTGATTCCTAGGAGAGCTAGGAGTAAAATAGGACAAGTATGTGCTATATTGTGATAGTCAGAACAAAATTCACTTGGCAAAAAACCCAACTTTTCACTCATGAACCAAACATATTGACTTGAGGTATCATTGGATTTGACATGTGTTGGAGGAAAGACAATTATCTTTGGAAAAGAACCCTACTGATATGCTCACTAAAATTTTTCCAAGAGAAAAGCATGAGCTATGTAGAGACATAATAGGCCTAGGGGTGACTTGATGATTACAACTTATTCAGAACCCTTCATTTGCTTCAAGTGGGAGAATGTTGAACATGTGAAGAAAATAAATAGTCCAAAGGAGATCACCTTATTTAATATGGAAGTTTCTACCACTGAACATCACCAAACAAACTGGTTAGGTCAACTTAAATATTTAAGATAGAAACTTCCTCACTGCCACCGACCTACAGACCATATGCATTAGTAACATGTGTTTTAAATGTAATTCAGGCTTCTAGAGAATTCTAAGACCTCTATTTATAGAGGCATCTATAAAAAAATTTGTAAGAAAAAAAGAGGAATTTTTTTTTGTCTATTTTGCAGCAGTTGAAAGCTTTTGGGCTCTTTAGTTATATATGTGTATGTGTGAAATTAGTATCCTCTATATCCTCTATTTTTGTTGTGTGATTTGTTTGTTTTGTTCTTTTGCGAATTTCTATTATTGTTGATAA
Organism: Sequoia sempervirens; assembly: GCA_007258455.2. Lineage (NCBI taxonomy): Eukaryota > Viridiplantae > Streptophyta > Pinopsida > Cupressales > Cupressaceae > Sequoia > Sequoia sempervirens. Next base: position 26,215,198 of record VDFB02168118.1, read on the forward strand.
TAGATCAAAAGCTTTCTAAACTATATTCCTTTCCCAACACATACTATATGCACCTCTATGAAATCCATGATCTGTAGATATCGACTGAAGGATGGCTCTATGAGCCACGAACTACAAATTTCATGATGAGCTTGGCCAGAAAATTCCATGCCCAATGGTCAAAGCCTACAGGCTCTTCAAAAATCACAAGTTTGTGGAGATGTAACTCTCAACTGAAATGAAAAAAATCTATTGTGCATTAGCCAAACAAGGCCGCTAAATATCATCCTACCTACAGATGCAAATGAAATTGGCCTTCGTTCATGGGTTTGTACTCTCGTCACAGCTTCTAGGAATGGTGTCTTTGACTAGCATCCCAATGTTACAACTACACCTTTTTCTTCCAATCGAATGGAAATTCAAACACCACAAATTAAGTCCTACACAATATAAAGAAAATATGCCCATGCAAAGATAAAATCACACCGTATAGTCACAAATTCAATGTCAATCTTAGGATCGCTACGAGTGTGAAAATAAACTTATTTCAGCAAGTCATCAACCTTGATACCATGTGTTGAGTGATATTTTGCTAGTAAGGAAAAGACAAAAATAAAATAAAAATAAAGAGCTACATACTACTGCTACAACAAAAGAGTCTTTATTTTCTAATGATAAAAGGATTACAAATGCCTCAGATTTATAGAGTTCTTCCAAGAATTCGATAATAAGAAAAGCTAAATAAATAAAAAACTAAACTTATCTCCTTCTCCATGGGTGCTTATTCTAAGAAAAAACAAAAAAAGTTGTTGTTTTATTGCTACTTTTTTTCTCCACTACCTACATAAGGATTGGGAGAAATTATTCATTTTTTCTAACAATCCCCCCTAATTTCTACCATTAACAATTTCACCATTTACAATTCCCAAATTTTCTCTTAAATGCTCAAAAATCTCCTCAATTCCCAATTTCCCTTTATCATTCACCAACTCTTTGATAAAGTGATATCTTGCATCAATATTATTTCTCCTCTTGTGAAAGACATGATTCTTTGAAAAGGTGATTGCTAATTTGTTGTCACAAAGTATTGGAGTTGGCTCCTCTTGTGCTTGCAATAAATCTATCAAAACTTTCCTCATCCAAATTGTTTGACATGGTGCTAAGGTGGTTGATACATATTATACTTTAGCTGATGAAATCATCACCATGGGTTGCTTCTTTGATTCCCATGAGATTGCACCTATTCTAAAATCAAAGATATATACAAAATTACTCTTCCTATCATCAACACTACCTACAAAATCACTATCAGTATAACCAACTGAACCAAAATCATTAGTTGTGGAATACAAGATTCAGTATCCTATTATTCTTGCCACATATCTCAATATCCTCTTCCCAACATGCCAATGTGAGTATTTTGGTGACTCCATGAATCTTGAGATCAAACTAACCTCATACATGATATCCGGTCTTGTAGCTATAAGATACATAAAACTTCCAATTAGTCTTTTGAAAATTGTAGAATCAACCTTTGATCGTTTGTCTTCTTTACTAATCTTAGTGTCTGTTGCAACTAATGTATATTTTGGATTACAATTCAACATCCTAAATCTTTTCAACGTATCTTTTGCATATTTAGATTGACTAATAAAAATTCCTTTATCTGATTGAACAACTTCAATGCCCAAAAACTACATCATCAAACCTAGATTTGTCATCTAAAATTATTTCTTTATTGCTGATTTAAATGTGTCTATAGACAAATTTCCAGTGAAAATTAAATCATCAACATATAAACACACAACCAAAATCTGACCTTCTTTATTGATCTTTGTGCACAATGTAGGCTCACTACTACTTATGTTTAATCCATTACTTTTCATGTATGAATCAATTCTCCTATACCATGCTCTTGGTGCTTGTTTGAGACTATAGAGTGCCTTCTTCAATCTATAAACCTTGTCTTCATGTCCATGAACTTCATAACTTGGTGGTTGTTTTACATATACTTCTTCTTCTAGAAAACCATTCAGAAAAGCTGATTTAACATCCATTTGAAATACTTTCCAATTATTCTATGTAGCTATTGCTAAGACCATTCTAATGGTATCTAGTCTAGCAATTGGAGAAAATATATCATTGTAATCAATTCCATAATGTTGTGCAAAACCTTTTGCTACTAACCTTGCCTTGTTTTTTTCAATTACACCTTCTACATTAAATTTGGTTTTATAAACACATTTGAATCCTACACAATCTTTACCTTTAGGTAGATCAACAAGCTCTCATGTGTGATTTCTCTCAATGGAAATCATCTCTTCATCCATAGCTTTAATCCAATGTTCTTCCTTAACCGCTTCTTCAAAATACATGGGATCATGAGAGAATAATGCAAATTTTGAGTACAAATCCAAATTGTCTTCTCTTTGATCATATATCTATTTCAAACTTCTCATTTTCTTACCTTCATACTTTGATCTTAATGAGGCAAGAGTAGGATCTGATTCATCCCTTGCTTGTGAATTGGGAGTAGGATGATTTGCATGAGTAGATGATTCACCTTATATAATATTTCTTGGAGTTCTTGTTGGAGTATTTGTTCCTACTTATTAATTTGATTGATCACCTTGCATAGTTTTCTCTTCAGGTTCATCATTCTCTAGTATTGGTGCTCCAATTGTGATTGATCTATCAATGCTACCATTCCATGCTTCTTTTTCCTTAAATTTGACATCTTTGCTAACACTCACTTTCTCTGAAATGAGATTATACAATTTATAAGCCTTTGATTGCTCAGTATAACCAACGGAAATATATTTCTCACTTTTGATCATCCAATTTTCTTCTCAATTTAGATGTCACTAAAGAATATGTAACACATGCAAAAAAATTCAAATAAAGTACACAATGCTTCTTACCATTCCATGCTTCCTGTGGAATTTTATCCTTGACACTCTTTGTAGAGCTTCTATTCAAAATGTACACCACGCAAGCTAGCGCTTCTACCCAAAAATCATTAGACAAGTTTTTAGCCTTCAACATGCTCCTAGCCATTTCCATTATGGTTCTATTCTTTCTCTTTGATACGCCATTTTGTTTTGGTGTGTACCTTTTTGTTAATTATTTCTTGATCCGATGATCTCTGCAAAAATCTAGAAATTCATTAGAATTAAATTCACCACCTCTATCAGATCTGAGTACTTTGATATATTGTCCACTTTGCTTTTCCACCATAGACTTGAACTCTTTGAATTTACTGAATGCTTCATACTTCTGCTTGAGAAAATATACCTGTCTTCCTACTAAAATCATCAATGAAGGTTAGGAAATAAATACTACCTCCAAATGATGGAGTTGGCATTGGTCCACATAAATCACTATGCACTATCTCCAATAATTCCCTTTCTCTATAGGAGGTTCCTATAGGAAAACTCTCTCTATGTTATTTTGCTAAAATTCAACTCTCACATGAATTTGTTGGCTTCTCTATAGGAGGCAATCCTTTTACCATCTATTTCTTTTGTAACAAATTCAAACTTCCAAAATGTAAATGTCCATACCTCAAATGCCATAGCCATGATTGGTCTAACAACACAGTTTTGAAATTGGCTTCTTCTTCTCCTTGGGCACACTTGATTTGGAGGGGGAACATATGATTCTTAGTCATCACCACTTTTGCAATCAACCTGCCATTTGAAAATTTATCCAATATTGTGCAAAAATTGTTCATAAAGGATACTTTGTACCCCTTTTGTAGTAGTTGTCCAACACTCATCAAATTATGCTTTAGTCTAGGTACAAAATAAACATCAGAAATAATATTTCTTTCACCATTTCTTGTCAAAAAATTTATTACTCCTTTACCCATTCCAACCACTATATTATCAATTCCCAATTTCACTTCAGACCTTATAGAATCATCAAGACTAGAAAACAAGTCTTTATTCCTTGTCATATGATTACTGCATCCACTATCCAAAAACAAAATATTTTTAGTTCTCTCTTGAGAAACACGACATGTGATGAACAAACTTTTAGGTTTATATGTAGACTCATTTGTGTAATTTTCATCTTTTTATCCATATATCCTTGATTATTTCTACATTCATAAGCATAATGTCCATATTTTTTGCAATAATAACACTAAATGTTAGATTTATCAAGCCTTTATGATTTTTTATTGGAATGATTGTTTCTACATCCTCTATTGTTGTAGTTTTGATTATTCCTTTCACCTTGATCTAGATTATTCTTTTCACCTTGATCTGAATCACTTCTACCACATTTTCCTTTTCCTCTCCCTCTTCCTCTAAAGCTTGACCTTCCTCTTCCTCTATCAGATGATACCTAAGACTTGAAATCATTCTCAATAGTAATATTTTTATTTTTATTCATTCTAGACTCGTGTGTTAACAAAGATCCAATTAACTCATCTATTGATAACTATGTCAAATCCTTGGATTGCACAATTACTACAACTATAGCATCAAATTTACTGGTTAAACTTCTCATAATTTTTTCTATAATCTTATGATCTATTAAATCTTCTCCATTAGATCTAATTTGATTTACAATATTCATGACTTTACTCATAAATTGGTCTATGGAATCATATTCATTCATTTACAAATTTTCAAAACTTCTTCTAAGATTCTATAGTTTAGCCACTTTCACCTTTGTAGTACCTTGATAGGTTGTCTTGAAAATCTCCCCCACTCTCTTGGATCTCATTGCTGCTGCAACTCTAGGAAAAATGGACTCATCCATTGCTTGTTGAATTAAAAATAAAGCTTTTGCATCCCTTTTCTTGTTATCTTTAAGTTGATCTTTTTTCTCGTTGTGTTTATGCTCGAAAGGTTGCCTAATCCCATAGTTTTGCAAAACCATTTTCTAGCAAATCCCAAACATCTTGTGAATAGAATAATGTTTTCATCTTAATTGCCCAAAAATCATAATTCTTACCAATGAAAATAGGAATTTGGGGCTAAGAAATACTAGTGCTTGCTGCCATGATCTACAAATTGGTCTTCTCCAACAACTTTTCTCTTTACATTCAATTTTCTCCATACACATCTACCCAAACTGGCTCTAATACCACTTTGCTAGTAAGGTAGAGACAAAAATAAATAAATAAAATAGAGAGCTACATACTACTGCTACAACAAAAGAGTCTTTATTTTCTGATGATAAAAGGATTACAAATGCCTCAGATTTATAGAGGTCTTCCAAGAATTTGATAATAAGAAAAGCTAAAAATAACTGCTTTAAAACTATTTTAAAAACAAATCTAAATCAATAAAAATATAAACTAATATCTTACACTTATCTCCTTCTCCATGTGCATATATTCTAAGAAAAAATACAAAAAAACTGTTGTTTTATTGATACTTTTTTCTCCATTGCCTACATATGGATTGGGAGAAATTATTGATTTATTCTAACATCTTTGAGGTGAGATGGAAAGTCTTCCAACTTCAAAAAGGTAGCACATCAGATTTACAAAATAACTTGGTAACCTCTAGTAGTTTAAAAGTTGCACATTTAGTTATACAAGGTGTTGTCTAACCTCATAAACTTAAGTACACTTAAGTATAGTGAATACATAAATTATTCACTCTAACATGACATATAGGTCATGTAGTTTTAGGAAAAACTATTCCATTCAAAACTATTCAGTTGACTGAAAAAGTGACAAAAGTTTGTAGTTTCTAATTTTCTCCTTTGTTTTAGTATTTTCTTTATAAAATATTCATATTTTAATATGCATTTGATATGACTTGTCCAAATTAGGTAAGTTGGTATTCAAGCTATAATATAACATTTTTCAAATATGAATTCATATTAATATGGAATCTTTCATCCTTAATATATGGAATAACCAATGTTGCAAGGGATTACCAAGCATAGTTCTAGTAAGCTAGGGTACTCTTGAAACACAAGGCCTTGAATATTTGGTTGTTCAAATATGGCTCTAGGAAAATTTCACCCATGAAACAATTCACCGCATTGATATTTTTTAATATCTATTTCAAAAACTTTGATTTTATTAAAAATATTAATGTGGTTAATTTTAAGTTGATGAATTTTACTTGGTGATGAATTGATGAATTGCTAGTGTATGCCCTCAAATATAATAGATGATGTGAATTGTATTATTATTTTATGTTTAAAATTTTATTCTATGAAAAAATAAGCACAAAACTAAATATTTTACAATAATCGCATCCACCTTTAAAATGAACATTGGAATCAATATATATTATTTAAGTTAATCATTCACAATGAACGTAATGTTAAAAAAGTCTTCATAATTTTCTATATATATTTCATCTACTTATAAATATATGGATCTATATTTTTTGAAAAAGAAGTCCCTTCATTCATTCTTCTATTTGTCAAACAAAATTGAGATTATTAATGATTAAAATTGGATTTGTAATTATTTCAAGAAGGCTTAATTAAGTTAGAAATTTTCTTAAAAGAATCAACCAAATTATATGATTTTAATGTTTTATTCTTATCAAGATAATTTGAGCTTGAATTATCATTTGAGGGATCTAATATGGAATAACCCTTTGGTTTGGTAAGCTCAAAGAAAAACGGGGTTGAAAGGTTTTTCTTACCTTACTTTTATTTTGATTGATCATGGATTCTTTTGTTTTATATTTTAAAACCTAACATACCTTGGAGATTGTATTTTGAAAAAAAATTCCTATAAGAATGTAATGCTAAACAATAGGAAAAAAAACCAATAGAATGATAGTGAAATTGGAATATGATGATATCCTAAATTTAATTTGCATAACAATGTCACTTATAAGAAAAATATTATAAAAAAATACAAAACATAAATAAATAGTTTTGACCATTACAATGAAATACAAATATAATCCACTAATGTATAAAAAATCAGCCAACAACATAAAAATACATAAAATCTTCAACATTAAAACAACTTGAATTATTCTTAAATTATAATCATAATATTAATATTTATGAAATTTTTAGAAACTCCAAAATCATATTCCAATTTTAAAGCATTTCATTTTTAACCTCTATTTTTTTATGCAATTGATAAAACAATTCTATACATATTTAGAAGTATTTTCAATTTTATTTATTCATTATAATTTATAAATTGAATATTTAATTACCTTTTACTAACTAGGATACCTCAAACTTACTATAGTAATTTTTCTTTTTAACTTTTGAAATGAAGATAACATAAATTTAATTTACATAATTTATTTCTAAAATAATTCATTGATATTCTATATCATAATATTTAATGAATTTTTTCTCTTTAAATGCTTGTATTGATAGATTCTCTCTCATCCCAAAAAATAGATCTACTAATCATTAATTATTATTTTATATTTACATATTTTTTTATTTTTTTCTAAAATAACTTATTTATATTCTATATCATAATATTTAATGAGAGTTTTCTGTTTAAATGTTCATATTGACAGATACTCTCACATTCCAAAAATAATAATAATAAACATGAATTATTATTTTATATTTCCTTTTTTTTTCTATAATAATTCAATTATATTCTACATCATAATATTTAATGACATTAGTGTTTTCTCTTTAAATGTTTGTATTGATAAATACTCTCACATCACAAAATTAAATATAATAAAAATGAATTATTAGTTCCTCCCATGGAACTATAGGCGACCCCTTGAACTTAACTAGTGATTAATTGTTTTGCTTGCAGCCAATCAAATTCTATTAATTTCTTTCCTATACATTATAATTTAATTTTAATACATTATATTTTAATTTTTTTAAAGTTAAATGCACAATTTTTAACTTTTCAAATTCTGAAAATTATTTTTCTTCAATTTTATTGGCTCAAAACTTTTGAGCGATAAGGGCGATTTTCCCGGCTCCATTATCAGAGTTGCGATTATAGTGGGAGATGGAAAGGGCAGGAGAAAATGACAATTACTTTTAACTTAACTATTCTATTTATGTTTGCAATCTAAATTTAACTAACTCTAAATACTGATAAATTCCCCTATACTTTTACTTTTAACTTAATTATTTATTTAATGGCAATTACTTTTAACTTAACTATTCTATTTACATTTGCAATCTAAATTTAACTAACTCTAAATGCTAATAAATTCCCCTATACTTTTACTTTTAACTTAACTATCCTATTTACGTTTGCAATCTAAATTTAACCAACTCTAAATGCTAATAAATTCCCCTATACTAATTTCTTAAATATTCTATGTAATTTAAATTATATAGGTTAATTATTCAAATTATTTTTGCAATACAAACCTTGCTAGTTCTCGATATTAATAAATTCAACTATGCTAAATTTTTTGAAGATTATTTTTTTGGTTAAATAAATGTATCTATACATTCAAACTATATTTTAAGATTAATTTTTGGTAATATTAATTTTCATTTGCCTTTGATAAATTAAAATATATTTCTTGAAATCTATTTTTGTAATATAAAATCAATTAATACTAATTTCTTTTGAAATTTGATAAATTGAACAAAACTAATTTTCTTTAAAAAAAATAAAATATGAAAATAATTAATTTCTAGATAGTTTTAATATAATTACTTTTAAAATAATTTGATTATTTTAAAAATTAAACTCTATAATTTTTGCTAATACTAAATTAGATGCTAAATTAGTTTGATTTATTTTATTTAAAAAATAAATTTACTAAATCTATTTACTTTGTTAATAAATGTCAAATTCCTTTATAAAATAAAATTTTAACTAAAATCTATGTCTAAATAAATCATTCAATTTTAAATTTTCTATATAACTAGAAACAAGTACTTTGCATTTTTAATTTTATTTCATACTTATGGGTGTGCACGTGCAATTGAGGTACGAATTTTCTGGATTTAAAATTGAGGCTCAAATTTTTTGGATTTGAAATAACTATTTTTTAAACCGTTTCTTGCATAACTGTTTTCTCATTTGAATATAATCAAACTATATAATTGCTTCATAGTTCATTGTGAATGCTTCTTCCTCTACAATTTGCAGGTGATTCAAGTACAAATTCATATTTATGTTTTGTGGGTAAAAGATGTTGGAATTATGAAGCCCAATCGATTCATCTATCTAACTGTTTTATTCTTTGATGTTTCATTTCTTTCTTTTGTCCTCTCATATTCTTGATTGTAACAAACTTCAAGATGCTCTCTTTGGAGTTGGGTAGTTGAAATGTAAAAAGGACAGTAGTGCATTGAGCTGTTGATATTGTATTTTATCTGAATTAATAGAGTGCCCTTGCTTTAAAAGTGGATTTAGTTTGCATTTTCCATGAGTACATTTTGCAAATTTATTACCATTCTAAACATTTGTATTGGTCATATGCTCTTTTTTCCCCTTTAGTGCTTTTGAAGTGTCTTAGTGTATTGTTCTATTTTGAATAATAGTCAAAATTGCAAAGCAAGGATACCATGGGTGCAATGTAATTTTACATATTTTAAAGGTATTGTCAAGTTCTTGCAAAATTTGTTTAATTTTTGTTTGTATCTTATCAATAATCTTTTTAAATAGTGAAGTCAAATGAATATCAATAGTAACATTTAAAAGAATGAAGTGTACTTAATATTTTTATTAGTGAATAACATACATTTACAATACAATTCTGTCATATTATTTAATTTATGAAATCCAAGTATGTTTGATAAATTATTATTAATAATGATATAAGATAATAATATGGTTTTATAATATAATATAGCTAGTTTTAAATCTATTATATTTGATTATATATTATATTAATTTATTAAATTCATATGTAATATATTAATTTTAACATGGCATTATAATAATATATACTGTATAATATGTAACATATATAATCTAATATTTTTTTTAATTTATAAGAAAGAAAATATTATATAAAAAAGATCAATGATTGCACTAATTTTTTTAAGATATTTTCCACAACAATGTTAATTTCATTATATTTAATTTTTCTTAAAGTAAAATGTTTGATTTTTTACTTTTTTAATTTTTGAATTTTTTTCCCTCATCTCATTATTCCAAAGAAAATCAATTAAGCAGGGTTAAGGAGGGTTTGTAGGTGAACTTCATTCAACTAATGAAAATGATACACCAGTTAAAATATTTGTTTGCTTTAATACATAAATTTGCATAATGTATTAAATACATAAATTTGCATAATGTATTAGCAAATTTTCATATAGATAAAATTTATGATATACCTTAGTTAAGTTGATTTCCATATAATTGCAAGGGTGTGCAATAATAATGCTAAAAATTGTTTATTAAGGTGAGTGTTATAATTAATATTACATAAATATAATCAAAATAATCTAATTTGAAAATATTAATAATTAAGAATTAGGTTTAGAATTAAGTTTATTATAATTATAATTATATAGATTAATTTACAATTATAATAATATTATTTTTTAATTAAATTATGATTAGGGTTATAGTTCACTAAAATACAATTAAATATTTTAGTAATTTAGAATTAGAATTAAAATTATATAATTATTTAACTTTAGGATTAGAATATATAAATATAATTCTAATTTATTAATTATTATTTTAAAATTTAAAATAATTATAAAAATAACTATAGATGTTTTAATCAATTATATTATAACCATATCTTATTTAATAATTATTTTAAATGTTTAATTAAATAATTAGTTGTGAGAATTTTTATAATCAAATAATTAATTACAACATTAGTTTTATAAATTAATTAAATTATAATTCTAGAGCCCTAATTATTATTAATAATTATAATTCTAAAATCATTATAATTATGATTAGGTTTAGAAATAGGGTTAACTAGTTTAATGGTTAGAATTATAGATATGATTAGAGTTAGGGTTAGGATTATTGTTAGAATTAGGATTAAAAATAGGGTTAAGATAGAATTAGAATTAGATTTCAAATTAATGTTAGAATAAGGGTAATGAAAAGGTAAATAATGTTCCCCTTAATCACACTTCAAAAATTTATCTTTATGTTAGGGTTAAAATTAGAGTTTGGTTTAGAATTAAAATTAGGATTAGAATTAAGGTTATAATTATGGTTAAGATTAGAACTTAGGCTAAGGCTTACAATTAGGAAGGGTTAGGGTTAGAATTAGGGTTTCAATTATGTTTACAATAGGGTTAGGGTTAGAATTAGAATGAGAACTATGATTAGGGTTACAATAAAAGTTATAATTAGGATTAGAATTAAAATTATGATTACAATTACAGTTAGGGTCAGGGTTAAAAGTGAGGGTTATAATTTACTTAAGTTATTCTAATGCATATAAACCAATACAATAATAGTCACTATTAATGCACAATGATAACTTAAATGCTAAATTTCTCACTTAGTTCACTTAAACACCTATCTTCATCAACTATGTCCTAGCAATAGTAGTTACTATTGCTACAAATCAAAGAGAAAAACCATCTTGCTAGCATTTGGTAGGAACTTCACATCAATATCTAAGATTCACAACAAATAAAAATAGGACTATTCTTGCACATTTTGGCAGGAATTTTGCATCAATATCTAAGATTTAAATAAAAACACAACAAATAAAAATAGGACTATTCTTGCACATTTTGGTAGGAACTTCATTGCTTTGCATCAACTTTATGTGAGAAATTGGGCCTTAGAATTTTCTTAAATGTTCCATTTTCTCTACTTTTATTTGTTTTTACCTCTTGGAATTTTTACTTAAGTTTGGTTTTTGTTGATATAAGAAAAATAAATAAGGAGAGTCTAAAAATATGGAGCTAGCTTGATTCTACCCTCATTCATCTGCCCCTTAGATAAACTAATTTATAGTCTCATTGCATGATTTATCTCTCATATATGCCATTTATTGAAACTTTAAACTTAGTTTCAAATTTCTTTAATATTTTGGTT
>VDFB02168118.1:26227190-26238072 GCA_007258455.2 Sequoia sempervirens
AAGAAATTAGATGATGACAAGAGGATCCAACAAGCCAACATTATGAGAGATGATGATGAGAAATGATGATAAGAAATGATGATGATAGATGGATGATTTGCTTATCAAGGATTGGGATTTTAAAAAGGGTAAATTACCTTATGTTTGATAACACACATAAGTATGATGCATCAAGGTATAAAGGACTAGGATGGCGTTGTACTTAGTGTGATGGACTTTGACTTGACAAATAGATAAGAGTATTCCTATTCACACCTAACATACATAAACCTTGCTAGGATGCACTTTAGAAATTTCAAACATCTCAAACCAAAACACGGAAAGGTATAACCAATCAATGCAATAGTCAACAAGCCATCCAAAACATCCTCTATACATATATAACAAAGAAAGTATTCACCAAATTATTTTACAAGAACGTCCAACAATCACAACAGACAAAAGAATGATGATCGTTGCCCCATTCCTATCTCTCTATATCCTTCGTTTGGATATCATCGAGTGGTCCTTGGACTGAGCGCAATAAGATAAGTCAAAAGAAAAAGACAAAGCACACAAACAAGTTGATGTTCTTCAATACCGCTAACCAAAAGGGAATGTGTTTTTAAGGATAAGAACTGAAACTTATTGCCAAAAGATAATGCCCATTGTAGGAAGGATACATCCTAGGACATGTTAGTGGATGGCGACATGTCATTTCGTTTATCTAAAGTGTTCTTTCTGATAAATAATGCCCCTTGTAGGAAGGATTCATCCTAGGACATGATATTATCAGATGATTGATATGAGATTGTTTGGATGATGGACTATCGACACAAAAGAAATTGACGACTTGTTTACATCTGGCTGAGACTTGAGACTTGGCGCTTTTTGAGTTTTACTCTTTTAAAACATAGACTTGTTTCTAATTGTTTCCTGCAAAGGTTGAGGATGGCGATGAGTTTATTATGAGTGATGTTTATTCTTGGGTGCAAGCGAGATGGGGAATGAAGTTTTTCAATATTTGGATATTTTTGATGTTTTACCCGATGTTTTGAGAAATTTGGTTTTGGTATATTTGAGGCTTTACAAATGTTTTGATTTTGATTTTTCAAAATTTTTTGGGATTTTTGAGATTTTAACGAGATAATAACCTAAGACCTATCTAGGGGCCCCTTGAGGGCTGATCAACAAATTAGCCTTGCCTATATTTATACAGAGACCCGTAAGTTTGACTAATGACTTAATGGGTTGCGGATGAAGATATAAGTGGAATTGTCAATTTATTATAATGGACTCTAAAGGTGACCTAAATGTCTGGGGGATGATCAAAGATCAAACTTGCCTACGTTCAAGCTCAAAGATGACGTAGTTTGACAAGACGACTCTATTTTTGACTTTTTGACTGACCTTTTGACTTGTTTTTGGATTTTGATATGTTTTGATGTTTTTGGATTTTCTGATTTTCTAATGTTTTGGATTTTCTAATTTTGAGGAGGACTTTAAGATCATACACGAATCTGATCCGAAGAGAACATGCCCCCTGCGTGATGTAATAGACTACCCCGATAAAGGCAGGACAAATTGACCTTGAGGATGGGCCGAGTAGTACTAGGAGGGATCATGATACGAAAACAGGACCAAGCTATGGTGTGGATGCGAGTGGATGGAGATATGGATGTGATGAATGATGGAAGCGAAATGGAGGAATGATGCCGAACAAGCCATAAAGATCCTGGTGGATGGAAAGTGCTTATTTACACAAGGTGCACATTTTTCGAGTTTCACCAAGGTATTTGCCCAAAAGTGCCACCAAAGTGGTTTTCATTAGAACAATTTTTGATCCTTTTTTTAAATTTTTTTGGATTTTTTGCTTTTTGTTGGTTTTTATTGTCACCAAGATGCCTATTTACCCAGGGTTTTAGCGAAGTAACCATTTTTTAGGACTTTTTCTGATTTTTGGATTTTTTTAGTTCTATGCCTTGAAGAATTAGGCATAAATTTTTTTGAGATGGGAGCTATTCATGGGCTCCCTCTGAGAGTTCCCCCTTGGTGTTGATAGCTGATAATACTTACGATTTATAACTTGTTGTTACCGATAAGCGGTCCTAAGCAATTAGGTTAGAACTTTCCTTTATTCTTGGGGTTGGGACATTCTTCTGATTTTCTTTTAAGACCAGTTCTCTGACTTGGAAAATTCTGCTTCTGATTTTCTTGTTGTAGCTCTGTTTGAGTCTATTATGATAGACTTGCAAGTGATTTAAAGCATCTATTCGTTTCTCATCCAGTAACTCCAGCTTGTTTAATCTTGACACCCAGTAGTCCTCATGAGTGATGAGGTTTTGCAATGATATTCTGAGGGGTGGGAGCTCGATCTCAATGGGGAGTACGACTTCTAATCCGTAGACCAAGGAGAAGGGGGGTGGCACCAGTGGGTGTGCGGATGCTAGTTTGATAAGCCCAGAGGGCGGGAGTAAGCTGCAAGTGCTAGTCACGACCTACGTCATTGACTATTTTCTTGAGGATTTTGAGGATGGTTTTGTTCATGGCCTCTGCTTGGCCATTGCCTTGGGGATAGTATGGGTTGGAGAAGCGATGTTGGATTTTGAATTTCTCGCACAAGTCGTGAACCTCCTGGTTCTTAAATGGTGTCCCATTATCTGAGATAATGGCTTGTGGAACACCGTAACGACAGATGAGATAGTTCAGGATAAATTTTGAGATCTGCTTCCCGATGATATGTCACGTCATGGGTATGGATTCCACCCACTTAGTAAAGTACTCAGTATGATGAATTTTCCACTGTTAGATGAGGTGGGTGTGATTTTTCCAATGAGATCAAGTCCCCACTATGAAAAGGACCATGGTGTGATATCGGATAAGCTCTTGGGCTGGAGCATGGATAGAGTCACCATATTTCTTGACATTGTAAACACCTTTTAGCATGATCATGTACTTCACCGGCTCCATTGTGGGTGATAATACCCCATCTGGTTTCTTGGCTATATGGTCATTTCGATTCGGTATGAACCAGCATATCATTGGCTATTGCCAGTTAAGAGTGGTTAATGCCTCCTCAACATTTTAGACAGCGTAGCAAGATTGCCTTATAATGGCTTCTATGGTGTAAGGTATCACCCACAGGATCTAAAATCTGGATGCTTTTTTGATAAAGGTTCATTTTAGTACCGATGGTAGGTGTGGGTATGACTCCCTGTCACGAAGATATGTGTAGATATCCTTGGTACCAAGGATGACCCGGGGACCAGCGTTTCACACACATATTCGATTCCGGTACCTTGGATGTAGGAGCGAAGGTACGCTCAATCAAAAATTCATATTTCAGCACATTATGAGGGATGTCTAATAGAGACCCAATTGTAGCCATGGCGTCTGCTGCTCTGTTGTTGGTTCTTGGAATCTGCTCAAATGTTATGTCAATGAAAGATTCTTTTAGTGTCTCTACCAATTTCTTGTATGGAGTGAGCTTGTCATCCTTAGTCTAATATTCATTATTGACCTGATTTATGATCAACTGAGAGTCTCCATAGACTTTGAGAGCTATGATATTCCATTGCACTGCTATCCTGAGGCCTATAGTCAAAGCCTCATATTTTGCTATGTTGTTTGTGCAAGGAAATGCTAGTTTGTATGACTTTGGTATGCAGTCCCCTTGTGGGGTGATGAAGAAGATACCAGCTCCTGATCCATGTTGTGTGTATGAACCATCGAAGTATAGTTTCCAATGGTTAGTTATATTGAGGTTAAAGATGGATTCATCTGGGAATTCTGAGACAAGAGGGTTCTCAGAATAAATGGGTGCTTCTGCTAGTTGATCTACAATAACTTGTCCCTTAATGGCTTTCCACTCTACATACTCGATGTCATACTCTGATAATATCATTACCCATTTTTCCATTCTGCCTGTGAGCATTTCCTTTGATAGGAGATACTTGAGGGGGTCAATTTTGGCAATGAGCTTGATCTTGTGTACCAACATGTAATGTCGATTTTTGTGATGCAAACACTACTGCGAGGAATGCTTTCTCGATGAATGAGTAGTTTAGCTCATGACCCACCATTTTCCTACTAATATAGTAGATAGCCCTCTCTCCGTTTTCATCATGCTGAGCCAAGAGAGCTCTAAGGGCTGCTGTTGTTGCTAACACATATAAGATCAATGGCTTCTTTGGGATGGGTGGCATTAAGACTAGTGGTGTCAGTAGATATTCCTTGATTTTGTTGAATGCCTCTTCGCATTTTGTATCCCATTTATACGCTACCCCCTTGTGGAGTAGGTGAGAATATGGATTTTGCTTATCTGTCAGTTGTGCTATGAATCGTCAGATGGATTGAAGTCTGCCTTGGAGACCTCTCAGTTGTTTTAATGTCTTTGGTGCTTCCATCTCAAGGATTTCCTTCACTTTTGCTGGATCTACCTCGATACCCCTCATGGAGACTATGTATCCTAGCAGTTTACCTGATTGTACGCCGAAGACGCACTTCTTGGGATTTAGTCTGACTTTGTATTCCTTCAGTCTGTCAAAGATATCACTTAGGGTTGCTATATGATCTTGTCTCTTTCTTGACTACACTAGAATGTCGTCAACGTAGTCTTCGACTATTTTGTAGATCATGTCGTGGAATATTAATGTCATGACCCTTTGATAGGTTTCTCCTGCTTTCTTTAGGCCGAATCGCATCATGTTCCAACAGTAGGTCCCCCATGGACAAGTGAAAGCCATATTATGTTGATCTTCTTTTGCTATCATGATCTGGTTGTATCCTGAAAATCTGTCCATTAGTGATAGCATTTGATGTCCTGATGTCATGTCTACTATCATGTCGATGTTGGGAAGCAGGAAATCATCCTTGGGACATGCCTTGTTCAAATCTCTGAAGTCTATACAAATTATAATGGCTCCGTCAGGCTTTGAAACAGGTACCAAGTTTGATACCCACTCGAGATAATCTATTGGTCTTATGAATCCTACATCTCATAGCTTTTTGAGCTCCATTTTGACCAATAAGGTGATCTAAGGATGCATTTTTAGAAGCTTTTGTGAGTTTCTTACTGGATACCTTGGCTAAGTGATGAACCCGCGATCTTTGGATCAAGGCTTGGCATGTCATCATAACTCCATGAAAGTTTATTTTCCTTTCCCTTAAGAATGCTGCTAGGAGTTCTTGCTCTTTTTTAATATTGGTACTTGTGATATGTGGGAATTCCTCCTCTATTCCTAGAGGTTTACGAACGCATTTTTGGCCGAAGGCTAGCGACTTCTCTTGATGAATAGCTCTTAGAGGAAGATTGAATCCTTCATCCTCGGTGCCTTGAGAGAGGTTTTTCACTGTTGAATCGTCCTTTCTTTTACTTTTAACATGCAGGAGTGCCACGGTGTGGTTTTTTCACTCAAGGACTTGGATATGATTCTTAGTTTCTCACTTTTTAGACTAAAGGATTCAATTGTTTCCCCATAATAGGCATGTGTCCAACTCCATTATAAACCATACCTTGTGATCTCCATCTAGAATGTTATCTCTCAATCCCATGAATTCTGAGAGCACTTCATCGTTTCTGAATGTATTGAGAATTGGTGGTCCTTGTTGGTCATAGTCGATCAATTGGGGGTACACTAAATGGATCTCATGATTTGGGTAATTACATTTCAAAGGGAGAGGAGTGCTAGAAATCATACACAAGGTGGTATCCTCAAATAGCAACCAGTAGATTGGTCATGGTATCTTAGTCATACATTACTAATGTGGGGCTTAGTTATAAGAGTATGTGTTTCTCTACATGACTATTCAGTGTGCTTGTCTTGTACGAATTTGAGGAGAAATATTAACCATTCTAGCAGGAGGACTTATTTTTGATATGGTTATTCTTGGAGGGGTACATCTAAGGCCAAGATTTTTTATGGGTCGCGTCTCTGGCATGATAGGTATTATGATCCCATTGTCATTTTATCCCAGTCTTTGATTTATGTCGTAGCCCATTGCAAGCATCATTTTGAGGCCCTTGCTTGTCTCATCCATTGGTAAATTAGTTGCCAGTCTTTCATCTTGATACAACATGTGAGATGGATCTACTTCAATAACCTCATGGCCAAGGTCTCCCCATCTTGTGAATTCGAGATAGTTTTGAGGATAGGTTTGTGATGTGGAAGCTTGATTTTCTTGTGGACGTCCCCGTGATTTAGGAGATTGTGGTAACTCTCCTATCACAAAAGCATTGTTAGGCAGCTTGTAGCTTACACAACCATCCTCTTGGATGATGAGCTTGATGTCAGATATGGTGGGGATGGCGGGGATGGCGGGTGTCTTTGTCATAGAAGTGGATGCGAGGGTGGCGGGATCGATGTATTGTGTGGATGGGCCCCCATCGTTTTTTGGCACTTGGGAAATTTTGTAATATTTGGCTTCAAGATTCTTCCAGTATGAGAAAGGTTCGAGATCTCCATGGATAGTAACTTCTTGTCCATTATGTGTGAATTTCACACATTGGTGGAAGGTTGATGCTACGGCTTTCATCACATGGATCCATGGGCGTCCCAGGAGGATATTATATGGTAAGTCAAGATCCAAGACTTGGCAAGTAGTTTCCATGATGGTAGGCCCTACTTGAATAGGGAGTTTAATCGTGCCTTGAGACACTCTTTCTTGGTCATCATATGCTCTTATTGTGATGCCCTTCCCTTTGTCGATGGAATCTTCTGATATTTTCAACTGCTTGATGAGGCTTAGGGAACATATGCTCAAGCCTGCACCTCCATCCACTAGGACCCTTTTGATTTTGCTCTTATGTACTATGGCTTCCAAGTGAAGTGCACGGTTGTGAGATGGTTGGGCAGGGAAATCTTGGTCAGAAAATGTAAGGAGATTAGGTGTTATGATGTTTTCGACCATAGCTTGGAATTGCTCTGCATCAAGATCTACGAGGACAGTAGATGCTCGGCTAGTGCTTCTTCAAGGATCTTTTTGTGAGCTGATGATATTTTTAACAACTCCATGATGGAGATGTGTGATGGTGTTCTCTTGAGTTGGTCTAAGACATTGTAGCCACTAGGAACGGATCTAGATGAAGGGATTCTATTTGGTTGGGACGATCCTGCAATGGTGACTTTTTTGCCTCTTGTGGTGACTCCACAATCTTCGACATGGGCGCCCTTGATGGTGATGACCATGCAATCTTCATTTAGAGAGGCAACGACTGATTCATAAACATGATTTACACTGCCCTTCCCTTTATCATTTTTATTCCCTTTGTTGCCATGATTTGGCATCGGATTCGTGTATATTTTAAGATCTTGATTTCCTAGAGGTTGTTCCACATTTATGATTTTTTTATCGATGAGATCTTGGATGATGTTTTTGAGTCTCATGCAACTGTTTGTGGTGTGGCCTTTGATTTTATGAAATTTGCAAAGTTGGTTCTCGTTATACCAAGGAGGTTTGACATCGGGTTCTTGGTAATTTTCAAAGGTAGGAGCCTGAATGAGTTTTTTGTCTATCAAATTTTTCATGATGACTTCCAATGGTTCCCCCAAAGGAGTGTACTTTTTCTTGGGATAATTCTTGCATTGGGGTGGTCCTCTTTGATCATTGAGATTATTGATTGTTGAATTGTTGTTTGGATGATATGTCGTGTGTTGATTGTTTTGGTGTTGTGGTTGGATTTGTGGTGTGGGTGTATTTTGGCTTGAACCACTAATGACCACCTTGGCATCGATGACGCCATCATTAGTGATGTTTTTTTTCCTTTCCCATGTGCGAGGCTTATCGTTGTAATTGGATGCTGGGTGGTTTTGTTGTTCAAGATATGACATTGATTCCGCAGGTTGGGTCACAAGGGCTCTTTTGATGCTGAGCGCTTTGGAGATCAATTGCTCATATTTGGTGATGCCTTGAACCTTGAGATGAAATGCCAGCGGCCTTCAAGGTTATTATGATGAGTGAAAACTTGTTGTTCTTACGGCATGGTCTCCACTTGCTCCGATTGGCCATGGATAGCCATCATTGAAGAATGAAACGAAAGATTCATTCTTTCCTTATTCCCAAACCAAGAGTTCTTGGAAGGCCCGACATCCATTACCAATGTTACATGCATAGTTCTTAATGAATGCATCCTAATTTCTTGGAATGTTCTAATGCCCTAAAAGGTAAGTGGGAAGAAACATTCTATGGCGTTGCCTACTAAACTCTAAGGGAATAGCAGCATAGAGATAAGTATTGTCATATCGCGACTTCCATACAATGAACCTGGAATTCCTTGATGTGATCTTCAGGTTTTCCTGTCCCTCGATATTTGTCAAATTTAGGGATCTAAAATCCCTTTGGGAATGGTTTCATGTCTAGGCTCCTCTCAAATGGATAGGGACACAAGTTGCTTGGTGTTTTCATTGTTCATCCAGATTGCATATCAAGCACTTGTTGCTAAAGCAACTTGAGTTGTACTGTCACATCATCTTGCGGATCAGAGGGTGGGATGAAAGTGTTTTGGGGTGTTTGAATTGTGGGTTGGGTGGATGGGTCGTTCAGTGCATTGTTCGATGGTATTTGTGTGTTCTGGCGAGCGAAGTAGGCTTCCACTTGCTTTTGGATGAACAATGCTTTTTGTTGATCTTGTTGTTGTTGCGCTAGGATTTGTGCTTGTTGTTCCCACAACACTTGTTGTTGGGCTACCAATTCTCTTTCTTCTTGTTGCTCTTGGTATTGCTTCAATGCTTACTAATATGTTTACAGATAACAACATTGCAAGTTGTGCTTGTGCTTGTGCTATTTGTGCTGATATTGATTTTTGTGTGCCAGGCTTATGCTTGTGCTTGTGCTGCTTGTTGCTTCAATAGGAGTTGTGCTTGAGCCACCTTTTGTGCTTGTAATGCTTTTGCTACTTGAGTAGCTTATTGCTATTGTTGTTGCAATAAAGCTTGGGCTTGTTGTGCTTGATACGTTTGCAGTGCAGCTTGGGCAGCTTGGGCAGCTTGCATAGCTTGAGCAACTTGTTGAGCAGCTAGGTATACAACTTTTTGTTTTTGCACTTGTTGGTATCCTCTTTGAAAAGTGGCTTGTAATGCTGCATTATATTGATTTGATGAGGTGGAAGTTGGTGGTGGTGGATTCAGAATGGTGTTCGTGGTGAGCAATAGTGTTGTGTTGATTGTTTGATTAGTGGATGATGTTGTTGGTGTGGTGGTTTGAGTGATGAGTGGCGCCATTGGTGTGATTGGTCCTTGAGAGACCATGCTTTGCAATGTTATGGGAGTGTTTGATGATGTTTCCATTGGTTGTGTGTTTGTCATTTTTTGTTACGATATCAACGACAAATTTTGAGTGTTTGGTGTAATGTTTTGATTGATGGTTGGGATATAGGTTTGATTGATACTTGGTAGGGGAGGAAGCCCTAGACCAAGGAGTGGTGTGGATCATGATGGAAATGGTGGAAGTGGTGGAAATGTGAGTTGTTGTGAGAATGTTGTGGTGTCGAATATTCCCCCTGGTTTGAACATATCTCCCTCCTCTTGCGAATTTGTGAGAAGGGGTGTTTGAGGTGTTGCATGAAAAGATGATGATGATGGATCATGATGGAATGTGAGAGGAACATTCTTGTGCAATTGATTTTGAGGTATGTTTTGTTCCAAGATTGTGTTTGCATCTAAATCTTGATTATTAACAAGGGGGTGTGCTTGAAGAGCATTGAGGAATGTGTTTCCCTTGTTAACATTGGGTTCGGTTGGAGCAAAGATGTTGTGATTTGTGGAATGTTTTGCGTGATGTTGTGGGATGGAGGTGTGGATGAAATGTGAATGGTGGATGAGATTGGAGGAAATGATGTCTCCACTATGGTACTCACATCAAAATCTGAAGGTAACTTGGCCCCTTGTTTTGCTAGTTCAAGCATGTATAACGAAGGGTTAAGTCTCATCATGATGATGATTTTATGGTTCTCCTAATTTTGGAGAATTTCAGCTATTTCTTCATGAGACATTCCAAAGGTAAGATCCTCTCCTTGGGTTTCCTCTTGTGGGTTTTGCGATGATGTTGGAAGGTTAATTATGAGATTTCCATCCCCAATGGGATTAATTTCAGGAGTGGTTTGGCTAAGATCACTTGAAGTGGGTGTTTCTTTGTTGGCTTCCATACTCTTCTTATATTGAAATCTAGTTAGAACCATAAAACGAGGATCAATCTTTGAGAATATGGGAGATGAATCTCTTGATTCTTTGGATTAATCTCTATTCTATGTCCCAAAGTGAAAGTTTGAGGATGCTTTTTGGGGATCAAAGGTGATGATATGAATGATAAGAATTTTTTGGCTTTTGATAAATCTTGAATGAGACACTAGGCTTTACGACTTGGATTTGGTTGGATTTTGGATTTGGGATTTTGTCCTTGACTTTGATTTTGACTTTGTTTTGATTTTGAACAAAGGAACCCTAAGATGTTTGAAAATGATCTAAGGGATGGATTTGTTCAAAGGATGACTATTTGAATATGTGTGAGGAGAAGGATGCATCTACCCACACCTATTCAAGCAAGATAATAGCTTTTTCTAAGCATATTTAGAAGGATTCATCTACATATACTAAGCTAAACAAAGTGATTTTGATAACTTTGACTAAGGATATGCAAAAGGATGCATTTACACATTCCTAGCCAAAGGTGATTTTGATAATGTTTTCAAGGATATAGTCTCAATGATTTGGATGATTTTTGATTTCACCACAAAGCCTAGTATCAAGGATGATTTCAAGATTTTCCAAAAGATGATTTGTGAGATGGATTCGATGTTTTGAAAGATGGATGAAAGAGGCTTGATTTGTTTTGATCCTTAGGTGAACCTAAAAAGACACTTTGTGTTTTCCTAGACCTAGGTATTGAAGAGTATGCAAATGCTTCCTAA
>VDFB02168118.1:26238172-26289102 GCA_007258455.2 Sequoia sempervirens
GAGGGATGTAGAGAGTAAAGGAGGGAGAGAGATAAAGATTAGAGAGGGAGGGAGAGAGAGAGAGAGGTATTTCTTGAGATCAAGGGAGAGAGATCCAGATAAAGGGATGGAGATAGTGAGAGATAGAGTGTAGAGACCCGCACTTCCTTAATCCAAAAATTCACTATTTGTTTTTTAACAAAGTAAATCTCCTAATGTCTTGCTCAATTAGTTGTATACTCAGGAACTTCTATCCATATGGGATAGGCATCTATCCATCTGGGATAGGCATCTAACCATATGGGTTAGGTTGATGTCCATATGGGACCATGACTCATCTATCCATCTGGGATAGGCATCTAACCATTCAGGTTAGGTTAATGTCCATACGGGACCAAGATTTATCTATCCAAATAAGGTAGACATCTAACCACATATGTTAGAAAATGTTGTGGCCAAAGACTTAGACTCATCAAGACTATTCGGGTCCTGAGTCACTCTCTAAAGACTACACTCCCCTACTAGGAGTGCACTGAGGTCAACGTCCTTAGGAGTATGTGAGATAATAGTAAAAGCTTGAGTCTCGCCTCAAAATTTGGCCTAAAGCCTCGGGGAATCAAACGAATCCATCCAGGATTCCTTCTGAGTATAACAAGTAATTTCCAACTTCAATTTTAATATTTATTTATCTCTCTTTAACTCAAAGTATCTTAAAAATACCAATAAGGTAAACACCCTTAACCAATCCTAAATCCCTGCCCCGAGTACCTATGTACTAAGGACAACTCCATCCCTAGACTACTTACATACACCATTTCAACATGGGATCAAGGCATATAATATGTAGTTCTATTTTCTAATCTATTGTTGGTTGTAAAAAATTTTGTGGGTACGTGACCCTTTCTAGGGCCACTACCCCAGACAGTTTCTCTTCGGTTGCTACCTACATAAGGGAGCATATAAAGTATAAAGATTCATGGTGATCTTTTTCTTGTTTCCTAATTCATCTATGTCCTAAATTCCTATAAGTCATGTCACCCTTTCCCGTTAAATAGAAAATCATCAAAGATAAAAGAATTAAAAGGTCTATTCACCTACCCAAACCCTATTGGGGTTTTCTATGATTTCCACTAGCGAATGTAAGTCCATTATAGTATTATCTTTTTAGATTATGGATCCAAGAGGGATTTCCTGCCCCTTAGATTTTAACTCCAAAATGTTCTTTACTACTCCCTGATGATTTATAGGGATGATGTCATAGACGTCATTGTTGCAGCTTTATTAGGCTATAAGTGCAGTAACTCAAGCATGATAGCATTACCCGTAAATGTGAGTCAAAGGCACTATTAATACCGAGCGTTGCTAGTTTTTTTTGTTTTCTTCCTCTTATTTAAGTTTTCTATCTAAGAAGGAAATTAAATGTGATAATAAAAATAGCTTGTGCACATAAACTAAATGGTAATATAAAAACTTTATACCTTCTTGCTAAGGAAATAAAACTAAATGAGCTTACTAAAAATAAAAACTATTTATTCAAAGTACATTTGCTAGAAAGAAGTATTGCATTTACTTACATCCTATGAAAGAAAAACTTTTTGTAACAATGAATTGAATCATGAAAATAGTCAAAACCATTTGAGAAATAAAAACACTTATACATAATTTGTTAAATTCTTCAAGATGGGTGATCTAATTCAAAGATGGTATGAATTTAATTGTATTGCAATGTTAGTATTTCCTAGAAAAGAAACTTGAATCTTTTTGCATAATCTATATCATAGAGTAATCTAATTAAAGTAGTTTTGATATAAATTGCATAACACTAATATTTTCAAGATAAATATCCATCTAAGAAAGCATAAATAATTCCAACTCAAGGAGACTTCATGGCATAATCTATTGTTTCAAGACAAAAGGTTTATTAATTTTGATTGAATTGCATGAATAAATAATCCAACTAAAGAAGACTTTATTTTAATTGCATAAGTTATTTCACTAATGTCTTAAGACAGATAAACCAATGCAATGTCTTAATCCAATAAGAGTCTTGATTTTAATTGTATAAGTATACTACTAATGCCTCAAGATTGATGATCTATCTAAGGTAGGTTTGCATTAATTTGCATAAGTTTATTCTAGATAATATTCTAATGATTACATAATAATTTATACACTATACCCTTATTGTAATTAAATAAATCAACCTTGTTTTAAAAAGAATTGAATCTACTTGCATATTAAGGGAGAAATTTAATTTAAAGAATAACCATGATGTTGAAGAATTAATTTTATTGAAAATTTATTAAATGATGAGTTTATTGCATGGAGAGAAAGTTTATTTGAAGAATAACAATAAATCTAAGAGTTAAGTTTGTGGCAAGAAGCAAATTTATTGAAAAGATATTATTAATGCCTTGAGTTAGATGGTATTTTGTTTGCATGAATTCACTTTTACTACTTACCATTTGGTAAAACAATGAACTTCTCAATTAGTGAAATGCAAATTTAAGCCTAAAATTTAATGTCTAATAGTCATAATTGTTATCATAGAATTGTAATTATTGACATAAAGTTATAGCGTTGTCATAAGATATAAATGATGTCATTCCTCTATATTAAAATCTTCTATAACTAGGTTCATACTCATTGTTTATCATCATTCTATGAAGAATGGAAGTATATTCTAAGCTCATTAATTATATTCAACAATAGCTAGTAATCATTTTAATATTTTATTCAAAGGAAATTAAATACAGTTATCTCATAGAACCATAGTTTGGACCAAATCTTCATCAATCATAGATGTTAGTTAATTTTTTGTCTTACTAAATTAGGGTAACATTATTAAAATTAAGAAATTTATGGAATTTATTTGATAACATGAATTCATTTAATGAATAAGCTCATCATTTGATTGTTAATTAGACCAAATAATTTATTATTTAATCTATCCAATTGATACCCCTTTTGAAAATTCTATCAATTTATTTATACTAAAAAAAACTATTTAATCTATGACTTAAGTAAATTAAAAGAATAAATGTTATAAAGAACTTTAATATAAAATCCCATATTATAAAACATATGTATTTAGATATATTTTATTTTATCTTATTTTAACAATAATAAAATAATAGTTTAATTAAAATAAAAATTATTTCTTTGCAAATAAACATAGATGAGAATAAATTTATTTATTTATTTTTAAATATATTGATTTAAAGATATAAAAAAAAAGGAAAATTAATTTCATTCTAGATTTAGTTTGGAAAAACAAAGAATGGTAAGGACAATAATAATAGATTGATTCTAAAAATTTGATTTTCACAAACAAAGATAGGAAGGAGAGTAATAGCTTGATTCTAACTAATTTTCTAGATTTAACTAGTTGTTCTAAAAGAAAATCAAAATAAAAGGAACTTGGATGTTGATGGAGTTGCAACAAATCTTCTTCCAAATCTTCTCCTTGTGCCTTCTTCAACTTGATTCTCCTTCCTTCAATCATATCCTTCTTCAAAGTGATAGCATAAAGATAGCATTCATTTGTTGTTGATGAGAGAAAAAATTGTCTCAATTTATAGACTTGAGGGGAGGTAAATGGAGGGCCAAGATTGAAGATTAATTCAATGGCTAGAATTGTTTTAGAAGGTGGGGTTTGGATTGATAGTCTCACCTTGTGACAAATGTCACAAGGAGAAGGCTTTAAAAAGAGGCCCACATGACATGGGGAGAGGAGCGAAGGGTGCTCACACATGTGTGAGCACACCTTGGAAGAGGTGGATATGACAAGTCCCCACACCTTTCCCAAGACCATAAAATTCGTCACTCCTCTTTAAGTGACTTTTTAGGGGTTCATACTTTGTCCAAAAGGTCATATTATATTTTCAATAAGCTCCCAGCCCATAGGTAATTACCTTAGGGGTTCATTTTTACCCTAAAGTCAATAAAACAAGCCCAAATAACGCTATGTAAGAGAATTTTAATTTTAAAATACAAATTTTGATTTGTGATCACAAATTGGGTAGATGAGATGTTGACATGTCATTGACATGTAAGAGAGAGGGTGGTTTGATAATGACGTGTATGACATGTAAGAGAGGTTGGGTTTGACCATGTGTACTCACACATGTGTGAGCACACATGGGGAAGCTAAATGGCTCAAAGAGGAAAGGTCACATGCATGGTGTGAACTCCCACATGAGGGTGAGTGGGGATGAGTTGTAAGTTGATAGTGACTTGTGCATGCAAGTCACATGTGAGGAAGATTAGAATGAATTTTTAAATTTGAGAAAATGATAATGAAGATTAATTAATCAATTAATCTAGGATTAATTGATTAATGAATTATGGAGGATAGTAACATTCCCTAATCCTAATTAATTAGATTAAATGATGTATTATATTAAATTAATGTGACTTAGGAAAGTGGCTAATTTTATTAATTAAGTATAATGATAGATTGTGCTAATTAATAATGCTTAGGATAGGATGGGAACATTTGTCACATAATGACTTAATTTTTTATTCACAATTATTTTATTCCTTATCTTTTCCATTTCTCCAATACCATGTGTTGAAATTATTAATGAAACACTTATTTATTAATATTGTTAATTTTTATTTGTTCATTTTTAGGAGTGTGTATTTAATAAAAAAAATTGGTTCTTTATTTAGTCTCTACCTTCTTCACACATAAATTAATTGTATAAAATCACTTACATAATATTACCACACAAAATTATAATATGTGTAAAGTTTTAACAAAAAGAGGGTCATGGCATAGAGGTATAGAGCATAAGAGATGAAAATGAGTTAGAGAGAGAAAGATGATATAAATTGTTGATTACTAGAATTTGACCTCCTAATTACTGAAATTTGACTAAGTCTGAAAATTAGAAGATTTTTCAAAAACTAGAATTTGCATTATAACTCCAAGAGATCTAAAACCACTCTCAAACATCTATTTTCATATGTAAATGTCAACTTATACTAAAATGTTTATTTCATGTATATAGCTTCTCTAGCAGAGAGAGAAAAAGAAAGAAAAAAAAACAAAGGAGTTCGCAAAAATACATTTCAAAAATCCATGCACTTCATTTCACAAGTGCTAAATTTGGTGCTAGCCAAATGAAGTACCTCATTTGGCTAGCACCAAATTTGGTGCTCGCCAAATGAAGTACCTCATTTGGCTAGTGCCAAATTTAGTGCTAGCCAAATGAGGTATGCCAAATTTGGTGCTCGCTAAATGATGTACTTCATTTGGATAGAATCAAATTTGATGCTCACCAAATGATACAGTTCATTTGGTGAGTGCCAAATTTGGAGCTTGCCAAATTACCTGCATTAGGAAATACCAACCCAAAGGGTTGGATTTTTCCTTGGGCATCCAACTCAAAGGTTTAGATTACCATTTGATGCCAAGGATGTGATTTTTTGAAAGGGTAACAAAATTTCACATATTTTTGGTTGTGTTACTCGTCAGGTTTACACATATTTCAATGCAAGTTTATAAAAAAACCGTGATGACACTAGGCTCTCTCTTACCTATATAACCATATAATTTTTTTGATATTTTGATTATGTTAAGGTTTTCATCCATCAATTCTCTTGTTAGTACCTTTTTTTTTTGTCAAAAACCAACATGTGCTAGTTTTAGGATAGATTTTTACTTGATTGAATTTTGAAAAAAAAAAATTATAAACTAGACTCCATTCTACACATATTGAAAAAAATAAAATTGATTTTCGATTAGTTTTCAAAAAAAATAAAGGGGGCAAGCTCAAATTTCAATTTTTCAGGATGTTTCCACTTCAAAAATTCATAAGTACTATATATTCATTAAAAAAAATTAACTAAAATAACAGGGATAAACTTCATGTTAGCTAATTTCTCACTGTTCAGATTTTTGAAATTCTAAAAAAAAAAGTTAATGAAAAAAAGGGGGGCCTTTAGACGCTATGTTATTTTTTTGATAAAAATAGGACCACTTCCCCCCCCTTTTTGAAACCCTTAATCTTCATTATTTTCAAAATAAATTAGTAGCTTAGAAAGTAGACTCAAAAAACTTCAACTCTTGTTCTTGTTGCATCTTCAAATTTTGAGCATAACTATTTTCATTTTCTCATGAGCATCAAACTTTGTTGATTTCAGAAAAAAAAGTGGCATCTTGAGAGCCATTTTTGTGTCACATCTTGGTGCACATACCCAAGGCTCATTCTCTCACTAAAGTGGGGGCTAAATATAGTGTAGAAAAATGTACACCTTTACATTTTCACACTATGTTTGGGTCCCTTAATTAATTGAACTTAATTAAGCCTCTAGTTGACCCAATTATGCATTCAAAATCCTAATTAATCTCATTTTCTAAAAGGGGGGCCTATATTAAACAATTACAAACATTAATTAAATTTCCTTGAAAATTGAGTGTCTTGGATTTAGGTCTTAGGACCCAAGGGTGAATGCATCCTCATTAAGTTGAGGATCTCAATTTTTAATATTTTTTTAGTGGCATTTTCATGATTCAAATTCAAATTGCAATTGTTGGCATTTGATGTTTAATAGTTGAGAAATTAGAAAATTAACTATAAATACAAGGTATTTTTATCAATTCAAATTCTAGAAGAACAAGAAAGATTATTCAAATTTCATATGAGAAAAGATTATTGTCAAAAGCATATTTATCAATCTTCTACATCAGCATTCAAGATCTCAAGCATCATGTCAAAGTTATTTGCATCTATGCATGTTTTTGGAGCTAACATTCTGATGTAGGTTTCAAGTTTTCAAGCATCAATATCAACATCTAATCGATTGATTTCATGCAAGATCAAGACCTTGGAGAGAAGTATTAGAATTCAATCCTCTAAGGGCAACCATTAAAGGGTTTGGTGAGTTGCAATAAGCTAGTGTTCATTGATCATTCCTTCCATTCATGTTTCATTTCATTTCAAGGTTTAATTACCAAAATGGGGTTTGACCAAGGAAAATCCCGATTCACCAAAAATAATTTTTCTCTCTTTATGTGTGTAGATTTGTAGGTGAAAAAGGATTGAAGATTGATCAAAAGTGCAATTTTGCAAAGTTTTCAAAGTTTTCATCAAAGTTGTCAAGCCATAGAATCTTATTTGCATAATTTATTTCTAACTTTCCAATAGTGAGATCTAGAGGATTCGAGAGTGCAGATCCAGGAGTAGAGGACTGTGAAATCAGATTTTGGACCCCTATAGTAAAACCCATTCGCCCTAGGGTTAATCTATCCTAGGAGGACACTCAACAACATCTTTTGGTGATTGGTACACATCAACTTACCATTCTTAGATCTATCGAAATTCTATTGTTTTTTATTGTTTTATGCTTTAAATTGATGATTCAAGATTCACATTGCATAATTTTTATTTTATTTTTAGTTTTTCTGCCCAAAGTGTTGTATAGGAAGATTTTACCCTATCTTTTCATAAGGAAATTTGCAATATCTCCAAAAGTGTTGACTCACCTAGGGTTGAAAGTGAATCCTACCTTTGGGGATCTCATTTCCTAATGAAATAAGGAAGATAAGTGCATCACATATTCAATCACCCCATTTCAATATAGAAGCCCTATTTTTCCACATTTCACTGAATAATAGATGGAGTATGGATGCTTTTGGAGGTTCAGTTTTTCCCTTTTGAATATTTTCCTAGGGTATATCTTGTGTCATATTTTGATGGGTATGTTTTATATTCTCTTGCATATGGATTCTGAGTACTTAGTTATTTGCATTGGTTTCTATTTTGGGTTATGTGGAAATTGTCATTATGTGGCTGCAAGTTTCCTAACAAGGAGGAGGTGCCTACTGGGAAAGAGACTATTGAGGTTGTTGTCCCTATCCACCTAAATGATCTTCGTGTGATGGTTCCTATGATGGATCGTGGATGCACCATCTGATCTCCTTGATCCCCTACAACTACACTCTTGACCGAGAACCTAGGTTGTCTTTGGCATGCAAGTATTTCCACCTCATATAAGGTTTTGTAATAGGTAGCCTCTCTCTCGAGAAGCCTAAACTCCCTTACATGTTATGTCATGCAAATCATATTCCTATCTAGAAACCTCCAACTAATGTCTCTACCCTCTCTCAATGTCCCTCCTAGTAGTAAACTAGGAAAGTTGTGCCTCTAACTGTTGCATATGATAAATCTATACATCTCTCTCTTAAGCCCTTTAGTCATACTCTTGGGCTCTCATGTCTCTCTTAGTGGTTAGTTGGATCAACTATGTGTTGGATCTTAGTTGTGTTTATGGTTTGTCCTTGATGACAAAATCTCTTTAAGTTGGTTTCCTTGTCAGGATGGTTCTTTTTGCATATCACAGGTATTGGTTGTTTCTCTTTCGGGCTTACACATATTGACATGAGTATGGCAAGGTCTCCCCGATCCACTTTGAAATTTTTGTGTTGCCTATCGGCAAGACATTTATGATGTCATGTCGATTGAATTTAACATACAGGCTGCTTTTGGCATAAAAATCTCGTTGTCTTGGCGATAGTGGAAAGATCTATCAGCATGAGTTGTGTTCACCACTGGGAGGTCTTACCGAATGAGTCGGGTCTCACCAACTAACTCATAAGATGGTTCATCGGCGTAAGAAATCCCTATTGGCATGTTGTTTCATCGAGCATTTTGTGTCTTGGTGACCGGCACAAGAAAGATTATTTCGGCAAGACTTGTCTTTTGTTTCAGCAACTGAAAGTGATCTCTATCAGAATATGTTATTCCATCGGTATGTGGTCTCAATGATATTCGTATGTCACACCGATCGGAGATTAAAAGGAAACTCATCGGCAATAGCTTAAGGCTTCGGCGTGAGGTTATAACGAATATGCAATGTCACACCGACCGGTGGTGGATGGATGCATATCGGAAAGAGTTTTGTTTTGTTGGAATGACATAGCAAACTCTTTGGTCTTGCTGACTAAGTCTTATGAAATGCATTCGGCGAGAGATTGGCATTGTCTCAATGACTTAGTGAATAAATTTTCTTTTCGGTATGACAAAGTATTCTTCATGAGGTCTCCTCGAAGGTTGTAGGTTACAACAACTCATAAGATTTGAAAAGTATTTTCGGTGAAACTCTTTCATCGATGTGAGGTCATGGCGAGGATGGTGTATCTTGTTGACAAAGTCAAATGAATGACTTTCGGTATAACAAAGTTGATCTATATGATGTCTCTCTGATATCTAAAGCTATAGCGATAGTGAATGATGGTTTCATTTCGGTGAGAGAACCTTTTTGTCTCATCGACCAGAAGGATGTTATGAGCTCTCGGCGTGACATTATGTATCCGATATCACTTCTCCCAACTCTGATGGGTCTTGGCGAAAGTGACAAACATAAGGTTGTCTGGCGATGTTAAAGTTGCCTTCGGCATAACATGTCATCGATGGAAATAAAAAGGGAATAGGGAAAACTTTCTAAGTTTATTCTTTTAGCTGGGTATCGAACCCTAGCCCGGCTGCCATCATGAGAAAGTTTCATAATCTATTCTTTTCTGTTGTTGCTAACTATAACGGTTTTTACAGTGGTTTATGGAAGGTTTATTTGGTGCATTTCTGGCTGGAAGCTCGACAATGGTTGATGGAGCCATGGGAGTTACAGATTTGTCTGGTATTTTTGTTTATGCATTCCATGCTACTCATTTTGGTTTATAATCACCATTTTTATTTAACTGCTCTCTGCATCTCAGTCAATATGATGCCCTGACAGAGTTTTGTCATTCATGCATTAGAGGTTATGATTTTTTGTGGTGGACAGTTGTGCTTTTTATGCAGCAATATGAACTCATACGTTATAGATTTGTTGAGAACGGCTTTTAGTTGGGTTGGTTGTTCTGCCATTACTCCTGAAGACAGTTACCTTTCTGGAAGTTGTATAAACAGAAGTAGAAAACTCTTTTCTGCTATTGTTGTTGTAATTCTGAGATTATCATTCTTTGGCTATATGAAAATATGTGGATAAAACTCTGCAATAAAATATGAATAATAAGATGTAGAGATTGTAAATTTCTTCTCTATGAGGTATTTTAGGGATTCAATTGTTGAATCTTTAAGGTATTTTGTAGATGAGAAAATAGAGAAATATGTCCTTAACTGAAAACAGAGAAATCCTCTGAGTTATTATTATTGTTCAAAACATAATTTGAGGGGTTGGTACTCCTTGAGATAGATATCTCTAAACAAGGGGTTGGTGATCCTTGAGTGGGTGCTCAAAAATCAGCCTATAAGGCATTGTGAACAGTTGATTAAAATATTAAGCCTGGAAGGCATTTAGGGAGTGGTTTTTATACCCCAGGAGGGTTTTCCACTCGACAATTTTTGTGTCACTTTATTCTTCTATATTCTCACTGCTTTACTGTGTTATTGTTGTTTCAGTACACTGTTGGGATTATTATTTTTCTCAATTCTGTTTACGAATGATTACATTCAACTCATGAATGCATTAATCAGAATAACATTGAGATCAAATCTAAGCTATGTTTTTGAATTTTTAAAATTTGTCAAATTTGTTGAGACACCGATTCACCCCCCCTCTCAGTGTCATTTTAACTCCAACAGTTGGTATCAAAGCGTAGGGTTCTCTGATAGGTTTAATTGCCTTGGATTGATCTTGGTCTTGGAGTTTATTTTTAATGGAACATTCTTGAGATGGTGCCTCTATAACCAGAGCTTCATTATTTGATGGAACAAATTATGTGTTCTGGAGAATAAGAATCGAAGCTTTTCTTGTTTCTTTTGATGTTGATGTTTGGAGCATTGTTTTAGAGGATTACAATGTACTAGCCACTATTCCCACTGATGCTGCTAAAAAGAAGTATGAAACAAATGTCAGAGCTAAGCATGCCCTCTTGTGTGGGTTAGCTAAAGATGTGTTTATTAAATTCATGCATTGCAAATCTGCTCATGGCATCTGGGATAAACTTGAAACTATATATCAAGGGAATGAGAAAGTCAAATTGTCTAAAATCATCACTCAAACATTAGTTTGAGGAGTTGAAAATGAAGGATGATGAGAAAGTGGCTGAATATTTTCTAAGAGTTGATGAAGTTGTCAATGCTATGAAAGGTCTAGGTCAAGAGGTTAATGAATTTGATGTGGTCACAAAGGTTGTTAGAACCTTACCATCCAAATTTGAATCTAAGGTTTCAGCCCTAGAAGAAAAGAAACACTTTGATAAACTTACCTTAGACAGCCTACAAGGAATACTTATTGCCTATGAAATGAGAACTAGCAAAATCAATTCAATAGGAAAAGAAATTGCCTTTAACACTGAAAAGAAAGAAAAAGTTGAAGTCAGTGAATCAGAGTTGTCTGATTCTAAAGAATCCCATTTTGCTAGAAGACTTAAAAAGGGGTCAGGAAAATATAAGGGAAAACTTCCCTTTAAATGTTTTAATTGTGGCAAAATAGGTCACTTTGCTACAAAGTGTCCCTATGATGATCAAATCTATGACAACAAGACAACTGAAATATAGCCTAAGAAGAAGGCCTTCAAACCTAAACGAAACTTCTATTTCAAAAAGAAGAAAAGTCTATTTATTAAGGATGAATCTGAAATTTAGTCTAAAGATTCATCAGGTGAAGAAGATTAAACCTTGTTCATGGCTGAAATTACTCAGCAAAATGATTCAAACACCATTGACGTTGAAGAAGGTGAAGTAGATCTTGAAAGCGAGCTGAAATGTGCTTTACAAGAGGTCAGAAAACTCAGAAAACAAGTTCTTGTTCAAGAACATAAACTAGATCAAGAAATAGTCTCTCTAAAAACTCAGCTTGAAGAAGCTAAAAGAGTTGAAGTCTGTCTTCGAGAGACTATAAGCTGCAAAGATCAAGAAATTCAAAAACTTGAACAAGAAGTAATCCTTCTTAGGAAGGAAATTGAAAAATATGAAAGCACTCTAAAACTGAATGAGATGCTCAGCAAGCAAAAGATGTATACTGATAAAACTGGTGTTGGTTTTGAAAAGGGTGAATGCTCAACTAACAATGCAAAACAAAACCCCTCTTCTAAAGTCAAAATTTTAGGTTCAAATCACTCAGAATCTGGTAAGGATCATGTTAAGTTTTTAAGAGGTAATAGACCTTCATACAGAGTCAATCCTTTCTTCTATGGCTATTGTTTTTTCTGCAACAAATTTGGTCATAAGGTGAGCACTTGCAAGCTTATGAATTCTAGAATGCCCAGGTTTGGTCTTAAGCAACACCATGGTTTTGTTAGACAGATCAGATGTTTTAAATGCAATACTTTGAGACATTTTGTCAAACAATGTAGAGCTGATCTGCAATCGAAACAATAGAAAATTAAAAAGGTTTGGAAACCTAAGGCTATCAACAACTTTGAGAAAACTATGTTGGTTCAAACTACTTTTCATTCCAAGAAAAAGGACTTATGGGTCCTAGACAGTGGATGTTCTAACCATATGACTGGCGACAAGGACAAGTTTATAAAACTTGAAGATTATGTAGGTGGATATGTTAAGTTTGGTGATAACTCTAGTATTCAAATTAAAGGTAGAGGTTCACTTCTTCTGAATGAAGACACTCCTATCTATAATGTGTACTATGTAGAAGGTCTCAAGCACAATCTTCTAAGTGTTAGTCAAATCTGTGATAGTGGTTATCATGTTCTTTTTACTTCGCAGGGATGTGAGATTAAGAACAAGCTTGGAAAGGCTATTGCAGTGGGAAGGAGGACAAAAGGAAATGTGTACAATCTTCTTGACTCATCATGCAATGACAATAATCAAGGTATGTGTCTAATGGGCCAAATTGAAGAGAGTTGGTTATGGCATAAAAGATTAGGACACATAAAATTTGAAAATCTGGTTAGAATCAGTAAGAATCAGAATGTTAGAGGTTTACCAATTCTTAACAAGCCAGAAAATTTTGTGTGCAAAGAATGTCTAAGTGGTAAACAAACTAAAATCAGTTTCAAAACAAAAGAACACTCTTCATCAAAACCTCTATAGCTTGTGCATACTAATTTATGTGGACAAACCAGAACAAGGTCTATTAATGGTGAAAAATACTTTATGCTTTTTGTGGATGATTACACTAGAATGGTTTGGGTCACATTTCTTAAGCACAAATCAGAAGCCTTTGAAAGGTTCAAAATCTTTCGTAAAATGGTTGAAAAGGAATTTGATCTGAAACTCAAATGCCTTTGATTAGACAAAGGAGGTGAGTTCACCTCTCAAGATTTTATTGATTACTATGAACAACATGGTATTAAAAGACAACATGGTGCAACTAAAACACCTCAACAAAATGGGGTAGTTGAACGTAAAAATAGAACTGTAAAAGAAATGGCTAGAACAATGTTAGATGAAGCTAAGTTGCCTGATATTTACTGGAAAAAAGTTGTTCATATAGTTGTATATATTTTGAATAGAGTGCAGATTAGAGTGAAATCTAAACACACTCCTTATGAACTGTGGTATGGAAAAACTGCTTCTGTCAAATACTTTAAAATTTTTGGAAGTGTTTTATCAAAAAGGATGATGATAACCTTGGGAGTTTTCAATCCAAGAGTGATGAGGGTATCTTTTTGGGATACTCAACTCATAGCAAAGCTTATAAATGTCTCAACAAAAGACTTAATAAGATTTTTGAAGTTGTTAATGTAAAATTTGATGAAAGACCACATTTGAATACTGAATCTTTGCAGGATAATGAGGAAGAAGAACTTAAACTTGAAATAATTTCAAAAGGAGCTGAAACAACAAAGTCTATTATTGAATCAGCAAGCCCTAAAAATGAAAAAGAAAGTCCTGAAAAGGTTGCTTCAAATGCTCCTTTGAAAAATCTAGCTATATATCACCCCAAAGATCAGATTATTGGGGATAAAAATGCAGGAGTTCAAACTAGAAGAAAGGTTGTAGAATCTAATGAAAAGGGCACTCTTGATTATGGTCTTTGGTATCCTAGGAGAATTGATTTCTCTTTGATTGCTTATACTGATGTTGACTGGGCTGGTTGTTTGGATGATAGGAAAAGCACCAGTGGTGCTACATTCTTTCTTGGTGATCATTTAGTGGCATGGCACAGCAAGAAACAAGTATTTGTTTCTCTCTCTACTACTGAAGCAAAATGCATTGCTACCACTACATGTTGTACTCAAGTACTATGGATGAGTCAGACTCTTTCAGATATGGGTATTTATGTTTTTAAACCTGTTTCCATTCTTTGTGATAACACTAGTGCAATAAATATTTCAAAAAATCCTGTTATGCACTCTCGCACTAAACATATTGCTATCAAGTTTCACTTTCTTCGAGAAAAAGTTTTGGCTAATGAAGTCTGCTTACAGTTTGTTGGATCTCAAGATTAGGTGGCTGATATTTTTACCAAGCCCTTAGCAAAAGATTTATTTGAAAGGATGAGACTTCGATTGGGAGTTATCTCTCAATCATTACTTCACTAAATCTCCAAGCTACTGCTTAGGGGGAGCATGTTATATGTTTTGATTCACTTAAAGCTCTCCTACAATCTTGGTTGTTGCACTGGTAGTCTTTTTTTTTTGCAGCTGTTTCTCATGATTTTTTGGTTGGCTTCTCAGTTGTGTTATGGAAATGCACATTTTCTTTTATTCTTTTCCTTGAGGCAAAAACGGGGAGAGTCATTTGTGTTTATCCATCAAGGACAAAGGGGGATTTTGTTGGATCTCAGTTGTGTTTATGGTTTGTCCTTGATGAAAAAATCTCTTTTAGTTGGTTTCCTTGTCAGGATGGTTATTTTTGCATATTAGAAGTATTGGTTGTTTCTCTTTCGAGCTTACACATATCGGCATGAGTATGGCAGGGTCTCCCCGATCCACTTTGAAATGTTTGTGTTGCCTATCGGCAAGACATTTCTGATGTCATGTCGATTGAATTTAACATACAGGCTACTTTCAGCGTAACAATCCCATTGTCTTGGCGACAGTGGAAAGATCTATCAGCATGAGTTGTGTTCACCACTAGGAGGTCTTACCAAATGAGTCGGGTCTCACCAACTAACTCATCAGATGGTTCATTGGCATAAGAAATCCCTATCAGCATTTTGTTTCATCGAGCATTTTGTGTCTTGGCGACCAGCACAAGAAAGATTATTTCAGCAAGACTTGTCTTTTGTTTCGGAGACTGAAAGTGATCTCTATTGGCATATGTTATTTCGTCGGTATTTGGTCTCAATGATATTGGTATGTCACACCGATCGGAGATTAAAAGGAAACTCATCGGCAAGAGCTTAAGGCTTCGGCGTGAGGTTATAACGAATATGCAATGTCACACCGACCAGTGGTGGATGGATTCGTAACGGAAAGAGTTTTGTTTCAGGGGAATGTCATAGCGAAATCTTTGGTCTTGCCAACTAAGTCTTATGAAATGCATTCGGCGAGAGATTGGCATTGTCTCAGTGACTCAGTGAATAAAGTTTCTTTTCGGTATGACAAAGTATTCTCCGTGAGGTCTCCCCGAAGGTTGTAGGTTACAGCGACTCATAAGATTTGAAAAGTATTTTCGGTGAAACTCTTTCATCGATGTGAGTTCATGGCGAGGATGGTGTGTCTTGTCGACAAAGTCAAATGAATGACTTTCGGTATAACAAAGTTGATCTATATGATGTCTCTCTGATATCTAAAGCTATAGCGATAGTGAATGATGGTTTCATTTCGGTGAGAGAACCTTTTTGTCTCATCGACCAAAAGGATGTTATGAGCTCTTAGTGTGACATTATGTATCCGATATGACTTCTCCCGACTCTGATGGGTCTTGGTGAAAGTGACAAACATAAGGTTGTCTGGCGACGTTAAAGTTGCCTTCGGCATAACGTGTCATCGATGGAAATAAAAAGGGAATAGGGAAAAATTTCTAAGTTTATTCTTTTAGCTGGGTATCAAACCCTAGCCTGGCCACCATCATGAGAAAGTTTCATAATCTGTTCTTTTCTTTTGTTGCTGAGTATAACAGTTTTTACAGTGGTTTATGGAAGGTTTATTTGGTGCATTTCTGGCTGGAAGCTCGACAGTGGTTGATGGAGCCATGGGAGTTACAGATTTGTCTGGTATTTTTTTTTATGCATTTCATGCTGCTCATACTGGTTTATAATCACCATTTTTATTTAATTGCTCTCTGCATCTCAGTCAATATGATGCCTTGACTGAGTTTTGTCATTCATGCATTAGAGGTTATGATTTTTTGTGGTGGACAGTTGTGCTTTTTATGCAGCAATATGAACTCATACGTTATAGATTTTTTGAGAACAACTCTTAGTTGGGTTGGTTGTTCTGTCGTTACTCCTGAAGACAGTTACCTTTCTGGAAGTTGTATAAACAGAAGCAGAAAACTCTTTTCTGCTGCTGTTGTTGTAATTCTAAGATTATCATTCTTTGGCTATATGAAAATATGTGGATAAAACTCTGCAATAAAATATGAATAACAAGATGCATAGATTGTAAATTTCTTCTCTATGAGGTATTTTAGGGATTCAATTGTTGAATCTTTAAGGTATTTTGTAGATAAGAAAATAGAGAAATATGTGCTTAACTGAAAATAGAGAAATCTTCTGAGTTATTATTATTGTTCAAAACATAATTTGAGGGGTTGGTACTCCTTGAGATAGATATCTCTAAACGAGGGGTTGGTGCTCCTTGAGTGGGTGCTCAAAAATCAGCCTATAAGGCATTGTGAACAGTTGATATAAAGAGTAAGCCTGGAAGGCATTTAGGGAGTGGTTTTTATACCCTAGGAGGGTTTTCCACTCGACAATTTTTGTGTCACTTTATTCTTTTGTATTCTCATTGCTTTACTATGTTATTTTTGTTTCAGTACGCTGTTGGGATTATTATTTTTCTCAATTCTGTTTGTGAATGATTACATTCAACTCATGAATGCATTAATCAGAATAACATTGAGGTCAAATCTAAGCTATGTTTTTGAATTTTTAAAATTTGTCAAATCTGTTAAGACACTAATTCACCCCCCCTCTCTGTGTCATTTTAACTCCAACACTATGCACCAAGCCCATCCCACTTTTCCCTATAACCATCTCGCTCTCTACCAACCTATTCCTTCTCTTGTAGAGAAACTTGGAGCCTGACATCATTAGGAATTCCATCTCCTCCTCTCTACTCCACCTATCTATTTGGTACCATTTTTTATGCCACCATCACCTCTCTGCCTATATCCCTTGACCTCTAGAATAGGGACCTCTACCTCCACTCTCTACCTCTGTCAATGGGCTTTTCTTGTCTCTGCCTCCTCTCTATGACTGCTCCTCCATTAAGATGAGTAAACTAAAGTGGCCTCAAGGTTACCCACCATGCATCATACTCAATGGTAGTCCCCAAATCCCTCACCCTATCTACCCAAATTCGTTGAATAGGGGCTAATTGAATGAAATCTGTAATTGTTTCCTTAGGTATGTGCATCGGTCCCCAACCAAAAATCTCTCTAATAGTGCAAGAAAATAAGGTGTGATAGTCTATCGTAGGAACATCTTGTGTCTCTCTAAGTTTTCTTTGCACCCTATATGGTAAATACCTCTATAGAATGTAGGGAGTGCACTTGATCAACCATCGAGTCTATTTGTAAAATGGAAGATGCTTTTCATCATCATCCCAAGCCTCAACACATAACCATGACCTCCATTTGAACTTTGTAACGTCATCAATCATCTACCTCCAACAATCAAAATTGCCTAGTTGGCATTGTGTCAACATGGTGTCATATCTATATATAAGAGGGAAACTTGGATCTCTGACTACCTCCCCTACTGGTCTCATCACAACAATGTTCTATCAAGCCCAGTAATGGAGCAGTGTAGTACTTGCTAACAATAAGGTGGCATGTTGATACACCACCTAATGCATGTCATGAAAGAGATGAGAAAGTATGCATGGTCCCCAATTATACACCTGAGCCTCCTCCATAATATGCTCTAGTACCTAGCCCCATCTAATCAAGAATCCTCTAGATCACCTATCAGGCATAATCTGTCTACAGACTAGACTTGCTACAAAAATAATAATGTCATCAACTACTCCAATATATTGCCTTAGGTCAATCTGACTATCATTGACCTCAAGTTCATCATCCCCTGAAATTTTCTCCAATGCCACAACTCCATGGTCAAGGTTGTAAATCACTCTTTCTCTATGAATAGGAACTCATAGAATGTTCCATACATCCTCTAACATAATGTTCACCTCTCTAATAGGAAGCCTAAACGATGAAGTCTTAGAGTGCCACCTCTCTACTGGTGCCATCATGAATTCTCTATGTTCCCTAATCTCTAGCATATATGCAATATAATACAATCCAACAGCTCCAAGAAACTCTATATCCCTCTACATAAAATGTGTAATTTGATCCAGCACTCTAGTTCGTTGCTCCCATGATAGAATGGGATCAAGTACCACCTGCAAGCATAGCACCGATAATGTCAATTTGTCAATTCTTTTGATAAAAACCTAATTTTTTCAAGCCTTAAAACAAAAGAAAACTTTTATGCAAAAGCATCATTTATAATAGTCAAAAGCACACTTTTTTAGAAGCATTGATTTCTCATTTCAAAAGTGAACATTTTCACAAACACGTCACTTTTCCACAATTAAAAGAAAACCATATTGTCTAGGTCGCTCACTTATGCAAAAGTGTCACACTTCTTGCAAATGCATCACGTCGGTGTTCAAACGCATCACATTAGGTTGCAAAAGTATTGAGTCTAACTTGACATGTTTTTTTCCATACCTTTAGCTAGCATTAAATATACACCTAAAACTACATTAAATGGTATGAAGGTTAGGTATATACCAGGGGGTCTACTTTCATGGGCCACTAGAACTATTGCACTGAGTTTGCACAATGTGGGGCATGTACAATCTGAGCCATAGCGTGAAGGTCTATGAAGCAAGAAATCACTCTGAGCTCTCAAAATTATAATCTCTCAAGGTGCAAATGAATTGAAAATGACTCCAAATGCATATATATAGCCCTCAAAACCTTAGGTTTCCATCCCTCCAACCCCCTTCAACTTATTTCTCGCCTTCCCCATCTCTCCTGATTAGTTTCTTGGTTTCCTAAGACCTATTTTTTCCTCCTCTTCTTCGTTGAACCTATCCCATCATCATGTCATGAGCCCAACCTAAAAAAGTAATTTTTTTGGTTGACCTCTCAAGGGGGTATCCTACCATCCTTCCTTTGTCTGTTGGGGCATAGTGGGGCATCAACTTTTTTTTCCAATTAGCATTGTGTCTTTGAAACAACATAATAGGTACATTGTTTCAAAGAGGGGAAAAATGTAGACACCTAAAATTGTCTAAATGTGTCACACATTTTTAATTCACCTTTTAACATCATTTTCCTCATTATCTCATAATTTCTCAATTTAATTAAATAATTTATAATTATTTGATTAAATTTATTATTTTCCTCTATTCACATTAATTAAATCATTTTGAGTTATTTAATTAAATTCAATTTTTTCTCCCCATTTTGTTTAAATAATCTTGAATTTTTTAATTAAATCCTAATTCTCTCTCACACGTGATTGAATAATTTTTAACCCTAATTTCCTCTCACCTCACAATTAAATAATTTTCTAATTTTTTAATTATTAATTTTTAAACTTGGCATATTCTATTCTCAAAAAGAGAATATTCCTTTTTCAAAAATATCTTGGACCCTCCAAAAATATCTTAAACTAGGTTCCTTAAAATAAGGGGATATTTTGAATTATCTAATCTCATCTATTGATCTCAACTTTCAATCTCCACTGTTGATCGAAAATCTACATTTCTATAAAACAAGCCATTATCTTCATCAAAATCATTCACAATTTTCATGAGTAATTGATATCCTTTTTTAGAGCACTTTTGAGCATTTGAGTATCATAATTGTGAGTCAATATCATCCTCAAAGATTTTGCAATATGGGTTGTCACAATTTGAGCAATCCACATCCTAAATTGACATAATTCCGCAATGGGATTATAGGTTTGCATTGTTTGTATCTTTTGAATTGAATTGTTCATTTGGTTTTGTTATCTTTCAAGCATTTCATTCTAATTTCATTGAGTATAGGTATTGTAGACACCTAAATTTGGACAATTAATTTATCCAAATTTATCCCCTTTCATATAAACATCCTTTTATTTACATTAATTAAATAATATTACTATTATTTAATTAATACCCTTAATTCTGCCAAATCCCTAAGGTATTTAGTTAATAATTAAATACCTTATCTCTCTAATCCTCCTTTCATCAAAATTCCTCACATGTCACATCTTTTTCTTAATCCTAGCCCACCTCCTAATCTCTTCATTAGGGATGTGCACATGCCTAATCCTTGATTAGGATGTGTCACATCCTCCAACTCTTGAAAGTTGACTTTTAATCTTCATTACCCTCTAATTATCTTCTAATTACTTATTAGTTAAGCCTAATTAGTACCTTGGTCAACTCTCCCCATCCCCCAAGGAACTTGTAATTCCTTTTTATTCATCCAAGGCTCCTCTCTTCCCCATGTGAATTTTTAATTCACTTTCATTCCTCCTAGAATCCCCTTTTCCTATGCATCTTCTAGAATATTTGACTTGTCACATCAAGTCACATGTGGAAAAGTGCT
This sequence comes from Sequoia sempervirens, assembly GCA_007258455.2. Lineage (NCBI taxonomy): Eukaryota > Viridiplantae > Streptophyta > Pinopsida > Cupressales > Cupressaceae > Sequoia > Sequoia sempervirens. The sequence goes on from VDFB02168118.1 coordinate 26,258,791, forward strand.
TCCCTTTATGGAACCTTGTCTTGTCCATGGGATTCTTCCAAGCACCTAAGATTCTTCTCATCCCCCAATGTACTTCCAAAGTACATGTCCTTCTTACACATCATGTACCTCCCTTCCACCTCACTTCCACATCATCTTATCCTTGGCCATCTCACATTCCACATGTCAAGATGTGAGGGATTGTGAGTCCTCAACTCACCATAGCCCTACATCTTGACCTTGGTGGCTTAATCTCAACCATTGAATTCTCTAGAGAATTCAAATTTCTCTATAAATACACCCTCTTCTAAGGCATTTAAGGGACTAAGCCATTTTGCACCCTTATGCTTCCAAATTGTCTACTCAATTTGCAAGCATTATTTCAACCATTAAGCCAAGCCACTTAGTCATTTTGCATCTACATCTAATCATATTTTCAATCTTGAATTTAGCCATTTTCATAGCCATCAAAGGAGCATACAATCTTACAATCACAAGGACCAACCAAGGAATTTCAGTAGCAAAGAAGTTATAACCATTTACAATATCTATTTTATCTTCTTTCTTTGTGTTATCAATTTCTTAGGCTAATCTTGAGGTGTCCCTTTGTGTTTCTCTCATTTGCATAATAGTTATTTTGCATCTCTAGGATAGATAAAACATTTAGGATCACATTTTTGGCATGCCCGGTAGGACCCACAAACGGGTCCCTTTATTTTATGCTTGTTGTTGTTAAGTTGGCTGCAGGAATAGGTCGCAAAGGAGAGAATACACCCTCCTAGTTACTGCAAATGGGTGAATATGCCCTCCTAGTTACTGCAGAAGTGCGAATACGCCCTCCTAATTGTTGTAGAGGGGCGAATACACCCTAATTTATATTTTGTTTCTAACTAGTTTGCTATAGAGGGGCGGATATGCCCTAACCCATATTTTTTTTCTAACTAGTTTGCTATAGAGGGGCGAATACACCCTAAATCATATTTTGTTTCTAACAAGTTTACTGCAGAGGGGTGGATACACCCTGACCTATATTTTGTTCCTAACAATTTTACTGTAGAGGGGCGACTACACCCCAGATTAAACTCTATTTCTAACATTTTACTACAAAAGGGCAACTACGCCCCAGTTTGAATATTATTTCTGACATTTTATTGCAGAAGGGCGACTATGCCCCAGTTTGAATATTGTTTCTAACATTTTACTGTAGAAGGGCGATTACGCCCCAGTTTGAATATTATTTCTGACATTTTACTGTAGAAGGGAAACTATGCCCCAGTTTGAATATTGTTTCTGACATTTTACTGTAGAAGGGCGACTACGCCCCAGTTTGAATAATGTTTCTAACATTTGACTGCAGAGGGGCGGACACACCCTTATCCTAACATTGTTCTCTCACAGGTTGTCATAGAGGGGCGGATTTTCCCTCTTGTTTACTATAGTGGGGCATATTTTCCCTCCTGTTTACTACAATGGGGAAAATATGCCCCAAAACAACATATTTTGAGAGGTAAAACGGTCGTTTTAGCTTAGTTTTTGTTCCAGTTTTTTGTTGTTTTCATATTCTAACCCCCTAACATTGTTTGTTGCAAGGACATTTATGTTTTTGCTAACATTTTCCCTCATGTTTACTGCAATGGGGCAAATTTTCCCCCCTATTTACTATAGTGGTGCGGATACGCCCCAAAACAACACATTTTGAGAGGTAAAATGGACATTTTAGCTTCGTTTTTGCTCCAATTTTTTGTCATTTTCAGATTCTACCCCCCTAACATTGTTTTTTGCAAGGATATTTTTGTTTTTTCTAACATTTTCCCTCTTGTTTACTACAGTGAGGTGAATTTCCCCCTGTTTATTGCAGTGGGGTGGATACACCGCAAAACAACACATTTTGAGAGGTAAAACGATAGTTTTAGCTTTGTTTTTGCTCCAGTTTTTTGCCATTTTCATATTCTAACCCCCTAACATTGTTTGTTGCAAGGATATTTGCATTTTTGCTAACATTTTGCAACATATTCTTGTTTAATTGATGAAGAATGAAGATTAAAACAACTAACATTTGCTTGCAGGGCCATCCTTTTGTTCAGATTTTAAAAGTTGTCCTTGTTGTTTTTGTTAATCTAGGAACATAGTTCAATTAGGGGAAGTAATACTTATTGCTTGTTCTATCTATTTTTTTGTCACCTAAGGGGGCATTAGTTTGTTTTCACTTTCCCCTTGCACTTTGTGTGAGCCTGGGGAGTAGTTAGAAACGATTAGCGCTTTCTTTTTAGTGGGACCTACTTGGAGATTTCATCACCCCAAGGGACGATCCCAACGACGCGAACCGACAGAGTATAGAAAGGGGGAGATCCAAAGCTATACCTCAATCTAGTCATGTCACATCTGGCGGAGCGTCGAAGCTAGGGTGATACCTAGATAGACATGAAGAGTTGGTTCGAGCCCTTCAGCATCTCATTGGGGTTCCCGACTCACGCTTGTGACTGGCTGGCATTCATGGTCTGGGCCTCATGTACTGAGAGTATATCGAGGACTCCCTAGAAGCCTTGTGCATCCTAGATTAAGACCTTTGTTAGCCATACCCTTAACACTAGTCATAGGATTGTGCTTACTTAAAGTGTCTTCTTGTGAGAAACCAGTAAATTTTTGATAAGTCAGCCTCATTGTTATCATTCCAAGTCCTTGCCATAGTCATTCCCATCCAAACCAAGTCCCTGTTTTCCACACAAGGGTGAGTATGCCCTTTAGCTTACTATAGTGGGGTGAATTTTCCCTGTATTTTTCTGCAGAGGGGTGAATACGCCCCCTCTGAATAGTGAATTTCACCCTATTTAACCATTTCAAGCCTTTGTTCAACCATTTAAATCATTCCAAACCTCTGTTTGACCATTCCAAACATCTGTTTAATCATTCTGAGCCTCTGTTTGACCATTCCAAACATCTGTTTGACCAAGTAGTCTTTCATCCCTTTTGATCCTCCGTTTACTCGTTTTGAGTAATCTTTCATCCATTCCAAGCATCCATATCCTCATTCTAAGAGTTGTTCATCCTTTCTAATCAATCATTTACTCGTTTCGAGCTTTCATTTCCATGACCTGAGAGTCATTCATCCATTCTAAGCAACTTTTAACCAATTCTGAGTGCTTGTTCATCCACTCCTATCATTCATTTTCCCAATCTGATCATCTATTTCTTCAATATGATTATCTAACACCCTATTCCAATCACTCATCCCTTCATTCTAATAGCCCATTTACCCACTCGGAGAGTCCAAAAGTAGTGGGGAAAATTTTCCTTACAGTGGGGGAAAATTTTCCCTACAATGGGGTGAATTTTCCTTGTAGAAGGGAAAATTTTCCCCTCTGTGAGGGCAGATCCACCCTAGAAGGGAAAATTTTCCCCTCTACAGCAAAAATTTGGCAAACAGACAAAAAATAAATAGATCCAGCTTCCACATCCGATCGATGGAACTAATCCCATCATATCCTTCAATCTAGTCCTAATCCGAGCTTTAATCCCAATATGAGCTTTGGTCCATCCGCATTTTGTCGAGCTCATTTTTTCATCATCTGAATCATATCGATACATCATCCTCAAGCATCTCTAGGCTACACATCCCTTATCGTTTTCTCAATCCAAATCTTTTGAACTTCGTTTGAAGTTATTATTCAAATTGACCTAGGTGTCTAAATCTGACCGTCATCATCAACATCTACTTAGGATTGTCATCTATCCTGAGTCAGTCAATCATCATCGTCAACCCAATCAATATGCTTTCAATCTCAAGGTGGATTCGGTGCCGCAATCATCCATTTATCCTTTAATCCGATCAATCAGTCACCTAGGGTAATCTCTGAACTTGGTTTAGAATCCCTTCCATCATCCTATCAATTGTTTCATCAATCGATCTTATCCAATATAATCCAATCACATCCCTATCCAATCACCTCTAACCCAATCAATTTTTTTCCATCTCGAGGTAGATTCGATGTCGTAATCATCCTTTGATAATCAACTCCAATCACATCCTCTAATCATCCTAATCTGAGCTTTAATCCAATCCCAATTTGAGCTTTAGTCCATTTCCATTCAAAATATTTGATCCATCCTATTTATCCTTTCATCATCATGAATCCTTATCCTCCATCAATAGTAATCAAGGGAAACCCTAATTACATTGATGACGATAATGAAAGCCTTATCGATTAAGAGGAATATGACACAGATCCCCTTGACGCTATCATCGCTAGTACATTTTCTCCATCTACTTCTCGCAATCCAATCACCCCTTCAAGTCATCCCATTATGTCTTCATCCATACCTAATTGCATTCCTTATGCTACCTTTGACAAAGGATATCCATTATCTTCCTCACCTACATCCCCATCATATCCTTCATTTGCATCATCTCCTTATCCAACATCCATGTCTTCCTATCCTAATCCACCATCACAATACCCCTATCTTAATCCCCCATTCACATCCTCCTATCTCAATCCTTCATCCACATATTCCCACTACCCTAATCCTCCACACCACTCTAGCTATCCTAATCCCCCTTATCAATCTTCCCATCCTAATCCTACATCTTCACCTTTTTATCTTAATCTTGCACCCCCATCAACCTATCCTAATCCAACATCCACTTCTTCTCATCCTAATCCACCATCCCAATACCTTTACTACAATCCATCAATCGTATCCTCTTGTCCTAATCCACAGTCCATGTCCCCCTATCCTAATTCACCACTCCAATATCCCTATCTTAACCCCCCATCGAATCCTAATCCTCCATTTACTCCCAGTCCTATATCTAATCCCATTCCTGCATCTAACCCTAGTCCACCAGTCCATGATCCTAGACCAGTCCCTAATCCCTCATCTACTCCTATCATGCCATCTCAACCTAAAATATGCAAGTTTCTCACTCCAGAAGTTCTCTAACGACTTATGACAAAGAAGACATCTGTAACCCCACATCATGAAGTCATGGAGCCATGCCATCCCAATCCATCATCCATGGTCACTAGTGACGAGACCCTTCTTTGTGTCACGCCTATCATTGATGTTGCCACCCTTGTACCACTCAAACTGTTGACACCATCACACCCACCGAATCCATTGAACCTCTGTCTCCTACTATGAGCATCGTCAAACCCATTGATGATGATCAAATCCAATCCCCTCCTCCCACTCCTAGTATCACCGAAATACCCTCTCATGAACTTCATGAACCCTCCAACCTTCCATCTCACCTACTTGAAGAACCCATCCAACAGGCCTCCATTATCATGCCACCCACACAAGAAGAGTCATGCCAAGAGCTTGATCCAAAGCAGGCTAGCATACCCTCTTCTCCAAATCAAGATCCTACCATCGCATCTAGTCCACCTCAAGATCACAGTCCCCCATCCATTCAATCCCATGATCTCCTTGATTCCACCACTCCATCTCATGAGCCCTTATCTCCATCTCTATCGCATGAGCCCTTATCACTCGCTACCACAGATCCAAATCCTATCATGTCACCTAATCCCTCTCTTGATCCCTCACCACTCACTCCTCCTGATCAGGATGCCAATACCCCATCACCCTCCATCTCATGATCCTACATTGTCACCTAAACCTACTATCCCCACACCACTTTTATATCCCCTTGGTACTCTCACATTCTTCCATGGTGGTCTCCTTGCTGAAAAAAAACAAGGCATATATACCACTCATCATCCTTTTCCTAACAATGGCCTCACGTCATTTTTCTAGAATAACAAAAATCCTATCATGGATCGAGTGCTCAAGAACATGAACTATCAAGGAAAAGGTTTAGGCCTTCATGAGCAAGGCATTTTAGAGCCCATCCAAGTCAAAGAACAACTCTGTATGCAAGGTCTTGGACCTAGTTCCCAAGACTCACAATCTAATGATGTTGGTACAACCTCTATACGTCCTCAACGAGCCCCTTCTTCCAAAATAAATATAGGCTCTTCCCATCGCTCCACCAGATCATATGCTACCATCCCTCCTCCATCGTATCACCTCAAAACAACCATCCATATTCCTCCTTCATTTGCTCCATCCATTTTGGGTCCTTACATCCCTCCATCCACCATCTCCCATCCTTCATCTACTCCATCCATCTTGGGTCCTTATGTCCCTCCACCCACTACGTCTATTTTGGGCCCTTATATCCCAAAATCACCTCCTCCATCTCGTCCTATTCATGCTTTCATCCATCCACCACCTATCCATGTCGCCCATCATAAACATCCCACTCTCATGTCCCCTAATTAGGATCAACAAAGGCACATACCCACACATCCTCCCTCTACACATAATTCCCATAATCCTACCTCCATCGCTCCACATCATCCATCTCCTTGCACCCATCCCATTTCTATTAAAAGCACTTTGGATGTTAAAGTAAAAATGCATAAATCTAAACATCCACATGAATCTAAAGCTCCTCATGTCCCCTCTAAAAGACATGTTGACAAAAAGAAAAATCAAATCCAAAATCCAAATCCAATCCAAAAGCAAAATCATATCCATCGGCCACAAAGGCCAACCAAGGAAAAGATCAAAACCATGTGGATCCCAAAGAAAAAAAATGCAATACCTTCAAATGAAAAATCTGTAACAACATCCAAAGTTGCTAATCTAAAAGCTAATCATACACTCTCGTCATCTCCTCAATCTATTTTGGGTCCTTATGTCCCAAAATTCACTATCCCATTGCCTCCATTACCCCCACATTCTCCATCCATTAATCCTCCTATCATTTCACATCCATCACCCTATATGTCGATGTTGGTCTTGAACTCATCGCCCCATCACACACCTATCCCATCATTCCATCCTACCACTTTCCATCATATAATTCATCTTTCTTTCATGGTTTTTTTAGTATTTTTTACCTCTAATTGCTTTGATTACCCTTTCTAACCATTACCATTATTCCCTTACAATAGAACCTATGCTATAAATTTGGACTACTCAGACTATTATGCAACCATATATAACCAAGTATGGTCCTCTACTTCTGAAATTTGGAATGTGTTGAACCTTTGCCTTTATTTATGTTTGAAATAGGGATGGTGTTGAAAAGCACCTTGGGGTCTATTTTGTGTAAAGGGAATGTTTGACTTCCTTGATGACAAGTCAATCCCCTTTATTGGTGAACCAATATGGAAGGAATTTGAAGAAAATGAGAAAGTGTTGATGCAAGAGCATCCCAATGTATCATACCACATTTCACCACATAATCTCATTTTATCTCATGATAGAGAATCGGAGTTCTTAAACAACTCATGCACATCATATATGGATTTCAAGAGTTTTGGATTAGAATACAAAAAATTATTGTTACCAAAAGTGTCTTCAAGTTCATAGTCAACACTCAATTCATCATGCAAAATTTGTGACACCATTCCATAAATTTTGGCATTCAGATAAACATATCACAAGGTAATATAGGACCAAATAGACCTTTAGTTAAAATCACATCGAGAGTCTTCAACACCTAACACTTTATTATTGTATTTAGTCTGACCTACACATTTCACATGACATGGAGATTTGGAACACCTTGTAGCCAACATATATCATTCCTAATTCTTGGAGAAATATATAGACACCTCTAGAATTCCTTTGGAAGAAATTTAATCTAGAATTCATCTTTGGAAGTTGGTAATTTAGTTAGTGATAATACTAGAGGGTAGAGTAGTGAGTAATAGTGCTTACAATAGTAGTAGAGTGGTGGTTTGATATTAGTCTTGATTGGCATACCTTTACATATAAGCTTGCAATAAGCATGTAGCGACCTGTGAGCCAATCTAAATTTGCAATCTACATGTGACGAGCCAATGAGCCATTTGTAATCATTATGTGATACTAAATTTATGAGAATTTGTTTTGCTATTTTGTGTTAATTTTGTTGTGTTAACTCTAAGTTGCACGGTTGGATAGTCCTTTCTCTAGTCTCTCCATCCATTAGTACATCAATTGTGTATGATATCAATGCACATGATAGTGTAAGGTTGATGCAAATGCTCCATGATAAGTTTTTCACAGCTATCTCATAAATATTATGGCATTTTATGATAAGTGTCGATGACCTAGGGATACAAATACAAGATCTTAGATGTTCAATTCAAGGTGTTTTAGTACATGTGCTGACAAGCAACAATCAACTTCTAAAAGACTCATACTTAAAGAGTAAGAAAATTGAGTTTTGAAATGAGATGAGGTCATGGCTTGGTTCAATCTAAGACCAAGGCCCATGTATAGGTGGCCTAGTTGAGGAGGTCAATATTTGAATTGATCTTATTTACAACATGAATACAACTATTTAAAGTTATAAGTTCAAGGCCAAACTCAACTTGTGCACCAAAAGAAAACAAATTGAACACTACATCATTGTATTTACCAACAATACCAAAAATAAACATAAAACAAAAGAACAAGAAATAAGATATACATTTTTATTGTTTTTAATTAATTTTATTATTATTATAATTAATTTTTAAAATAATAAAGTAAAATAGAATAAAAAATTAAATTAAAAAAATACTTAAAATACAATTAAAAGTTCATTAAGAAAATGGTGCACTAATTAAAACTACTTATATTTTCACCAAAATTCAAACCCCCTAAAGTTGTTAGCCCTTAAAATTTGCAGCCTTGCTAAACTACTTCATGTTAGATTCCCCAAGTACTAATCCATTAAAAAATTAGAAAATAAAAATTTAAGTAATTAAATAAGACCCATAGAAAAAGTCAAACAAGAAGTTACTAAAAACAAAAACAAGAAAAGAACATACCTAGTAGAGGAATAAAATCAAACCAGAAATGAGGCTAAACCAAATTAGTTGGATGCAAAGTAGAGTTTAGGTTAATGTCCCCAAGGCTGAGGAATTCATCATCCTATGTACTAATGTGGAATGCCTATGTACAACATAATGCCACAGTAAAAATATAAGCAAATAGGTCAATGGTACGCCATGAAATAATAAATATACTCGCTTGGCTAATCAATGCACTTCTGCTGACAATTTGAAACTAGGGTACATTTCCACAAGATGGCTTCATCCAGCCCAATGAGTAATGAGAATTCAGAAACAACATCATCAGTGAAACTTTGCCGCCCTGCAATCTTCATAGATAAATGAAATGTGCTTTTATTATTGAGGAAAGCTGAAGTCTTTCTAGAATTTGCTGTCAAAACTTAGTAAACTACTTTTTACACAAAGATGCTGATTCTAAAAACAGTGTACATGAATCAGACAAAGCAGCAGCTACCTAATTCAAATTTACTAAACTTTACTTCCAACCCATCTGCAATTATAATTTGTGATTTATCTTAAGGCATGCTCTTGTTTCAAAGCAAGCTCTATTGAATGACCCATCTGTTTTCAATCTTTTCTGGTCTAAAGTAGCCAACTCTTGTACGGGAAGGTGTACATGCAGTCCAAGCTCTCGGGAATGAATCTACACCTTACACTGTTCGTTTATTTGAGCTCCTTTAGTGAACGCTTTATTTTATGCTCTGACAGAGAGAAGGCATTCATCCCAGAGTCACGAGTTTTTTTATTAGTCAAAACTAGTGCAGGCATACAAGACAAGCGGGGCACGTGAACCAAGTCTTCCTCCCAATATACCTAACTAATATAGTCAAATTATTTCCTACGTCAATCCTGAAAATATGAGTGAATCTTATACAATATGGAAACAAAATCATTGTGCTACTCCACTTTCATTATTTTGTAGTCATTTCATGTTCTCTCTGCAGCTATGGCACTAGAATATGCACTCCAACTCAAGATGGTGTACAATATTGAGAATCCTTCCTATTTTATAATATTTAGCATACTCCGCTGGAATTAAATTAGACTCAGCACTAAAAGGAAGATGCCAAATTTGTCCTTGAGAACACAGACTAAGGTGCTACTTCATTTCTTTAATGATGATGAGACACTGGTGGGAAAACCAGATCATGCTTTCGAAGTCTATCCCCGTAGCCTGTTAAGGCCGTACCAGGCTTTAACAAATCAAACACCATCTTACTCTTAGTGGAAGATTAATTTAGATTGAAAATTCAGAATTTTCATTTCTTATGCTACATTATTATTCAATCTCCATGAAGGCTTGTACAAGTTGAGTTGCAGCATGAACTAGCCTACCTTTACACCTGTTTAAAATATCCCTCAACAAGTTGCAACATGTACTACCCTGCCTCTACACCTGTTTAAAATATCTCTTACAAGAACATGAACTACCCAACCACTAACTAGACCTACCATAGAAAAATACTTACAAGTTGCAACATGAGCCGCCCTACCTCTAATCCTACGTATCAGTCAAATAAGCCTCCCTTATGTTGCAATCATATTTTTTAAGCGCATCCCTTCAAAAGCATTCAGGGTACTGCTAGAGAATTAATGGCTTCTTTAGAATGAGACTAAAAATACTTTGCAACCCAATTTTAATTAATTAATTTGTAGATTGTAATATTTTTCTATACAATATCTGTTCAGAGTTCCCATGGGAGGATAATTTTATTCAATCAGCTTTCCCATGGTCCCATTAAATTCAATAACATTGAGATGCAACCGTGACAAACCATGCTACCTTCTTATGTATCCGTAAGTGCATTTTTTTCTTGCTGCACGATATCAAAAGAACTTTAAGATCCACGATATCCCCCTTAATCTAGTAACCGTTTATTTCTAACCAGCTTTAAAATGATTCTTAGATACCCAAACACCACATGTTCAGCAAAGAAATATAGAGAAAGCATAGGTCATTGTATCTGATATGTGCAATCAAGGCATCCAAATCACTGAGCCAATACGTACTTCTTTCATTCAATCAAATTTACATATTAAAATAATGTTCCTGGTTCAACATTCAATACATTTTTCCTTTTCCAGTTTGCAGGTTGTTGGCAGGCAGTGTACATGATATGACTGCAGCCTCTAAAACTAAAAGTATAACCAGCACCCAGAAAAAGGAAACAACGGCAACCTCTAAATATGACTTGTAGTACCTACTAGGAACAGATACATAAAATAGAAGCTTGGCAAAAAGGCTCCAATTAGCTGCCAAAGTTTTTGGTTAAACATATACCTGTTCCGAATTTCATTAACATTAATAACATAAAACCCAGCCATGAGCAAATATTCTTGCAATCAATTATTGACCTTGCACCAGCTTACAGCCACAAGTGGTTGCACAAATGCCTTACGGCAAAAATACTTAATAACCATACCCCCCTGTCAACAACAGTTAAAAATTATTTTAAGGGACATAATTGACACCTTAGAATTTGCCTTATTTTATAGGCTATTTGATTAATCAGAGGCTCGTACATTCCAATGAAACACATCAGGCATTATTTAAACCTAAAATGAACAAAATATAATGCAAACACTAAAAAACTGCTGGACCTCGCAGTTACCCCTACACAGACAATGCTGTGTATCTCAGAGAGCTCCTATTTGAAATATCAATATGAGGAGCTATAATGCAGACCCTCAAAAATGCTGGATCTCCCAATTCCTCCTACACAGACCATGGCATAACCTCAAAGAGCTCCTATCTATCAATTCAACAAAACACCAAAAGATCCCCATGCAATTTTCTAGCACTAACTACAAACCATTGCAGATATAAAGAAATCAAATCATGTGAAAATCCTTAGTATTTGGCCCATCTTATATTTTATTTCATCAAACCAGAGGACAGTAAATTGCAATGAAGCACATCTGTTGATATTTCCTCAAAGATTAAAGTATACCTTGAAATGTACAGTCACGCAAATGGATATATATTATACTATCACATGCAATGGACTTGGGACCGTGGAAAAATCTCGTGCAGCAATAAAGACCAAAAGGTTCCCATCCAATTTTCTACCACTTATCACAAACCATGACAATTGCAAAGAAATTAAACGGTACAAAAGCCCTTGGAACTTGGCATAGTTTATATTTGACTTCATAAAATCAGACAGTAAATTGCAATGCAATACATCCTCTAATATTTCCTCAAAGATCAAAACTAAACCTTGAAATATATACTGATGTAACCGGCACCCCAAATTTTTCTTCACAAGCCATGGCATAACCTCAGAGCTCCTCTTCATAACTTTAACTATGACTAGAAGATACCTACTCCACTTATTGCAAAGTTTGTCATCACCAAAACATAAAAACATAAGTTTTCAATAGCTAAAGCCACTTGCAGATGCTGTTGATTCAACACAGAGAAACACAAACACCATGGCTGGATTGGGGATTTGATGCTTTATAGTACTTTTCAGTTTGTTCATATATGATGGCATCTTGATTCTGGGCTTCATAAATGATGATTTTTGTAGTTCCAATAATGTGTCCTTAAATCTGATTCCAATGTTAAATTATGATTGCCAGGATATGTTAAATAAAACCGTAATTTTCCTGTTATTTTACTTTATCAAATCAAAGAGTGGAAGATGCAAATAAAAAGCATATGTTCACATTTCCTCAATTATAGAAGTAAACTTATAAATACAGCGGGGAAATGTAAACATTATTGAGTGTCAGAAACCCAACTCCCATGCAGTCCAGGCATCATAATCTTGGATCTCTTATCCATCACTTCAATAAAGCCCAAAATATCCATGCACAAGTTTCTTCTATTTATTATTTCCATGCCACAGATCATCGCAGATATAAAGAAATCAAACAATTTGAAACTGCCAACTATTTGAGTTGTTTTACATTTTATTTCATTCATGATGGTACATCTCAATGAAAACATCTGTTAATATTTCTTCAAAGACCAAAGGAACTCTTAAAATATGAAGTGATTTAAAACAAACACCATCAAATGCTCGAGACACAAGTCCTTCTACACAAGTTGCAGCAAAATTTCATAGACCTTGTATCTACCACATGAATAAAGAACAGAACATCTCTATGCATTTTTTTACCATTTATCAAAAACAGTGGCAGATGTCAAGGACCCAAAAAAGGAGAAAACTCTGTAGGATTTGGCCTAATTTATATTCATGACATCAGAAAACAGTAAATTGTAATGAAACCTGTGTTAATATTTCCCCAAAGATCAGGGTAAATCTTGAATTGTATGGTGATATGATCCAAACACCATCAAGTGCTGGACCATGACATAAACATAGAGCTCCTATTTATCGCTTAACTAAGACCACAGATCCGATGTGATTATTACAAAGACAAAAATCTTGAAAACATGAGAACAAATTTCAAGAGCTATGTTCACTTACAGATGCTGCAATTTCAACAAAAGGAAATACAAACCCCAAGTACATATTTGAGATTAGTCCCTTTACAGAGGCACAATTGCAGAATTCTGTATCAGGCCTAGATCTACAATGCAAGATATGCACTGAAACTTATCCAGAACTTTGCACACAGATCAATTGGCCAGGTCAACGATGTAGGAGGAAAAACAGCTAGCAATTCAATCTTTTTCAGGAAGTCTGTATTCCCTGAACTCAGTTGAGTGAATTCCAATTCCTGACAGTTTGATCAAGGATGAACTGGAAAAGTAAGAGTGCACCATGTAATCCCTAACACTGCAGCAGAATGCACAATGTAGGGTCTAGGGTTTTAAAATCTTTTATGCTATTTCGCCTCAGCTTCGACTTCCTCAGCCTCAACCTTCCCAGTCTTACAGAGGGATTTCTGATGCCCATTTTTCAACATTGACAAACCCCTCCCTAATTTGCTCCTTTGAAACCTTGATCCAGCTTCACCAGAAACCTTTTCCCTCTCATCAGCAACAAAATTGTCCACCCTTGCAGCAGATCCCATTTCCATCTGAGCAATCCTCACAGCCCCCAAAATTTTCTCTGGCAGCTCCTCCTCGTCCTGGGATTCCACCAAAAACCCCATGTCCACAGTCACACAACTAGTATACCCTAACGCCAGGTGGCAAATCGCGCTGGCCAGTGCACTGGATCCAATGTCAACATCAATCTCCAGATAATTCTGCCCCCGCATGTAGCGACATGTCAGCGCCTTCCCAAGTAGGCATGCCGCATAATTCCCTACTGTGGCTTTCACAATCCAGGGGCCCTTCACTATGCGATTCACGATCTTGAACCTGTAATATAATGGCGATTATTTCAGTGGCCGATAATATTCAACAATTGGCAAATTTTCTTTCAGCGGCCAATATGCACTAATTAGCAAAATTTATTTCAGAAGCCAATTTTTAAGTTCATGGCTACTTTTCACCAATCGGCAAATTTTATATCAGTGATCGATACTCACAAATTGGCAACTTTTGTGTCAGTGGCTAAAATTCACCAATCGGGGTAAAAAAAATTCCCAAAGAAAGATGGCACCACAAAAACAATTAAAACAAATATTGGCCTGAAATTCTATCAATAAGAATTATTTTCATGAATGAAGTACCACCTTTCTACGCAAAACAAAGAGATTCCTAACACAACACCTTTCTACACAAACCAGAAAGAATTTAGGGCCAATCTACACAACACGAAAACAAGACTTTGACAACGAGTTAGGTGGCTCAAATCTCGGACCGAAAAAAATAAGTCCCAAAATTCTTCCAAAACGCTATCACCACAGACCTTCCGCTCCAAAATACATACAGAAAATCCTAACCTCAAAATTCAGTAAAGGAAAAGACTTGCCAACCTTTCTAAAGTTTTAAAAATGTAAAGCTTGCTTAAAATCAACCCTAACCTGGAATTCCTGAAATTATCGTCTTCGCGGATAAACCGATCAAAGAGCGACCCAGGCGGGATCGGATCCTCAGTGACATAGTAAAAAATGGCACTGTGCGGCTCACGCCCGGGGACTTGTAAATTAACAGCAAAAATAAAGGCATTCGAACCTTTCCCATCACTACTGGCTCTCTTCAACGCAGACATTACTCTGTTATCAGGCCTTGCCAATACGTGGTCGAGCTTCGAGTTCGACTTCACCCAATCAACCCCGAGGGGCTTTAGCAGCCAATCTCCTGCCGCAACTTTCTGTCTCTTGACGAAGTAATTCGGGCCCCTAACGTAAAACGAGTTTCCAGGAGACGATGCCCAGCCATTGATGCCATTTTCCAGCTCCACTCTGGGAAGGGAGCCTCCTTGCAGAACCTCCTCCTTCCAGTCGGGAGCTTCGGTTTCAGGGCCGGTCGTGGGTTCGAATCCCGGGCCAGACATCAGAAGAAAACAATGACGCGCTGGCCTAATCTAGAAAAATTTTATAGAAAAGCTCAGCAGAGCTCTTCTTGGAAACTGACCCCACTTATACAGAGAACAATTCGTGCTTTTTGATAGCTCTATTGAGGTCCCTGGCTAATATAATCCATGGATTGAAGCCGTAGCTATTTTGTTTTATTGCTTGGCTTTGAAGTGGTTATTTATGGCGTTTGCTTGGTATTCTCCGCTACAGGGCTTGCATGTCTGTTATGCTTTTCTCTACAATTTGCGGACCTGATCTTTCCATGAGTCTACGTTTATTTTAGCCTGCTTTTTTGTTTTCCTCGTTTGGAGGAATGCGGTCAATAATTTTTGGGGGTTTGGTGGTATTAGGGCGAGGAATATAGATTTTATTATAGCCACGGTATGATCTGTTGTGGAGACAGAAGAAGACAAAGTTTTTATAGTAATGCTCGCATGTGGTTGGTGTGTTGGCTCTAGATCCCTCTTCTTTTGTCCATTTCTAACTAGGTGGTGGCACGTGTACCTTCTCAATAGGCACTCGTGCCACTTACGCTGCCGTACATTTCTTAAAGCCCCCATAGCTCAAGGGCCAAATAAGAAAGAAGAGTTCTAGAAAGATCAAGTCATTTTTTAGTTCTTTTAGAGTAGGGCTTCTTCCAACATCTATTCAATTTTGAGAATGCATTTTGATTGTATTTATTAATTAATTGAAAATAAAAAAATTTATTGTATTATGATTTTCAATTAATTAAAAAATATGATCAAAGGTGCATTCTCGGATTTGGATAGATAATAGTGTGTTAGAGGGTAATTTTGTGGTCTTTACAAAAGTTTCATATTGAGTTATTTAGGGTAGGGTTTTTCCTCCATCTTAGCTTAGAAGGTGGTGTTAGAGGGTAGTTTTGTGGCCTTCACAACAAGTTTCAGTTTTATAAATGAGAACCTTTTTTTCTTGAGTTGATGTGGTTCTAGTTTTGATTTTTGATTGTGTATGTATGATATGATGGAAAGAGCTACTTTCTATGTTTGGGTACTCAAAGAATGTGTCATAACATTAGAAATTTGTAGGGATTTTTTATGATGATCAATTAGTTTTCCATGGTTAATATTAAGTTGCTTTGTGTGTAGATGAGTTTATGGTTTGGTTTGTTCATGTTTATGCTTGCAAGCTTGAAATTTGCCTTAGCTCTAGTTCAGATTGGTTTTAACGCATGAGATCTTTGTGCTTCTATTTTAGAGCTTTTTATGCATGCACATTTTATGGTCCTTATGTATTTGTAGACACATAAAATGTACTGATTGACATTGGACACCTGATCCTGACCATTAACATCGCTTCATCCTGAATCATCCTTCGGTCTAACCATTTAATCAAATGTCTTTATTTGATTAAATTCATCAATATTCTTCTCTTAATTAAATAAATCAGTTATCTAATTAAGTCATCCTTTCTCGATAATTAAATTAACTATTTTGATCCAATTATCCTATTTAATTACATAATTAATTTTATTTGATTAAATCTCTAAAGTCTATTTATTAAATTAAATAACTTAAAAGCTTATTTAATTTAGTCTAACATCATCTCTTTTAATTAAATAAATCAAAAAATCCTTATTTAATTAATCATTTATCATATTCTTCGCATATTTGATTTAAATAAATCCACAAATTTAAGTCAAATAAGTCACATCATTTAATCCCTTCATTAAATTAATTAATCTTGATTAATTTAATCTCTTCGCATGTCCCATCCTCCATCTTTTACCACTTGCACATGAAAATAGAGTTATTTGATTTATTAAATCTATATTTTCTTCAACAAGACATCTTTTAAGGAATATTACTCAAGTTTGAATTCAAAATCCAAGTGGACTTTGTCCTTCCAACAAGGCATTTACTCCACCTACAAAGTCTTTTTTCCTTGAGCCAAGTGGCATTCAATGCACCTTCTTTCCCTCTTACATGTCATTTCAACAATTTCAAAATTCAAATATATACATTTATTGACACATTCTTCAAAACTTGCACATCTTCCATCTTCCACATTGGCTAATTCTTAGTCCCACATTGCTCCATTTTGGACACTCTTCCATCTTTTCATTCTATAAATAAGAGGCTAATCTCCTCATTTGATCATCCACAATTTGAATAAACTTACTATGCTCAAATATTTAGCAATCTTCATCCATATTTTTGAATTTGTAGCTAAGTTATGTAGATTTTTGTCTTGAAGCACTCATCACTCTTCATCAAAGTGAATCACAATCTTCATCAAATCAACAAAGCTAGCATTGGAGTTGGGAAAGGGCCAATTTTCACATCAAATTGGCACCAATTCCCTCAAGAGATCAAGGATTTACATTGTTTTTCTAGGATTTAATCTCTTTTATTGATTTCTCATTGTTTTGTTTTCATTTTCCTATTTTGAGCATTGATAAATGGATTTCTTGAGGAATCTACATTTTAGCTTGCATTTGAATCTAATTTGTTGCTTGTTTATTGTCTTATTGCAGGTTTAGGATCTAGGTTCACATTTTGGCGCTAAAAGGAGGGCTATCTCATTTTCTAATCATGTTTTTGTCAAAAATTTTGCATTTTTCTTTGTCTACAGGAAAACTCTGTTGCTGGAAGCTCAACGTTACTGTTCAACACCGCTAGTTCTCCAGCGTCGCTATATGGAACCGCTGAAACTTCAAACTACGATGCTTCTATTTTCCTGCCCAAAATTTTGAATTTCTAACTATGTCGCTGAACCTGTTTGACCCACGAGAATATTTCAAAAACCTAAACTACACCACTGGCCAAAAGGGCGACACATTCATGCTCACTACTCTGGTTGCAGAGTGACACTAATTGGCAAGCAGCGCTATATAGCACCACTGGTGAAATCAAACTATGATGCCTTCATGGATTGCACCACTGGAGGGGAGTATGAAGTGAAATTTTATTTGTAGCACGTGTTTTTTTCCAAATTATGGTTCTTTTATCTATTTTCTGCCTTTTTTACCTTTGTTTTTGCAGAATCTAACTGATTTTCTTGTAGGTTGAATCGATCAAAAATGAAAAGGAAAAGAAGCATGATGGTGTCATTTCACAAAAACAAGTGTTTTTAAACACTCTAAGTGTTTGTTTAACACTCTTAGAGGAATCACTATTCCTCTTAAGAAAAAAATTATTGTCCCTTATGCTTAGGACTTACTAATTTCGTTTTGGGCTTTAAAAAGAACCTTTTGAATTCTTGTTACAAAAAGGCTTAAAAAGAACATTAGGACTCAAATTTACTAAAGTTTGTTTTGGGATTAAAAATTGAACAAGGCAAATTGTCACACTTACTTTGGTGCTTTGAAAATGAATTCACTTTTTCTTTGAGGATTTAAAATAAACAAGTGTTTGCATTGTTTTGCAATTACGTACACAAAGTAATATCATCAAAAGACATATGCGCTTCTCTCGCACCTCACGACGATCTTGAGAATTAAAAGGATTTTGGTGACATTAAGTTGCGTAAATAATTTCCCATACACACTTCAATTTGGGTTTAAAATTGAACAAATTGTGCGAATGTGAGTAAATCTATTGCATGTGTTCTCCCTTCGTTTCTAAACGAAGGTTGATCAAACTATGAATACATTTACCTTCTATTGTTTATCTTAGAGGTCCTGCCTTGGGGAAAAAATACTCACCCAAGGGAACGACTCAACCAGTAACACTCTGAACCCGAGAGTATTTCCAGTCGAGATATAAATATGGATATTAGAATAAATGTCAGTATCACACGGTTGACTCCAATGAGAAGGGAAACAATGGTCTCTCGCCACACTGGGTCAACTCCTACGAACGAAAAGTCTAAATTAAAACCCTTGTTTTAGAATTGCCAAAATCCTTGATCTATTCGTTGGTGCAAGAATGGTCGTTCTAAAGCTGCCCCACACTTTTACAATCTTTTAGTAGAAATGGAAAGCATGCCATGGGAGTTTTATGGGTGTTGATGCTTGGTTTCCCCGTATAAGTGAGTGTCATAGAGGGGAGTCAGTGGGGTCAAGCATCTAACCATTCGCTAAAGATAAGCGTAGTTGGACTTGTCCAAGTGGGGATTCAACAAATATTGTCTTTCATAGCCATAAGGTTGTACTTGCTCTTGGTTACAAAATATTTTTCTTGTTCGAAACATTTTAGAAACAAACACTTAAACATCATCATCAAAATTTCAAACCCTTTAGGAGGAAAATACAATTGACCAAATTCATGTGTTATTGCTTGCCCTTGGGATTCACATCCTTAGAGGTTTCTAAATAATTGGATCTACATCTCAATTTTCCTACTAAAGATAAACAATAGGTAACCCTTGCCTTGAATTCATCAAATTTTCACATAACATACTTTGTGGGATTTAAAGAAATTAAGACATTGGACATCTAGTTTGAAAACCTAATCAAAAGAAGTGTTTGTGGTAAAACGAAGACACTAAGCAAAGATAACAAAATGGGATCTCGCATGTGTTGAAACCTCATGATTTCCAAGAAAGTCAAAATCCCAAAACGAAAGTCCTTGGGTCAAAGTTCAAAATTTAGGAGTCACACTCGAAAGGTCATCAAGAAATATAATAGGAAGTGCAATCAAAAGCAACATATCAAAATAAGCAAAAAATTCACAGGGTTCTATAGACTCATTCTTTTGAACAATCTAGAAATGTATGCTCAATTTGAACTTCTTAGTTATAGAGGTCTTCAATACCGAGGTCTAGTAAACAAAGTGTCTTTTTAGGTACATCCTAGGATCAAAATCAAACCCTCATGATCCATCTTTGAACATCAAAACCAAAATCATCTCATCATCAACTCTTCGAAAGTCTTGGAAAAATCCTTCATGTTAAACTTTGGGCAAATCATTTGAAATCAATCCAAAAATCACCTTGTTTGATTGAATGTGTGTAGATGGATCCTTCTCCACATATTTGATCAAATTATCAAACCTTGTGAACAAATTCATCCCTTGATAACATCCAACATCTTGGGATTTAAGAGTTCATTATCAATATCATCTTGTTTGGATAGGAGTGTTTAGATGAATCCTTCTTCTCACACCTAGACAAATTAGCGTCTTGTGAATGATTTAACTCTATGAAAACATCCAACCTCTTAGAGTTCATGAGTCCACCAAAATCTAAATCCAAAAAAAATCAATCCTTAATCAAATCCTAAAGTTTAACGTACCCTTCAATATTTTCTCAAAGAGTTCCAATCATCCATAAAATCATCCATATCATTATCATCCTTTGATCTTAAAATCATCCTAAAATTTCCCCTTTTGTGCTTAAAGATATATCAATCTAAATACTTAGAGATTCATCTCCTATATTCTTCAAAATTGATCCCTATTTTATGGTGCAGACTAGATCTCAACACAAGAAGAACATGGAAGCCAACAAAGAAACACCCGCTTCAAGTGACTTAAGCCAAACAAACTCTGAAATGAATCTCGTTGAATCAAGCAATCCTTTGACTAACTTTCTCTCATCATCACAAAATCCACAAGAGGAAAGCCAAGAAGAGGATCTTACCTTTGGGATGTCACACGAGGAAATCACCAAAATGATCCTAAATCCAGAAAACCATAAGATTATCAATATCATGATGAGGCTCAACCCTTTACTATACATGTTCAAACTACCAAAACAAGGGGCCAAATTACCTTCTGATTTCGACGTGAGCTATATAGTGGAACCATCTTTAGAGGTCATGCCTCCAATTTCATCCACACTCCCCATCTCATCTACAGCCCCATCCCAAAGCATCACTCAAAACATCCTGCAAATCACAACATCTTTTGCTCCAACTCAGCCTAATGTTAATAAGGGAAGTGCATTTCTTAATGCCATTCAAACACACCCCCTTGTCAATAATCAAGACCTTGATGCAAACACCATTTTGGAACAAAACACACCCCAAAATCCATTACATAAGTATGCCCCTCTCACTTTTCATGATCCTAATGATCCATCATCATCATCCTTTCGTGCAACACCCCAAACCTCTCTCCCCATAACTTCACAAGGAGAGGGTGACATATTCGGACTAGGGGGCATTTTTGACATTACACCATTTTCTCAAGAGATCACATCCCTCACATTTTCACCTCTTCCACCATTACCACCATTATCCACACCACTACTTGGCTTAGGGCTTCCACCTTTACCAAATATCAATCAAAATCAAACCAACATCCTAAACATCAAACAAAGCATCAGGCCAAACTCTCAAAACTTGTCATCGACATCGCAACAACAAATGACAACTACACAAGCAATCACAACATCATCAACCACCCCCCTAACATATCAAAGCATGGTCTCTCAAGGACCAATCACATCGATCACACCATCCACCAACCAAACCCAAATCACCAACACGACATCACCTCTCACCACCACAAGCACCATTCTAAATCCACCACCACCCTGACCACCACCAAGCTCTAATATATCAAGCCAATACAACATGGCATTACAAGTAGCTCAATAAGCTGCTTATCAAAAGGCATTCCTGCAAGTACAAAAGCAAAAAGCTGCGCAACTAGCTGCTCAACAAGCTGCACAACTAGCTACTCAACAAGATGCTCAAGTCGCATTACAAGCAAAAAAGGATGCTCAATCCCAAATCCTATTACAACAACAATCGGTACAATCCCAAGCACAAGCACAAGCTCAAGCTCAAGCTCAGGCACACACCCAATATCAAGCACAATAAGCACAGGCACAAACATAATATCTTACACAAAAACAAGCAGCACAACTACAAGCATATCAACAAGCAATGAAATAGTACCAAGAGTAGCAAGAAGCGGCCCAATTAGCAGCCCGACAACAAGTGTTGTTGGTACAAAAACAAGCACAACAATAGGCTCAACAATAGGCAATCCTGGCACAACAACAACAAGACCAACAATAAGCATTGTTTATATAGCAACAAGTGCAAGCATACATGGCTCAGCAAAATGTACAGATACCACCAATCAACACATCAACCGATCCACCCATCACATCCACAAGTGAACCACCTCAGAACACTTTCATCCCACCTTTTGATCTGCAAAATGATGTGATGGCACAAATCAGGTTGCTCTCACAACAAGTGCTCGATCTTCAATCAGGGAAAACCACAAGAACATCTAGTAACTTGTGTCCTTATCCATTCGACAGGAACCTTGTGATGAAACCATTCCCGAAGGGATTTGAGATCTCCAAGTTTGACAAGTATCGTGGGACGGGAAACCCTGAAGATCATATTAGGGAATTTGAGGTTCATTGCATGGAAGTTGTGTATGACGATACCTATCTGATGTGGCTATTTCCTAGGATTTTGGCAGGCCACGCCATGGAATGGTTCTCTCACCTACCTACAGGCATCAAGAAATTCCAAGAAAACATAGATGCATTCATCAAAAACTACACATGCAATATTGCCATGGATGTCAGTCTTGAAGAACTATCAGCTCTGAAACAAGGTAAGAATGAATCATTCACTTCATTCCTCCAACGATGGTGATCTAAGGCCAATCAGAGAAAATGGGTCATGCCTGAGGAACAAGTGTGCACTATCATATCCAACCTTGACGACCTTTTGGAATTCCATCTCAAGGTCCAAGGGATCACCACATACGACCAGTTGATTTCCAAGGTGCTCAGCATCAAATGAGCCCTTATGACACAACCTAGAGGATCAACTTCATATCCTGAACAATATAACAATCACCCACCCACCAATTAGAATGACAAACCTCGCACATGGGCAAGAAACAAAAATATTACCAACGATGGTGTCATTGATGCCAAAGTTGTCATTAGTGCACCTCAGCAAAACACACCCACACCACAACAACAAATCCAAAACCATCACCAAGCGAACACAACAACACAACAACCAAACAACCAAGCAATCAATAATGTCAATGACCAAAGAGGACCTCCCCAGCGAAACAAGAACTTCACCAAGAAAAAGTACACTGCTCTTGGGGAACCACTCGAAGTCATCATGAAGAAATTACTAAACGAAAACCTCATCAAGATTCCCACCTACGAGAACTACCAAGAACCAGATGTTAAACCTCCTTGGTACAATGAAAATCAGCTCTGCGATTTCCCCAAAATCAAAGGGCACACCACGAACAGTTACATGAGACTAAAGAACATAGTCCAAGACCTCATTGATCAAAGGATCATAAATGTGGAATAGCCAACAGGGAATCAAAATCTCAAAATATACATGAATCTAATGCCTAACCATATCAATAAAGGGAACAATAACATTGATAAGGGGAAAGGCACCTTCAAAAATGTGAATCATGTGTATGAAACTGTTGTTTCCTCCCTAGATGAATACTGCACAGTAATCACTATCAAAGGAGCTCAAGCTAATTGTGGAGTCACCACAAGAGGCAGAAAGGTTACTATCACATGATCATCTCAACCAAACAGAACTTTCATGTCCAATTTAAAATCCATTCCCAATGGTTACAATGTCCTTGATCAACTAAAAAGAACACCAACACAAATATCCATCATGGAGTTATTAAAAATCTCATTCGCCCACAAGAACATCCTTATCTCCATCATGGAGTTATTAAAAATCTCATCCGCCCACAAGAAAATCCTTGAGGAAGCATTAGCTTCATCCACCGTCCTCGCAGATCTTGATGCAGAACAATTCCAAGCTATGGTCGGCAAAATCATCACTCCAAACCTCCTTACATTCTCTGACCAAGATTTCCCCGCTCAACCATCTCATAACCATGCACTCCACTTAGAGGTCCTAGTGCGGAAAAGTAAAGTCAAGCGAGTCTTGGTGGATGGAGGTGCGGGCTTGAATATTTGTTCCCTCAAACTCATTAAACAGTTAAAAATCTCAGAGGATTCCATGACAAAGAAAAGGGTATTACAATCAAAGCATATGATGATCAGGAAAGATTGTCCCAAGGCACAATTAGAATCCCTATTCAAGTAGGGCTAGCTATCATGGAAACCACCTATCAGGTCCTGGACCTCGACTTACCTTATAACATTCTCCTAGGATGTCCATGGATCCATGCAATGCAAGCGGTAGCATCAACTCTCCATCAATGTGTCAAATTCACATATGAAGGACAAGAGGTCACCATCCATGGAGATCTTGAACCATTCTCCTATTGCAAAAACCTTGAGGCAAAATACTACAAAATCCCTCAAGTGCCTAAAAATGATGAAGGCCCATCAACACTGTACATTGATCTAGCCACTCTCGCTTCCACTTCTATGATAGAGACACCCACCACTCCCGCCATTCCCATCATCTCTGATATCAAAGTCATCATCTAGGATAATGGTTTCAGAAACTACACGATTCCCAAAAATGATTTTGTGGTAGGAGAGTTACCACAATCTCTCAGATCACGAGGATGTCCGCAATCAAATGAAGCTTCCACATCTCAAACATCTCTTGAAGACTATCCCAACTTCACAAGTTGGGGAGATCTCGGCCAAGAAGTCATAGAGGAGGACCCATCTCATCTCCTATACCAAGATAGTAGACCAATGACTGATCTACCAATGGATGAAGAAAGCAAAGGTTTGCAAATAATGCTCGCAATGGGCTATGACAGAAACTAGAGACTTGGACAAAACAACAACGGGCTTATAATACCTATCATTCCAGAGATGCGAATGAGAAATATTGGCCTCAAATGTACCCCTCTGAGTATAGCCATACGTGGTCGAAGTCCTCCAGTTAGAAAGGTCAATAATCCTCCTCAACTATCCATAGCCGAACTTCGCTTACCCGTATCTACAAGTCGAGTCATAGACAACTTCACATTTGACATAACTGACGTCTATAGTAGTAGTGATGACAAGGATCCCATATACAACCTACCTAGGCTCTTCGAGGATACCACCCTTCTCATGATTAGCACCTTATCGTTTGAGTCAGACCATCAAAATCATGAAATCTACCTAGTTTACCCCCAACTCATCGATTATGACCAACGAGGACCACCAATTCTTGACACATTCAAAAATGATGAGGCACTCTCAGAATTCATGGGACTACGGGATAATATTCCATGTGGGGATCACAAAACAGGTTTCATCATTGAGCTAGATACATAGGCCTATTATGGAGAAATGATTGAATCCCTCAGTCGCAAAAGTGAGAGATTAAGAATAATATCTAAGTCCTTGAGTGAAAACCACACTATGGCACTCTCTAACATGAAAAAAGTAAAAAGAAATGACGTGCATCCAATGGTAAAAACCTCTCCAAGGCACCTGAGGATGGAGGATTCAATCTTCCTTTTAGAGCTCTTCATAAGGAATAATCAGCAGTCCTAGCAGAAAAGTGCAATCCAGTTAATCTAGGAATAGAGGAGACCCCTCACATCACATTCTATGTGGAGTCATTACTGTTAGAAGAACAAGAACTCCTAGCAGCCTTCTTGAGAGAAAGACAGGTAAACTTTGCATGGAGCTACACAGACATGCCAGGGCTCAATCCAGAAATTGTAGTTCATCACCTAGCAATATACTTTGAAGCAAAGCCTGTTAGACAAAAGCTCAGGAAAATACACCCTCAGATCGCCCTGCTAGTCAAAATGGAACTAAAAAGGCTATTGGATGCAGGATTCATTCGACCAATAGAATATCCAGAATGGGTGTCAAACTTGGTTCCTGTCTCAAAACCTGATGGGGGCATCAGAATCTGCACAAATTTTAGAGACTTAAACAAAGCATGTCCAAAATATGATTTCTCATTGCCCAACATTGACATGATCATAGACATGATGGCGGGACACAAAATGATTTCCTTGATGTATGGTTTCTCAGAATATAAGGGTGCTACCACAATAGTGGTTTAAACTTTCTAGGAGATCCTGATTTTTGCTGAAATCACATATTTTTAGAAAATATGATGATTTAAGCCTTGAAAAGTTTCATTTAAAGGATTCCAATTGAATAGGGTTTGATCAAACCACCTTATACCAATCCCCCTTGGATAGAACCCCACTAGTTTTAAACCATACCTATAACGGAGTCTCCTTTACACGTATCAAAATGTTGATATAAAACCACTTTTGATTTACCTTTTGGGGGATCAAATGAATTCATTTAATTTAATTTTTTTGTAAGTATGTATTCCTTATTATAAGCTTCCAAAAAAGTATAATTTTAATTAAATTAAATTTGATTATTATATTTATTTTTTATTTCTTGTGAATGTAGGTTTTTCACCGAAAATTAAGCTCTCTATTCTACACATGTGAAAAAATAGAAGATTATAAAAAAAAAATTGAAAAATGTGAGTTCACCAGATATTGGAGTCCTTGATCCAACAAAAAAATAAAATTGAATTTTGATACAAAAAAAGTTACACGTTATATGGTCACGCTATGTTTAAATTGTAATTGGTTTGACTTTGAAACTTGATTAAAGAAAAAATATTCAATAAAAAATATCTAACCAAGTGGAAGCACTAGATATTAGAGTTACAAATCTAAATTTGAAAGAATTAGAATTTTATCCTTGATGGAAAATAAGTTATTCATTATACGGTGAGAGTACTTTTTTAAAATGTTGTTTTCTAAAAAACTAGTTTTTGAGGGGATCGAAAAAGGTAATCTAATTCCAAAATTTTGAAAAAAAAATATTTAGAATCTATAGAAAAAAAATGTCACAAAAGTCTAGTTTGCATCATCTTCAAAATCCTCACGGTTTAGCCGCTATAGGTGCTAGAAAGTGAAGATTTAGTTAAAAAAAATTATTTTAGTGTCCAGTTTGGCCAAAAATTGTAAGCCACTATTGTGGGATCACCCACAACCAGATAATGATTGCTAAAGAAGACCAACATAAAACGACCTTCACTTGTCCATGGGGGACTTACTGCTGGAATATGATGCCATTCGGCTTGAAGAATGCAGGAGCAACATACCAAAGAGCCATGACCTTAATCTTCCATGATATGATCCATAAAACTGTTGAAGATTATGTCGATAACATACTAGCCAAATCCATAAAGAGGAAGGATCACATAGCAACCTTAACTGGCATTTTTGATAGGCTAGAGGAATACAAGGTCAGATTAAATCCAAAGAAGTGTGTCTTCAGCATACAATCAGGAAAGTTGTTGGGATACATAGTATCAATGAGAGGTATTGAGGTAGATCCAGCAAAGGTAAAAGCAATCCTTGAGATGGAGGCACCAAAAACATTGAAACAATTGAGAGGTCTCCAAGGTAGGATTCAATCCATCCAAAGGTTCATAGCACAACTGGTAGATAAATAGAATCCATATTCTCACCTACTTCACAAGGGAGTAGCATACAAGTGGGATAACAAGTGTGAAGAAGCCTTCAATAAGATCAAAGAATATCTACTTACACCACCCGTCCTAATGCCATCGATCCTAAGAAAACCATTAATTCTCTATGTGTCAGCAACAACAACAACCCTTGGTGCTCTCCTAGCTCAGCACAACGAAAACGGGACAGAAAGGGCCATCTATTATATCAGCAGAACAATGGTTGGGCATGAATTAAATTACTCATTCATTGAGAAAGCATATTTAGTAGTAGTGTTTGCTTCACAAAAATTCAGACATTACATGTTGGCACACAAAATAAAACTCATCACCAAAATCGACCCTCTCAAGTACTTACTATCAAAAGCAATGCTCACTGGAAGAATGGCCAAACGGGTCATGATATTATCAGAGTATGACATTGAATATGTGGAACGAAAAACAATTAAAGGGAAAGTCATCATAGATCAGCTTGTAGAAGCACCAATCTATTCAAAGAATCCTCTCATCTCAGAGTTCCCAGACAAATCTATCTTCAACCTCAACATAGCCAACCACTGGAAACTTTACTTTGATGGCTCATACACACAACATGGATCAGAAGCCGGTGTCTTCTTTATTACCCCACAAGGGGACTACATACCAAGGTCCTATAAATTGGTGTTCCCTTGCACCAAAAACATTGTAGAATACGAGGCTTTAACCATAGGTCTCAGAATAGAAATGCAGTGGCACATCATGGCCCTCAAAGTATATGGAGACTCCCAGTTGATAATAAACCAAGTGAATGGTGAATACCAAAGTAAGGATCATAAGCTCACTCCATACAAGAAATTAGTGGAGACTCTCAAGGAATCCTTTATCAAGATCACATTTGAGTAGATACCCAGAGCCAACAATAGAGTAGTAGACACCATGGCAACGATTGGATCCCTACTGGACATTCCTCACAACGTTCTAAAACATGAATTCTTGGTAGAGCAGCATCTCGTGTCCGCATTCAAGGTACCAGAATCAAAATTTGTGTGTGAAATCGTTGGTCCCGGTGATCCCTGGTACCATGACATTTATACCTACCTACGAATAGGGGTCATACTGATCAATTTACCTTCAACCTTAAAATGAACCTTTGTCAAAAAGGCATCTCGATTTATCATCCTAGGGGATACCTTATACCGTAGAAGCATAGAGGGAACCTTATTACATTTTTTAAATGTTGAGGAGGCATTGACCACTTAGCTGAAGTACATAATGACATCTGTGGTTCACACTCGAGTGGAATGACCCTAGCCAATAAATTGTTGAGGATGGGGTATTATTGGCCTACAATGGAAAGAGAGGCACATGACTACGTCAAAAGGTGCCTACAATGTCAACAGCATGGGGACCTCATCCATGCTCCAACTCAAGAACTTCATCCCATCATCACACCATGGCCCTTTTCGCAGTGGGGATTTGATCTCATTGGAAAAATCACCCACTTCATCTAATGGCCACATGTTCATTATAACCACCACTGAGTACTTTACTAAGTGGGTGGAAGCCATACCCATGACATATATAACCGGGAAGCAGATATCAAAGTTCATCCTGAACTATCTCATTTGCCTCTATGGTGTCCCCCAAGCCATTATCTCAGATAATGGGACACCATTTAAGAATCAGGATGTCCACAACTTGTGTGAAAAATTCAAAATCCAGCATCATTTTTCCACCCCATACTATCCCCAAGGAAATGGCCAAGCATAAGCCACAAATAAAACCATTTTAAAGATCCTTAAGAAAATAGTCAATGATGCAGGTCGTGACTAGAATTTGTAGCTCAATCCTACCCTCTGGGCCTACCAAACCAACATCCACACACCCACCGATGCCACCCCCTTCTCCCTGGTCTATGGATTAGAAGCAGTACTCCCCATTGAGATGGAGCTCCCATCACTAAGAATATCACTGCAAAACCTCATCACGGATGAAGAGTACCGAGTATCAAGACTGAATGAGCTGGAGCTATTGGATGAGTGGTGTATAGATGCTTTAAATCATTTGCAAATATGTCAAAACGGACTCAAGAGGAGCTATAACAAGAAAATCTAAAGCAAGACTTTCTAAGTTGGAGAACTGGTACTAAAGGAGAATCAGAAGAAAGTCCCAAATCCAAATAACAAAGGAAAATTTGAACCCAATTGGTTGGGACCATTTGTTATCACAACAAGCTATAAGTTAGGGGCATATTAGTTATCAACACCCGAAGGGGAACCTCTGCAAGAGCCCATGAACAACTCTCATCTCAAAAAGTTATATGCCTAAAGGTATAGAACCAAAAATCCAAAAAATCAAAAAATGTCCTAAAAAATGGTTACTTTGACAAAAACATGGCAAACAGGCACCTTGGTAACAACAAAAAAATCAAAAAGCAAGAAAATCCAAAAAAAAAAAAAAGGATTAAAAATAGTAAAGAGAAAAATCGTTCTCTAGTGAAAACCACTTCGGTGGCACTTTGGACAAGTAACTTTGTGAAAACTTGGCAAACAGGTGCCTTGTGTAAATAAGCACTTTCCATCCACTAGGATCTTTACAACTTGTTATGTATCATCCATCCATTACGTTTCCATCATCCATTGCATTCGAGTCTCCATCCATCACTCATCCATCCGTATCTGCACCATAGCTTGGTCTTGTGTTCATATCATGATCCCTCCTAGTACTACTCAGCCCATCCTCAAGGTCAGTTTGTCCAGCCTTTATTGGAGTAGTCTATTGCATCATGCCAGGGGCATGTTCTCATCAGATCGGATTTGTGTA
>VDFB02168118.1:26289202-26344654 GCA_007258455.2 Sequoia sempervirens
ACAGTTTCTCTTTGGTTGCTACCCACATAAGGGAGCATATAAAATATAAAGATTCATGGTGATCTTTTTCTTGTTTCCTAATTCATCTATGTCCTAAATTCCTATAATTCATGTCACCCTTTCCCATTAAATAGAAAATCAGCAAAGATAAAAGAATTAAAAGGTCTATTCACCTACCCAAACCCTATTGGGGTTTTCTATGATTTCCACTAGCGAATGTAAGTCCATTATAGTATTATCTTTTTAGATTATGGATCCAAGAGGGATTTCCCGCCCCTTAGATTTTAACTCCAAAATGTTCCTTATTACTCCTTGACGATTTATAGGGACGATGTCACAGACGTCATTGTTGCAGCTTTATTAGGCTATAAGTGCAGTAACTCAAGCACGACAACATTACCCGTAAATGTGAGTCAAAGGCACTGTTAATACCGAGCGTTGCTGGTTTTTTTGTTTTCCTCCTCTTATTTAAGTTTTCTATCTAAGAAGGAAATTAAATGTGATAAGAAAAATAGCTTGTGCACATAAACTAAATGGTAATATAAAAACTTTATACCTTCTTACTAAGGAAATAAAACTAAATGAGCTTACTAAAAATAAAAACTATTTATTCAAGGTACATTTGCTAGAAAGAAGTATTGCATTTACTTACATCCTATGAAAGAAAAACTTTTTGTAACAATGAATTGAATCATGAAAATAGTCAAAACCATTTGAGAAATAAAAACACTTATACATAATTTGTTAAATTCTTCAAGATGGGTGATCTAATTCAAAGATGGTATGAATTTAATTGTATTGCAATGTTAGTATTTCCTAGAAAAGAAACTTGAATATTTTTGCATAATCTATATCATAGAGTAATCTAATTAAAGTAGTTTTGATATAAATTGCATAACACTAATATTTTCAAGATAAATATCCATCTAAGAAAGCATAAATAATTCCAACTCAATGAGACTTCATGGCATAATATATTGTTTCAAGACAAAAGGTTTATTAATTTTGATTGAATTGCATGAATAAATAATCCAACTAAAGAAGACTTTATTTTAATTGCATAAGTTATTTCACTAATGTCTTAAGACAGATAAACCAATGTAATGTCTTAATCCAATAAGATCCTTGATTTTAATTGTATAAGTATACTACTAATGCCTCAAGATTGATGATCTATCTAAGGTAGGTTTGCATTAATTTGCATAAGCTTATTCTAGATAATATTCTAATGATTACATAATAATTTATACACTATACCCTTATTGTAATTAAATAAATCAACCTTGTTTTAAAAAGAATCAAATCTACTTGCATATTAAGGGAGAAATTTAATTTAAAGAATAACCATGATGTTGAAGAATTAATTTTATTGAAAATTTATTAAATGATGAGTTTATTGCATGGAGAGAAAGTTTATTTGAAGAATAACAATAAATCTAAGAGTTAAGTTTGTGGCAAGAAGCAATTTTATTGAAGAGATATTATTAATGCCTTGAGTTAGATGGTATTTTGTTTGCATGAATTCACTTTTACTACTTACCATTTGGTAAAACAATGAACTTCTCAATTAGTGAAATGCAAATTTAAGCCTAAAATTTAATGTCTAATAGTCATAATTGTTATCATAGAATTGTAATTATTGACATAAAGTTATAGTGTTGTCATAAGATATAAATGATGTCATTCCTCTATATTAAAATCTTCTATAACTAGGTTCATACTCATTGTTTATCATCATTCTATGAAGAATGGAGGTATATTCTAAGCTCATTAATTATATTCAACAATAGCTAGTAATCATTTTAATATTTTATTCAAAGGAAATTAAATACAATTATCTCATGCATGGTGTGAACTCCCACACGAGGGTGAGTGGGGATGAGTTGTAAGTTGATAGTGACTTGTGCATGCAAGTCACATGTGAGGAAGATTAGAATGAATTTTTAAATTTGAGAAAATGATAATGAAGATTAATTAATCAATTAATCTAGGATTAATTGATTAATGAATTATGGAGGATAGTGACATCTCCCTAATCCTAATTAATTAGATTAAATAATGTATTATATTAAATTAATGTGACTTAGGAAAGTGGCTAATTTTATTAATTAAGTATAATGATAGATTGTGCTAATTAATAATGCTTAGGATAGGATGGGAACATTTGTCACATAATGACTTAATTTTTTATTCACAATTATTTTATTCCTTATCTTTTCCATTTCTCCAATACCATGTGCTGAAATTATTAATGAAACACTTATTTATTAATATTGTTAACTTTTATTTGTTCATTTTTAGGAGTGTGTGTTTAATAAAAAAAAAATGGTTCTTTATTTAGTCTCTACCTTCTTCACACAAATTAATTGTATAAAATCACTTACATAATATTACCACACAAAATTATAATATGTGTAAAGTTTTAACAAAGAGGGTCATGGCATAGAGGTATAGAGCATAAGAGATGAAAATGAGTTAGAGAGAGAAAGATGATATAAATTGTTGATTACTAGAATTTGACCTCCTAATTACTGAAATTTGACTAAGTCTGAAAATTAGAAGATTTTTCAAAAAATAGAATTTGCATTATAACTCCAAGAGATCTGGAACCACTCTCAAACATCCATTTTCATATGTAAATGTCAACTTATACTTAAATGTTTATTTCATGTATATAGCTTCTCTAGCAAAGAGAGAAAAAGAAAGCAAAAAAACAAAAGAGTTCGCAAAAATACATTTCAAAAATCCATGCACTTCATTTCACAAGTGCTAAATTTGGTGCTAGCCAAATGAAGTACCTCATTTGGCTAGTGCCAAATTTAGCACTAGCCAAATGAGGTATGCCAAATTTGGTGCTCGCTAAATGATGTACTTCATTTGGCTAGAATCAAATTTGATGCTCACCAAGTGCCAAATTTAGACTAGCCAAATGAGGTATGCCAAATTTGGTGCTCGCTAAATGATGTACTTCATTTGGCTAGAATCAAATTTGATGCTCACCAAATGATACAGTTCATTTGGTGAGCACCAAATTTGGAGCTTGCCAAATTACCTGCACTAGGAAATACCAACCCAAAGGGTTGGATTTTTCCTTGGGCATCCAACTCAAAGGTTTAGATTACCATTTGATGCCAAGGATGTGATTTTTTGAAAGGGTAACAAAATTTCACATATTTTTGGTTGTGCTACTCATCAAGTTTACACGTATTTCAATGCAAGTTTATAAAAAAACCATGATGACATTAGGCTCTCTCTTACCTATATAACCATATAATTTTTTTGATATTTTGATTATGTTAAGGTTTTCATCCATCAATTCTCTTGTTAGTACCTCTGTT
Organism: Sequoia sempervirens; assembly: GCA_007258455.2. Classification (NCBI taxonomy): domain Eukaryota; kingdom Viridiplantae; phylum Streptophyta; class Pinopsida; order Cupressales; family Cupressaceae; genus Sequoia; species Sequoia sempervirens. Next base: position 26,292,541 of record VDFB02168118.1, read on the forward strand.
TTTTTGTCAAAAACCAACATGTGCTAGTTTTAGGATAGATTTTTACTTGATTGAATTTTGAAAAAAATAAAATTATAAACTACACTCCATTCTACACATATTGAAAAAAATAAAATTGATTTTTGATTAGTTTTCAAAAAAAATAAGGGGGGCACGCTCAAATTTCAATTTTTCAGGATGTGTCCACTTCAAACATTCATAAGTATTATATATTCATTAAAAAAAATTAACTAAAATAACAGGGATAAACTTCATGTTGTTAGCTAATTTCTCACTATTCGGATTTTTGAAATTCTAAAAAAATTTAATGAAAAAAAGGGGGGCCTTCAGATGCTATGTTATTTTTTTGATAAAAATAGGACCACTTCCCCCCCCCCTTTTTGAAACCCTTAATCTTCATTATTTTCAAAATAAATTAGTAGCTTAGAAAGTAGACTCGAAAAACTTCAACTCTTATTCTTGTTGCATCTTCAAATTTTGAGCATAACTATTTTCATTTTCTCATGAGCATCAAACTTTGTTGATTTCAGAAAAAAAAGTGGCATCTTGAGAGCCATTTTTGTGTCACATCTTGGTGTACATACCCAAGGCTCATTCTCTCACTAAAGTGGGGGCTAAATATAGTGTAGAAAAATGTACACCTTTAAATTTTCACACTATGTTTGGGTCCCTTAATTAATTGAACTTAATTAAGCCTCTAGTTGACCCAATTATGCATTCAAAAGCCTAATTAATCTCATTTTCTAAAAGGGGGGCCTATATTAAACAATTACAAACATTAATTAAATTTCCTTGAAAATTGAGTGTCTTGGATTTAGGTCTTAGGACCCAAGGGTGAATGCATCCTCATTAAGTTGAGGATCTCAATTTTTAATATTTTTTTAGTGCCATTTTCATGATTCAAATTCAAATTGCAATTGTTGGCCTTTGATGTTTAATAGTTGAGAAATTAGAAAATTAACTATAAATACAAGGTATTTTTATCAATTCAAATTCTAGAAGAACAAGAAAGATTATTCAAATTTCATATGAGAAAAGATTATTGTTAAGAGCATATTTATCAATCTTCTACAACAGCATTCAAGATCTCAAACATCATGTCAAAGTTATTTGCATCTATGCATGTTTTTGGAGCTAACATTCTGATGTAGGTTTCAAGTTTTCAAGCATCAATATCAACATCTAATCAAGTGATTTCATGCAAGATCAAGACCTTGGAGAGAAGTATTGGAATTCAATCCTCTAAGGGCAGCCATTAAAGGTTTTGGTGAGTTGCAATAAGCTAGTGTTCATTGATCATTCCTTCCATTCATGTTTCATTTCATTTCAAGGTTTAATTACCAAAATGGGGTTTGACCAAGGAAAATCCCCATTCACCGAAAATAATTTTTCTCTTTATGTGTGTAGATTTGTAGGTGAAAAAGGATTGAAGATTGATCAAAAGTGAAATTTTGCAAAGTTTTCATAGTTTTCATCAAATTTGTCAAGCCATAGAATCTTATTTGCATAATTTATTTATGACTTTCCAACAGTGAGATCTAGAGGATTCGAGAGTGTAGATCCAGGAGCAGAGGACTGTGAAATTAGATTTTGGACCCCTATAGTAAAACCCATTCGCCCTAGGGTGAATCTATCCTAGGAGGACACTCAACAACATCTTTTGGTGATTGGTACACATCAACTTACCATTCTTAGATCTGTCGAAATTCTATTGTTTTTTATTGTTTTATGCTTTAAATTGATGATTCAAGTTTCACATTGCATAATTTTTATTTTATTTTTAGTTTTTCTCCCCAAAGTGTTGTATAGGAAGATTTTACCCTATCTTTTCATAAGGAAATTTGAAATATCTCCAATAGTGTTGACTCACCTAGGGTTGAAATTGAATCCTACCTTTGGGGATCTCATTTCCTAATGAAATAAGGAAGATAAGTGCATCACATATTCAATCACCCCATTTCAATATAGAAGCCCTATTTTTCCACATTTCACTGAATAATAGATGGAGTATGGATGCTTTAGGAGGTTCGGTTTTTCCCTCTTGAATATTTTCCTAGGGTATATCTTGTGTCATATTTTGATGGGTATGTTTTATATTCTCTTGCATATGGATTCTGAGTACTTACTTATTTGCATTGGTTTCTATTTTGGGTTATGTGGAAATTGTCATTATGTGGCTGCAAGTTTCCTAACAAGGAGGAGGTGCCTACTGGGAAAGAGACTATTGAGGTTGTTGTCCCTATCCACCTAAATGATCTTCATGTGATGGTTCCTATGATGGATCGTGGATGCACCATCTGATCTCCTTGATCCCCTACAACTACACTCTTGGCCGAGAACCTAGGTTGTCTTTGGCATGCAAGTATTTCCACCTCATATAAGGTTTTGTAATAGGTAGCCTCTCTCTCGAGAAGCCTAAACTCCCTCACATGTTGTGTCATGCAGATCATATTCCTATCTAGAAACCTCCAACTAATGTCTCTACCCTCTCTCGATGTCCCTCTTGGTAGTAAACTAGGCAAGTTATGCCTCTAACTGTTGCCTATGAGAAATCTCTACATCTCTCTCTTGAGCCCTTTAGTCATACTCTTGGGCTCTCATGTCTCTCTTAGTGGTTAGTTGGATCAACTGTGTTGGATCTCAGTTGTGTTTATGGTTTGTCCTTGATGACAAAATCTCTTTCAGTTGGTTTCCTTGTCAGGATGGTTCTTTTTGCATATCACAGGTATTGGTTGTTTCTCTTTCGGGCTTACACATATCGGCATGAGTATGGCAGGGTCTCCCCGATCCACTTTGAAATGTCTGTGTTGCCTATTGGCAAGACATTTATGATGTCATGTCGATTGAATTTAACATATAGGCTGCTTTCGGTGTAACAATCTCGTTGTCTTGGCGACAATATAAAGATCTATCGGCATGAGTTGTGTTCACCGCTGGGAGGTCTTACCGAATGAGTTCGGTCTCACCGACTAACTCATAAGATGGTTCATCGACGTAAGAAATCCCTATCGGCATGTTGCTTCATCGATCGTTTTGTGTCTTGGCGACCGGCACAAGAAAGATTATTTTGGTAAGACTTGTCTTTTGTTTCAGCGACTGAAAGTGATCTCTATCGACATATGTTATTCTGTCAGTATGTGGTCTCAGCGATATTGGTATGGCACACTAATCAGAGATTAAAAGGAAACTCATCGGCCAGAGCTTAAGGCTTCGGCATGAGGTTATAACGAATATGCAATGTCGCATCGATTGGTGGTGGATGGATGCGTACTGGCAAGAGTTTTGTTTTGGTGGAATGTCATAGCGAACTCTTTGGTCTTGCCAACTAAGTCTTATGAAATGCATTTAGTGAGAGATTGGCATTGTCTCAGCGACTCAGTGAATAAAGTTTCTTTTTGGTATGACAAAGTATTCTTCGTGAGGTCTTCCCGAAGGTTGTAGGTTATAGCGGCTCATAAGATTTGAAAAGTCTTTTCGGTGAAACTCTTTCATAGATGTGAGGTCATGGTGAGGATGGTGTGTCTTGTCAACAAAGTCAAATGAATGACTTTCGGTATAACAAAGTTGATCTATATGATGTCTCTCTGATATCTAAAGCTATAGCGATAGCGAATGATGGTTTCATTTCGGTGAGAGAACCTTTTTGTCTCATCGACCAGAAGGATGTTATGAGCTCTCGGCGTGACATTATGTATCTGATATGACTTCTCCCGACTCTGATGGGTCTTGGTGAAAGCGAAAAACATAAGGTTGTCTGGCGACTTTAAAGTTTCCTTCGGCATAACGTGTCATCGATGGAAATAAAAAGGGAATAGGGAAAACTTTATAATTTTATTCTTTTAGCTGCTAGTATTGGCATGGTGTGATGGTTTAAAGGTGGCATTGTTGTTCTTGCCACCAAGGTTCAAACCCCATTGGGGTGGTATTGTTGAATGGATGTATTCCAGTTCATAGCTCTAGTCAAAAGCATTTACCCCTTGAATATAAAAAAAAAGTTTATTCTTTTAGCTAGGTATCGAACCCTAGTTTGGCCGCCATCATGAGAAAGTTTCATAATATGTTCTTTTCTGTTGTTGCTGACTGTAATGGTTTTTATAGTGGTTTATGGAAGGTTTATTTGGTGCATTTCTGGCTGGAAGCTCGATAGTGGTTGATGGAGCCATGGGAGTTACAGATTTATCTAGTATTTTTATTTATGCATTTCATGTTGCTCATATTGGTTTATAATCACATTTTTATTTAACTGCTCTTTACATCTCAGTCAATATGATGCCCTGACTGAGTTTTGTCATTCATGCATTAGAGGTTATGATTTTCTATGGTGGATAGTTGTGCTTTTTATGCAGCAATATGAACTAATACGTTATAGATTTGTTGAGAACGGCTCTTAGCTGGGTTGGTTGTTTTGTCATTACTCCTGAAGATAGTTACCTTTTTGGCAGTTGTATAAACAGAAGCAAAAAGCTCTTTTCTGCTGCTATTGTTGTAATTCTGAGATTATCATTCTTTGGCTGTATGAAAATATGTGGATAAAACTCTGCAATAAAATATGAATAACAAGATGCAGAGATTGTAAATTTCTTCTCTATGAGGTATTTTAGGGATTCAATTGTTGAATCTTTAAGGGATTCTATAGATGAGAAAACAGATAAATATGTCCTTAACTGAAAACAGAGAAATCCTCTGAGTTCTTATTATTGTTCAAAACATAATTTGAGGGGTTGGTACTCCTTGAGATAGATATCTCTAAACAAGGGGTTGGTGCTCCTTGAGTGGGTGCTCAAAAATTAGCCTATAAGGCATTGTGAACAGTTGATTAAAAGATTAAGCCTAGAAGGCATTTAGGGAGTGGTTTTTATACCCCAGGAGGGCTTTCCACTCGGCAATTTTTGTGTCGCTTTATTCTTCTATATTCTCACTGCTTTACTGTGTTATTGTTGTTTCAGTACACTGTTGGGATTATTATTTTTCTCAATTATGTTTACGAATGATTACATTCAACTCATGAATGCATTAATCAGAATAACATTGAGATCAAATCTAAGCTATGTTTTTGAATTTTTAAAATTTGTCAAATCTATTAAGACACTGATTCACCCCCCCTCTCAGTGTCATTTTAACTCCAACAGTTGGTATCAGAGTGTAGGGTCCTCCGATAGGTTTAATTACCTTGGATTGATCTTGGTCTTGGAGTTTGTTTTTAATGGAACATTCTCAAGACGCTGCCTCTGTAACCAAAGCTCCATTATTTGATGGAACAGATTATGTGTTCTAGAGAATAAGAATGGAAGCTTTTCTTGTTTCTTTTGATGTTGATGTTTGGAGCATTGTTTTAGAAGATTACAATGTACCAGCCACTATTCCCACTGATGCTGCTGAAAAGAAGAAGTATGAAACAAATGCTAGAGCTAAGCATGCCCTCTTGTGTGGGTTAACTAAAGATGTGTTTATCAAAGTCATGCATTGCAAATCTGCTCATGGCATCTGGGATAAACTTGAAACTATATATCAAGGGAATGAGAAATTCAAATTGTCTAAAATCATCACACTCAAACATCAGTTTGAGGAGTTGAAAATGAAGGATGATGAGAAAGTGGCTGAATATTTTCTAAGAGTTGATGAAGTTGTCAATGCTATGAAAGGTCTAGGTCAAGAGGTTAATGAATTTGATGTGGTCACAAAGGTTGTTAGAACCTTACCATCCAAATTTGAATCTAAGGTTCCAGCCCTAGAAGAAAAGAAACACTTTGATAAACTTACCTTAGATAGCCTGCAAGGAATACTTACTGCCTATGAAATGAGAACTAGCAAAATCAATTCAACAGGAAAAGAAACTACCTTTAACACTGAAAAGAAAGAAAAAGTCGAATTCAGTGAATCAAAGTTGTCTAATTCTAAAGAATCCCATTTTGCTAGAAGACTTAAAAAGGGGTTAGGAAAATATAAGGGAAAACTTCCCTTTAAATGTTTTAATTGTGGCAAAATAGGTCACTTTTCTGCAAAGTGTCCCTATGATGATCAAATCTATGACAACGAGACAACTAAAATATAGCCTAAGAAGAAGACCTTCAAACCTAAATGAAACTTCTATTTCAAAAAGAAGAAAAGTCTATTTACTAAGGACAAATCTGAAATTGAGTCTAAAGATTCATCAGGTGAAGAAGATGAAACCTTGTTCATGGCTATTACTCAACAAAATGATTCAAACACCATTGAGGTTGAAGAAGATGAAGTAGATCTTGAAAGCGAGCTGAAATGTGCTTTACAAGATGTCAAAAAACTCAGAAAACAAGTTCTTGCTCAAGAACATAAACCAGATCAAGAAATGGTCTCTCTAAAAACTCAGCTTGAAGAAGCTAAAAGATTTGAAGTCTGTCTTCGAGAGACTGTAAGCTGCAAAGATCAAGAAATTCAAAAACTTGAACAAGAAGTAGTCCTTCTTAGGAAGGAAATTGAAAAATATGAAAGCACTCTAAAACTGAATGAGATGCTCAGCAAGCAAAAGATGTATACTAATAAAACTGGTGCTGGTTTTGAAAAGGGTGAATGCTCAACTGACAATGCAAAACAAAACCCCTCTTCTGAAGTCAAAGGTTCAGGTTCAAATCACTTAGAATCTGGTAAGGATCATGTTAAGTTTTTAAGAGGTAATAGACCTTCATACAGAGTCAATCCTTTCTTCTATGGCTATTGTTTTTTCTGCAGCAAATTTGGTCACAAGGTGAGCACTTGCAGGCTTATGAATTCTAGAATGCCCAGGTTTTGTCTTAAGCAACACCATGGTTTTGTTAGACAGATCGGATGTTTTAAATGCAATACTTTGGGACATTATGTCAAACAATGTAGAGATGATCTACAATTGAAACAACAGAAAATTAAAAAGGTTTGGAAACCTAAGGCTATCAACAACTTTGAGCAAACTATGTTGGTTCAAACTACTTTTCATTCCAAGAAAAATGACTTATGGGTCCTGGATAGTGGATGTTCTAACCATATGACTAGCGACAAGGACAAGTTTATAAAACTTGAAGATTATGTAGGTGGATATGTTAAGTTTGGTGATAACTCTGGTATTCAAATTAAAGGTAGAGGTTCACTTCTTCTGAATGAAGACACTCCTATCTATAATGTGTACTATGTGGAAGGTCTCAAGCACAATATTCTAAGTGTTAGTCAAATCTGTGATAGTGGTTATCATGTTCTTTTTACTTCGCAGGGATGTGAGATTAAGAACAAGCTTGGAAAGGTTGTTGCAGCTGGAAGGAGGAAAAAAGAAATGTGTACAATCTTCTTGACTCATCATGCAATGACAATAATCAAGGTATGTGTCTAATGGGCCAAATTGAAGAGATTGGTTATGGCATAAAAGATTAGGACACATAAACTTTGAAAATCTAGTTAGAATCAGTAAGAATCAGAATGTTAGAGGTTTACCAATTCTTAACAAGCCAGAAAATTTTGTGTGCAAAGAATGTCTAAGTGGTAAACAAACTAAAATCAGTTTCAAAACAAAAGAACACTCTTCATCAAAACCTCTACAGCTTGTGCATACTGATTTATGTGGACCAACTAGAACAAGGTCTATTAATGGTGAAAAATACTTTATGCTTTTTGTGGATGATTACACTAGAATGGTTTGGGTCACATTTCTTAAGCACAAATTAGAAGCCTTTGAAAGGTTCAAAATCTTTCGTAAAATGGTTGAAAAGGAATCTGATCTGAAACTCAAATGCCTTCGATCAGATAAGGAGGTGAGTTCACCTCTCAAGAGTTTATTGATTACTGTGAACAACATGGTATTAAAAGACAGTATGCTGCAACTAAAACACCTCAACAAAACGGGGTAGTTGAACGTAAAAACAGAACTATAAAAGAAATGGCTAGAACAATGTTAGATGAAGCTAAGTTGCCTGATATGTACTGAAAAGAAGTTGTTCATACAGCTGTATATATTTTGAATAGAGTGCAGATTAGAGTGAAATCTAAACACACTCCTTATGAACTGTGGTATGGAAAAACTGCTTCTGTCAAATACTTTAAAGTTTTTGGAAGTAAGTGTTTTATCAAAAAGGATGATGATAACCTTGGGATTTTTCAATCCAAGAGTGATGAGGGTATCTTTTTGGGATACTCAACTCATAGCAAAGCTTATAAATGTCTCAACAAAAGACTTAATAAGATTGTTGAAGTTGTTAATGTAAAATTTGATGAAAGACCACATTTGAATACTGAATCTTTGTAGGATAATGAGGAAGAAGAACTTAAACTTGAAATAATTTCAGAAGGAGCTGAAACCGCAAAGTCTATTGTTGAATCAGCAAGCCCTAAAAATGAAAAAGCAAGTCTTGAAAAGGTTGCTTCAAATGCTCCTTTGAAAACTCTAGCTATATATCACCCCAAAGATCAGATTATTGGGGATAAAAATGCAGGAGTTCAAACTAGAAGAAAGGTTGCAGAATCTGATGAAAAGGGCACTCTTGATTATGGTCTTTGGTATCCTAGGAGCAATGATTTCCCTTTGATTGCTTATACTGATGCTGACTGGGCTGGTTTTTTGGATGATAGGAAAAGCACCAGTGGTGCTGCATTCTTTCTTGGTGATCGTTTAGTGGCATGGCACAGCAAGAAACAAGTATTTGTTTCTCTCTCTACTGTTGAAGTAGAATACATTGCTACCACTACATGTTGTACTCAAGTACTGTGGATGAGTCAAACTCTTTCAGATATGGGTATTGATGTTTCTAAACCTATTTCCATTCTTTGTGATAACACTAGTGCGATAAATATTTCAAAAAATCATGTTATGCACTCTCGCACTAAACATATTGCTATCAAGTTTCACTTTCTTTGAGAAAATATTTTGGCTAATGAAGTCTACTTACAGTTTGTTGGATCTCAAGATCAGGTGGCTGATATTTTTACCAAACCCTTAGCAAAAGAGTTATTTGAAAGGTTGAGACTTCGATTGGGAGTTATCTCTCAATCATTACTTCACTAAATCTCCAAGCTACTGCTTAGGGGGAGCATGTTATATGTTTTGATTCACTTAAAGCTCTCCTACAATCTTGGTTGTTGCACTGGTAGTCTTTTTTTTTGCAGTTGTTTCTCATGATTTTTTGGTTGGCTTCTCAGTTGTGTTATGGCAATGCACATTTTCTTCTATTCTTTTCCTTGAGGCAAAAAGGGGGAGAGTCATTTGTGTTTTTCCATCAAGGACAAAGGGGGAGTTTGTTGGATCTCAGTTGTGTTTATGGTTTGTCCTTGATGACAAAATCTCTTTTAGTTGGTTTCCTTGTCAGGATGGTTCTTTTTTCATATCACAAGTATTGGTTGTTTCTCTTTCGGGCTTACACATATCGGCATGAGTATGGCAGGGTCTCCCCGATCCACTTTGAAATGTCTGTGTTGCCTATCGGCAAGACATTTTTGATGTCATTTCGATTGAATTTAACATACAGGCTGCTTTCGAAGTAACAATCCCGTTGTCTTGGTGACAATGGAAAAATTTATCAGCATGAGTTGTGTTCACTGCTGGGAGGTCTTACCGAATGAGTCAGGTCTCACCGACTAACTCATAAGATGGTTCATCGGCATAAGAAATCCCTATCGGCATTTTGTTTCATCGAACGTTTTGTGTCTTGGCGACCGGCACAAGAAAGATTATTTTGGAAAGACTTGTCTTTTGTTTCGGCAACTGAAAGTGATCTCTATCGGCATATGTTATTCCATCGGTATGTGGTCTCAGTGATATTGGTATGTCACACCGATCAGAGATTAAAAGGAAACTCATCCACAAGAGCTTAAGGCTTCAGTGTGAGGTTATAACGAATATGTAATGTCACACCAACCGGTGGTGGATGGATGCGTAACAACAAGAGTTTTGTTTCGGTGGAATGTCATAGCGAACTCTTTGGTCTTGCCGACTAAGTCTTATGAAATGCGTTCAGTGAGAGATTGGCATTGTCTCAGCAACTCAGTGAATAAAGTTTCTTTTCGGTATGACAAAGTATTCTCCGTGAGGTCTCCTCGAAGGTTGTAGGTTACAATGACTCATAAGATTTGAAAAGTCTTTTTGGTGAAACTCTTTCATCGATGTGAGGTCATGGCAAGGATGGTGTGTCTTGTCGACAAATTCAAATGAATGACTTTCGGTATAACAAAGTTGATCTATATGATGTCTCTCTGATATCTAAAGCTATAGCGATAGTGAATGATGGTTTCATTTTGGTGAGAGAACCTTTTTTTCTCATTGACTAGAAGGATGTTATGAGCTCTCAGTGTGACATTATGTATCTGATATGACTTCTCCCAACTCTGATGGGTCTTGGTGAAAGTGACAAACATAAGGTTGTCTGGCGACGTTAAAGTTGCCTTCAGCATAACGTGTCATCGATGGAAATAAAAAGGGAATAGGGAAAACTTTCTAAGTTTATTATTTTAGCTGGGTATCGAACCCTAGCTTGGCTGCCATCATGAGAAAGTTTCATAATCTGTTCTTTTCTTTTGTTGCTGACTGTAATGGTTTTTACTGTGGTTTATGGAAGGTTTATTTGGTGCATTTCTGGCTAGAAGCTCGATAGTGGTTGATGGAGCCATGGGAGTTACAGATTTGTCTGGTATTTTTTTTATGTGTTTCATGTTGCTCATACTGGTTTATAATCACCATTTTTATTTAACTGCTCTTTGCATCTCATTCAATATGATGCCCTGACTGAGTTTTGTCATTCATGCATTAGAGGTTATGATTTTCTATGGTGGATAGTTGTGCTTTTTATGCAGCAATATGAACTCATACGTTACAGATTTGTTGAGAATGGCTCTTAGGTGGGTTGGTTGTTCTGTCGTTACTCCTGAAGACAGTTACCTTTCTGGCAGTTGTATAAACAAAAGCAGAAAACTCTTTTCTGCTACTGTTGTTGTAATTCTGAGATTATCAGTCTTTGGCTGTATGAAAATATGTGGATAAAATTTGCAATAAAATATGAATAACAAGATGTAAAGATTGTAAATTTCTTCTCTATGAGGTATTTTAGGGATTCAATTGTTGAATCTTTAAGGTATTCTGTAGATAAGAAAACAGAGAAATATGTGCTTAACTGAAAACAAAGAAATCCTCTGAGTTATTATTATTGTTCAAAACATAATTTGAGGGGTTGGTACTTTTTGAGATAGATATCTCTAAACGAGGGGTTGGTGCTCCTTGAGTGGGTGCTCAAAAATCAGCCTATAAGGCATTGTGAACAGTTGATTAAAAGATTAAGCCTGGAAGGCATTTAGGGAGTGGTTTTTATACCCTAGGAGGGTTTTCCACTCGACAATTTTTGTGTCACTTTATTCTTTTGTATTCTCACTGCTTTACTATGTTATTGTTGTTTCAGTACATTGTTGGGATTATTATTTTTCTCAATTCTGTTTGTGAATGATTACATTCAACTCATGAATGCATTAATCAGAATAACATTGAGATCAAATCTAAGCTATGTTTTTGAATTTTTAAAATTTGTCAAATATGTTAAGACACTGATTCACTCCCCCTCTCAGTGTCATTTTAACTCCAACACTATGCACCAAGCCCATCCCGCTTTTCCCTATAAGAATATTGCTCTCTACGAACCTATTCCTTCTCTTGTAGAGAAACTTGGAGCCTGACATCATTAGGAATTCCATCTCCTCCTCTCTGCTCCACCTATCTATTTGGTACCATTTTTTATGCCACCATCACCTCTCTTCCTATATCCCTTGACCTCTAGAACAGGGACCTCTACCTCCACTCTCTACCTCTATCAATGGGCTTTTCTTGTCTCTGCCTCCTCTCTCTGACTGCTCCTCCATTAAGATGAGTAAACTAAAGTGGCCTCAAGGTTACCCACCATGCATCATACTCAATGATAGTCCCCAAATCCCCCACCCTATCTACCCAAATTCGTTGAATAGGGTCTAATTGAATGAAATTTGTAATTGTTTCCTTAGGTATGTGCATCGGCCCCCAACCAAAAATCTCTCTAATAGTGCAAGAAAATAAGGTGTGATAGTCTATCATAGGAAAATCTTGTGTCTCTCTGAGTTGTCCCTACACCCTATATGGTAAATACCTCTGTAGAATTTAGGGAGTGTACTTGATCAGCCATCGAGTCTATTTGTAAAATGGAAGATGCTTTTCATCATCATCCCAAGCCTCAACACATAACCATGACCTCCATTTAAACTTTGTAAGGTCATCAATCATTTACCTCCAACAATCCAAATTTCCTAGTTGGCATTGTGTCAACATGGTGTCATATCTATATATAAGAGGGAAACTTGGATCTTTGACTACCTCCCCTACTCGTCTCATCACAACAATGTTCTATCAAGCCCAGATATGGAGCAGTGTAGTACTTGCTAACAATAAGGTGGCATGTCGATACACCACCTAATGCATGTCATGAAAGAGATGAGAAAGTATGCATGGTCCCCAATTATACACCTGAGCCTCCTCCATAATATGCTCTAGTACCTAGCCCCATCTAATCAAGAATCCTCTAGATCACCTATCAGGCATAATCTGTCTACAGACTAGACTTGCTATAAAAATAATAATGTCATCAACTACTCCAATATATTGCCTTAGGTCAATCTGACTATCATTGACCTCAAGTTCATCATCCCCTGAAATTTGCTCCAATGCCACAACTCCATGGTCAAGGTTGTAAATCACTCTTTCTCTATGAATAGGAACTCATAGAATGTTCCATACCTCCTCTATCGTAATGGTCACCTCTCTAATAGGAAGCCTAAATGATGAAGTCTTAGAGTGCCACCTCTCTACCAGTGCAATCATGAATTCTCTATGTTCCCTAAGCTCTAGCATATATGCAATATAATACAATCCAACAACTCCAAGAAACTCTATATCCCTCTCCATAAAATGTGCAATTTGATCCAGCACTCTAGTTCGTTGCTCCCATGATAGAATGGGATCAAGTACCACCTGCAAGCATAGCACCCATAATTTCAATTTGTCAATTCTTTTGATAAAAACCTAATTTTTTCAAGCCTTAAAACAAAAGCGAGCTTTTATGCAAAAGCATCATTTATAATAGTCAAAAGCACACTTTTTTAGAAGCATTGATTTATCATTTCAAAAGTGAACATTTTCACAAACACGTCACTTTTCCACAGTCAAAAGTAAACCATATTGTCTAGGTCGCTCACTTATGCAAAAGTGTCACACTTCTTGCAAATGCATCACGTCGGTGTTCAAACGCATCACATCAGGTTGCAAAAGTATTGAGTCTAACTTGACGTGTTTTTTTCCATACCTTTAGCTAGCATTAAATATACCTAAAACTACATTAAATGGTATGAGGGTTAGGTATATACCAGGGGGTCTACTTTCATGGGCCGCTAGAACTATTGCACTGAGTTTGCACAATGTGGGGCATGTACAATCTGAGCCATAGCACGAAGGTCTATGAAGCAAGAAATCACTCTAAGCTCTCAAAATTCTAATCTCTCAAGGTGAAAATGAATTGAAAATGACTCCAAATGCATATATATAGCCCTTAAAACCTTAGGTTTCCATTCCTCCAACCCCCTTCAACTTATTTCTCGCCTTCCCCATCTCTCCTGATTAGTTTCTTGGTTTCCTAAGACCTATTTTTTCCTCCTCTTCTTCGTTGAACCTATCCCATCATCCTATCATGAGCCCAACCTAAAAAAGTAATTTTTTTGGTTGACCTCTCAAGGGGGTATCCTACCATCCTTCCTTTGTCTGTTGGGGCATAGTGGGCCATCAACTTTTTTTTCCAATTAGCATTGTGTCTTTAAAACAACATAATAGGTACATTGTTTCAAAGAGGGGAAAAATGTAGACACCTAAAATTGTCTAAATGTGTCACACATTTGTAATTCACCTTTTAACATCATTTTTCTCATTATCTCATAATTTCTCAATTTAATTAAATAATTTATAATTATTTGATTAAATTTATTATTTTCCTCTATTCACATTAATTAAATCATTTTGAGTTATTTAATTAAATTCAAATTTTTCTCCCCACTTTGTTTAAATAATCTTGAATTGTTTAATTAAATCCTAATTCCCTCTCACACGTGATTGAATAATTTTTAACCCTAATTTCCTCTCACCTCACAATTAAATAATTTTCTAATTTTTTAATTATTAATTTTTAAACTTGGCATATTCTATTCTCAAAAAGAGAATATTCCTTTTTCAAAAATATCTTAGACCCTCCAAAAATATCTTAAACTAGGTTCCTTGAAATAAGGGGATATTTTGAGTTAACTGAAGCTCTCATTAATCCTCCACCATTGATCTTCTTGATCTAATCTCATCTATTGATCTCAACTTTCAATCTCCACTGTTGATAAAAAATCTACATTTCTATAAAACAAGCCATTATCTTCATCAAAATCATTCACAATTTTCATGAGTAATTGATATCCTTTTTTAGAGCACTTTTGAGCATTTGAGCATCATAATTGTGAGTCAATATCATCCTCAAAGCTTTTGCAACATGGGTTGTCACAATTTGAGCAATCCACATCCTAAATTGACATAATTCCGCAATGGGATTATAGGTTTGCATTGTTTGTATCTTTTGAATTGAATTGTTCATTTGGTTTTGTTATCTTTCAAGCATTGCATTCTAATTTCATTGAGTATAGGTATTGTAGACACCTAAATTTGGACAATTAATTTATCCAAATTTATCCTCTTTCATCTAAACATCCTTTTATTTACATTAATTAAATAATATTACTATTATTTAATTAATACCCTTAATTCTGCCAAATCCCTAAGGTATTTAGTTAATAATTAAATACCTTATCTCTTTAATCCTCCTTTTATCAAAATTCCTCACATGTCACATTTTTTTCTTAATCCTAACCCACCTCCTAATCTCTTCATTAGGGATGTGCACATGCCTAATCCTTGATTAGGATGTGTCACATCCTCCAACTCTTGAAAGTTAACTTTTAATCCTCATTACCCTCTAATTATCTTCTAATTACTTATTAGTTAAGCCTAATTAGTACCTTGGCCAACTCTCCCCATCCTCCAAGGAATTTTTAATTCCTTTTTATTCATCCAAGGATCCTCTCTTCCCCATGTGAATTTTTAATTCACTTTTATTCCTCCTAGAATCCCCTTTTCCCATGCATCTAGAATATTTGACTTGTCACATCAAGTCACATGTGGACAAGTGCTTCCCTTTTTGGAACCTTGTCTTGTCCATGGGATTCTTCCAAGCACCTAAGATTCTTCTCATCCCCCAATGTACTTCCAAAGTACATGTCCTTCTTACACATCATGTACCTCCCTTCCACCTCACTTCCGTATCATTTTATCCTTGGCCATCTCACATTCCACATGTCAAGATGTGAGGGCTTGTGAGTCCTCAACTCACCATAGCCCTACATCTTGACCTTGGTGGCTTAATCTCAACCATTGAATTCTCTAAAGAATTCAAATTTCTCTATAAATACACCCTCTTCTAAGGCATTTAAGGGACTAAGCCATTTTGCACCCTTATGCTTCCAAATTGTCTACTCAATTTGCAAGCATTATTTCAGCCATTTAGCCAAGCCACTTAGTCATTTTGCATTTACATCTAATCATATTGTCAATCTTGCATTTAGCCATTTCCATAGCCATCAAAGGAGCATACAATCTTAGAATCACAAGGACCAACCAAGGAATTTCAACAGCAAAGAAGGTATAACCATTTACAATATCTATTTTATCTTCTTTCTTTGTGTTATCAATTTCTTAGGCTAATCTTGAGGTGTCCCTTTGTGTTTCTCTCATTTGCATAATAGTTATTTTGCATCTCTAGGATAGATAAAACATTTAGGATCACATTTCTGGCATGCCCGGTAGGACCCACAAACGGGTTCCTTTATTTTATGCTTGTTGTTGTTAAGTTGGTTGCAGGAACAGGTTGCAAAGGGGAGAATATGCCCTCCTAGTTACTGCAAAAGGGTGAATATGCCCTCCTAGTTACTACAGAAGTGTGAATATGCCCTCCTGATTGTTGTAGAGGGGTGGATACGCCCTAATTTATATTTTGTTTCTAACTAGTTTTCTATAGAGGGGCAGATATGCCCTAACCCATATTTTGTTTCTAACTAGTTTACTACAGAGGGGCAAATACGCCCTAACTCATATTTTGTTTCTAACAAGTTTACTGTAGAGGGGCGGATACACCCTGACCTATATTTTGTTCCTAACAAGTTTACTGTAGAGGGGCAACTACACCCCAGATTGAACTCTATTTCTAACATTTTACTACAAAAGGGCGACTACGCCCTAGTTTGAATATTATTTCTGACATTTTATTGTAGAAGGGCGACTACGCCCCAGTTTGAATATTGTTTCTAACATTTTACTGCAAAAGGACGATTACACCCCAGTTTGAATATTATTTCTGACATTTTACTACAGAAGGGAAACTATGCCCCAGTTTGAATATTGTTTCTGACATTTTACTGCAGAAGGGCGACTACGCCCCAATTTGAATAATGTTTCTAACATTTGATTGCAGAGGCGTGGACACACCCTTATCCTAACTTTTTTCTCTCACAGGTTGTCGTAGAGGGGCAGATTTTCCCTCTTGTTTATTGTAGTGGGGCGGATTTTCCCTCCTGTTTACTACAATGGGGTGGATATGCCCCAAAACAACATATTTTGAGAGGTAAAATGGTCATTTTAGCTTAGTTTTGCTCCAGTTTTTTGTTGTTTTCATATTCTAACCCCCTAACATTGTTTGTTGCAAGGACATTTATGTTTTTGCTAACATTTTCCCTCATGTTTACTATAGTGGGGAAAATTTTCCCCCCTGTTTACTGTAGTGGGGTAGATACGCCCCAAAACAACACATTTTGAGAGGTAAAATGGACATTTTAGCTTCATTTTTGCTCCAATTTTTTGTCGTTTTCAGATTCTACCCCCCTAACATTGTTTTTTGCAAGGATATTTGTGTTTTTTCTAACATTTTCCCTCCTGTTTACTGCAGTGGGGTGAATTTTCCCCTGTTTATTGCAGTGGGCTGGATACACCCCAAAACAACACATTTTGAGAGGTAAAACGATAGTTTTAGCTTTGTTTTTGCTCCAGTTTTTTGCCATTTTCATATTCTAACCCCCTAACATTATTTGTTGCAAGGATATTTGCATTTTTGCTAACATTTTGCAACATATTCTTGTGTAATTGATGAAGAACGAAGGTTAAAACAACTAAAATTTGCTTGCAGGGCCATCCTTTTGTTCAGATTTTAAAAGTTGTCCTTGTTGTTTTCGTTAATCTAGGAACATAGTTCAATTAGGGGAAGTAATACTTATTGCTTGTTGTATCTATTTATTTGTCACCCAAGGGGGCATTAGTTTGTTTTCACTTTCCCCTTGCACTTCGTGTGAGCCTGGGGAGTAGTTAGAAATGATTAGTGCCTTCTTTTTAGTGGGACCTACTTGGAGATTTCATCACCCCAAGGGATGATCCCAACCACGTGAACCGGCGGAGTATAGAAAGGGGGGAGAGCCAAAGCTATACCTCAATTCAGTCACGTCGCGTCTGGTGGAGCGTCGAAGCTAGGGTGATACCTAGATAGACGTGAAGAGTTGGTTCGAGCCCTTCAGCATCTCATTGGGGTTCCCGACTCACACTTGTGACTGGCTAGAATTCATGATCTGGGCCTTACGTACTAAGAGTATGTCGAGGACTCCCTAGAAGCCTTGTGCATCCTAGATTAAGACCTTTGTTGGCCATACCCTTAACACTAGTCATAGGATTGTGCTTGCTTAAAGTGTCTTCTTGTGAGAAACTAGTAAATTTTGATAAGTCAGCCTCATTGTTATCATTCCAAGTCCTTGCCATAGTCATTCCCATCCAAATCAAGTCCCTGTTTTCCATAGAAGGGTGAGTATTCCCTTTAGCTTACTACAGTGAGGTGAATTTTCCCTACAGTTTTCTACAGAGGGGCGAATACGCCCCCTCTGAATAGTGAATTTCACCCTATTTAACCATTTCAAGCCTCTGTTCAACCGTTTAAATCATTCCAAACCTCTGTTTGACCATTCCAAACATCTGTTTAATCATTCTGAGCCTCCGTTTGACCATTCCAAACATTTGTTTGACCAAGTAGTCTTTCATCCCTTTTGATCCTCCGTTTACTCGTTTTGAGTAATCTTTCATCCATTCCAAGCATCCATATCCTCATTCCGAGAGTTGTTCATCCTTTCTAATCAATTAGTTACTCATTTTGAGCTTTTGTTTCCACGACCTGAGAGTCATTCATCCATTCTAAGCAACTGTTTACCAGTTTCGAGTGCTTGTTCATCCACTCCTATCATTTGTTTTCCTAATCCGATCATCTATTTCCTCAATTTGATTATCTAACACCCTATTCCAATCACTCATCCCTTCGTTCTAACAGCCCGTTTACCCACTCGGAGAGTCCAAAAGTAGTGGGGAAAATTTTCCCTGCAGTGGGGTAAAATTTTCCCTACAATGGGGTGAATTTTCCCTACAGAAGGGAAAATTTTCCCCTCTGTGAGGGCAGATCCGCCCTAGAAGGGAAAATTTTCCTCTCTATAGCAAAAATTTGGCAAACAGACATAAAAGAAATAGATCCAGCTTCCACATCCGACCAATGGAACTAATCCCATCATACCCTTCAATCTAGTCCTAATCTGAGCTTTAATCCCAATTTGAGCTTTGGTCCATCCGCATTTTATCGAGCTCATTTGTTCATCATCTGAATCGTATCAATACATCATCCTCAAGCATATCTAGGCTACACATCCCTTATCGTTTTCTCAATCCAAATCTTCTGAACTTCGTTTGAAGTTATTATTCAAATTAACCTAGGTGTCTAAATATGATCGTCATCATCAACATCTGCTTAGGATTGTCATCTATCCTGAGTCATTTAATCATCATCGTCAACCCAATCAATCTGCTTTCAATCTCAAGGTGGATTTGGTGCCGCAATCATCCATTTATCCTTTAATTTGATCAATCAGTCACCTAGGGTAATCTTTGAACTTGGTTTAGAATCCCTTCCATCATCCTATCAATTGTTTCATCAATCGATCTTATCCAATCTAATCCAATCACATCCCTATCCAATCACCTCTGACCCAATCAATTTGTTTCCATCTCGAGGTAGATTCGATGTCGTAATCATCCTTTGATAATCAACTCCAATCACATCATCTAATCATCCTAATCTGAGCTTTAATCCAATCCCAATTTGAGCTTTAGTCCATTTCCATTCAAAATATTTGATCCATCCTATTTATCCTTTCATCATCATGAATCCTTATCCTCCATCAATAGTAATCAAGGGAAACCCTAATTACATTGATGATGATAACGAAAGCCTTATCGATCAAGAGGAATATGACATAGATCCCCTTGACGCTATTATCGCTAGTAAGTTTTCTCCATCTACTTCCCGCAATCCAATCACCCCTTCAAGTCATCCCATTATGTCTTCATCCATGCCTAATTGCATTCCTTATGCTACCTTTGACAAAGGATATCCAGTATCTTCCTCACCTACATCCCCATCATATCCTTCACTTGCATCATCTCCTTATCCAACATCCATGTCTTCCTATCCTAATCCACCATCACAATACCCCTATCTTAATCCCCCATTCACATCCTCCTATCTCAATCCTTCATCCACATATGCCCACTACCCTAATCCTCCACACCACTCTAGCTATCCTAATCCCCCTTATTAGTCTTCCCATCCTAATCCTACATCCGCACCTTTTTATCTTAATCTTGCACCCCCATCAACCTATCCTAATCCAACATCCACTTCTTCTCATCCTAATCCACCATCCCAATACCTTTACTACAATCCATCAGTCATATCCTCTTGTCCTAATCCACAGTCCATGTCCCCCTATCCTAATTCACCACTCTAATATCCCTACCTTAACCCCCCATCCAATCCTAATCCTCCATCTACTCCCAGTCCTATATCTAATCCCATTCCTGCATCTAACCCTAGTCCACCAATCTATGATCCTAGACCAGTCCCTAATCCCTCATCTACTCCTATCATGCCATCTCAGCCTAAAATATGCAAGTTTCTCACTCCAGAAGTTCTCCAAGGACTTATGACAAAGAAGACATCTGTAACCCCACATCATGAAGTCATGGAGTCATGCCATCCCAATCCATCATCCATGGTCACTAGTGACGAGACCCTTCTCCGTGTCACACCTATCATTGATGTTACCACCCTTGTACCACTCAAACTGTTGACACCATCACACCCACCGAATCCATTGAACCCCCATCTCCTACTGTGAGCATCATCAAACCCATTGATGATGATCAAATCCAATCCCCTCCCACTCCTAGTATCACCGAAATACCCTCTCATGAACTTCATGAACCCTCCAACCTTCCATCTCACCTACTTGAAGAACCCATCCAACAGGCCTCCATTATCATGCCACCCACACAAGAAGAGTCATTCCAAGAGCTTGATCCAAAGCAGGCTAGCATACCCTCTTCTCCAAATCAAGATCCTACCATCCCATCTAGTCCACCTCAAGATCACAGTCCCCCATCCATTCCATCCCATGATCTCCTTGATTCCACCACTCCATCTCATGAGCCCTTATCTCCATCTCTATCGCATGAGCGCTTATCACCTGCTACCACAGATCCAAATCCTATCATGTCACCTAATCCCTCTCTTGATCCCTCACCACTCACTCCTCCTGATCAGGATGCCAGTACCCCATCACCCT
Organism: Sequoia sempervirens; assembly: GCA_007258455.2. Lineage (NCBI taxonomy): Eukaryota > Viridiplantae > Streptophyta > Pinopsida > Cupressales > Cupressaceae > Sequoia > Sequoia sempervirens. Next base: position 26,313,322 of record VDFB02168118.1, read on the forward strand.
CCATCTCATGATCCTACATTGTCACCTAAACCTACTATCCCCACACCACTTTTATATCCCCTTGGTACTCTCACATTCTTCCATGGTGGTCTCCTTGTTGAAAAAAAACAAGGCATATATACCACTCATCATCCTTTTCCTAACAATGGCCTCACGTCATTTTTCTAGAATAACAAAAATCCTATCATGGATCGAATGCTCAAGAACATGAACTATCAAGGAAAAGGTTTAGGCCTTCATGAGCAAGGCATTTTAGAGCCCATCCAAGTCAAAGAGCAACTATGTATGCAAGGTCTTGGACCTAGTTCCCAAGACTCACAATCTAACGATGTTGGTACAACCTCTATACGTCCTCAACGAGCCCCTTCTTCCAAAAGAAATATAGGCTCTTCCCATCGCTCCACCAGATCATATGCTATCATCCCTTCTCCATTGTATCACCTCAAAACAACCGTCCATATTCCTCCTTCATCTGCTCCATCCATTTTGGGTCCTTACATCCCTCCATCCACCATCTCCCATCCTTCATCTACTCCATCCATTTTGGGTCCTTACATCCCTCCATCCACCATCTCCCATCCTTCATCTACTCCATCCATCTTGGGTCCTTATGTCCCTCCACCCACTACGTCTGTTTTGGGCCCTTATATCCCAAAATCACCTCCTCCATCTCGTCCTATTCATCCTTTCATCCATCCACCACCTATCTATGTCGCCCATCATAAACATCCCACTCTCATGTCCCCTAATTAGGATCAACAAAGGCACGTACCCACACATCCTCCCTCTACACATAATTCCCATAATCCTACCTCCATCGCTCCACATCATCCATCTCCTCGCACCCATCCCATTGCTAATAAAAGCACTTTGGATGTTAAAGTAAAAATGCATAAATCTAAACATCCACATGAATCTAAAGCTCCTCATGTCCCCTCTAAAAGACATGTTGACAAAAAGAAAAATCAAATCCAAAATCCAAATCCAATCCAAAAGCAAAATCATATCCATCGGCCACAAAGGCCCACCAAAGAAAAGATCAAAACCATGTGGATCCCAAAGAAAAAAGATGCAATACCTTCAAATGAAAAATCTGAAACAACATCCAAAGTTGCTAATCCAAAAGTTAATCATACACTCTCGTCATCTCCTCAATCTGTTTTGGGTCCTTATGTCCCAAAATTCACTATCCCATCGCCTCCATTATCCCCACATTCTCCATCCATTAATCCTCCTATCATTTCACATCCACCACCCTATATGTCGATGTTGGTCCTGAACTCATCGCCCCATCACACACCTATCCCATCATTCCATCCTACCACTTTCCATCATATAATTCATCTTTCTTTCATGGTTTTTTTAGTATTTGTTACCTCTAATTGCTTTGATTACCCTTTCTAACCATTACCATTATTCCCTTACAATAGAACCTATGCTATAAATTTGGACTACTCAGACTATTATGCAACCATATATAACCAAGTATGGTCCTCTACTTCTAAAATTTGGAATGTGTTGTACCTTTTCCTTTATTTATGTTTGAAACAGGGATGGTGTTGAAAAGCACCTTGGGGTCTATTTTGTGTAAAGGGAATGTTTGACTTCCTTGATGACAAGTCAAGCCCCTTTATTGGTGAACCAATATGGAAGGCATTTGAAGAAAATGAGAAAGTGTTGATGCAAGAGCATCCCAATGTATCATACCACATTTCACCACATAATCTCATTTTATCTCATGATAGAGAATCGGAGTTCTTAAACAACTCATGCACATCATATATGGATTTCAAGAGTTTTGGATTAGAATACAAAAATTTATTGTTACCAAAAGTGTCTTCAAGTTCATAGTCAACACTCAATTCATCATGCAAAATTTGTAACACCATTCCATAACTTTTGGCATTCAGATAAACATATCACAAGGTAATATAGGACCAAATAGACCTTTAGTTAAAATCACATCGAGAGTCTTCAACACCTAACACTTTATTATTGTATTTAGTCTGACCTACACATTTCACATGACATGGAGATTTGGAACACCTTGTAGCCAACATATATCATTCCTAATTCTTGGAGAAATATATAAACACCTCTAGAATTCATTTGGAAGAAATTTAATCCAGAATTCATCTTTGGAAGTTGGTAATTTAGTTAGTGATAATACTAGAGGGTAGAGTAGTGAGTAATAGTGCTTACAATAGTAGTAGAGTGGTGGTTTGATATTAGTCTTGATTGGCATACCTTTACATATAAGCTTGCAATAAGCATGCAGAGACCTGTGAGCCAATCTAAATTTGCAATCTACATGTGACGAGCCAATGAGCCATTTGTAATCATTATGTGATACTAAATTTATGAGAATTTGTTTTGCTATTTTGTGTTAATTTTGTTGTGTTAAATCTAAGTTGCATGGTTGGATAGTCCTTTCTCTAGTCTCTCCATCCATTATTACATCAATTGTGTATGATATCAATGTACATGATAGTGTAAGGTTGATGCAAATGCTCCATGATAAGTTTTTCACAGCTATCTCATAAATATTATGGCATTTTATGATAAGTGTCGATGACCTAGGGATACAAATACAAGATCTTAGATGTTCAATTCAAGGTGTTTTAGTACATGTGCTGACAAGCAACAATCAACTTCTAAAAGACTCATACTTAAAGAGTAAGAAATTTGAGTTTTGAAATGAGATGAGGTCATGGCTTGGTTCAATCTAAGAGCAAGGCCCATGTATAGGTGGCCTAGTTGAGGAGGTCAATATTTGAATTGATCTTATTTACAACATGAATACAACTATTTAAAGTTATAAGTTCAAGGCCAAACTCAGCTTGTGCACCAAAAGAAAACAAATTGAACACTACATCATTGTATTTACCAACAATACCAAAAATGAACATAAAACAAAAGAACAAGAAATAAGATATACATTTTTATTGTTTTTAATTAATTTTATTATTATTATAATTAATTTTTAAAATAATAAAGTAAAATAGAATAAAAAATTAAATTAAAAAAATACTTAAAATACAATTAAAAGTTCATTAAGAGAATGTACACTAATTAAAACTACTTATATTTTCACCAAAATTCAAACCCCCTAAAGTTGTTAGCCCTTAAAATTTGCAGCCTTGCTAAACTACTTCATGTTAGATTCCCCAAGTACTAATCCATTAAAAAATTAGAAAATAAAAATTTAAGTAATTAAATAAGACCCATAGAAAAAGTCAAACAAGAAGTTACTAAAAACAAAAACAAGAAAAGAACATACCTAGTAGAGGAATAAAATCAAACCAGAAATGAGGCTAAACCAAATTCGTTGGGTGCAAAGTAGAGTTTAGGTTAATGTCCCCAAGGCTGAGGAATTCATCATCCTATGTAATAATGTGGAATGCCTACGTACAACATAATGCCACAGTAAAAATACAAGGAAATAGGTCAATGGTACGCCATGAAATAATAAATATAGTCAGTTGGCTAATCAATGCAGTTCTGCTGACAATTTGAAACCAGGGTACATTTCCACAAGATGGCTTCATCCAGCCCAATGAGTAATGAGAATTCAGAAACAACATCATCATCAGTGAAACTTTGCCGCCCTGCAATCTTCATAGATAAATGAAATGTGCTTTTATTATTGAGGAAAGCTGAAGTCTTTCTGGAATTTGCTGTCAAAACTTAGTAAACTACTTTTTACACAAAGATGCTGATTCTAAAAACAGTGTACATGAATCAGACAAAGCAGCAGCTACCTAATTCAAATTTACTAAACTTTACTTCCAACCCATCTGCAATTATAATTTGTGATTTATCTTAAGGCATGCTCTTGTTTCAAAGCAAGCTCTATTGAATGACCCACCTGTTTTCAATCTTTTCTGGTCTAAAGTAGCCAACTCTTGTACGGGAAGGTGTACATGCAGTCCAAGCTCTCGGGAATGAATCTACACCTTACACTGTTCGTTTATTTGAGCTCCTTTAGTGAACGCTTTATTTTATGCTCTGACAGAGAGAAGGCATTCATCCCAGAGTCACGAGTTTTTTATTAGTCAAAACTAGTGCAGGCATACAAGACAAGCGGGGCACGTGAACCAAGTCTTCCTCCCAATATACCTAACTAATATAGTCAAATTATTACCTACGTCAATCCTGAAAATATGAGTGAATCTTATACAATATGGAAACAAAATCATTGTGCTACTCCACTTTCATTATTTTGAATTGTTTTGTAGTCATTTCATGTTCTCTCTGCAGCTATGGCACTAGAATATGCACTCCAACTCAAGATGGTGTACAATATTGAGAATCCTTCCTATTTTATAATATTTAGCATACTCCGCTGGAATTAAATTAGACTCAGCACTAAAAGGAAGATGCCAAATTTGTCCTTGAGAACACAAACTAAGGTGCTAGTTCATTTCTTTAGTGATGATGAGACACTGGTGGGAAAACCAGATCATGCTTTCGAAGTCTATCCCCGTAGCCTGTTAAGGCCGTACCAGGCTTTAACAAATCAAACACCACCTTACTCTTAGTGGAAGATTAATTTAGATTTGAAAATTCAGAATTTTCATTTCTTATGCTACATTATTATTCAAACTGCATGAAGGCTTGTACAAGTTGAGTTGCAGCATGAACTAACCTACCTTTGCACCTGTTTAAAATATCCCTCAACAAGTTGCAACATGTACTACCCTGCCTCTACACCTGTTTAAAATATCTCTTACAAGAACATGAACTACCCAACCACTAACTAGACCTACCATAGAAAAATACTTACAAGTTGCAACATGAGCCGCCCTACCTCTAATCCTACGTATCAGTCAAATAAGCCTCCCTTATGTTACAATCATATTTTTTAAGCGCATCCCTTCAAAAGCATTCAGGGTACTGCTAGAGAATTAATGGCTTCTTTAGAATGAGACTAAAAATACTTTGCAACCCAATTTTAATTAATTAATTTGTAGATTGTAATATTTTTCTATACAATATCTGTTCAGAGTTCCCATGGGAGGATAATTTTATTCAATCAGCTTTCCCATGGTCCCATTAAATTCAATAACATTGAGATGCAACCGTGACAAACCATGCTACCTTCTTATGTATCCGTAAGTGCACTTTTTTCTTGCTGCACGATATCAAAAGAACTTTAAGATCCACGATATCCCCCTTAATCTAGTAACCGTTTATTTCTAACCAGCTTTAAAATGATTCTTAGATACCCAACACCACATGTTCAGCAAAGAAATATAGAGAAAGCATAGGTCATTGTATCTGATATGTGCAATCAAGGCATCCAAATCACTGAGCCAATACGTACTTCTTTCATTCAATCAAATTTACATCTTAAAATAATGTTTCCTGGTTCAACATTCAATACATGTTTCCTTTTCCAGCTTGTAGGTTGTTGGCAGGCAGTATACATGACATGACTGCAGCCTCTAAAACTATAAGTATAACCAGCACCCAGAATAAGGAAACAACGGCAACCTCTAAATATGACCTGTAGTACCTACTAGGAACAGATACATAAAATGGAAGCTAGGCAAAAAGGCTCCAATTAGCTGCCAAAGTTTTTGGTTAAACATATACCTGTTCCGAATTTCATTAACATTAATAGCATAAAACCCAGCCATGAGCAAATATTCTTGCAACCAATTATTGACCTTGCACCAGCTTACAGCCACAAGTGGTTGCACAAATGCCTTATGGCAAAAATACTTAATAACCATACCCCCTGTCAACAACAGTTAAAAATTATTTTAAGGGACATAATTGACACCTTAGAATTTGCCTTATTTTATAGGCTATTTGATTAATCAGAGGCTCGTACATTCCAATGAAACACATCAGGCATTATTTAAACCTAAAATGTACAAAATATAATGCAAACACTAAAAAACTGCTGGACCTCGTAGTTACCCCTACACAGACAATGCTGTGTATCTCAGAGAGCTCCTATTTGAAATATCAATATGAGGAGCTATAATGCAGACACTCAAAAATGCTGGATCTCCCAATTCCTCCTACACAGACCATGGCATAACCTCAAAGAGCTCCTATCTATCAATTCAACAAAACACCAAAAGATCCCCATGCAATTTTCTAGCACTAACTACAAACCATTGCAGATATAAAGAAATCAAATCATGTGAAAATCCTTAGTATTTGGCCCATCTTATATTTTATTTCATCAAACCAGAGGACAGTAAATTGCAATGAAGCACATCTGTTGATATTTCCTCAAAGATTAAAGTATACCTTGAAATGTACAGTCACGCAAATGGATATATATTATACTATCACATGCAATGGACTTGGGACAGTGGAAAAATCTCGTGCAGCAATAAAGACCAAAAGGTTCCCATCCAATTTTCTACCACTTATCACAAACCACGATAATTGCAAAGAAATTAAACGGTACAAAAGCCCTTGGAACTTGGCATAGTTTATATTTGACTTCATAAAATCAGACAGTAAATTGCAATGCAATACATCCTTTAATATTTCCTCAAAGATCAAAACTAAACCTTGAAATATATACTGATGTAACCGGCACCCCAAATTTTTCTTCACAAGCCATGGCATAACCTCAGAGCTCCTCTTCATAACTTTAACTATGACTAGAAGATACCTACTCCACTTATTGCAAAGTTTGTCATCACCAAAACATAAAAACATAAGTTCTCAATAGCTAAAGACACTTGCAGACGCTGTTGATTCAACACAGAGAAACACAAACACCATGGCTGGATTGGGGATTTGATGCTTTATAGTACTTTTCAGTTTGTTCATATATGATGGCATCTTGATTCTGGGCTTCATAAATGATGATTTTTGTAGTTCCAATAATGTGTCCTTAAATCTGATTCCAATGTTAAATTATGATTGCCAGGATATGTTAAATAAAACCGTAATTTTCCTGTTATTTTTAGTTTATCAAATCAAAGAGTGGCAGATGCAAATAAAAAGCATATGTTCACATTTCCTCAATTATAGAAGTAAACTTATAAATACAGCGGGGAAATGTAAACATTATTGAGTGTCAGACACCCAACTCCCATGCAGTCCAGGCATCATAATCTTGGATCTCTTATCCATTACTTCAATAAAGCCCAAAACATCCCTGCACAATTTTCTTCTATTTATTATTTCCATGACACAGATCATGGCAGATATAAAGAAATCAAACAATTTGAAAATCCCAACTATTTGAGTTGTTTTACATTTTATTTCATTCATGATGGTACATCTCAATGAAAACATCTGTTAATATTTCTTCAAAGACCAAAGGAACTCTTAAAATATGAAGTGATGTAAAACAAACACCATCAAATGCTCGAGACACAAGTCCTTCTACACAAGTTGCAGCAAAATTTCATAGACCTCGTATCTACCACATGAATAAAGAACAAAACATCTCTATGCATTTTTTTACCATATATCAAAAACAGTGGCAGATGTCAAGGAACCAAACAAGGAGAAAACTCTTTAGGATTTGGCCTAATTTATATTCATGACATCAGAAAACAGTAAATTGTAATGAAACCTGTGTTAATATTTCCCCAAAGATCAGGGTAAATCTTGAATTGTATGGTGATATGATCCAAACACCATCAAGTGCTGGACCATGTCATAAACATAGAGCTCCTATTTATCGCTTAACTAAGACCACAGATCCGATGTGATTATTACAAAGACAAAAATCTTGAAAACATGAGAACAAATTTCAAGAGCTATGTTCACTTACAGATGCTGCAATTTCAACAAAAGGAAATACAAACCCCAAGTACATATTTGAGATTAGTCCCTTTACAGCGGCACAATTGCAGAATTCTGTATCAGGCCTAGATCTACAATGCAAATATGCACTGAAACTTATCCAGAACTTTGCACACAGATCAATTGGCCAGTTCAATGATGTAGTAGGAAAAACAGCTAACAATTCAATCTTTTTCAGGAAGTCTGTATTCCCTGAACTCAGTTGAGTGAATTCCAATTCCTGACAGTTTGATCAAGGATGAACTGGAAAAGTAAGAGTGCACCATGTAATACCTAACACTGCAGCAGAATGCACAATGTAGGGTCTAGGGTTTTAAAATCTTTTACGCTATTTGGCCTCAGCTTCGACTTCCTCAGCCTCAACCTTCCCAGTCTTACAGAGGGATTTCTGATGCCCATTTTTCAACATTGACAAACCCCTCCCTAATTTGCTCCTTTGAAACCTTGATCCAGCTTCACCAGAAACCTTTTCCCTCTCATCAGCAACAAAATTGTCCACCCTTGCAGCAGATCCCATTTCCATCTGAGCAATCCTCACAGCCCCCAAAATTTTCTCTGGCAGCTCCTCCTCGTCCTGGGATTCCACCAAAAACCCCATGTCCACAGTCACACAACTAGTATACCCTAACGCCAGGTGGCAAATCGCGCTGGCCAGTGCACTGGATCCAATGTCAACATCAATCTCCAGATAATTCTGCCCCCGCATGTAGCGACATGTCAGCGCCTTCCCAAGTAGGCATGCCGCATAATTCCCTACTGTGGCTTTCACAATCCAGGGGCCCTTCACTATGCGATTCACGATCTTGAACCTGTAATATAATGGCGATTATTTCAGTGGCCGATAATATTCAACAATTGGCAAATTTTATTTCAGCGGCCAATATGCACTAATTAGCAAAATTTATTTCAGAAGCCAATTTTTAAGTTCATGGCTACTTTTCACCAATCGGCAAATTTTATATCAGTGATCGATACTCACAAATTGGCAACTTTTGTGTCAGTGGCTAAAATTCACCAATCGGGGTAAAAAAAATTCCCAAAGAAAGATGGCACCACAAAAACAATTAAAACAAAGATTGGCCTGAAATTCTATCAATAAGAATTATTTTCATGAATGAAGTACCACCTTTCTACGCAAAAGAAAGAGATTCCTAACACAACACCTTTCTACACAAACCAGAAGGAATTTAGGGCCAATCTACACAACACGAAAACAAGACTTTGACAACGAGTTAGGTGGCTCAAATCTCACACCGAAAAAAATAAGTCCCAAAATTCTTCCAAAACGCTATCACCACAGACCTTCCCCTCCAAAATACATACAGAAAATCCTAACCTCAAAATTCAGTAAAGAAAAAGACTTGCCAGCCTTTCTAAAGTTTTAAAAATGTAAAGCTTGCTTAAAATCAACCCTAACCTGGAATTCCTGAAATTATCGTCTTCGCGGATAAACCGATCAAAGAGCGACCCAGGCGGGATCGGATCCTCAGTGACATAGTAAAAAATGGCACTGTGCGGCTCACGCCCGGGGACTTGTAAATTAACAGCAAAAATAAAGGCATTCGAACCTTTCCCATCACTACTGGCTCTCTTCAGCGCAGACATTACTCTGTTATCAGGCCTTGCCAAGACGTGGTCGAGCTTCGAGTTCGACTTCACCCAATCAACCCCGAGGGGCTTTAGCAGCCAATCTCCTGCCGCAACTTTCTGTCTCTTGATTAGGTAATTCGGGCCCCTAACGTAAAACGAGTTTCCAGGAGGCGATGCCCAGCCATTGATGCCATTTTCCAGCTCCACTCTGGGAAGGGAGCCTCCTTGCAGAACCTCCTCCTTCCAGTCGGGAGCTTCGGTTTCAGGGCCGGTCGTGGGTTCGAATCCCGGGCCAGACATCAGAAGAAAACAATGACGCGCTGGCCTAATCCAGAAAACTTTTATAGAAAAGCTCAGCAGAGCTCTTCTTGGAAACTGACCCCACTTATACAGAGAACAATTCGTGCTTTTTGATAGCTCTATTGAGGTCCCTGGCTAATATAATCCATGGATTGAAGCCGTAGCTATTTTGTTTTATTGCTTGGCTTTGAAGTGGTTATTAATGGCGTTTGCTTGGTATTCTCCGCTACAGGGCTTGCATGTCTGTTATGCTTTTCTCTACAATTGTGGACCTGATCTTTCCATGAGTCTACGTTTATTTTAGCCTGCTTTTTTGTTTTCCTCGTTTGGAGGAATGCGGTCAATAATTTTTGGGGGTTTGGTGGTATTGGGGCGAGGAATATAGATTTTATTATAGCCACGGTATGATCTGTTGTGGAGAAGGAAGAAGACAAAGTTTTTTATAGTAATGCTCGCATGTGGTTGGTGTGTTGGCTCTAGATCCCTCTTCTTTTGTCCATTTCTAACCAGGTGGTGGCACGTGTACCTTCTCAATAGGCACTCGTGCCACTTACAATGCCGTACATTTCTTAAAGCCCCCCATAGCTCAAGGGCCAAATAAGAAAGAAGAGTTCTAGAAAGATCAAGTCATTTTTGAGTTCTTTTAGAGTAGGGCTTCTTCCAATATCTATTCAATTTTGAGAATGCATTTTGATTGTATTTATTAATTAATTGAAAATAAAAAATGTATTGTATTATGATTTTCAATTAATTAATAAATATGATCAAAGGTGCATTCTCATATTTGGATAGATAATAGTGTGTTAGAGGGTAATTTTGTGGTCTTTACAAAAGTTTCATATTGAGTTATTTAGGGTAGGGTTTTTCCTCCATCTTAGCTTAGAAGGTGGTGTTAGAGGGTAGTTTTGTGGCCTTCACAACAAGTTTCAGTTTTATAAATGAGAAACCTTTTTTCCTTGAGTTGTTGTGGTTCTAGTTTTGATTTTTGATTGTGTATGTATGATATGATGGAAAGAGCTACTTTCTATGTTTGAGTACTCAAAGAATGTGTCATACATTTCAAAATTGTAGGGATTTTTTATGACGATCAATTAGTTTTCCATGGCTAATATTAAGTTGCTTTGTGTGTAGATGAGTTTATGGTTTGGTTTGTTCATGTTTATGCTTGCAAGCTTGAAATTTGCCTTAGCTCTAGTTCAGATTGGTTTTAACGTATAAGATCTTTGTGCCTCTATTTTATAGCTCTTTATGCATGCACATTTTAAGGTCCTTATGTATTTGTAGACACATAAAATGTAATGATTGACATTGGACACCTAATTCTGACCATTAACATTGCTTCATCCTGAATCATCCTTCGGTCTAACCATTTAATCAAATGTCTTTTTTTGATTAAATTCATCAGTATTCTTCTCTTAATTAAATAAATCAGTTATCTAATTAAGTCATCCTTTCTCGATAATTAAATTAACCATTCTGATCTAATTATCCTATTTAATTAAATAATTAATTTTATTTGATTTAATCTCTAAAGTCTATCTATTAAATTAAATAAATTAAAACCTTATTTAATTTAATCTAACATCATCTCTTTGAATTAAATAAATCAAAAATTCTTATTTAATTAATCCTTTATCATATTCTTCTCATATTTGATTTAAATAAATCCACAAATTTAAATCAAATAGGTCACATCATTTAATCCCTTCATTAAATTAATTAACCTTAATTAATTTAATCTCTTCTCATGTCCCATCCTCCATCTTTTACCACTTGCACATAAAAATAGAGTTATTTGATTTATTAAATCTCTATTTTTTTCAATAAAGCATCTTTTAAGAAATATTCCTCAAGGTTGAATTCAAAATCCAAGTGGACTTTGTCCTTCCAACAAGGCATTTACTCCACCTACAAAGTCCTTTTGCCTTGAGCCGAGTGGCATTCAATGCACCTTTTTTCCCTCTTACATGTCATTTCAACAATTTCAAAATTCAAATATATACATTTATTGACACATTCTTCAAAACTTGCACATCCTCCATCCATTCACATATTGACAAGTGGCACTTTTCCATTGGCTAATTCTTAGTCCCACATTGCTCCATTTTGGACATTCTTCCATCTTCTCATTCTATAAATAAGAGGTTAATCTCCTCATTTGATCATCCACAATTTGAGTAAACTTACTATGCTCAAATATTTAGCAATTTTTATCTATATTTTCGAATTTGTAGCTAGGTTATGCAGATTTTTGTCTTAAAGCACTCATCACTCTTCATCAAAATGGATCACAATCTTCATCAAATCAACAAAGTTAGCATTGGAGTTGGGAAATGGCCAATTTTCACATCAAATTGGCACCAATTCCCTCAAGAGATCAAGGATTTACATTGTTTTTCTAGGATTTAATCTCTTTTATTGATTTCTCATTGTTTTGTTTTCATTTTCCTATTTTTGAGCATTGATAAATTGAGGAATCTACATTCTAGCTTGCATTTGAATCTAATTTGTTGTTTGTTTATTGTCTTATTGCAGGTTTAGGATCTAGGTTCACATTTTGGCTCTAGAAGGAGGGCTATCTCATTTTCTAATCACGTTTTTTGTCAAAATTTCTGCATTTTTCTTTGTCTACAGGAAAACTCTCCTGCTGGAAGCTCAACATCGTTGTTCAGCACTGCTAGTTCTCCAGCGTCGCTATATGGAACCGTTGAAACTTGAAACTGCGATGCTTCTATTTTCCCGCCCAAAATTTTGAATTCCTAACTGCGGCGCTGAACCTATTTGACCTGCGGGAATATTTCAAAAACCCAAACTACACCACTAGCCAAAAGGGTGACGCATTCATGCTCACTGGTTTGGTTGCAGAGCAACGCTAACTACCAAGCGACGCTATATAGCACCGCTGGTGAAATCAAACTGCGACGCCTTCATGGATTGCACCGTTGGAGGGGAGTATGAAGTGAAATTTTATTTGTAGCACGTTTTTTTTCCAAATTATGGTTCTTTTGTCTGTTTTCTGCCTTTTTGACCTCTGTTTTTGCAAAATCTAACTGATTTTCTTGTAGGTTGAATCGATCAAAAAAAAAAAGGAAAAGAAGCATGATGGTGTCATTTCACAAAAACAAGTGTTTTTAAACACTCTAAGTGTTTGTTTAACACTCTTAGAGGAATCACTATTCCTCTTAAGAAAAAATTGTTGTCCCTTATGCTTAGGACTTACTAATTTCATTTTGGGCTTTAAAAGGAACCTTTTGAATTCTTGTTACAAAAAGGCTTAAAAAGAAAATTAGGACTCAAATTTACAAAAGTTTGTTTTGGGATTAAAAATTGAACAAGGCAAACTATCACACTTACTTTGGTGCTTTAAAAATGAATTCACTTTTTCTTTGAGGGTTTTAAATAAACAAGTGTTTGCATTGTTTTGCAATTATGTACACAAAGTAATATCATCAAAAGACATATGCACTTCTCTCACGCCTCACAACGATCTTGAGAATCAAAAGGATTTTGGTGACATTAAGTTGCGTAAATAATTGCCCATACACACTTCAATTTGAGTTTAAAATTGAACAAATTGTGCAAGTGTGAGTAAATCTATTGCATGTTTTCTCCCTTCATTTCTAAACGAGGGTTGATCGAACTATGAATACATTACTCGCTGTTGTTTATCTTAGAGGGCCTGCCTTGGGGAAAAAGTACTCACCCAAGGGAACGACTCAACCAGTAACACTCTAAACCCGAGAGTATTTCCAGTCGGAATATAAATGTGGATATTGGAATAAACGCCAGTATCACGTGGTTGACTTTGACGAGAAGGGCATCAATGGTCTCTTGCCACGTTGGGTCAACTCCTATGAACGGAAAGTCTGAATTAAAATCCTTGATCTATTTGTTGGTGCAAGAACGGTCATTCTAAAGTCGCCCCACACTTTTACGGTCTTTTAGTAGAAATGGAAAGCATGCCATGGGAGTTTCATGGGTGTTGATGCTTGGCTGCCCCATATAAGTGAGTGTCGTGGAGGGGACCCAGTGGGGTCAAGCATCTAACCATTCGCTAAAGATAAACATAGTTGGACTTGTCTAAGTGGGGATTCAACAAATATTGTCTTTCATAGTCATAAGGTTGTACTTGCTCTTGATTACAAAATGCTTTGCTTGTTCGAATTTTTTTTGGAAACAAACACTTAACATCATCATCAAAATTTCAAAACCTTTAAGACGAAAATACAATTGACCAAATTCATCTGTTATCAAGCTTTCCCTTGGGATTCGCATCCTTAGAGGTTTCTAAACACTTGGATCTACATTTCAATTTTCCTACTAAAGATAAACAATAGGTAACCCTTGCCTTGGATTCATCAAATTTTCACATAACATACTTTGTGGGATTCAAAGAAATTAAGACATTGGACATCTAGTTTGAAAACCTAATCAAAAGAAGTGTTTGTGGTAAAACAAAGACACTAAGAAAAGATAACAAAATGGGCTCTCACATGTGTTGAAACCTCATGATTTCCAAGAAAGTCAAAATCCCAAAACGAAAGTCCTTAAGTCAAAGTTCAAAATTTAGGAGTCATACTTGAAAGGTCATCAAGAAATACAATAGGAAGTGCAATAAAAAGCAACATATCAAACTAAGCAAAAAATTCACAAGGTTCTATAGACTCATTCCTTTGAACAATCTGGAAATGTATGCTCAATTTGAACCACTTCTTAGTTATAGAGGTCCTTAGAAGTATCGTATGTTCTTTAATATCGAGGTCTAGTAAACAAAGTGTCTTTTTAGGTACATCCTAGGATCAAAATCAAACCCTCATGATTCGTCTTTGAACATCAAAACCAAAATCATCTCATCATCAACTCTTCGAAAGTCTTGGAAAAATCCTTCATGTTAAACTTTGGGCAAATCATTTGAAATCAATCCAAAAATCACCTTGTTTGATTGAATGTGTGTAGATGCATCCTTCTCCACATATTTGATCAAATTATCAAACCATGTGAACAAATTCATCCCTTGATAACATCCAACATCTTGGGATTTAAGAGTTCATTATCAATATCATCTTGTTTGGATAGGAGTGTTTAGATGAATCCTTCTTCTCACACCTAGACAAATTAGCATCTTGTGAACGATTTAACTCTAGGACAATATCCAACCTCTTAGAGTTCATGAGTCCACCAAAATCTGAATCCAAAATAAATTAGATCCTAAAGTTTAACATACCCTTCAATATTTTCTCAAAGAGTTCCAATTATCCATCAAAACATCCATATCATTATCATCCTTTGATCTTAGAATCATCCTAAAATTTCCCCTTTTGTGCTTAAAGATATATCAATCCAAAGAATTGGAGATTCATCTCCTATATTCTTCAAAATTGATCCCTATTTTATGGTGCAAACTAGATCTCAACACAAGAAGAACATGGAAGCCAACAAAGAAACACCTGCTTCAAGTGACTTAAGCCAAACAAACTCTGAATTGAATCCCGTTGAATCAAGCAATCCTTTGACTAACTTTCTCTCATCATCACAAAATCCACAAGAGGAAAGCCAAGAAGAGGATCTTACCTTTGGGATGTCACATGAGGAAATCACCTAAATGATCCAAAATACGGAAAACCATAAGATTATCAATATCATGATGAGGCTTAACCCTTCACTATACATGCTCGAACTAGCAAAACAAGGGGCCAAATTACCTTCTGATTTCAACGTGAGCTCTATAGTGGAACCATCTTTAGAGGTCATTCCTCCAATTTCATCCACACTCCCCATCTCATCTACACCCCCATCCCAAAGCATCACTCAAAACATCCTGCAAATCACAACATCTTTTGCTCCAACTCAGCCTAATGTTAATAAGGGAAGTGCATTTCTTAATGCCATTCAAACACACCCCCTTGTGAATAATCAAGAATTGGATGCAAACACCATTTTGGAACAAAACATACCCCAAAATCCATTACATAAGTATGCCCCTCTCACTTTCCATGATCCTAATGATCCATCGTCATCATCCTTTCACGCAACACCCCAAACCTCTCTCCCCATAACTTCACAAGGAGAGGGTGACATATTCGGACCAGGGGGCATTTTCGACACTGCACCATTTTCTCAAGAGATCACATCCCTCACATTTTCACCTCTTCCACCATTACCACCATTATCCACACCACTACTTGGCTTAGGGCTTCCACCTTTACCAAATATCAATCAAAATCAAACCAACATCCTAAACATCAATCAAAGCATAACGCCAAACTCTCAAAACTTGTCATCAACATCGCAACAACATATGACAAATGCAAAATAAATCACATCATCAACCACCCCCCTAACATCTCAAAGCATGGTCTCTCAAGGACCAATCACATTGATCACACCATCCACCAACCAAACCCAAATCACCAACACGACATCACCTCTCACCACCACCACAAGCACCATTCTGAATCCACCACCACCGCGACCACCACCAAGCTCCAATATATCAAGCCAATACAACATGGCATTGCAAGAAGCTCAGCAAGCTGCTTATCAAAAGGCATTCCTACAAGTACAAAAGCAAAAAGTTGTGCAACTAGCTACTCAACAATCCACACAACTAGCTGCTTAGCAAGCTACTCAAGCCACGCAAGCTGCTCAAGCAACCCAAGCCGCATTACAAGCACAAAAGGCTGCTCAAGCCCAAATCCTATTACAACAACAAGCGACACAAGCCCAAGCACAAGCAAAAGCACAAGCACAAGCTCAAGCTCAGGCACACGCCCAATATCAAGCACAACAAGCACAGGCACAAGCATAGTATCTTGCACAAAAATAAGTAGCACAACTACAAGCATATCAACAAGCGATGAAACAATACCAAGAGCAACAACAAGTAGCCCAATTAGCAGCCCAACAACAAGCGTTGTTGGTACAAAAACAAGCACAACAATAGGCTCAACAATAGGCAATCCTAGCACAGTAACAACAAGACCAACAACAAGCGTTGTTTATACAGTAGCAAGTGCAATCATACATGGCTCAACAAAATGTGCAGATACCACCAATCAACACATCAACCAATCCACCCATCACATCCACAAGAAAACCACCTCAGAACACTTTCATCCCACCTCCTGATTCACAAAACAATGTAATGGCACAAATCAGGTTGCTCTCACAACAAGTGCTAGATCTTCAATGAGGAAGAACCACAAGAACATCTAGTAACTTGTGTCCTTATCCATTCGACATGAACCTTGTGATGAAACCATTCTCAAAGGGATTTGAGATCCCCAAGTTTGATAAGTACAGTGGGATAGGAAACCCTGAAGATCATATTAGGGAATTCCAAGTTCATTGCATGGAAGTCGCGTATGATGATACCTATCTGATGTGGCTATTTCCTAGGAGTTTGGCGGCCCACGCCATGGAATGGTTCTCTCACCTACCTACAAGCATCAAGACATTCCAATAAATCATAGACACATTCATCAAAAACTATGCATGCAATATCGCCATGGATGTCAGTCTTGAAGAACTATCAACTCTGAAACAAGGTAAGAATGAATCATTCACTTCATTCCTACAACGATGGCAATCCAAGGCCAATCGGAGCAAATGGGTCATGCCCGAGGAACAACAAGTTTGCACTATCATATCGAACCTTAATGGCCTTTTGGCATTCCAGCTCAAGGTCCAAGGGATCACTACATAGGACCAATTGATTTCCAAGGCACTCAGCATCGAACGAGCCCTTATGACACAACCTGGACGATCAACTTCATTTCCTGAACAATAGAATAATCGCCCACCCGCCAATTATAATGACAAACCTCTCACATGGGCAACAAACAAAACTATTACCAACGATGGTGTCATCGATGCCAAAGTTGTCTTTACTGCACCTTGGAAAAACATACTCTTACCACAACAATAAATCCAAAACCATCATCAAGTGAACACAACACAACAACCAAACAACCAAACAATCAATAACGTCAATGACCAAAGAGGATCTCCCCAGCGAAACAAGAACTTCACCAAGTGAAAGTACACTGCTCTTGGGGAACCAATTGAAGTCATCATGAAGAAATTACTAAACGAAAACCTCATCAAGATTCCCACCTACGAGAACTACCAAGAACCAGATGTTAAACCTCCTTGGTACAACAAAAATCAGCCCTGCGATTTCCACAAAATCAAAGGGCACACCACGAATAGCTGCATGAGACTAAAGAACATAGTCCAAGACCTCATTGATCAAAGGATCATAAATGTGGAATAGCCAACAGGGAATCAAAATCTCAAAATATACACGAATCTGATGCCTAACCATAACAATAAAGGGAACAATAACACTGATAAGGGGAAAGGCACCTTCAAAAATGTGAATCATGTGTATGAAACTGTTGTCACCTCCCTAGATGAATACTGCATAGTAATCACTATCAAAGGAGCTCAAGCCGATTGTGGAGTCACTAGAAGAGGCAAAAAAGTTACTATCGCAGGATCATCTCAACCAAACAGAACTTGCATGTCCAATTCAAAATCCGTTCCCAATGGTTACAATGTCCTTGATTAGCTAAAAAGAATGCCAACACAAATATCCATCATGGAGTTATTAAAAATCTCATCCGCTCACAAGAAAATCCTTGAGGAAGCATTGGCTTCATCCACCGTCCTCGTAGATCTTGATGCGGAACAATTCCAAGCTATGGTCAGCAACATCATCACTCCAAACCTCCTTACATTCTCCGACCAATATTTTCTCACTCAACCATCTCATAACTGTGCACTCCACTTAGAGGTCCTAGTGCGAAAAAGTAAAGTCAAGCAAGTCTTGGTGGATGGAGGTGTAGGCTTGAATATTTGTTCCCTCAAGCTCATTAAATAGTTAAAAATATCAAAGGATTCCATCGACAAAGAAAAGGGTATTACAATCAGAGCATATGATGATCAGGAAAGAGTGTCCCAAGGTACAATCAAAATCCCTATTCAAGTAGGGCTAGCTATCATGGAAACCACCTGTCAGGTCCTGGACCTCGACTTACCTTATAACATTCTCCTAGGACATCCATGGATCCATGCAATGCAAGTGGTAGCATCAACTTTCCATCAATGTGTCAAATTCACATATGAAGGACAAGAGGTCACCATCCATGGAGATCCTGAACCATTCTCCTATTGCAAAAACCTTGAGGCAAAATACTACAAAATCCCTCAAGTGCCTAAAAATGATGAAGGCCCATCAACACCATACATTGATCCAGCCACTCTCGCTTCCACTTCTGCGACAGAGACACCCACCACTCCCGCCATTCCCACCATCCTGATATCAAAGTCATCATCCAGGATAATGGTTGCGGAAACTACACGATTCACAAAAATTCTTTTGTGGTAGGAGAGTTACCACAATCTCCCAGATCACGAGGATGTTCGCAATCAAATGAAGCTTCCACATCTCAAACATCTCCTAAAGACTATCCCAACTTCAAAAGTTGGGGAGATCTCAGCCAAGAAGTCATAGAGGAGGACCCATCTCATCTCCTATACCAAGATAGTAGACCAACAACTGATCTACCAATGGATGAAAAAATCAAAGGTTTGCAAATGATGCTCACAATGGGCTATGACAGAAACCAGAGACTTGGACAAAATGACAATGGGCTTATAATACCTATCATTCCAGAGATGCGAATGAGAAATCTTGGCCTCAAATGTACCCCTCCGAGTATAACCATATGTGGTCGAAGTCCTCCAGTTAGAAAGGTCAATAATCCTCCTCGGCTATCCACAGCCGAACTTCACTTACCCGTGTCTACAAGTCAAGTCATAGACAACTTCACATTTGACATAACTGACGTCTGTAGTAGTAGTGATGATGAGGATCCCATATCCAACCTACCTATGCTCTTCGAGGATACCATCCTTCTCATGATTATCACTTATTGTTTGATTTGGACCATCAAAATCATGAAACCCACCTAGTTTACCCCCAACTCATTGATTATGACCAACGAGGACCACCAATTCTTGACACATTCAAAAACGATGAGGCACTCTCAAAATTCATGGGACTACGGGATAATATTCCATGTGGGGATCACAAAGTAGGTTTCATCATTGAGCTAGATGCACAGGCCTATTATGGGGAAACGATTGAATCCCTCAGTCACAAAAGTGAGAAATTAAGAATAATATCTAAGTCCGTGAGTGAAAACCACACTATGGAACTCTCGGACATGAAAAAAGTAAAAAGAAAGGATGCATCCAATGGTGAAAACCTCTCTAAGGCACCTGAGGATGGGGGATTTAATCTTCCTTTCAGAGCTCTTCATTAGGAAAAATTAGCAATCCTAGCAGAAAAGTGCAATCCAGTTAATCTAGGAACAGAGGAGACCCCGCACATCACATTCTATGCGGAGTCATTACTATCAGAAGAACAAGAACTCCTAGCAACCTTCTTGAGAGAAAGACAGGTAAACTTTGTATGGAGTTACACAGACATGTCGGGGCTCAATCTAGAAATTGTAGTTCATCACCTAGAAATATACTCTACAGCAAATCTTGTTAGACAAAAGCTCAGGAAAATGCACCCTCAGATCGCCTTGCTAGTCAAAATGGAACTAAAAAAGCTATTGGATGCAGGATTCATTTGAACAATAGAATATCCAGAATGGGTGTCAAACTTGGTTCCTGTCTCAAAACCTAATGGGGGCATCAGAATCTGCACAAATTTCAGAGACTTAAACAAAGCATGGCCAAAAGATGATTTCCTGTTGCCCAACATTGACATGATCATAGACATGATGGCGGGACACAAAATTCTTTCCTTGATGGATGGTTTCTCAGGATACAACCAGATAATGATTGCTAAAGAAGACCAACATAAAACGTCCTTCACTTGTCCATGGGGGACTTACTACTGGAATATGATGCCATTCAGCTTGAAGAATGCAGGAGTAACATACCAAAGAGCCATGACCTTAATCTTCCATGATATGATCCATAAAACTATCTTAGATTATGTCAATGACATACTAGCCAAATCCAAAAAGAGGAAGGATCACATAGCAACCTTAAGTGCCATTTTTGATAGGCTAGAGGAATACAAGGTCAGATTAAATCCAAAGAAGTGCATCTTCAATGTACAATCAGGAAAGTTGCTAGGATACATAGTATCAATGAGAGGTATTGAGGTAGATCCAGCAAAGGTAAAAGAAATCCTTGAGATGGAGGTACCCAAAACATTAAAAAAATTGAGAGGTCTCCAAGGTAGGATTCAGTCCATCTGAAGGTTCATAGCACAGCTGGCAGATAAACAAAATCCATATTCTCACCTACTTCACAAGGGAGTAGCGTACAAGTGGGATAACAAGTGTGAATTAGCCTTCAATAAGATCAAAGAATATCTACTTACACTACACGTCCTAATGCCACCGATCCCAAGAAAACCATTAATTCTCTATATGTCAGCAACAATAGCAGCCCTTGGTGCTCTCCTAGCTTAGCACAATGAAAATGGGATAGAAAGGGCCATCTATTATATTAACAGAACAATGGCTGGGCATGAGTTAAATTACTCATTCATTGAGAAAGCATGTTTAGCAATAGTGTTTGCTTCACAAAAATTTAGACATTACATGTTGGCACACAAAATAAAACTCATCGCCAAAATTGACCCTCTCAAGTACTTACTATCAAAAGCAATGCTCACTGGAAGAATGGCCAAATGGGTCATGATATTATCAGAGTATGACATTGAATATGTGGAACGAAAATCAATTAAAGGCCAAGTCATCACATATCAACTTGTAGAAGCACCAATCTATTCAGAGAATCCTCTCATCTCAGAGTTCCCCGACGAATCTATCTTCAACCTCAACATAGCCGACCACTAGAAACTTTACTTTGATGGCTCATACACACAACATGGATCAGGAGCCGGTGTCTTCTTTATTACCCCACAAGGGGACTGCATACCAAGGTCCTATAAATTGGTGTTCCCCTACACCAACAACATTGGGGAATACGAGGCTTTAACCATAGGTCTCAAAATAGCAGTGCAGTGGCACATCATGGCCCTCAAAGTATATGGAGATTCCCAGCTGATAATAAACCAAGTGAATGGTGAATACCAAACTAAGGATGATAAGCTCACTCCATACAAGAAACTGGAGGAGACTCTCAAAGAATCCTTTATGGAGATCACATTTGAGCAAATACCCAGAGCCAACAATAGAGCAGCAGACTCCATGGCAACAATTGGATCCCTACTAGACATTCCTCACAATGTTCTAAAACATGAATTCTTGGTAGAGCAACTTCTCATGCTTGCATTCGAGGTACCAGAATCAGAATTTGTGTGTGAAATCGTTGGTCCTAGTGATCCCTAGTACCACGACATTTATACCTACCTACGAATAGGGGTCATACTGGCTAATTTACCTTCAACCTTAAAATGAACCTTTGTCAAAAAGGCATCCTGATTCGTCATCCTAGGAGATACCTTATACCGTAGAAGCATAGAGGGAACCTTATTACACTGTTTAAATGTTGAGGAGGCATTGGCTGCTTTAACAAAAGTACATAACGACATCTGTGGTTCACACTCGAGTGGAATGACCCTAGCCAAGAAATTGCTAAGGATGGGGTATTATTGGCCTACAATGGAAAGAGAGGCACATGAATACGTCAAAAGGTGCCTACAATGTCAACAACATGGGGACCTCATCCATGCTCCAGCTCAAGAACTTCATCCCATCATCACACCATGGCCCTTTTCGAAGTGGGGACTCGATCTCATTGGAAAAATCACTCCCACTTCATCTAATGGCCACATGTTCATCATAACCACCATTGAGTACTTTACTAAGTGGGTGAAAGCCATACCCATGACATATATAACTGGGAAGCAGATATCAAAGTTCATCTTGAACTATCTCATTTGCCACTATGGTGTCCCCCAAGCCATTATCTCAAATAATGGGACACCATTTAAGAATCAAGATGTCCACAACTTGTGTGAAAAATTCAAAATCCAACATTTCTTTTCCACCCCATACTATCCCCAAGGCAATGGCCAAGCAGAATGGTGCAGGAGCACCTGGCAAAGTTCAGCTTAATTGAAGTTTTTGTAGGAAGTCTAAATTTTGTTGTGCTTTCATAAGGTCATTTTGACCATTTTTTTAGGTGGTTGGGGTTTTCTTTGAACTTTGGAAAGGAGGTTAACAAGAGTTAAGTAGTCTTAACTCTTCATTTTGGCTAAGTTGTAAAAATTGCCTAAGTGTTTGTAAACACAGCGGGTTTTACAAAAATGCATTTTTAGGTCATCTAAGCCTCGACCCAAGCACCTAAATTCTTGTGGAGGCATATTTAAGGCATACCATGACCTTTTTGGTTGGTTATAATTTTTTGTACGGACTGTGTTTTCCAGAAATTAAAGAAAATAGCGTTCTTGTCTTATTTTCTGTTTTTCGGTTCTTGTTTGTGTGACAGCAGCTAAATGAATTAAAAGAGGAATTTTGTAGGTTTTTTTAGCATGTAGAGAGGCCTCTGGAAATTTTTTTTGGCACATTTGATAGCTGTTCCATTGCTTTCATCCATTCTTGTAAATTCTGTGTTTTTTTTCCTTATTTCTGTTTTGACTGGAACTGTGTAAAAATGGAGTTCTAGGCTGCATTCCCTCTGTACTAGGAAGTATGGAATTGTTGGGAACGTGGTCAGGCTCCATCTCTATACTTGTAAATATGGTAGGAGTTAGGTTTCTTTTGGTTGCAGGAGCTATGAGAAAAGCCTTGCCCTAGGCAAGCCAGTGAAGAGCCTGGCTAGGAAAGGTTGCAGAACAACGTTGATAACTTGCAGGGGAGTGAAGCTTTTTGAGAAATTATTTTTGGAGAATTTGGGGGAAGGTCTTGGCCACATATGGTGATAAGGAGGAGAGCCCAGCAATCCGTTTAGGAGGAGAAATTTTCACCAGTCCTAAAACTGGTTCTAAGCAGTTTTGAAACCCTAGCTGCTTGACCAATTTGGTGTTTGGACAGCATACGGCCTAAGCAAGACTAGAACCCTAGAAATATTGAAGCTGTAGATAGGGGAAGCACAAAACCTAAGTCAAGAACCTAAGGCCTTTGGTGGGTTCAGGAGGGAAAAGCAATTTACCCTTGTTCAGAGACCAAATAGGGGCTCAAGGGCCAAACCTATGGAATAGGCTTCATGCAAGCATTGGTAAGATGGAGTCTAAGTGAAGTTTCAAGAACCCTAGGAGGTTGTTTTGGAGCTTTGGAAAACATTCCCTCACCCTTACAAGATCCATTCATGTATTGAGGGAGGATTAGTCTTTTGAATGCATAAAAGGCTAAGGAAGAAAGGAGTCATATCACCAAGATTTGGCTTGGTAGTTGCAAACTTGACAAGATAGTGAGGTTGGCAAGAGAACCAGGGGAACTTAGACAAGGTTGAGTTCCTATAGGTTAGGGTGGAACAACAATTTCACCAAAGAGGTCTATGCTAAGGCCTAGCGCAGGAATCTGTGATTGCTTCCTGCAGCACCTGCGATTGATTCTTGCAGTCTCCCTATCAGATTGGTATCAGAGCAAGCAAAGGATTTGGGAAAGCAGCTTATATGTCAGAAGTTGAGTCAAGTGAAACCCTCGCCATGGTGACAAATGCACAGTTAGCCAAGAGGGTTGAAGAACAAGAAGAGGACAACAAGTCCTTAAAAGAAAGAATAGAGCAACTTGAGAAAGCATTGAACAATGCAAGGTTGGAAGGAACGATACCAAAGGAAGAAGAGGTTGCAGAGGAAGACAAGGTCCCTGAACCTGACCCTATTTTGGAGGAGGAGCCTTTCTTGAAGGCATTGAAAGCCTTGAGTGGAAAAGAACTTGAGGGCATACCTTTGTTCTGTGGAAAGATGGATCCTGATTTGGTCATGGATTGGATAGAGGGCATGGAGAATCACTTTGAGTGTGATGGAGTAACTGAAGCACAGAAGGTGAAGGTTGCTAAATCAAGGTTGAGAGGATCAGCCTTGACATGGTGGAAGTTTGTTCAGACTGAAAGAGAAAAAGAAGGTAAATAACCCATATCAACATGGAAAGGAATGGTTGCTAAGGTAAAGGAAGCCTATATGCCAGATGATTATGAGATCCAACTTCACAAGAAGAGGCAAAGTCTAAGGCAGAAAGATTAGGATGTAAACACCTATACTGAAGAGTTTCAAAAGCTTTGCTTGAGATCAAATGTGACAGAGGATGAGAGCCTAAAAGTGGCTAGGTACCTTAATGGCTTGAAGTGGAACATTCAGGAAGAGATGGCTTTACTAAGTCCCAAGACAGTACACCAATGTTATCAGTTGGCTATAAAGATTGAGGAAAGGAAAAAAAGAAAGCAAGATCAGTCCTCTAAGGGTAGAGGTTAAGGTAGAGATCAAAGAGGACAGCGTGGTGGTTACCAAGGTAGAGGTAATGATCAAAGGAACCAAGGAGAATCTAAGCTCACTGAGCATGGAGGTGAAACATCTTCAAGAGGAGGATTTAACAGAGGAAGAGGACCTCAAGGAGGTTCAAACTGAGGAAGAGGAGCAGGTAGGAGTAATTCTTACTTTGCAAACATGAAGTGTTATCATTGTAACCAAATAGGTCAACCTGCTTATAGGTGCCCGGAGAAAGCATCTTCTTCTAGCAATGAAAAGAGAGTGGCCTATGCACAAGAGGACTCCATGAGTCCTAAAGCATCTGAAATCAGTCATATAGAGTCTGAGGTAGGAGAGAATCTGATGTTTAACAGAGTTTTGATAAGGAAGCCAGTCAAAGAGGTACCTAAGCAAAGAAGAGCTCTTTTTCAGAGTAAGGTGCAAGATACTTGGAAAAGTGTGCAAAGTCATAGTAGACTCAGGTTCAACAGATAACATAATCTCAGAGGAGGTAGTAACAAAGCTAAAATTGGAGAAAGTACCCAACAATAACCCCTACAAGGTCACATGGTTGAATAAAGGGCAGAGTGTTTTGGTGAATGAGCAGGTAACAGTGGAATTTTCAATTGGAGGCTATAAAGACAAGCTAGTTTGTGATGTATTACCCATGGATGCATGCCATCTGCTACTGGGAAGACCATGGAAATATGACAGAAGTCCCATTTATGATGGGAAAGAGAACACCATCTCATTCAAGAAGGATGGAAGAACCTTCAAACTGCAGTCCCTGTCAGAAGAAGATGAAGGGCAGTCCAAGGTACCAAACATCATGTTGAGTAGTGGTAAAGAGTTTATCAGCAATCTACATCAAGGGAATGAAGGTTATGTGATCATGATGCAGTCCAAAGAGGAAGAAAAGGCTGAAAGGACAGTCTTACCAGAAGCAGTCCAAAGGTTACTTGATAAGTACAAGAGCATAGTGAGTGATGGTACCCCTGCAACTTTACCACCAAAGAGAGCAATAAGTCATCAAATTGACTTTATACCTGGAGCCTCATTTCCTAACAAAGCAGCATACAAACTTACTCCTGAGTAGAACCTAGAGGTGGCTAGGCAAGTGCAAGAATTATTGGATCAAGGATTGATTCAAAAGAGCATCAGCCCATGTGCAGTCCCGGTGGTCTTAGCAACAAAGAAAGGAGGTAAGTGGAGACTTTGTACTGATTCTAGAGAAATTAATAGGATCACCATTAGGTATAGGTTCCCAATACCTAGAATTGAAGATTTAATGGATTACCTTGGAGGAGCACAGTATTTCACTAAGTTGGACCTCAAGAGTGGCTACCAGCAAATTAGGATTAAGGATGGAGATGAGTGGAAGACAGCTTTTAAGACAAATGATGGATTATATGAGTGGAAAGTGATGCCATTTGGCCTCTCAAATGCCCCTAGCACGTTCATGAGACTAATGAATGAGGTGCTTAAGGATTTCATAGGAATCTTTGTAGTAGTCTATCTCGATGACATATTGATTTTCAGTAAGATAGCAGAAGAACATTTGAAGCATGTGGAAATGGTTCTTAAAAGGTTGCAAGAAGAATAGTTGGAAATCAACCTCGAGAAGTGTGAGTTCTTCAAACAAGAGATTGTGTATCTAGGCTTTGTAGTATCCCAAGGAACATTGAAGATGGATCCAAGCAAGGTGGAAGCCATCCTAAACTGGCCTACACTAACCATAGCAACAAAGGTAAGAAGTTTTCATGGTTTAGCTCAATTTTATAGGAAATTCATAAGGAATTTTAGTGGTATATGTGCACCAGTTCTAGATACTATTAAAGGTGGTCTAAAAACAAAGTTTAAATGGACTCAAGAGGCTGATAAAGGGTTTGAAAAACTGAAACAAGAAGTGGCAACTCAACCAATTCTATTATTGCCTAGTTTTGACAAGTTGTTCACAGTTGAGTGTGATGCAAGTGGAGTAGCAGTAGGAGGAGTAATTAGTCAAGAAGGTAGACCTGTAGCCTTTTTAGTGAAAATATCAATGAAGCCGAGCAAAAGTACTCTACCTATGATCTAGAATTATATGCTTTAGTGCAGTCCCTTAGGAAGTGGAGGCATTATTTGTTACCCAAAGAGTTTGTGGTTTTCACTGATAACCAGGCACTTAGTTACATCAACACCTAAGAAAAGCTAAGTAATAGACACTTGAAATGGATGGAATACATCCAAGCTTTCACTTTTACCATCAAGCACAAGAAGGGACAAATGAATAAGGTTGCAGATGCATTAAGCAGAAGGTTGCTGACAGTGCAAGAAATATAGCTAAAGAGCATTGGAATAAAGTGTTTCAAAGACCTCTATGGTGAGGATGAAGACTTCTCAGAAGCTTACAAGGTATGCTATGATTTTGAGAATCATTTTCATAGTCAATATGCTGAGTATACGCTGCAAAATGGACTGTTATTTAAGGGTAACCAGTTATGTGTTCCAAGAGGATCAATGAGGGAAAATCTGATTCAAGAAAAGCATAATGGCAGTCTTAGTGGTCATTTTGGTATTAATAAAACTTTAGAGCTATTTCAAAGGTTCTATTACTGGCCTAAGTTAGCATGAGATGTCAGAAAATATGTGGAATAGTGTGTTGTATGCATGAAAGCTAAGGGGGGAGCTAGCAATGTTGGTTTCTATCAACCCCTTCCCATTCCTAATAGACCATGGGAGTGTGTGAGCATGGATTTTGTGGTAGGTCTTCCTAAAACCAAGACTGGTTTTGATAGTGTTTATGTAGTAGTGGATAGATTTAGCAAGATGAGTCACTTCATTCCTTGCAAAATTACTCATGATGCAAGCTACATAGCTCATCTTTTCTTCAAGGAAGTTGTAAGGATCCATGGCTTTCCTCTAAGCATTGTTTCTGATAGAGATGTGAAGTTCATGAGTCAGTTTTGGAAGACTCTATGGAGCAGATTGGGTACAAATCTGTCATTTGGATCAGCTTACCATCCTCAGACCGATGGTCAAACAGAGGTGGTTAACAGAGTGTTAGGTAATCTTTTAAGGTGCTTAACTAAAGAATATGGATAGACCTAGGATATGGTGATTTCCCAAGCTGAATATGCCTATAATGACAGTGTTAATAGAACTACAGGGAAAAGTCCATTTAAAGTTGTGTATGGGATGCACCCAAGAGGCATTTGTGAACTCAGAGATTTAGGATCCATGGAAAACAAGAGTGGACATGCAGAAGACTTCACTCAGACCATGAAGGAAATTCATGAGCAGGTTAAGAAAATAGTTACAACAACAACTCAAAGGTTGAAGGAGAATGTTGATTTGACAAGGAAGGATGTACAATTTGCAGTTGGGGACTATGTTATGGTCTATCTCAACTAATCCAGATTGCAGAAGGGCATGGCCACCAAGTTATAGATGAAAAGAGTGGGTCCATGCAAGGTGGTTGCCAAATATGGCAAGAATGCATATAAGGTGGAATTACCATCAGATTTGGGCATCTCTCTAGTTTTCAATGTTGCTGATTTGATCAAATATAAAGGGGCAGTCAAGGATCTGGATTAAGACAGGCAGGAGGTCTTCAAGGACATCAACAACATGTCCATACCAACTCCAGACAAGCTACAAGCAGAGAAAATCTTGGAGTCAAGAGTGAAGAAGACTACAAGGCACAAGGTGTACATGGAGCATCTTGTCAAATGGAAGGATAAGCATGAATCTGAAGCTACCTAGGTAGAATAAGTATATTTTAAGAAGAAAGGCATTGATATGTCTCTAATCTCTCCTAAAGTTCCTTAGTTGGTTGAGCTGAGAGGGGGAGAATGGTACAGGAGCACCTAGCAAAGTTCAGCTTAATTGAAGTTTTTGTAGGAAGTCTAAATTTTGTTGTGCTTTCATAAGGTCATTTTGACCATTGTTTTAGGTGCTTGGGGTTTTCTTTGAACTTTGGAAAGGAGGTTAACAAGATTTAAGTAGTTTTAACTCTTCATTTTGGCTAAGTTGTAAAAATTGCCTAAGTGTTTGTAAACACAGCGGGTTTTACAAAAATGCATTTTTAGGTCATCTAAGCCTCGACCCAAGCACCTAAATTCTTGTGGAGGAATATTTAAGGCATACCACGACCTTTTTGGTTGGTTAGAAGTTTTTGTACGGCCTGTGTTTTCTAGAAATTAAAGAAAATAGCGTTCTTGTCTTATTTTTTGTTTTTTGGTTCTTGTTTGTGTGACAACAGCTAAATGAATTAAAAGAGGAATTTTGTAGGTTTGTTTAGCATGTAGAGAGGCCTCTGGAAGTTTTTTTTTGGCACATTTGATAGCTGTTCCATCACTTTCATCCATTCTTGTAAATTCTGTGTTTTTTTTCCTTATTTCTGTTTTGACTAGAACTGTGTAAAAATGGAGTTCTAGGTTGCATTCCCTCCATACCAGGAAGTATGGAATTGTTGGGAACATGTTCAGGCTCCATATCTATACTTGTAAATATGGTAGGAGTTAGGTTTCTTTTGGTTGTAGGAGCTATGAGAAAATCCTTGCCCTAGGCGAGCCAGTGAAGAGCCCGACTAGGAAAGGCTGCAAAACAGTGTTGATAACTTGCAGGGGAGTGAAGCTTTTTGAGAAATTATTTTTGGAGAATTTAGGGGAATGTCTTGGCCACATATGGTGATAAGGAGGAGAGCCCAGCAATCTGTTTAGGAGGAGAAATTTTCACTAGTCCTAAAATTGGTTCTGAGCAATTTTGAAACCCTAGCTGCTTGACCAATTTGGTGTTTGTACAGCATACGGCCTAAGCAAGACTAGAACCCTAGAAATATTGAAGCTGTAGATAGGGGAAGCACAAAACCTAAGTCAAGAACCTAAGGCCTTTGGTGGGTTTAGGAGGGAAAAGCAATTTACCCCTGTTTAGAGACCAAATAGGGGCTTAAGGGCCAAACCTATGGAATAGGCTTCATGCAAGCGTTGGTAAGATGGAGTCTAAGTGAAGTTTCAAGAACCCTAGGAGGTTGTTTGGAGTTTTGGAAAACATTCCCTCACCCATAAAATATCCATTCATGTATTGAGGGAGGATTAGTCTTTTGGATGCAAAAAAAGGCTAAGGAAGAATGGAGTCATAGCACCAAGATTTGGCTTGGTAGTTGCAAACTTGACAAGTTAGTGAGGTTGGTAGGAGAACCAGGGGAACTTAGAAAAGGCAGAGTTCCTATAGGTTAGGGTGGAATAGAAATTTCACCAAGGAGGTCTATGACAAGGCCTAGTGCAGGAATCTGTGATTGCTTCTGCATTTTGAAAGCAGTGTGATTGATTCACACATGGCCTCTGGGAATCTATGGTGCTTCCTATGACCTCCCTATCATTTTTCCTTCAAAAGTAGAAAGTTGATAAGCACCAAATCCATATGTTGTTGTGATGATGTAAGAGGCCAACCAATTAGGTTCAAACTTTCTAGGTTTTTCTCGATCTGCTTGATTCTTCAAATTTTCTTTTAGGACTAAGTCGCCAATGTCAAAAGTTCTAGGCCAGACCTTCTTATCGTAGCTACATCAAGGGATTTTGATATTCTTGCAAATGTTTCAATGCATTCTGTCTCTTTTCATCTAGTGACTCTAGCTCATGCAGACGGGATATGTGATATTCCTCTTGATAAATTAATCCTTGAATAGATACTCTTAGGGATGGTAACTCAACCTCTATAGGAAGTATGGCTTTAGATCCAAAGACAAGGGAATATTGAGTGGGTTTTGTAAGGGTGTGAACACTAGTATGATAGGCCCATAGAGTAGGATTGAGTTGTAGGTGCCAGTCATGACCAACTTCATTGAAAGTCTTCTTTAAGATTTTAAGAATAGTCTTATTAGATGCCTCAACTTGGTCATTACCTTAGGGGTAGTATGGAGTAGAAAAATGGTGTTGGATATGAATTTTTTTGCAAAGTTCATGGACATCCCTATTCTTAAAAGGGTGGCCATTATTTGTAATGATGGACTGCAGGATACCATAGCGGCATATAATGTAATTCAAGATAAACTTGGCTACCTACTTTCTAGTAGTGTAGGCCATTGGGGTGGCTTTGATCCATTTTGTAAAGTATTCATTAACAACAAGGATAAACTTATGTCCATTTGTGGAGGTGGGATGGATCTTTCCTACAAGGTTGATTCTCCATTGAGAAAATGGCCATGGAAATGTAAACAATTGTAGTTCTTGAGCTGGTGCATGTATAAAATCTCCATGAATCTAACAC
>VDFB02168118.1:26344754-26371750 GCA_007258455.2 Sequoia sempervirens
GTCAAATTTTGTTGTGCTTTCCTTAAGGTCATTTTGAATACCATTTTTTTAGGTGAAGTTTGGGTTTTCTTTGAACTTTGGAAAGGAGGTTAACAAGAGTTAAGTAGTCTTAACTCTTCATTTTGGCTAAGTTGTAAAAATTGCCTAAGTGTTTGTAAACACAGCGGGTTTTACAAAAATGCATTTTTAGGTCATCTAAGCCTCGACCCAAGCACCTAAATTCTTGTGGAGGCATATTTAAGGCATACCATGACCTTTTTGGTTGGTTATAATTTTTTGTACGGACTGTGTTTTCCAGAAATTAAAGAAAATAGCGTTCTTGTCTTATTTTCTGTTTTTCGGTTCTTGTTTGTGTGACAGCAGCTAAATGAATTAAAAGAGGAATTTTGTAGGTTTTTTTAGCATGTAGAGAGGCCTCTGGAAATTTTTTTTGGCACATTTGATAGCTGTTCCATTGCTTTCATCCATTCTTGTAAATTCTGTGTTTTTTTTCCTTATTTCTGTTTTGACTGGAACTGTGTAAAAATGGAGTTCTAGGCTGCATTCCCTCTGTACTAGGAAGTATGGAATTGTTGGGAACGTGGTCAGGCTCCATCTCTATACTTGTAAATATGGTAGGAGTTAGGTTTCTTTTGGTTGCAGGAGCTATGAGAAAAGCCTTGCCCTAGGCAAGCCAGTGAAGAGCCTGGCTAGGAAAGGTTGCAGAACAACGTTGATAACTTGCAGGGGAGTGAAGCTTTTTGAGAAATTATTTTTGGAGAATTTGGGGGAAGGTCTTGGCCACATATGGTGATAAGGAGGAGAGCCCAGCAATCCGTTTAGGAGGAGAAATTTTCACCAGTCCTAAAACTGGTTCTAAGCAGTTTTGAAACCCTAGCTGCTTGACCAATTTGGTGTTTGGACAGCATACGGCCTAAGCAAGACTAGAACCCTAGAAATATTGAAGCTGTAGATAGGGGAAGCACAAAACCTAAGTCAAGAACCTAAGGCCTTTGGTGGGTTCAGGAGGGAAAAGCAATTTACCCTTGTTCAGAGACCAAATAGGGGCTCAAGGGCCAAACCTATGGAATAGGCTTCATGCAAGCATTGGTAAGATGGAGTCTAAGTGAAGTTTCAAGAACCCTAGGAGGTTGTTTTGGAGCTTTGGAAAACATTCCCTCACCCTTACAAGATCCATTCATGTATTGAGGGAGGATTAGTCTTTTGAATGCATAAAAGGCTAAGGAAGAAAGGAGTCATATCACCAAGATTTGGCTTGGTAGTTGCAAACTTGACAAGATAGTGAGGTTGGCAAGAGAACCAGGGGAACTTAGACAAGGTTGAGTTCCTATAGGTTAGGGTGGAACAACAATTTCACCAAAGAGGTCTATGCTAAGGCCTAGCGCAGGAATCTGTGA
Source organism: Sequoia sempervirens (assembly GCA_007258455.2). Taxonomy (NCBI): domain Eukaryota; kingdom Viridiplantae; phylum Streptophyta; class Pinopsida; order Cupressales; family Cupressaceae; genus Sequoia; species Sequoia sempervirens. The sequence continues at coordinate 26,346,152 of VDFB02168118.1, forward strand.
TTGCTTCCTGCAGCACCTGCGATTGATTCTTGCAGTCTCCCTATCAGATTGGTATCAGAGCAAGCAAAGGATTTGGGAAAGCAGCTTATATGTCAGAAGTTGAGTCAAGTGAAACCCTCGCCATGGTGACAAATGCACAGTTAGCCAAGAGGGTTGAAGAACAAGAAGAGGACAACAAGTCCTTAAAAGAAAGAATAGAGCAACTTGAGAAAGCATTGAACAATGCAAGGTTGGAAGGAACGATACCAAAGGAAGAAGAGGTTGCAGAGGAAGACAAGGTCCCTGAACCTGACCCTATTTTGGAGGAGGAGCCTTTCTTGAAGGCATTGAAAGCCTTGAGTGGAAAAGAACTTGAGGGCATACCTTTGTTCTGTGGAAAGATGGATCCTGATTTGGTCATGGATTGGATAGAGGGCATGGAGAATCACTTTGAGTGTGATGGAGTAACTGAAGCACAGAAGGTGAAGGTTGCTAAATCAAGGTTGAGAGGATCAGCCTTGACATGGTGGAAGTTTGTTCAGACTGAAAGAGAAAAAGAAGGTAAATAACCCATATCAACATGGAAAGGAATGGTTGCTAAGGTAAAGGAAGCCTATATGCCAGATGATTATGAGATCCAACTTCACAAGAAGAGGCAAAGTCTAAGGCAGAAAGATTAGGATGTAAACACCTATACTGAAGAGTTTCAAAAGCTTTGCTTGAGATCAAATGTGACAGAGGATGAGAGCCTAAAAGTGGCTAGGTACCTTAATGGCTTGAAGTGGAACATTCAGGAAGAGATGGCTTTACTAAGTCCCAAGACAGTACACCAATGTTATCAGTTGGCTATAAAGATTGAGGAAAGGAAAAAAAGAAAGCAAGATCAGTCCTCTAAGGGTAGAGGTTAAGGTAGAGATCAAAGAGGACAGCGTGGTGGTTACCAAGGTAGAGGTAATGATCAAAGGAACCAAGGAGAATCTAAGCTCACTGAGCATGGAGGTGAAACATCTTCAAGAGGAGGATTTAACAGAGGAAGAGGACCTCAAGGAGGTTCAAACTGAGGAAGAGGAGCAGGTAGGAGTAATTCTTACTTTGCAAACATGAAGTGTTATCATTGTAACCAAATAGGTCAACCTGCTTATAGGTGCCCGGAGAAAGCATCTTCTTCTAGCAATGAAAAGAGAGTGGCCTATGCACAAGAGGACTCCATGAGTCCTAAAGCATCTGAAATCAGTCATATAGAGTCTGAGGTAGGAGAGAATCTGATGTTTAACAGAGTTTTGATAAGGAAGCCAGTCAAAGAGGTACCTAAGCAAAGAAGAGCTCTTTTTCAGAGTAAGGTGCAAGATACTTGGAAAAGTGTGCAAAGTCATAGTAGACTCAGGTTCAACAGATAACATAATCTCAGAGGAGGTAGTAACAAAGCTAAAATTGGAGAAAGTACCCAACAATAACCCCTACAAGGTCACATGGTTGAATAAAGGGCAGAGTGTTTTGGTGAATGAGCAGGTAACAGTGGAATTTTCAATTGGAGGCTATAAAGACAAGCTAGTTTGTGATGTATTACCCATGGATGCATGCCATCTGCTACTGGGAAGACCATGGAAATATGACAGAAGTCCCATTTATGATGGGAAAGAGAACACCATCTCATTCAAGAAGGATGGAAGAACCTTCAAACTGCAGTCCCTGTCAGAAGAAGATGAAGGGCAGTCCAAGGTACCAAACATCATGTTGAGTAGTGGTAAAGAGTTTATCAGCAATCTACATCAAGGGAATGAAGGTTATGTGATCATGATGCAGTCCAAAGAGGAAGAAAAGGCTGAAAGGACAGTCTTACCAGAAGCAGTCCAAAGGTTACTTGATAAGTACAAGAGCATAGTGAGTGATGGTACCCCTGCAACTTTACCACCAAAGAGAGCAATAAGTCATCAAATTGACTTTATACCTGGAGCCTCATTTCCTAACAAAGCAGCATACAAACTTACTCCTGAGTAGAACCTAGAGGTGGCTAGGCAAGTGCAAGAATTATTGGATCAAGGATTGATTCAAAAGAGCATCAGCCCATGTGCAGTCCCGGTGGTCTTAGCAACAAAGAAAGGAGGTAAGTGGAGACTTTGTACTGATTCTAGAGAAATTAATAGGATCACCATTAGGTATAGGTTCCCAATACCTAGAATTGAAGATTTAATGGATTACCTTGGAGGAGCACAGTATTTCACTAAGTTGGACCTCAAGAGTGGCTACCAGCAAATTAGGATTAAGGATGGAGATGAGTGGAAGACAGCTTTTAAGACAAATGATGGATTATATGAGTGGAAAGTGATGCCATTTGGCCTCTCAAATGCCCCTAGCACGTTCATGAGACTAATGAATGAGGTGCTTAAGGATTTCATAGGAATCTTTGTAGTAGTCTATCTCGATGACATATTGATTTTCAGTAAGATAGCAGAAGAACATTTGAAGCATGTGGAAATGGTTCTTAAAAGGTTGCAAGAAGAATAGTTGGAAATCAACCTCGAGAAGTGTGAGTTCTTCAAACAAGAGATTGTGTATCTAGGCTTTGTAGTATCCCAAGGAACATTGAAGATGGATCCAAGCAAGGTGGAAGCCATCCTAAACTGGCCTACACTAACCATAGCAACAAAGGTAAGAAGTTTTCATGGTTTAGCTCAATTTTATAGGAAATTCATAAGGAATTTTAGTGGTATATGTGCACCAGTTCTAGATACTATTAAAGGTGGTCTAAAAACAAAGTTTAAATGGACTCAAGAGGCTGATAAAGGGTTTGAAAAACTGAAACAAGAAGTGGCAACTCAACCAATTCTATTATTGCCTAGTTTTGACAAGTTGTTCACAGTTGAGTGTGATGCAAGTGGAGTAGCAGTAGGAGGAGTAATTAGTCAAGAAGGTAGACCTGTAGCCTTTTTAGTGAAAATATCAATGAAGCCGAGCAAAAGTACTCTACCTATGATCTAGAATTATATGCTTTAGTGCAGTCCCTTAGGAAGTGGAGGCATTATTTGTTACCCAAAGAGTTTGTGGTTTTCACTGATAACCAGGCACTTAGTTACATCAACACCTAAGAAAAGCTAAGTAATAGACACTTGAAATGGATGGAATACATCCAAGCTTTCACTTTTACCATCAAGCACAAGAAGGGACAAATGAATAAGGTTGCAGATGCATTAAGCAGAAGGTTGCTGACAGTGCAAGAAATATAGCTAAAGAGCATTGGAATAAAGTGTTTCAAAGACCTCTATGGTGAGGATGAAGACTTCTCAGAAGCTTACAAGGTATGCTATGATTTTGAGAATCATTTTCATAGTCAATATGCTGAGTATACGCTGCAAAATGGACTGTTATTTAAGGGTAACCAGTTATGTGTTCCAAGAGGATCAATGAGGGAAAATCTGATTCAAGAAAAGCATAATGGCAGTCTTAGTGGTCATTTTGGTATTAATAAAACTTTAGAGCTATTTCAAAGGTTCTATTACTGGCCTAAGTTAGCATGAGATGTCAGAAAATATGTGGAATAGTGTGTTGTATGCATGAAAGCTAAGGGGGGAGCTAGCAATGTTGGTTTCTATCAACCCCTTCCCATTCCTAATAGACCATGGGAGTGTGTGAGCATGGATTTTGTGGTAGGTCTTCCTAAAACCAAGACTGGTTTTGATAGTGTTTATGTAGTAGTGGATAGATTTAGCAAGATGAGTCACTTCATTCCTTGCAAAATTACTCATGATGCAAGCTACATAGCTCATCTTTTCTTCAAGGAAGTTGTAAGGATCCATGGCTTTCCTCTAAGCATTGTTTCTGATAGAGATGTGAAGTTCATGAGTCAGTTTTGGAAGACTCTATGGAGCAGATTGGGTACAAATCTGTCATTTGGATCAGCTTACCATCCTCAGACCGATGGTCAAACAGAGGTGGTTAACAGAGTGTTAGGTAATCTTTTAAGGTGCTTAACTAAAGAATATGGATAGACCTAGGATATGGTGATTTCCCAAGCTGAATATGCCTATAATGACAGTGTTAATAGAACTACAGGGAAAAGTCCATTTAAAGTTGTGTATGGGATGCACCCAAGAGGCATTTGTGAACTCAGAGATTTAGGATCCATGGAAAACAAGAGTGGACATGCAGAAGACTTCACTCAGACCATGAAGGAAATTCATGAGCAGGTTAAGAAAATAGTTACAACAACAACTCAAAGGTTGAAGGAGAATGTTGATTTGACAAGGAAGGATGTACAATTTGCAGTTGGGGACTATGTTATGGTCTATCTCAACTAATCCAGATTGCAGAAGGGCATGGCCACCAAGTTATAGATGAAAAGAGTGGGTCCATGCAAGGTGGTTGCCAAATATGGCAAGAATGCATATAAGGTGGAATTACCATCAGATTTGGGCATCTCTCTAGTTTTCAATGTTGCTGATTTGATCAAATATAAAGGGGCAGTCAAGGATCTGGATTAAGACAGGCAGGAGGTCTTCAAGGACATCAACAACATGTCCATACCAACTCCAGACAAGCTACAAGCAGAGAAAATCTTGGAGTCAAGAGTGAAGAAGACTACAAGGCACAAGGTGTACATGGAGCATCTTGTCAAATGGAAGGATAAGCATGAATCTGAAGCTACCTAGGTAGAATAAGTATATTTTAAGAAGAAAGGCATTGATATGTCTCTAATCTCTCCTAAAGTTCCTTAGTTGGTTGAGCTGAGAGGGGGAGAATGGTACAGGAGCACCTAGCAAAGTTCAGCTTAATTGAAGTTTTTGTAGGAAGTCTAAATTTTGTTGTGCTTTCATAAGGTCATTTTGACCATTGTTTTAGGTGCTTGGGGTTTTCTTTGAACTTTGGAAAGGAGGTTAACAAGATTTAAGTAGTTTTAACTCTTCATTTTGGCTAAGTTGTAAAAATTGCCTAAGTGTTTGTAAACACAGCGGGTTTTACAAAAATGCATTTTTAGGTCATCTAAGCCTCGACCCAAGCACCTAAATTCTTGTGGAGGAATATTTAAGGCATACCACGACCTTTTTGGTTGGTTAGAAGTTTTTGTACGGCCTGTGTTTTCTAGAAATTAAAGAAAATAGCGTTCTTGTCTTATTTTTTGTTTTTTGGTTCTTGTTTGTGTGACAACAGCTAAATGAATTAAAAGAGGAATTTTGTAGGTTTGTTTAGCATGTAGAGAGGCCTCTGGAAGTTTTTTTTTGGCACATTTGATAGCTGTTCCATCACTTTCATCCATTCTTGTAAATTCTGTGTTTTTTTTCCTTATTTCTGTTTTGACTAGAACTGTGTAAAAATGGAGTTCTAGGTTGCATTCCCTCCATACCAGGAAGTATGGAATTGTTGGGAACATGTTCAGGCTCCATATCTATACTTGTAAATATGGTAGGAGTTAGGTTTCTTTTGGTTGTAGGAGCTATGAGAAAATCCTTGCCCTAGGCGAGCCAGTGAAGAGCCCGACTAGGAAAGGCTGCAAAACAGTGTTGATAACTTGCAGGGGAGTGAAGCTTTTTGAGAAATTATTTTTGGAGAATTTAGGGGAATGTCTTGGCCACATATGGTGATAAGGAGGAGAGCCCAGCAATCTGTTTAGGAGGAGAAATTTTCACTAGTCCTAAAATTGGTTCTGAGCAATTTTGAAACCCTAGCTGCTTGACCAATTTGGTGTTTGTACAGCATACGGCCTAAGCAAGACTAGAACCCTAGAAATATTGAAGCTGTAGATAGGGGAAGCACAAAACCTAAGTCAAGAACCTAAGGCCTTTGGTGGGTTTAGGAGGGAAAAGCAATTTACCCCTGTTTAGAGACCAAATAGGGGCTTAAGGGCCAAACCTATGGAATAGGCTTCATGCAAGCGTTGGTAAGATGGAGTCTAAGTGAAATTTCAAGAACCCTAGGAGGTTTTTTTGGAGCTTTCGAAAAAATTCCCTCACCCTTGCAAGATCCATTCATGTATTGAGGGAGGATTAGTCTTTTGAATGCATAAAAGGCTAAGGAAGAAAGGAGTCATAGCACCAAGATTTGGCTTGGTAGTTGCAAACTTGACAAGATAGTGAGGTTGGCAGGAGAACCAGGGGAACTTAGACAAGGTTGAGTTCCTATAGGTTAGGGTGGAACAATAATTTCACCAAAGAGGTCTATGCTAAGGCCTAGCGCAGGGATCTGTGATTGCTTCCTGCAACATCTGTGATTGATTCCTATAGTCTCCCTATCATAGAAGCCACAAATAAAACCATTATAAAGATCTTCAAGAAAATAGTTAATGAAACAAGTCATGACTGGCATTTTTAGCTCAATCCTGCCCTCTGGGCCTACCAAACCAACATCCGCACACCCACCAATGCCACCCCCTTCTCCCTAGTCTATGGATCAGAAGTAGTACTCCCCATTGAGATCGAGCTCCCATCACTAAGAATATCACTGCAAAACCTCATCACGGATGAAGAGTACCAAGTATCAAGACTGAATGAGCTGGAGCTATTGGATGAGTGGCATATAGACACTTTAAATCATTTGCAATTCTATCAAAATAGACTCAAGAGGAGCTATAACAAGAAAATCAGAAGCAGGAATTTCCAAGTTGGAGAACTAGTACTAAAGGAGAATCAGAAGAACGTCCCAAATCCAAACAACAAAGGAAAATTTGAACCCAATTGGTTGGGACCATTTTTTATCACAACAAGCTATAAGTCAGGGGAATATCAGTTATCAACACCCGAAGGGGAACCTCTACAAGAGCCCATGAATAGCTCTCATCTGAAAAAGTTTTATGCCTAAAGGTATAGAACCAAAAATCCAAAAAATCATAAAATGTCTTGAAAAAATGGTTACTTTGATGAAAACCTAACAAACAGGCACCTTGGTAACAACAAAAAAATCAAAAAGCAAGAAAATCCAAAAAAAAAATTAGAAAAAAGATTAAAAATAGTAAAGAGAAAAATCGTCCTCTAGTGAAAACCACTTTAGTGGCACTTTGGACAAGTACCTTGGTGAAAACCTGGAAAATAGGCACCTTGTGTAAATAAGCACTTTCCATCCACCAGGATCTTTACAACTTGTTCTGTATCATCCATCCATTATGTTTCCATCATCCATCACATTCGAGTCTCCATCCATCACTCATCCACCTATATCTGCACCATAGCTTGGTCCTATATTCGTATCATGATCCCTCCTAGTACTACTCGACCCATCCTCAAGGTTAGTTTGTCCTGCCTTTATCAGAGTAGTCTATTGCATCACGCTGGGGGCATGTTCTCATCGGATCAGATTCGTGTATATTCTTGAAGTCCTAAAAATAGAAAATCCAAAAACATCAAAAAATCACCAAAATCCAAAAACATTCAAAACTTATCAAAATCCAAAAATAGGTCAAAAATTCAGTCAAAAAGTCAAAAAATAGAGTCGTCTTGTTGAACTAAGGGTCTCTGAGCCTTGAACGTAGGCAAGGTTGATCTTTGATCATCCCCTGAGACACTTAGGTCAGTCCCTTAAGAGTCCATCATAATAAACTGACATTTCATCATGTATATTGTCATCTATAAATTAGTCAACTTGTCAGTCGAACTACGTGGTCTCTATGTGTATAACGTAGGAAAGGCTAATCTGTTGATCAGCCCCCATGGCCCCTGGGATAGGTCCTTAGGTTATTCTCTTGGTCAAAATCTCAGGAAACCCCAAAAACATTGGAAAATCAAAAAATCAAAACATTTGAAAATCTTGAAAAATACCAAAAACAACCTCAAAACATTGCAAAACTCCAAAAACATCCAAATATTTGAAAAAATCCATCTGTCTCATCTCACTCGCACCTGCAATAAACACCACTCATAATAAACGATCGTCATCCTCAACCTTTGGTGAAACAATTGGAAACAAGTCTAGCAGGTTAAGAGTGAAAACTCAAAACATCAAGTCTCAGGTTTAAGTCAGTACATAAACAAGTTGGTCAATTCTTTGAATCAATAGCCTATCATCCAATCAATCCCATATCAATCATCTGATAACATCATGTCCTAGGATGTATCCTTCCTACAATGGGCATTATTTATCAGAAAGAACACTTTGGATAAACGAAATGGCATGCCGCCATCCACTAACATGTCCTAAGATGTATCCTTCCTACAATGTGCTTTATATTTTGGCAATAGTTTCAATTCTTATCCCTGAAAACACATTCCCTTTTGGTTAGCGGTATTGAAGAACATCAGCTTGTTTGTTTACTTTACCTTTTTCTTTTGACTTATCTTATTGCGCTCATTCCAAGGACCTATCGATGATATCCGAACAAAGGATTTAGAGAAATAGGAATGATGCAATGATCATTATCTTTTTTCTATTGTGCTTGTTGGACGTTCTTGCAATATAACTTGGCAAATACTTTCTTTGCTAGAAATGTATGGAGGATGTTTTGGACAACTTGTTGACTATTGCATTGATAGGTTATACCTTTCCATGTTTTGGTCTGAGATGTTTGAAACTTCTAAAGTGCATCCTAGCAAGGTTTTTGTATGTTAGGTGTGAACAAGAATACTCCTATCTATTTGTTAATTTAAAGTCCATCACACTAGGTACAATGCCATCCTAGTTCTCTATACCTTGATGCATTGTACCACGTGCGTTATCAAACATATGGAAATTGGCCCTTTGAAAATCCTAACTCCTCGACAAGTAGTCATCATCATCATCATCATCATCATCATCGATCCTACATCCACAAATCATTAGCATATTGCACAAACATATCATATAGAAAACATATACATTGTATCTCCATATAAATATGTTATTATAGGCATTTTTAATAAATAAGAACATCCATTTTTTATCACATTACATCTATTTTTCATCACATGGAATTCATCACATAAACCATCGCATAACATCCATTTGCATAAAAAAACTCATAAATCATCTCATATTACCATCTACCGCATAATCAAACATAATAGGTCCGAGAACATTATAGATAATCCATTTCATTATAAGCATACATATTCACATCACATAAACATCATAAAGTCATCTCTCACATTACATTCATTTTTCATTACATAAAGCATCATCATACCACTTTGCATTAACATATCATTTCATATATTACATCACATCACAATAAATGCATCACATACATCTCACAATCATTTAACATGTTTAGGATAATATATATTTGTTATTCTAAGCATCTTAAAAACATCTCATTTACATCATCAATACATATCATATAAAGCATGACCATTTCATTCACATTACATCATACATAATCATAAAAACATACATATCATCCATCAGTCATCCATATCATATAGAACATCTCATAAATAACCACATTGTAATCATTTTTGCATTTCATTTTATAAATCATTCCATACCATTATAAACATTCAAAGCATAATAGGAACATAAAAATCCATTACATTAAAAGTGTACATCCAGTCATAATCATATTATGAAAGCATTTATAATCATGATTCACATATCATTTTGCATATTACATCATAAATCTCATATCTCCATATCATTTTGCATATTACATATAGATTACATCATCATCAAAGTTTACATCATCATCCATCCATACCACATATCGTATAAATCTATCTGCATATCATGTATTAGCAACATAATATAGATCTATTAATAATGCATACATCATCAGGAAGAAATGCATCCATATATACATCACATCACACCATAACATTATTGCATAGCATATAGAAATAGAACCGTCCATAAATGCATAAATAAATTATACACATCACGTCATATCAAAATCATCATCTCATATGTATATCATCATCGGGTAACTATCATAGTACAAAATAATCAGATCATTGTACATGTGTGTCAATAAGTACAAAAAGGCCCAACGAGCTATCAAAAATGAGCCCATATGGCACGAATAATATAATCTCGATCAAAATGAGCCCTAACCCTCCTATCTGCTACCCTCGCCTTTGTCACCATGAACCTCTACCGGTCTGTGGCTGGTACGCTGTGAGTAATTTGGGGTCCAGTCTGCTATGGGTACAGACTGATGATAATGCAGGCGATAATAGTCCGCCTCCTGGATGGCCTCCATATAAGAAAAAAGGGACATTGTGCTTTGAGAGGAGGAGGCCGCCATGCTCTCCAACTGTTGTCTTTAGCCCATCTCTGCGGCCGCCTATAGCTTTGCGGCCTGCCTCTGCAAAATGGCTTGGTCTCTCTCGGCCCTAGCCTGATCCCTCTCTACCGTTAGGGTCTAAACCTGAGCCTGTAGTTGTGAAATAAGTGCATCTCAGGGATCTGGTTGCCCTATTGGCTATGCTTGTGCAAGCTACACATGAGGCTGATCCTCACCCTCAACTCATGGTGGTGCATCTGCCTGATCCTGCTGCCTGGCTGGCACCTGCTCCTAGTCCTGCATCTAAACATCAGCCTAGAACGGCTGAACTAGAACCCTGAATGGCTAATTCTGCCGCTCGCCATCTCTCCATCCTCATCCTCCCCCTTTTCCCCTCGATCTCCGTCGAACGGAGGGTACTCTTGGAACTGTCAACTGTAGGGGTGGTCGAAACCAATCTCTGTAGGCCTATGTCATGCCTGGATCTATGGGTCCCTGATCATATACCCATGACCAAGCCACCAATTGTTTGAAGTTGTCCACTATCTCGGAGGAAGGAATGTGTCGCCCCCACGAACCCTGTGACATAGTGCAAGCAAATATGCCCACATAGTCGTCATCTGGCCGGTCTTGTGGCTCACCAAATTGATGTTGGACTTGCCCTGGCAGGTATCTCTCCACCATCGTATGCTCTTGCCCCTGCATAAAGTGGTCCTGGTGGGTAAAGAATATCTACTCTGCATCATTAGCCCATCCAGGGTGACCAAGGTACGAGTGCCATGTAAAAACCTACATATCATCTAGGACCCTCCTCCAGTGAGGAATCCTGTGCTCGCCTATGTGTGTAAAGGACACACCACCTCTGTAATGCCACACTAGGGGATCATCAAACCCCATCGGCACTGCAATGACTCACGGCCGGAGAACGATGTGCTCCCACGCCCACACATGAAGAAGCGTGACACCTGCTCTAGGTGCTCTATCGTCAAGGTAGACATACTCGTGTAAGTCCCTATAAAGGGAAGCTAGAAGAACAGGCCCCCATGCAAAATGGATTGGCTTGTCATGAATCATCTGCTCCCAGTAAAGCCCCTAGCCAGGACTGAAGTATCGACCTCATCGATCTGGGGCAACGAGACCTGAGATGATCATTTCAACCACTAGACGAAATGGTGACGTGAGTGTCCTATAGCACCCCAGCTCAATTTGGCCCTCACAAAATATAACTTCATCTATGGCGAGGACTCCATGGTAGGCGTCCCGTCTAGCTTCCATATTGAAAATAACTTGTTGACCATGAATCGACAATCTAAGGATGCGCCACACATCCTCCAAAGTGACGGTGGCCTCGCCAGTAGGAAGGTGGAAGGATGAGGTCTCACTGTGCCATCTCTCAGCAAGCGCTAACATCATCCCAAGGTGGGTTGGCATGGGTGCTGCGTAAGCAATGTACCATAGTCCCATGTCCCATAGCTGATCCTGCTCCCTATCGCTAAGGTCTCACAGGTAACTGAAAATATCCCACAATCTATGCTCTCAAGAATAGAGCTCCCTTTCCGCATCCTGCATCAGGGAAGGTCGCCATGTTAAAACTTTTGAGAAATTCTATTACAAGCATCCAAAAAATCATCCCAACATCGCTATTTGTGAAGGTGTTGTAGTTTGAAATTTGCAAACTGCAACGCTGGAGTGCTAAACTCTAAAAGAGCACCGTTGCGGTGCACTTTTCTAAAAAGTGGCACAATTTGGAAAAGATTCCAATTTAAAAATGCACCGTCGCGTCACACTTTTAAATGCCCCCGCTGGAGATGGTAGGAGCATTAGAGTTTGCAGTTTGTTTCCAAACTCCAAACTCCACCACTGCAGTGCATTCTGCAATGGTAAGCTAGTTTGGACTACCGAGTGGTGTACTTTGTAATTTGAGCGGCACTATATAGCACCGCTATAGAGGAGCTAAGTTTAAAAGCATAAAATAAGCATAAAAAATGAAAAACGAAGCTCAAGTAGGGATCACTTATCGGTGCCCCAATGCCGAGAGGTCGCTGGTATGTCCAGACTCGATCAAAAATATGCATCAGGAGCTGTCGTTACGCCATCTCGTCAAAATTTCAGAGCTCAAATCACAAAATCGCTAGACGGCTATGTGTGAAAGTGAATCGAAAGTGACCCCTTAGAGCCTTTTCAAGCTTGAAAATTAGGGTTTTTTTTACCCTGTTTGGCTATCCTGCTAGGGTTTTGAACTCTTGAACCTATTTTTGTCTAGTTGAGGCCTGTTTTACATTGTTTTATTGTGTTTAGACACATTTTTTGGTCTCCCGGAGCCTTTCTGGACTTGTTGGGCACCTTGTCCTCTTTTTTCACGAGATCACCCAAAAATCAAAATTTTTGTCCAATCTCTCGAGGGGGTAGTATAGTAGCATATTTTCTCTCGCTGGGCAGTAGTGGGGCAATATTTTGAAAATGAATTTTCTTTGGCTTTGATCGAGACCATTTATTCTTTGAACCAACGTAACAAGTGCATTGCTTCAAAGAGGGGAAAAATGTGGACATGTAAAATGTATTGATTGACATTGGACACCTGATCCTGACCATTAACATCGCTTCATCTTGAATCATCCTTCGGTCTAACCATTTAATCAAATGTCTTTATTTGATTAAATTCATCAATATTCTTCTCTTAATTAAATAAACCAGTTATCTAATTAAGTCATTCTTTCTCGATAATTAAATTAACCATTTTGGTCTAATTATCCTATTTAATTAAATAATTAATTTTATTTGATTAAATCTCTAAAGTCTATCTATTAAATTAAATAAATTAAAACCTTATTTAATTTAATCTAACATCATCTCTTTTAATTAAATAAATCAAAAATCCTTATTTAATTAATCCTTTGTGATATTCTTCTCATATTTGATTTAAATAAATCCACAAATTTAAGTCAAATAGGTCACATCATTTAATCCCTTCATTAAATTAATTAACCTTAATTAATTTAATCTCTTCTCATGTCCCATCCTCCATCTTTTACCACTTGCACATGAAAATAGAGTTATTTGACTTATTAAATCTCTATTTTCTTCAACAAGGCATCTTTTAAGGAATATTCTTCAAGTTTGAATTCAAAATGCAAGTGGACTTTGTCCTTCCAACAAGGCATTTACTCCACCTACAAAGTCCTTTTTCCTTGAGCCAAGTGGCATTCAATGCACCTTCTTTCCCTCTTACATGTCATTTCAACAATGATTTCAAAATTCAAATATATACATTTATTGACACATTCTTCAAAACTTGCACATCCTCCATCCATTCACATATTGACAAGTGGCACTTTCTCATTGGCTAATTCTTAGTCCCACATTGCTCCATTTTGGACATTCTTCCATCTTCTCATTCTATAAATAAGAGGCTAATCTCCTCATTTGATCATCGACAATTTGAGTAAACTTACTATGCTCAAATATCTAGCAATCTTCATCCATATTTTTGCATTTGTAGCTAGGTTATGCAGATTTTTGTCTTAAAACACTCATCACTCTTCATCAAAGTGGATCACAATCTTCATCAAATCAACAAAACTAGCATTGGAGTTGGGAAAGGGCCAATTTTCACATAAAATTGGCACCAATTCCCTTAAGAGATCAAGGATTTACATTGCTTTTCTAGGATTTAATCTCTTTTATTGATTTCTCATTGTTTTGTTTTCATTTTCCTATTTTGAGCATTGATAAATGGATTTCGTGAGGAATCTACATTCTAGCTTGCATTTGAATCTAATTCGTTGTTTGTTTATTGTCTTATTGCAGGTTTAGGATCTAGGTTCACAATATTTGTTGGAGTAGGTTTGGAATTCCTTGTTCATATTTGTGTGGCATGATTATGGTTTCATATAAGTTTTTAGTCAAAAGGCCCTTATAAATATATATCATAGTTGAATATGTGCTCATATCCTTCCTTTTATTGTATTTTCCATAGTGGGCTCCTTATGATCATAGTGAGACTAGCTTGAACTTACATTTTCCCTAGGCTTATGGGCTTTGGTATAATTCATTATCAAATGCCTACTTGTTCTATTTGAATATCAAAGACTATGGCTTTAATCCTTTACGTTTAATCAAATAACAAGGTTTCCCTTATATTTGTGAACTTATTCTATTTGTGTAGTGACTTATGATCACTAGTTATTGATCCTTTTAAGTGATTTTGTTATTTTCAGCCCGAAAATGAAATGCAAAGGAAAGATTGACAAAATGGAATGGATGGGAAATTAGACAACAAGAAAGTATTGAATGAAACTCATATTCTATTCATACAAAGTGTGATACAATGTACATATTTATCAATATGAAATGACTATTCGATTAATCTTCTAGATACTTTTTTAGCTTCTAGTGTATCTAGGAAATATAAAATATAAAATATTATTCTATTATATTTGACTGCACCAAGCATTATGTATAATAGTGTTGCATCCCCCTTAATCCATATGACTAGTTGTAAAACCAATGTTTTGTGTAGTGCATTGGGAAATCTTTCTTGTGTATTTAACAAGTAATTTTCTTAATACAAAGCTCCAATCTTCTACAAAAAGGTTTGGCCTAGCTTGTTCCATTCTATTGTTCTAAAATTTTCAAGAACCAAGATATTGTCCTAGTATAGACTTGAGTTTTTTTTTTCTCAAATCATGTCATTTTTCCACAATGCTTAATCCATTTTTGTAGAATAGCTTGTTCGTTTACTATAAAATTTGTGACTTCATCACATTTTCCATTTTGAGTAATAAATAAATTTGTAGAAGAAGATTATACAACTTTTTTCTTTGTCACTTCTATCTACAAAGAGAGTTGAAATTAGAGAACCTTAGTTGATTATACTCATGAGTAACCAAAAAGCATGTTGTAGCTACACCATATGACTTGAAAATTAGATAATCCATGGTTATTATGCCCATGAGTAACTCAAAAGTATGTTGAAGCAT
Source organism: Sequoia sempervirens (assembly GCA_007258455.2). NCBI lineage: Eukaryota > Viridiplantae > Streptophyta > Pinopsida > Cupressales > Cupressaceae > Sequoia > Sequoia sempervirens. Next base: position 26,361,227 of record VDFB02168118.1, read on the forward strand.
GAAATGAATGACCTAGCATTCTATCAAGTTGAAAATGTGAAGCACTTATCATCCACAATGCTCTCAAATGAAGACATATGTCAACACATAAAAATTCTATGAGATATTGTTGTGGTAAGCAATAGTTTGTTGTGATTTGTAATATGTTGCAATAAAATACATAACAAACAATGTTGGAAGTCTCCAAGTACCATCCTCAAAGAACTCAAAATATAAATCTTAATATTCCCTCCTATAAGATGAGAGGGAGATTTGTTACAAGCCCCCCTAGAAAGATAATAGCATATATGAAAATGTGTATAAAGATGCACAACTCAATGACTTCCTCACTATATTTCATCACAAGTCTGCATTAAGTTGTTTTTTTAGCTTTTTAACTTAATGGGAAGAATCAGTAGGTCCTCCTTTTATTTTTTCAACTTAAAACTCAAGTGAAAAAGTATAATCAATAAGAGGCAATATTCATAGCCTCAAATAATTTGTAGACAACTACAGATCTGGTAGTCTCATCATGCTACTTATCAATATCCCAATAAAAATGTAAAAAGAGTTCATCTTTATCCTTTGTGGGAATTGAGTGCAACTCTACAATTCTATTATTAGGTTGTCACTCAATAGTGCAAGTATCAATATCTATAATGCTAAGGGTGAAAGTACAAACCTATGTCACACTTTTATAAAGGAAATGGACAACAAAAATTAAAAAAATCAACTTCAACCACATAAAAATGGCCTTTATGTTTTGAATTTTAAAATGATGTAAACTAATGAATCATAGAACTCTTGATGAAGTTTATACTTGTAATTTAAAAAAATGGTTTGAAATGTCTTATAAATTTTGAAATGTGGAAAAAGGGGGGCTCTTTAAAGTTAAATGCCTAAACGTAGGGTTAATTATATTCCTTTTTCAAAGTTTCATTAAGAATGGAGATCAACAAGGTGACTAGATTGACTATCAACCATGAAGGTTAGCCAATTAGATATGGATCTCCTTATTTTGAGTCTTTAGAATGGATTGGGAATGATTTGGAATGATTAACCTAATTAAGCTACATGACCTAATATGATAAATGCAATATTTTGGAAGCACACATACTAAAACAATAAATTGCAGTCAGATCTAAGAAGTATTGGAGATTGTGCACTTGCCATAAAAGGTTAGATCTGACATGCAGAGGACTCAAATGCCTAGGGGCGTATTGGAAATATGAATGAACAATAACCCAATTGAAGTTGTGTACTCTTTAAAGGATCAAACCAAAAAAGACACTATAAGAGAGGGGAACCAACCACATCAAAGCTCTAGGTCACAAAGATTCTAGATCAGAGGGCTGACCTAACTTACCTCACTCTAGAGAGGTGTTTTAGATAGAGGTCAAGAAAGATGAGGAATATAAAGTACTTCAATCACCCTTTAGAACCAAAATCCAAGTTTAGGTTAGGCGAGCTGATTTTTAGAGTCAATATTGTACCTTAGACAACTCTCTGTCCGAGGATGAAAGTGCGGTTCTAGGATGACAACACAACACGCTAGCATCTCTCAGGTGTGTTGGCATCTGTACAACTAGAGGATAGAAAGTACAATAGAAACTACTAGAAAACAAACTAATGGCCTAGCTAACTATTCTTGAATGAGAAAAATAGAATAATAAAGTACAAAAAATACAAACGAAGATGATAAAGTAGACAGATGAAGGCTAAAGTAATGAAAATTATCTCACCAAGGAACCCATTCACCAGCTAGCTCCAAATGCATGTTCACCTACACATAAGAAAGAGGGGAAAATTGTTGGAGCTGTATAAGGTTCTGCCTCAGTCAGACCCCTATTTTTGTGTTTCCACCTCCATGGACAACTAGAAAGCAATGAAGTAGAAATATGTGATAAAGAAGTAAAGAAAGTAGAAGGTGCAATAAACACTACAAAACAGTAAAGTGCTATTCAACCAAATCACAAAGGAGAGGAGTGAAACATTACCATCTCCACCCAAAATCTCACTAGCCAATGGAGGAGAAAGCAGACTTGGAAAGGTCACCACAACCTCAACTATGATGAAGGGAGGTCTCACAAGACTCCAAGCCCACTCTGCTATGGCTTGCTTCACACTTTCTTTACAGAGTTGATGGAGTATTATTGCTGCAATGGAGTGTTGAGGTGCTGCTAAAGAGTGAAGAGAATGCTAGAAGTACTAAGAGAATTCCAATATGTTTCTTAGAGAGTGCAATAGAATGCAAGAGAGATGAAATGAGATAAAGATGGATGAATTTGAAGGAGAAGAGGGAAGAATCTACCATTTTTCGGGGTTGTTTGGTTGAAGAGGGACGTTACAAATCGACCCCAATTGAAAGTGTAATTCCTCTACCAACTTCAAATGTAGGAATTCATCAGGGTTGCAAGTGCATTGCGCGGACGTTTGTGTGCCACACACGCATCCCCAAAAAATATTCTCTCACCGACACAAGAGATAAACGCCAAGTGGAAGGAAGACAGTTGGGTGATGTGGAATTTCACCTTCAAATTTGATTTTCTAAGGTGAAGGTATGCAAAAAGGGAATTTGTATAAGGGGTGCAAATTTTCTCCTATACATTTTGCACCCACTTTAGTGAGCACGAGTACTAATGAGTGGTTCGGTAAAGTAGATCAAAGAGTTAGTAGGGTTAGAAAAGTATACCTGAACCATTGAGGAACCAGACCATGATCTGGTGAGATTGAAAGCACAGGTTGGAACAAAAGACTTCATAGCCCCACAAAACTATGAAGCTGCACAGGGTACACCAAAGGTCCTCAGACCAATGATGGAAAAATCCTGCAGGATGAAAGCATTTCACAGGCGCGTAGACCTACAAGGAGGTAGCCCCCAAGATATCTCACATGAAGGAAGCCCCATGAAGTATGCATCTTACAGGTCCACAGACCTGCAAGAAGGTATCCCCCAAGATCTCTCACATGAAGGTAACCCCATGAAGAATGGACAAGGTACACCAAAGGTCCTCAGACCAATGATGGAAAAATCCTGCAGGATGAAAGCATTTCACAGGATCATAGACCTATAAGGAGGCAGCCCCCAAGATCTCTCACATGAAGGAAGCCCCATGAAGTATGTATCTTACAGGCCCACAGACCTACAAGAAGGTATCCCCCAAGATCTCTCACATGAAGGTAACCCCATGAAGTATGTTCCTTACAAGCCCATAGACCTACAAGAAGGTATCCCCCAAGATCTCTCACATGAAGGAAACCTTGTGAAGTATGCACCTTGCAGGCCCACAAACCTGCAAGAAGGTATTCCCCAAGATCTCTCACATGAACAAAACCTAGATAAAAGCACCTTATAGGCCTGCAAACCTACAAGGAGGTATCCCCTAAGATATCTTTCAAAGGGGTCACTTAGGAACCCAACATGAAGAGGGGCCCACTCAAGGGACACACTGTTTGGAAGTGTAAAAAGAGACACTTTTTCTCAAATTGATTCATCATCAAGGAATCCTTTCGAAAGATGTTCACTTCATCAAGGAACTCGAAAGGAAGAAAATGTTCCCTTGCGAGGGGAAGGCCAAAGCTACTTCCACCTTGGAGGGAAGTTTTCAAGTTCTTTCTTTGCAAACCCATGATGAAGGAAACACATTTTGTTAAGGGTCCTAGTTGTGAATGCAGTTTTGAAAAAGAAATGTTCGCAAGGATTTTTTAGAAAAGATTCATTGGCATCGAATGCATTTTCTGAAAATTGTATCATCATAGAAATGGCATTGTCACACATGAAAGGGACAACTCAAGCAAATAAGAGAAAAAGATAAGAAAATGACCAAGCAAAAATAAATATAAACAAAGGGCATAGGGGTGATTTTATATTTCGGGGTCAGAGCTACTCATAAATATATATAAGTATAATAATAGTATATAAATGAACTTTCATCAACCCCCTACTATATCAGACCATGTGAAAAATGCACGAGAAGAAAAATAAAAAATAAAAAATTGGGTCAACAGGGAAGGGAAGCCTAAATGCCCCCAACGCTTTGCATCATCCCCAATCTACCAAAAATCAAGCACAAACATGGAAGAATGATGATACAAATAGAGGAAGGTTTACAACACAAAAATCACTCCTGTATTCAAGCACAAACAAGGGTGACAAGGTTCATCCAAGAACACATAACACAATCACGAGGGAACACATCACAACATACAAACATCTAATCTAAAGATAAAGAAGAGGCCTTCCCCTAGAACATAGATTGACCAAGAGATCATCCGCTTCCCAATCTAGATCATCATAAGGGGAAGGCGAACAAGCATGCAGTGGTGGAATGTTAAGAGGAGGAGCTTTCGACCCTCTTACAACAAGGGCTAAGGAAGAAGGCCCCACAAGGTTTTCTCCACTAGGCTCTTGTGGAGCTATGGTCAGTGATTTAGCGAAGATCATTGACAAGGACAAAACTTCATATATAGAGTTAAACATACACTTTATTAGGGTGCCATTTCGTATCTCAACAAATGGAGAAGGCGGTGCCCAAGATTCACCACTTGGCTCACTGAATGACTCAAGAGCAGTGACAAACTCAGGAGAAGCTATAACTGGTTTTGTCACTAAGACAAAACAAGTCAACATAGGACCACCCTTCAGAGAGGGTGGGATTCTCATATGCCCTCCATTGTTGGAAGGCCCATCCTCTACCTTCTGCTTCATCGAGGGATGTGAACTCCCCATAGACAAGACAAGAGGCATGGAGGAGGAGGAGAAAACTATAGTAGACACCACCGAAGTGTTTGGGTATCTATGGGTTTTGGGAAAGGAGGGATGTCCGGAAGGGACATCAACAAGGGTGGCTCAACCAAAGGAGTGATGAACACCTGCACCTTTTTGGGGTCAGATGCACTCACAACAGGAGCCAAAAGTAATACGAAGATTGGTCGAATGGAAGCAAAGGGGAGAAGAGAGGAGGACACATCAGGAGGCCCTAAAGTAGGGCAACCATCTCTTCCTCTGCAAGGCAGCTTGCTCAGCCGCGAGAGACTTTCGTAGGCACTTGCGTTCACGTGAAAGGAAGTTTTTGTGGCTCTTCGAGTTAGAGGCCAAAGGTTGTGAAGGAGTAAAAGACTCCTACTCAACCATGGGAGTGTCCACCACAACTGTTTCTAGTGGAGGGATAGGCTCCTAAATAGGAGTAGGAGGAGCGGGTTGAGAAACAAAGGGGGAGTCGGCTCTAGTGCCTCAAAAGCGGGCCTCTTCCTGTTTACTGCTTTTGGAGTAGGAGTGGTGGGAGGCCGAGACATAGAGGATTCCCTATAGGGACCCTTCCTTATACCATATTGAATGAGCCTAAGCTCCGTGGGTAGAACAAGAAGCTCGAATGCAGGGCGCTTAGGCTTTTTCCAAGCGGGCACCATAAGATTCTCTCGCAAACGTGGAACAAGATGTGATGGCGCCACAATGGGGTGAAAGGGAGTGCTAGGTTGAACAGTGGAAGAGGAAGAAGAAGGTTCTTGAGAGTGATTCTCTTCTTCCCTTCTATGTGCCTTGGCGACCTCACCGTCAACTTTTAAATAGGCCCTATGTGAAACAACATAAGGTGAAGGGGGTATCTCACTCTGGGCGTTAAGTGCCCTTTCTTGTACTTTTGATAAGTCTGGTACATGAGATCCTTCCTAGGTGGAATAGGACCAATAGGTGAGGGGCAGACATGATCTAAAGAATAACTGCCACGCTCAACCAGTGGTTTATAACCGGTGTCATGGATTACATGCATGAAACCCTCATGAATAAATTTTAAACATTTATGCACAACCGAGGGAAATTGCATTCATAGCTACTAGCTAGGGGATACCCAACTTCACTCTAAAGACTTTGGACCTTAGGATTGTATCAAACAAAAGGTTTATAGATTTAGGTCCAACAAGAACTGATAAAAAAATACTACCAAGAGGAGGTATGGAAAGTCCATTGTGCGTGCAGATGGTGCTCACAGGTGTGTCGTACCCATATTTATGTAGAAATTTAATTAGCATAATCTCCTTAGTTATGATGTTCACCTGAGACGTTGGGTCAACAAGAACATTTTCTACAGTGTTTCCATTGATTCATGTAGGGATATAAAGAGGATATGGTTCTCCATTAAAGCCTATCGACAGGTCCTGCGAGGTGAAGGTTATACCCATACTACTACTCACAGGCTATGCAGAGGGGATAGGTTGATGTAGAAAAGAGGCCATCGTGTGCACTGAATGATACTCTCACAAATCCCCCTAAAGGTTGTATAGTAGGACAGTGACACAATCAAGGTTTTATTGCACAACACTTACAGAACCTTCCAACTACGCCTACTAGGGGTTGTAGGTTGGGTTGTGAGGCAAAAAGCCTCACAATGCTCACACCTACAATGCTCCTAGAACACAAGGAAAGGAGCTTTCAGTATTGCAAGATGAAACAAAAATGGTTCATGTCAGGTTCACCAAAAATGTAAGAGAGGGGGACCAACCACGTCAAGGCTCTAGGTCACAGAGAATCAAGAGTGGAGGGCTACCCTAACTGACCTCACTCTAGAGTGGTGTTTCAGATAGAGGTCAAGAAAGATGAGGACTATAAAGTACTTCAATCACCCTTCAAACCCGAAATCCAAGTTTAGGTTAAGCGAGCTGGTTTTCAGATTCAATATTGTACCTTAGATAGCTCTCTATCGGAGGACAAAAGCGCGGTTCTGAGACAATAGCACGACAAGCTAGCGTCTCTTAGGTGCACCAACATTCATACAACAGAGGACAAAAAGTAAAATAGAAACTACCAAAAAACAAACTAATAGCCTAGCTAACTATTCCTAAATGAGAAAAATAGAACAATAAACTACAAAAAATACAAATGAAGATGACAAAGTAGATGGATGAAGGCTAAAGTAATGAAAATGATCTCACCAAGGTGCCAATTTTCTAGCTAGCTCCAAATGCATTTTCACCTACACACAAGAAAGAGGGGAAAATTGTTGGGGTTGTATAGGGGTCTGCCTCAGTCAGACCCTCATTTTGGTGTTTCCACCTCCATGGACAGCCATAAGGCAACAAAGTAGAAATATGCAATAAATAAGTAAAGAAAGTAGAAGGTGCAATAAACACTACAAAATAGTAAAGTGCTACTCAACAAAATCACAAAGGAAAGGAGCAAAACGTTACCATCTCCACCCAAAAGCTCACTAGCCAATGGAGGAGAAAGCAGACTTGGCAAGGTCACCATAGCCTCAACTGTGATTAAGGGAGGTCTCGCAAGACTCCAAGCCCACACTGCTATGGCTTTCTTCACACTTTCTTTGCGAAGTTGATGGAGTATTGTTGCTATAATGGAGTGTTGAAGTGCTGCTAGAGAGTGAAGAAAATGTTGGAAGTGCTAAGAGAATGCCAATCTATTGCTTAGAGAGTGCAAGAGCATGCAAGAGAGATGAAATGAGATGAAGATGGATGAATTTGAAGGAGAAGAGGGAATAATCTTCCATTTTCAGGGTCAGATGGTCGAAGAGGGACATTACAAATCGACCCAATCAAAATTGTAACACCTCTACCAACTTTAGACGCAGGAATCTGCCAGGGCCATAAGTGTGTTGCACGTGTGTCCTTGAAAAATATTCTCACTGACACAAGAGACAAACACCAAGTGGAAGAAAGGCAGTTGGGTGATGTAGAATTTCGCCTTCGGATTTGATTTTCTAAGGTGAAGTTATGTAAATGGGGAATTTGCGTAAGGGGTGAAAATTTGCTCCTATACAAACACCATCCACATGAACAAGAAAGTGATGAATCATGAGCAAGAAGACAATTTGATCAAATGATGATTTATTGATTTGATATCTAGAATGTCTAGAATATCATGAGATACATGAGATATGAGATGATTTATAATGAAAAAGCACCTTGTTTATATAGGAAAGATGAGAAGAGGTTGGATAACCACCTTGGATGCAAACATTAAATGACTAATGCATAATTTTAAATGCATTAGTGAAATATTAAATGCCTAGATAACTATAAGCTAATTAATGAGACATGACCCCATTATAACTAGTTTCTAGAATGCCACCTAGGAAAATAACTCCTAAGTAAACTTATTAATGATGTGAATAGGTCCTCACTAGGAACTAGTTAGGAAATAACCCCATTCACACTAACACCCCCACATAAGTGCAGCTTGGGAGTGTAGTTTTTGTGAAAATTATCCAAATTCAAAGATGGGTCCCGACTACTAGGCGATGTTAGGTACCCATGTACAAATGAAAATGCAATCTCTTACAAACAGAGAAAAGGAGAAAACCTCGTGGGACAAAAATCCTCTCCAAAAAAGAGATATAATGCAAATATAATGCAAATCATGTATGGGCATGTGCAAGATCATGGGGGTCCAAAAAGTGGCAATGAGGAAAAAAATGCATTTTTAACTCGTCGAAATGACAAAAAAAAAATGTTGACTTTTTGTATGGGTTGGGTACAATATCCGCTTTGGTTTGGTAATACCAAACCGAAACGAATATTTGTTTATAGCAGATATCCATTTTTCCCAAAATTAATTTTCATCAATTTATGCAAACAAAATGGATGAAACAAAACATATATCCGTTTTGAAAAGCCCAAAAAGCACACTTCAGTAAAATGGACATAACTTTTGTGTTTCTTATCAAAATTTTAACTTGTTATAGGAATTAGAAACGTGATTGAGAGCTCTACGCAATAGACTAGGTGGTGTTTCTATATTGTACACAAAAAATAATTATAATCATTTGAACTTCATATTTCATTTTTGAAACATCAAATGCTCACTACTTTCACATGCAAAGTCTTTTTTTCATGATTTTTTTGTAACACTCATCTCAAAATACTTGAAACATTAGAAAAAGTAATGAATAATGAAATATTTATATTTTTTGTAGTAAGGAGATGAATAAATCTTCATAAATCTTCATATATCTTTGTCCCTTTCTCTAACTCTCTATATATCACTATGTATCCCCTTAATCTCTAAACCTATCCCTCCCTCCTTTCTTCTCTCTTTGTCCCTCTTTATACCTATCTTTCTCACTCTCTCTCCTTGAGCTCTAGACCTCTCTCTCTCTCCCACTCCCTCTCTCTCTCAAGTCCCTCCCACTCCCTCTCTCTCTTAGGTCCCTCTCACTCCCTCTCTCTCTCTCTCCCTCTCCATCTCCCCTCTCCCTCCCTCTCTCTCCCCCCCTTTGAAGTCTTTCTTCCTCTTAAGTCTCTTTGCTCTTAGGTCTCTCTCTCAAGTCTCTCCCAGTCCCTCTATCCCTCTTAAGTCTCTCTCTCAAGTCTCTCCCAATCCCTCTCTTTGTTCTCTCTCACTCCCTCTCTATCTCTCAATGTCTCACTCACACTCACACTCTCTCCCTCTCAGGTCTCTCTCCCTCCCACTCTCTCTCCCACTCTCTCTCCCTCTCTCTCAAGTCTCTCTCCCTCTCCCTATGTCTATCTCCCTCTCTCCCTCCCTCTATCTCTCTCTCCCTCTCTCCCTCTCAAGTATCTCTCTCTCCCTATCTCTTTCACTCTCCATCTCCCTCTTAGGTCTCTCTCTCCCTCTCTATCTCCCCCACTCCCATCTCTCCTCTTAGGTCCCTCCACTCCCTCTCCCTCTCCATCTCCCTCCTCACTCCTCCATCTCCTCTCCCTCTCTCTCCTCCTTTGGAGTCCTCTCTCCTTCTTGAGCTCTCTCTCTGGTCTCTTCCTCTTTCTCTCCCTCATGGGTCTCTCCTACTCCCTCCTCTCTCTCTCCTCTTCCCTCTCTCTCTCTCTTAGGTCTCCCTCCCTCTCTCTCTTCTCTCTTCTCTCTCCTCTCTCTCTCTCTCTCAAGAGTCTCTCTCTCCATACACTCTCTCTCCTATCTCTTCATCCTCCCTCTTGGGTCTCTCCCCCACTCTCTCCTCTCTCAGTCTCAAGAGTCCACTCCTCCCTCTCTCTCTCTCCCCATCTCAGGATTGCTTCTAGGGAGAGGAGATGAAGATGAATGGGGGAGGAGGGAGGAAAGTGAAGGGGAGGGAGAGATAGAGGGAGAGAGGGAGGATGGGGGGGAGGAGGAGGATTATGTTAGGGTGGGAGGAGCACTAAGGAGGGGTGGAAAGTGAGGTGGTGGTGAGAGAGAGAGGATGGTGTGTGGTTGAGAGAGAAGGAGAGGGATATGGAGTGAGGTGAGAAAGGAGAGGGAGAGGGAGATGAGACAGAAGAAGAGGGAGGGAGGAAGAGAGAGAGGGGGTAGGGAGGGAGGAAGAGAGAGAGTGGGGAGAGAGAGAGAGAGCTAAGATGGCAAGATACTTAAGAGGAAGAGAGAGATAGATAAAGGGAGAGAGAGAGAATTGAGAGGGAGAGAGAGAGAGATAGAGGGAGGCAGAGGGAGAGAGACTTGAGAGGGAGGGAGACAAGGAGGGAGAGGGGGAGAGAGAGAGAGAGATTTCAAAGGGAGGGGGAGAGAGGGAGAGGGAGAGGGAGAGGGAGAGGGAGAGAGAGATCTAGTTGTGGTGGGAAGGATAAACCTGATAGAGAGAG
>VDFB02168118.1:26371850-26406527 GCA_007258455.2 Sequoia sempervirens
CTCGTTGGAGACTGTTTCATAAGTATAGTCTTTAAATATAGGTTTTCTAGATCGGCTAGAGACTATACTTATGCTAAAGCTTTCAAATATGTCCTTGATTGGTAAGTCATTGTTTATAAGATGGTAGGTATCCAATGTATTAATGTCAGTAGAAGGAGCTCCTTTCTCAAAAGAGGCAAATCCAGTGTTTGGAGTAACCATGTCTATCGAACCATAGCCTAGTCCCATGTTCTTCTTTCTTTGTTCCACTATAATATGTTCCCATCTAACTTGTTTATGTCGCTCAAGGCCACCTTTTCTAGTGTATCCCATTTGTTTGGCTAGCATATACCCTTTATTGCTAGTATCAATTGGAAAGGGTTGTAGCTGTTCTAGTTCTTCTTGTTCTTCTTTGTATATCATTGGTGAGAGGCCCTCTTTGAATATTTCTTCATCCTTCATATCTACCCACTTGGTAAAGATCATAGGTTTGACTACCATTGTTACTGCTTGAACATGTTTGATCTCCTTTGGACCTCCATAAACCTTTGGTGTTGGGGGAAGCATTCCAATATAAAATTCTTGATTGAAATGAAAGTTTTCATTACCTTTGTCAAGTACTTGAATCTTGGGATCAGATTTTGGTTGTTCACTTGATGTGGGTTTAGTTGAGGTTGATGGTAGTGTGGATGGATCAACACATGAGGAGTGGAATGATATATCATTATTAGGTATTTGCTGGATTTTGTTGTATTTCTCCTCCAATTTTGCACAGTAGTGGAAGGGTTCATGATCTGCGTATAATGTAACTTCCTTTCCCTTGTGAGGAAATTTTAGACACTAGTGGAATAACGAAGGGACTGCTTGTAGTGCATGAATCCATGGGCGTCCTATAAGAAGGTTATATGGTAGTTCAAGTTCCAACACCTGACATGTTGTTTCTATTGTTGCTGGTCTTATTCGTACTGGAAGTCCTGTGTTGTTTATTTTATATGGCATCAACTTGTCATCCTTTGTTTGATACTCATCATTTACTTTCTTGATTACCATTTGAGAGTAGATCCATAGAACTGCAATTTTTTTATTCTCCATTCGATGGCCATTTTGAGTCCTGTGAATAGTGCTTCATATTCTGAGATGTTATTTGTACATGGGAAAATAATTCTGTAAGCCTTAGGTATACTATCTCCTTGTGGTGTGAGAAATAAGATACTTATTCCTGAGCCATGTTGAGTATGGGACTCGTCAAAGTATAAGGTCCAACAACTTGTCTATTCTATTAGTAGTATGCTTTCATTTGAGAAGTCTGTTGTGAGAGGCTGGTGATCTTTTATTGGTGCTTTTGCTAGTTGCTCTGTTATGATTTTTCCTTTGATGGCTTTTCTGTCTATGTACTCTATGTCAAACTTGCTCAATATCATCACCCATTTAGACACCCTACCTATTAGAGCCGCTTTTGCTAATAGGTACTTTAGTGGATCTACTTTTGAGATCAACTTTACTTTTCTGTTCAAGATGTAGTGTCTCAACTTTTGTGTTGCGAAGACGACAGAAAGAAAAACTCTTTCTATGGGTGAATAGTTCAATTCATATCCCACTAGTGTTTTCCTAATGTAGTAGACCACTCTTTCCTTGTTATTATCATCTAGTTGTACTAAGAGAGCTCCTAATGTTGCTTGTGTTGTAGATACATAGAGTATCATTACTTTATCTAGAATAGGTGGCATTAATACTAGAGGAGTGAGTGGATACTCTTTGACTTGTTGGAATGCTTGATCACATCTACCATCCCACTTGAATGTGATGTCTTTTGGAAAAATATGGGTGACTGAATTACACTTGTCTACCAATTGCATGATGAATCACTTGATGGATTGTAGTTTCCCTTGTAGACTTCTTAGCTGCTTCAATGTCTTGGGAGGAGGCTTTTCTAAAATGGATTTTACCTTTGCAATATCTACTTCGATGCCTCTTCTTGATACTATGTACCATAGCAGTTTTCCAAATGTTACTCTGAATACACACTTTTTCAGATTGAGCCTCAAGTTGTACTATTTGAGGCTGTCAAATACTTTAGTTAGGTTGGTCAAATGGTCTTCTCTTTTGATGAACTTTTCTAGTATGTCATCCACACAATCTTCCATAGTTGTATGCAACATATCATGAAAGATTGTAGTCATTTATCGCTGATAGGTTGCCCATGCATTCTTTAGACTAAATGGCATGATGTTCCAATAGAAGGTCCCCCATGCACAAGTGAATGCTATTTTATGTTGATCGTCAGGAGATATACTTATCTGATTATATCTAGAGAAGTAATCCATTAGTGACAACATTTTATTCCCTGTAGTTAGATCTATGATCATATCAATGCTCAGAAGAGGGAAGTCATCTTTTGGGCAAGCCTTGTTTAGATATCAGAAGTCCATGCAAATTTTTATACCCCCAATGGTCTTTGATACTGGTACTAGATTCGATATCCATTTTGGATAATCAATTGTTCTGATGAAACCCACATCGAGCAGTTTCTTCAATTCTACTTTTACCAAAAGTGTTATCTAGGGATGCATCTTTCATATGCTTGATGGGTTTAGCTCTAGGAAATATGGATAGGTGGTGTATGACCAATGCTGGATCTAGCCTTGGCATGTCTGCATATGTCCATGCAAAGATTATCTTCCTATCATTGATGAATGCTGAAAAGTTCACCTTTTCTTCAGGATCAAGTGACACTACATGGTATGTGATTTTGGGTGTTTTTGTTGTGCCAACATTAATAGGTTCAACTTATTCAACTAAGAGTGTCGAATTATCTTGATATTCATAAATAGGGAGATTAAATCCTCCATCTTTGGGTGCTTTGTAAGGTTTTCACCCTTAGATTTGTCCTTTATTTTTCTCTTTTCATGATCCGATAGAGCCACATCATGGTTTTCCCTAGGGGATCTCATTTTGATTTTTACATTGTCCTTTTCAATTTTGCAACCGGAGGACATAATATCCCCTCCAAAATATGCTTCCTATTTGAGTTCCATGACAAACCCTGCTTTATGATCTTCTGATGGTATATCAGTTCAAAGTCCCAAGAACTCTGCCATGGCTTCATCATTTTGGAATTGATCCAAAACATGCATATGATGTTGTTGGTCCCAATTTATTAACTATGGGTAGTAGAGGAGTAGGTCATCATCGTTATCTGTAAAGATTATAGAAGTTACTGAAATGGTCAATATAGCTATGGCATCATTCTCCCGTTGGGTATCTAGGTCATTGTGCTAGAAGCGAGGGAATCCCATTCATATTCGTTGGAATTTTTTTCATAAGTATAGTCTTTAAATATAGGTTTTCTAGGTCGGGTAGGGACTATACTTATGCTAAAGCTTTCAAATAGGTCCTCGATTAGTAAGTCACTATTTATAAGATGGTAGGTATCCAATGTCTTAACGTCAATATAAGGATCTCCTTTTTCAAGAGAGGCACATCCAGTGTTTTGAGTAACCACATCTATCGAACCATAGCCCAATCCCATGTTATTTCTTTGTTCCACTATAATAGGTTCCCATCTACCTTGTTTGTGTCGCCCAAGGCCACCTTTTCCAATGTATCCCATTTGTTTAGCTAGTTGATCCCCTTTACTACTAGGATTAATCAGAAGGGGTTGTAGTTGTTTTGGTTCTTCTTGTTCTTCTTTTGTAGATCATTGACGAGAGGTCCTCTTTGAATATTTCCTCATCCTTCATATCTCCCCACTTGATAAAGATTATGGGTTTGACTGCCATTGTTACTAATTGAAAATGTTTGATCCCCTTTGTCCCTCCATAAACCTTTGGTGTTGGAGGAACCTGTAGACACGTAAAATGTATTGATTGACATTGGACATCTGATCCTGACCACTAACATTGCTTCATCCTGAATCATCCTTCGGTCTAACCATTTAATCAAATGCTTTTATTTGATTGAATTCATCAATATTCCTCTCTTAATTAAATAAATCAGTTGTCTAATTAAGTCATCCTTTCTCGATAATTAAATTAACCATTCTGATCTAGTTATCCCCATTTAATTAAATAATTAATTTTATTCGATTAAATCTCTAAAGTCTCTCTATTAAATTAAATAAATTAAAACCTTATTTAGTTTAATCTAACATCATCACTTTTAATTAAATAAATAAAAATTCCTTATTTAATTAATCCTTTATCACATTCTTCTCATATTTGATTTAAATAAATCCACAAATTTAAGTCAAATAGGTCACACATCATTTGATCCCTTCATTAAATTAATTAACGTTGATTAATTTAATCTCTTCTCATGTCCCATCCTCCATCTTTTGCCACTTGCACATGAAAATAGAGTTATTTGATTTATTAAATCTCTATTTTCTCAACAAGGCATCTTTTAAGGAATATTCCTCAAGTTTGAATTCAAAATCCAAGTGGACTTTGTCCTTCCAACAAGGCATTTACTCCACCTACAAAGTCCTTTTGCCTTGAGACAAGTGGCATTCAGTGCACCTTCTTTCCCTCTTACATGTCATTTCAACAATTTCAAAATTCAAATATATGCATTTATTAACACATTCTTCAAAACTTGCACATCCTCCATCCACTCACATGTTGACAAGTGGCACTTTGCCATTGGATGAAATTTAGTCCCACATTGCTCTATTCTTGGAATTTTCTCAACTTGACATTCTATAAATAAGAGGCTAATCTCCTCATTTCATCATCACCATTTGAGTAAACTTACTATGCTCAAATATTTAGCAATCTTCATCCATATTTTTGAATTTGTAGCTAGGTTATGCAGATTTTTGTCTTGAAGCACTCATCATTCTTCATCAAAGTGGATCACAACCTTCATCAAATCATCAAAGCTAGCATTGGAGTTGGGAAAGTGCCAAATTTCACATCAAATTGGCACCAATTCCCCCATGGGATCAAGATTTTGCATTGTTTTCAATAGGATTTAGCTTACTTTCTTGTTCTTTCATTTCTTTCTTGCTTTATTTCCTATTTAAATATTTGCTAATGGATTGCATGGGGAATCCTTGTTCTTACTTGCATATGATCTCCTAATATGTTTATTTATTGTGTTTTGCAGGTATTTGGATTGGGGTTCTACATTTGGTGCTAGAAGGAGGGCAATATCATCTTTTTATCACGTTTTTGTCAAAAATTCTACAATTTTTTGTCTACAGGAAAACTTCGCAGCTGGAAGCTTAGCGTTGTTGTTCAACACCGCTGGTTCTTTTGCATCGCTATACAAAACTACTGAAAATTCAAACTGCGATGCCTCAGTGTTCCTGCCCAAAAATTTGAATTCCAAACTATGCCGCTGAACCTGTTTGACCTGTGAGAATCTTTGAAAAACCCAAACTGCACTGCTGACAAAAAGTGCGACGCATTCATGCTCACTGGTCTGGTTACAGAGCGACGCTGACTGGAAAGCAACACTATATAGCACTACTGGGGAAATCAAACTGTGATGCCTTCGTGGATTGCACCGCTGGAGGGGAGTATGAAGTGAAATTTTATTTATAGCGCGTGCTTCTTTTTAAATTATGGTTCTTCTATCTATTTTCTACCTTTTTGACCTCTGTTTTGTAGAATATAACTGATTTTTCTTGTAGGTTGTATCGATTAAAGATGAAAAGGAAAAGAAACATGATGGTGTCTTTTCACAAAAACAAGTGTTTTTAAACACTCCAAGTGTTTGTTTAACACTCTTAGAGGAGTCACTATTCCTCTTAAGGAAAAAATTGTCATCTTTTTATGCTTAGAACCTACTAATTTCATTTTGGGCTTTAAAAAGAACTTTTGAATTCTTGTTACAAAAGGGCTTAAAAAGAACATTAGGACTCAAATTTACTAAAGTTTGTTTTGGGATTAAAAATTGAACAAGGCAAATTGTCACACTTACTTTGGTGCTTTAAAATGAATTCACTTTTTGCTTTGAGGATTTAAAATAAACAAGTGTTTGCATTGTTTTGCAATTACATACACAAAGTAATATCATCAAAAGACGTATGCGCTTCTCTCGCACCTCACGATGATCTTGAGAATCAAAAGGCTTTTGGTGACATTAAGTTGCGTAAATAATTGCCCATACACACTTCAATTTGGGTTTAAAATTGAACAAATTGTGTGAGTGTGAGTAAATCTATTGCATGTGTTCTCCCTTTGTTTCTAAATGAAGGTTGATCGAACTATGAATACATTTACTCTCACTATTGTTTATCTTAGGGCTGCCTTGGGAAAAATTACTCACCCAAAGAGGCGACTCAACCGATTAACACTCTAAAGCGAATTGTATTTCTAACTGGGATATAAATGTGAGTATTGGAATAAACACCAATATCACGTAGTTGGCTCTGACGAGATCAATCTGAAAAGGGACTCTTGCCATATGGGTCAATCTCCACTAATAGAAAGTCCAAATTAAAACCCTTGTTTTAGAATTGCCAAAATCCTTGATCTATTTGTTGGTGCAGAGCGGTTGTTTTGAGCGCCTCACACTTTACGATCTTTTGGTAGAAATGGAAGAGTATGCCATGGGAGTTTCATGGGTGTTGATGCTTGGCTGCCCCGTATAAGTGAGTGCCATGGAGGGGATCCAGTGGGGTCAAGCACCTAACCATTTGCTAAAGATAAGCATAGCTGGACATGTCCAAGTGGGGACTCAACAGATATTGTCTTCCATATCCATAAGGTTGTAGTTTCCCTTGGTTACAAAACGCTTTGCTTGTTTGAAAACATTTGGAAACAAACACTTAACATCATCATCAAAATTTCAAACCCTTTGGGAAGCAAATACAATTGACCAAATTCATGTGTTATTGCTTTCCCTTGGGATTCCACATCCTTAGAGGTTTCTAAACACTTGAACTTACATCCCAATTTTTCCCTACTAAGTCGCAATAGAGTAACCCTTGCCTTGATTCATCAAATTTCCACATAACATACTTTGTGGGATTCAAATAAATTAAGGCATTGGACATTTAGTTTGGAAAACTAATCAAAGAAGTGCTTGTGGTAAAACTAAGTCACTAAGCAAAGATAACCAAATTGACTCTCACATGTGTTGATTAGTCATGATTTCCAAGAAAGTTAAAATCCCAAAATGAAAGTCCTTGAGTCAAAGTTCAAAATTTAGGAGTCACACTCAAAAATTCATCAAGAAATACATCAAGAAGTGCAAACAAAAGCAACATATCAAGATAAGCAAAAAATTCACAAGGTTCTATAGACTCATCCCTTTGAACAATCCAGAAATGTATGATCAATTTGAACCACTTCTTGGTTAAAAGGTCTTTAGAAGTATTGTATGTTCTTCAATACCAAGGTATAGTAAACAAAGCATCTTTTAGGTACATCCTAGGATCAAAATCAAACCCTTCACCCATTTTCGAACATCAAAACTAAAATAATCTCATCATCAACTCTTCAAAAGTCTTGAAAAAATCCTTTATGTTAAACTTTGGGAAAAACATTTAAAATCAATCAAAATCACCTTATTTGATTGAATGTGTGTAGATACATCCTTCTCCACATATTTGACCAAATTATCAAAAATTGTGAACAAATTCAGCCTTGATAACATCAACATCTTGGGATTTTAGGGAGTTCATTATCAAAATCTTATTTAGTTCTGGAGTGTTTAGATGAATCCTTCTTCTCACACCTAGACAAATTAGCGTCTTGTGAATGATTTAACTCTATGAAAACATCCAACCTCTTAGAGTTCATGAGTCCACCAAAATCTAAATCCAAAAAAAATCAATCCTTAATCAAATCCTAAAGTTTAACGTACCCTTCAATATTTTCTCAAAGAGTTCCAATCATCCATAAAATCATCCATATCATTATCATCCTTTGATCTTAAAATCATCCTAAAATTTCCCCTTTTGTGCTTAAAGATATATCAATCTAAATACTTAGAGATTCATCTCCTATATTCTTCAAAATTGATCCCTATTTTATGGTGCAGACTAGATCTCAACACAAGAAGAACATGGAAGCCAACAAAGAAACACCCGCTTCAAGTGACTTAAGCCAAACAAACTCTGAAATGAATCTCGTTGAATCAAGCAATCCTTTGACTAACTTTCTCTCATCATCACAAAATCCACAAGAGGAAAGCCAAGAAGAGGATCTTACCTTTGGGATGTCACACGAGGAAATCACCAAAATGATCCTAAATCCAGAAAACCATAAGATTATCAATATCATGATGAGGCTCAACCCTTTACTATACATGTTCAAACTACCAAAACAAGGGGCCAAATTACCTTCTGATTTCGACGTGAGCTATATAGTGGAACCATCTTTAGAGGTCATGCCTCCAATTTCATCCACACTCCCCATCTCATCTACAGCCCCATCCCAAAGCATCACTCAAAACATCCTGCAAATCACAACATCTTTTGCTCCAACTCAGCCTAATGTTAATAAGGGAAGTGCATTTCTTAATGCCATTCAAACACACCCCCTTGTCAATAATCAAGACCTTGATGCAAACACCATTTTGGAACAAAACACACCCCAAAATCCATTACATAAGTATGCCCCTCTCACTTTTCATGATCCTAATGATCCATCATCATCATCCTTTCGTGCAACACCCCAAACCTCTCTCCCCATAACTTCACAAGGAGAGGGTGACATATTCGGACTAGGGGGCATTTTTGACATTACACCATTTTCTCAAGAGATCACATCCCTCACATTTTCACCTCTTCCACCATTACCACCATTATCCACACCACTACTTGGCTTAGGGCTTCCACCTTTACCAAATATCAATCAAAATCAAACCAACATCCTAAACATCAAACAAAGCATCAGGCCAAACTCTCAAAACTTGTCATCGACATCGCAACAACAAATGACAACTACACAAGCAATCACAACATCATCAACCACCCCCCTAACATATCAAAGCATGGTCTCTCAAGGACCAATCACATCGATCACACCATCCACCAACCAAACCCAAATCACCAACACGACATCACCTCTCACCACCACAAGCACCATTCTAAATCCACCACCACCCTGACCACCACCAAGCTCTAATATATCAAGCCAATACAACATGGCATTACAAGTAGCTCAATAAGCTGCTTATCAAAAGGCATTCCTGCAAGTACAAAAGCAAAAAGCTGCGCAACTAGCTGCTCAACAAGCTGCACAACTAGCTACTCAACAAGATGCTCAAGTCGCATTACAAGCAAAAAAGGATGCTCAATCCCAAATCCTATTACAACAACAATCGGTACAATCCCAAGCACAAGCACAAGCTCAAGCTCAAGCTCAGGCACACACCCAATATCAAGCACAATAAGCACAGGCACAAACATAATATCTTACACAAAAACAAGCAGCACAACTACAAGCATATCAACAAGCAATGAAATAGTACCAAGAGTAGCAAGAAGCGGCCCAATTAGCAGCCCGACAACAAGTGTTGTTGGTACAAAAACAAGCACAACAATAGGCTCAACAATAGGCAATCCTGGCACAACAACAACAAGACCAACAATAAGCATTGTTTATATAGCAACAAGTGCAAGCATACATGGCTCAGCAAAATGTACAGATACCACCAATCAACACATCAACCGATCCACCCATCACATCCACAAGTGAACCACCTCAGAACACTTTCATCCCACCTTTTGATCTGCAAAATGATGTGATGGCACAAATCAGGTTGCTCTCACAACAAGTGCTCGATCTTCAATCAGGGAAAACCACAAGAACATCTAGTAACTTGTGTCCTTATCCATTCGACAGGAACCTTGTGATGAAACCATTCCCGAAGGGATTTGAGATCTCCAAGTTTGACAAGTATCGTGGGACGGGAAACCCTGAAGATCATATTAGGGAATTTGAGGTTCATTGCATGGAAGTTGTGTATGACGATACCTATCTGATGTGGCTATTTCCTAGGATTTTGGCAGGCCACGCCATGGAATGGTTCTCTCACCTACCTACAGGCATCAAGAAATTCCAAGAAAACATAGATGCATTCATCAAAAACTACACATGCAATATTGCCATGGATGTCAGTCTTGAAGAACTATCAGCTCTGAAACAAGGTAAGAATGAATCATTCACTTCATTCCTCCAACGATGGTGATCTAAGGCCAATCAGAGAAAATGGGTCATGCCTGAGGAACAAGTGTGCACTATCATATCCAACCTTGACGACCTTTTGGAATTCCATCTCAAGGTCCAAGGGATCACCACATACGACCAGTTGATTTCCAAGGTGCTCAGCATCAAATGAGCCCTTATGACACAACCTAGAGGATCAACTTCATATCCTGAACAATATAACAATCACCCACCCACCAATTAGAATGACAAACCTCGCACATGGGCAAGAAACAAAAATATTACCAACGATGGTGTCATTGATGCCAAAGTTGTCATTAGTGCACCTCAGCAAAACACACCCACACCACAACAACAAATCCAAAACCATCACCAAGCGAACACAACAACACAACAACCAAACAACCAAGCAATCAATAATGTCAATGACCAAAGAGGACCTCCCCAGCGAAACAAGAACTTCACCAAGAAAAAGTACACTGCTCTTGGGGAACCACTCGAAGTCATCATGAAGAAATTACTAAACGAAAACCTCATCAAGATTCCCACCTACGAGAACTACCAAGAACCAGATGTTAAACCTCCTTGGTACAATGAAAATCAGCTCTGCGATTTCCCCAAAATCAAAGGGCACACCACGAACAGTTACATGAGACTAAAGAACATAGTCCAAGACCTCATTGATCAAAGGATCATAAATGTGGAATAGCCAACAGGGAATCAAAATCTCAAAATATACATGAATCTAATGCCTAACCATATCAATAAAGGGAACAATAACATTGATAAGGGGAAAGGCACCTTCAAAAATGTGAATCATGTGTATGAAACTGTTGTTTCCTCCCTAGATGAATACTGCACAGTAATCACTATCAAAGGAGCTCAAGCTAATTGTGGAGTCACCACAAGAGGCAGAAAGGTTACTATCACATGATCATCTCAACCAAACAGAACTTTCATGTCCAATTTAAAATCCATTCCCAATGGTTACAATGTCCTTGATCAACTAAAAAGAACACCAACACAAATATCCATCATGGAGTTATTAAAAATCTCATTCGCCCACAAGAACATCCTTATCTCCATCATGGAGTTATTAAAAATCTCATCCGCCCACAAGAAAATCCTTGAGGAAGCATTAGCTTCATCCACCGTCCTCGCAGATCTTGATGCAGAACAATTCCAAGCTATGGTCGGCAAAATCATCACTCCAAACCTCCTTACATTCTCTGACCAAGATTTCCCCGCTCAACCATCTCATAACCATGCACTCCACTTAGAGGTCCTAGTGCGGAAAAGTAAAGTCAAGCGAGTCTTGGTGGATGGAGGTGCGGGCTTGAATATTTGTTCCCTCAAACTCATTAAACAGTTAAAAATCTCAGAGGATTCCATGACAAAGAAAAGGGTATTACAATCAAAGCATATGATGATCAGGAAAGATTGTCCCAAGGCACAATTAGAATCCCTATTCAAGTAGGGCTAGCTATCATGGAAACCACCTATCAGGTCCTGGACCTCGACTTACCTTATAACATTCTCCTAGGATGTCCATGGATCCATGCAATGCAAGCGGTAGCATCAACTCTCCATCAATGTGTCAAATTCACATATGAAGGACAAGAGGTCACCATCCATGGAGATCTTGAACCATTCTCCTATTGCAAAAACCTTGAGGCAAAATACTACAAAATCCCTCAAGTGCCTAAAAATGATGAAGGCCCATCAACACTGTACATTGATCTAGCCACTCTCGCTTCCACTTCTATGATAGAGACACCCACCACTCCCGCCATTCCCATCATCTCTGATATCAAAGTCATCATCTAGGATAATGGTTTCAGAAACTACACGATTCCCAAAAATGATTTTGTGGTAGGAGAGTTACCACAATCTCTCAGATCACGAGGATGTCCGCAATCAAATGAAGCTTCCACATCTCAAACATCTCTTGAAGACTATCCCAACTTCACAAGTTGGGGAGATCTCGGCCAAGAAGTCATAGAGGAGGACCCATCTCATCTCCTATACCAAGATAGTAGACCAATGACTGATCTACCAATGGATGAAGAAAGCAAAGGTTTGCAAATAATGCTCGCAATGGGCTATGACAGAAACTAGAGACTTGGACAAAACAACAACGGGCTTATAATACCTATCATTCCAGAGATGCGAATGAGAAATATTGGCCTCAAATGTACCCCTCTGAGTATAGCCATACGTGGTCGAAGTCCTCCAGTTAGAAAGGTCAATAATCCTCCTCAACTATCCATAGCCGAACTTCGCTTACCCGTATCTACAAGTCGAGTCATAGACAACTTCACATTTGACATAACTGACGTCTATAGTAGTAGTGATGACAAGGATCCCATATACAACCTACCTAGGCTCTTCGAGGATACCACCCTTCTCATGATTAGCACCTTATCGTTTGAGTCAGACCATCAAAATCATGAAATCTACCTAGTTTACCCCCAACTCATCGATTATGACCAACGAGGACCACCAATTCTTGACACATTCAAAAATGATGAGGCACTCTCAGAATTCATGGGACTACGGGATAATATTCCATGTGGGGATCACAAAACAGGTTTCATCATTGAGCTAGATACATAGGCCTATTATGGAGAAATGATTGAATCCCTCAGTCGCAAAAGTGAGAGATTAAGAATAATATCTAAGTCCTTGAGTGAAAACCACACTATGGCACTCTCTAACATGAAAAAAGTAAAAAGAAATGACGTGCATCCAATGGTAAAAACCTCTCCAAGGCACCTGAGGATGGAGGATTCAATCTTCCTTTTAGAGCTCTTCATAAGGAATAATCAGCAGTCCTAGCAGAAAAGTGCAATCCAGTTAATCTAGGAATAGAGGAGACCCCTCACATCACATTCTATGTGGAGTCATTACTGTTAGAAGAACAAGAACTCCTAGCAGCCTTCTTGAGAGAAAGACAGGTAAACTTTGCATGGAGCTACACAGACATGCCAGGGCTCAATCCAGAAATTGTAGTTCATCACCTAGCAATATACTTTGAAGCAAAGCCTGTTAGACAAAAGCTCAGGAAAATACACCCTCAGATCGCCCTGCTAGTCAAAATGGAACTAAAAAGGCTATTGGATGCAGGATTCATTCGACCAATAGAATATCCAGAATGGGTGTCAAACTTGGTTCCTGTCTCAAAACCTGATGGGGGCATCAGAATCTGCACAAATTTTAGAGACTTAAACAAAGCATGTCCAAAATATGATTTCTCATTGCCCAACATTGACATGATCATAGACATGATGGCGGGACACAAAATGATTTCCTTGATGTATGGTTTCTCAGAATATAAGGGTGCTACCACAATAGTGGTTTAAACTTTCTAGGAGATCCTGATTTTTGCTGAAATCACATATTTTTAGAAAATATGATGATTTAAGCCTTGAAAAGTTTCATTTAAAGGATTCCAATTGAATAGGGTTTGATCAAACCACCTTATACCAATCCCCCTTGGATAGAACCCCACTAGTTTTAAACCATACCTATAACGGAGTCTCCTTTACACGTATCAAAATGTTGATATAAAACCACTTTTGATTTACCTTTTGGGGGATCAAATGAATTCATTTAATTTAATTTTTTTGTAAGTATGTATTCCTTATTATAAGCTTCCAAAAAAGTATAATTTTAATTAAATTAAATTTGATTATTATATTTATTTTTTATTTCTTGTGAATGTAGGTTTTTCACCGAAAATTAAGCTCTCTATTCTACACATGTGAAAAAATAGAAGATTATAAAAAAAAAAATTGAAAAATGTGAGTTCACCAGATATTGGAGTCCTTGATCCAACAAAAAAAAAAAAATTGAATTTTGATACATACAAAAAAAGTTACACGTTATATGGTCACGCTATGTCTAAATTGTAATTGGTTTGACTTTGAAACTTGATTAAAGAAAAAATATTCAATAAAAAAATATCTAACCAAGTGGAAGCACTAGATATTAGAGTTACAAATCTAAATTTGAAAGAATTAGAATTTTATCCTTGATGGAAAATAAGTTATTCATTATACGGTGAGAGTCACTTTTTTAAAATGTTGTTTTCTAAAAAAACTAGTTTTTGAGGGGATCGAAAAAGAAGTGCAATCTAATTCCAAAATTTTTGAAAAAAAAATATTTAGAATCTATAGAAAAAAAATGTCACAAAAGTCTAGTTTGCATCATCTTCAAAATCCTCACGGTTTAGCCGCTATAGGTGCTAGAAAGTGAAGATTTAGTTAAAAAAAATTATTTTAGTGTCCAGTTTGGCCAAAAATTGTAAGCCACTATTGTGGGATCACCCACAACCAGATAATGATTGCTAAAGAAGACCAACATAAAACGACCTTCACTTGTCCATGGGGGACTTACTGCTGGAATATGATGCCATTCGGCTTGAAGAATGCAGGAGCAACATACCAAAGAGCCATGACCTTAATCTTCCATGATATGATCCATAAAACTGTTGAAGATTATGTCGATAACATACTAGCCAAATCCATAAAGAGGAAGGATCACATAGCAACCTTAACTGGCATTTTTGATAGGCTAGAGGAATACAAGGTCAGATTAAATCCAAAGAAGTGTGTCTTCAGCATACAATCAGGAAAGTTGTTGGGATACATAGTATCAATGAGAGGTATTGAGGTAGATCCAGCAAAGGTAAAAGCAATCCTTGAGATGGAGGCACCAAAAACATTGAAACAATTGAGAGGTCTCCAAGGTAGGATTCAATCCATCCAAAGGTTCATAGCACAACTGGTAGATAAATAGAATCCATATTCTCACCTACTTCACAAGGGAGTAGCATACAAGTGGGATAACAAGTGTGAAGAAGCCTTCAATAAGATCAAAGAATATCTACTTACACCACCCGTCCTAATGCCATCGATCCTAAGAAAACCATTAATTCTCTATGTGTCAGCAACAACAACAACCCTTGGTGCTCTCCTAGCTCAGCACAACGAAAACGGGACAGAAAGGGCCATCTATTATATCAGCAGAACAATGGTTGGGCATGAATTAAATTACTCATTCATTGAGAAAGCATATTTAGTAGTAGTGTTTGCTTCACAAAAATTCAGACATTACATGTTGGCACACAAAATAAAACTCATCACCAAAATCGACCCTCTCAAGTACTTACTATCAAAAGCAATGCTCACTGGAAGAATGGCCAAACGGGTCATGATATTATCAGAGTATGACATTGAATATGTGGAACGAAAAACAATTAAAGGGAAAGTCATCATAGATCAGCTTGTAGAAGCACCAATCTATTCAAAGAATCCTCTCATCTCAGAGTTCCCAGACAAATCTATCTTCAACCTCAACATAGCCAACCACTGGAAACTTTACTTTGATGGCTCATACACACAACATGGATCAGAAGCCGGTGTCTTCTTTATTACCCCACAAGGGGACTACATACCAAGGTCCTATAAATTGGTGTTCCCTTGCACCAAAAACATTGTAGAATACGAGGCTTTAACCATAGGTCTCAGAATAGAAATGCAGTGGCACATCATGGCCCTCAAAGTATATGGAGACTCCCAGTTGATAATAAACCAAGTGAATGGTGAATACCAAAGTAAGGATCATAAGCTCACTCCATACAAGAAATTAGTGGAGACTCTCAAGGAATCCTTTATCAAGATCACATTTGAGTAGATACCCAGAGCCAACAATAGAGTAGTAGACACCATGGCAACGATTGGATCCCTACTGGACATTCCTCACAACGTTCTAAAACATGAATTCTTGGTAGAGCAGCATCTCGTGTCCGCATTCAAGGTACCAGAATCAAAATTTGTGTGTGAAATCGTTGGTCCCGGTGATCCCTGGTACCATGACATTTATACCTACCTACGAATAGGGGTCATACTGATCAATTTACCTTCAACCTTAAAATGAACCTTTGTCAAAAAGGCATCTCGATTTATCATCCTAGGGGATACCTTATACCGTAGAAGCATAGAGGGAACCTTATTACATTTTTTAAATGTTGAGGAGGCATTGACCACTTAGCTGAAGTACATAATGACATCTGTGGTTCACACTCGAGTGGAATGACCCTAGCCAATAAATTGTTGAGGATGGGGTATTATTGGCCTACAATGGAAAGAGAGGCACATGACTACGTCAAAAGGTGCCTACAATGTCAACAGCATGGGGACCTCATCCATGCTCCAACTCAAGAACTTCATCCCATCATCACACCATGGCCCTTTTCGCAGTGGGGATTTGATCTCATTGGAAAAATCACCCACTTCATCTAATGGCCACATGTTCATTATAACCACCACTGAGTACTTTACTAAGTGGGTGGAAGCCATACCCATGACATATATAACCGGGAAGCAGATATCAAAGTTCATCCTGAACTATCTCATTTGCCTCTATGGTGTCCCCCAAGCCATTATCTCAGATAATGGGACACCATTTAAGAATCAGGATGTCCACAACTTGTGTGAAAAATTCAAAATCCAGCATCATTTTTCCACCCCATACTATCCCCAAGGAAATGGCCAAGCATAAGCCACAAATAAAACCATTTTAAAGATCCTTAAGAAAATAGTCAATGATGCAGGTCGTGACTAGAATTTGTAGCTCAATCCTACCCTCTGGGCCTACCAAACCAACATCCACACACCCACCGATGCCACCCCCTTCTCCCTGGTCTATGGATTAGAAGCAGTACTCCCCATTGAGATGGAGCTCCCATCACTAAGAATATCACTGCAAAACCTCATCACGGATGAAGAGTACCGAGTATCAAGACTGAATGAGCTGGAGCTATTGGATGAGTGGTGTATAGATGCTTTAAATCATTTGCAAATATGTCAAAACGGACTCAAGAGGAGCTATAACAAGAAAATCTAAAGCAAGACTTTCTAAGTTGGAGAACTGGTACTAAAGGAGAATCAGAAGAAAGTCCCAAATCCAAATAACAAAGGAAAATTTGAACCCAATTGGTTGGGACCATTTGTTATCACAACAAGCTATAAGTTAGGGGCATATTAGTTATCAACACCCGAAGGGGAACCTCTGCAAGAGCCCATGAACAACTCTCATCTCAAAAAGTTATATGCCTAAAGGTATAGAACCAAAAATCCAAAAAATCAAAAAATGTCCTAAAAAATGGTTACTTTGACAAAAACATGGCAAACAGGCACCTTGGTAACAACAAAAAAATCAAAAAGCAAGAAAATCCAAAAAAAAAAAAGGATTAAAAATAGTAAAGAGAAAAATCGTTCTCTAGTGAAAACCACTTCGGTGGCACTTTGGACAAGTAACTTTGTGAAAACTTGGCAAACAGGTGCCTTGTGTAAATAAGCACTTTCCATCCACTAGGATCTTTACAACTTGTTATGTATCATCCATCCATTACGTTTCCATCATCCATTGCATTCGAGTCTCCATCCATCACTCATCCATCCGTATCTGCACCATAGCTTGGTCTTGTGTTCATATCATGATCCCTCCTAGTACTACTCAGCCCATCCTCAAGGTCAGTTTGTCCAGCCTTTATTGGAGTAGTCTATTGCATCATGCCAGGGGCATGTTCTCATCAGATCGGATTTGTGTATATTCTTGAAGTCCTAAAAACAAAAAATCTAAAAACATCAAAAAATCACCAAAATCCAAAACATTCAAAACATATCAAAATCCAAAAACAAGTCAAAAAGTCATTCAAAAAGTTAAAAAATAGAGTTTTCTTGTCGAAATACAGGTCTCTGAGCCTTGAACGTAGGCAAGGTTGATCTTTGATCATCCCTTGAGACACTTAGGTCAGCCCCTTAGGAGTCCGTTGTAATAAACTGACATTTCATCATGTATATCGTCATCTGTAAATCAGTCAACTCGTTAGTCGAACTACGTGGTCTCTGCATGTATAACGTAGGTAAGGCTAATCTTTTGATTAGCCCCCATGGCCCCTAGGATAGGTCCTTAGGTTAGTCTCTTGGTCAAAACATTATAAAACCCCAAAAACATTGGAAATTAAAAAAATCAAAACATTTGAAAATCTTGAAAAATACCAAAAACAGCCTCAAAACATTGCAAAACTCCAAAAACATCCAAATATTTGAAAAAATAAATCTGTCTCATCTCACTTGCACTCGCAATAAACACCACTCATAATAAATGATCGTCATCCTCAAGCTTTGGTGAAACAATTGGAAATAAGTCTAGCAGGTTAAGAGTGAAAACTCAAAACATCAAGTCTCAGGTTTAAGTCAGTACATAAACAAGTTGGTCAATTCTTTGAGTCTATAGCCTATCATCCAATCAGTCCCATATCAATCATCTAATAACATCATGTCCTAGGATGTATCCTTCCTATAATGGGCATTATTTATTAGAAAGAACACTTTGGATAAACAAAATGACATGCCGCCATCCACTAACATGTCCTAAGATGTATCCTTCCTACAATGAGCATTATCTTTTGGCAATAGTTTCAATTCTTATCCCTAAAAACACAGTCCCTTTTGGTTAGTGGTATTGGAGAACATTAGCTTGTTTGTTTACTTTATCTTTGTCTTTTGAATTATCTTATTGTGCTCATTCCAAGGACCTCTCGATGATATCTGAACAAAGGATTTAGAGAAATAGGAATGAGGCAATGATCATTATCTTTTGTCTGTTGTGCTTGTTGGACATTTTTGCAATATAACTTGGTGAATACTTGCTTTGCTAGAAATGTATGGAGGATGTTTTGGGAAGCTTGTTGACTATTGCATTGATAGGTTATACCTTTCCATGTTTTGTTTTGAGATGTTTGAAACTTCTAA
Organism: Sequoia sempervirens; assembly: GCA_007258455.2. Classification (NCBI taxonomy): domain Eukaryota; kingdom Viridiplantae; phylum Streptophyta; class Pinopsida; order Cupressales; family Cupressaceae; genus Sequoia; species Sequoia sempervirens. The sequence goes on from VDFB02168118.1 coordinate 26,390,776, forward strand.
AGTGCATCCTAGCAAGGTTTCTGTATGTTAGGTGTGAACAAGAATACTCCTATCTGTTTGTCAAGTCAAAGTCCATCACACTAGGTACAACACCATCCTAGTTCTCTATACCTTGATGCATTGTACCACGTGTGTTATCAAACATAAGGAAATTGGCCCTTTGAAAATCCTAACTCCTCGACAAGTAGTCATCATCATCATCATCTTATGTCTTGTTAAAATGCCTTCTTCTCTTTCATCCCTTCTTGCTCCTCATGCTAACAAGGTACTATGATAGTTAATCATCATCATCAATCCTACATCCACAAATCATTAGCATATTGAACAAACATATCATATAGAAAACATATGCATTGCATCTCCATATAAATATGTTATTATAAGCATTTTTCATAAATAAGAACATCCATTTTTTATCACATTACATCTATTTTTCATCACATGGAATTCATCACATAAACCATTGCATAACATCCATTTGCATAAAACATTTCATAAATCATCTCATATTACCATCTACCGCATAATCAAACATAATAGGTACGAGAACATTATAGATAATCCATTGCATTATAAGCATACATATTCACATCACATAAATATCATAAAGTCATCTCTCACATTACATTCATTTTTCATTACATAAAGCATCATCATACCACTTTGCATTAACATATCATTTCATATATTACATCACATCACAATAAATGCATCACATACATCTCACAATCATTTAACATGTTTAGGATAATATATCTTTGTTATTCTAAGCATCTTAAAAACATCTCATTTACATCATCAATACATATCATATAAAGCATGACCATTGCACTCACATTACATCATACGTAATCATAAAAACATACATATCGTCCATCAGTCATCCATATCATATAGAAAATCTCATAAATAACCACATCGCAACCATTTTTGCATTTCATTTTATAAATCATTCCATACCATTATAAACATTCAAAGCATAATAGGAACATAAAAATCCATTACATTAAAAGCATACATCCAGTCATAATCATTTTATGAAAGCATTTATAATCATGATTCAAATATCATTTTGCATATTATATATAGATTACATCATCATCAAAATCTACATCATCATCCATCCATATCACATATCATATAAATCCATCTGCATATCATGTATTAACAACATAATATAGATCTATCAATAATGCATACATCATCGGAAATAAATGCATCCATATATACATTGCATCACACCATAACATTATTGCATAGCATATAGAAATAGAACCATCCATAAATGCATAAATAAATGATACACATCACATCATATCAAAATCATCATCTCATATATATATCATCATCGGGTAACTGTCATAGTACAAAATAATTGGATCACTGTACATGTGTGTCAATAAGTACAAAAAGGCCCAACGAGCTATCAAAAATCAGCCCATATGGCACGAAGAATATCATCTCGATCAAAATGAGGCCTAACCCTCTTGTCTACTACCCTTGCCTTTGTCACCATGACCCTCTACCGGTTTGTGGTTGGTACATTGTGAGTAATTTGGGGCCTAGTTTGCTCTAGGTATAGACTAATGATAATGCAGGCGATAATTGTTCACCTCTCAAATGGCCTCCCTATAAGAACGAAGGGACACTATGCTCTGAGAGGAGGAGGCCACCATTCTCTCCAACTGCTATCTTCGGCCCATCTCTACGGCCACATATAGCTTTGTGGCCTACCTCTGCAAAATGGCCTAGTCTCTCTTGGCCTTGGCCTGATCCCTCTCCATCGTTAGGGTCTGAACCTAAGCCTGCAGCTATGAAATCAATGCATGGGGATCTGGCTGCCTTGCTAGCTATGCTCATGCGGGCTACATGTGAGGCTGATCCTCACCCTCAGCTCATGGTGGTGCATCTACCTGATCCTGCTGCCTGGCTGGCACCTGCTCCTGGTCCTGCATCTGAACATCAGCTTGGAACAGCTGAACTGGAACCTTGACTGGATGATCCTATCGCTTGTCATCTCTCCATCCTTGTCCTCCCCCTCTGCCCCTCATTTCTGCCGAGTGGAGGGTACTTCTAGAACGGTCAACCACAAGGGTGGCCAAAACCAATCTCTGTAGGCCTGTGTCATGCCTAGATCTACGGGTCCCTGATCATATACCCATGGCTGGACCACCAACTATCTGAAGTTGTCCACTACCTCAAAGGAAGGAATGTATCACCCCCACGAACCTTGTGACATAGTGCAAGAAAATATGGCCACATAGTCGTCATCTGGTTGGTCCTATGGCTCACCAAACTAACGCTGAACTCGCCTTGGCAGGTATCTCTCCACCATCGTATGCTCTCACCCCTACATAAAGTGGTCCTAGCAGGTAAAGAATATTTGCTCTACATCGTCAGCCCATCCAAGGTGACCAAGGTATGGGTGCCATGTAAAAACCTACATATCATCCAGGACATTCCTTTAGTGAGGAATCATGTGCTAGCCCATGTGTGTAAAGGACACACCACCTCTATAACACCACACTAGGGGATCATTAAGCTCCATCAACACTGTAATGACTTGTGACCGAAGAACAACGATGTGCTCCCATGCCCACACGTGAAGAAGTGTGACACTTGCTCCAAGTGGTCTGCCGTTAAGGTAGACATGCTCGTGTAAGTCCCTGTAAAGGGAAGCTAGAAGAATAGGCCCCCATGCAAAATGGACTAGCCTGTCACGAATCATCTGCTCCTAGCAAAGTCCCCAGCCAGGACTAAATTATCAGCCTCATCGATCTGGGGCAACGAGACCTGAGATGATCATTGCAACCACTAGACGAAATGGTGACATGAGTGTCATATGGCACTCCAACTCAATCTGGCCCTCGCAAAATATAACTTCATCTGTGGTGAGGACTCCATGGCAGACGTCTCATCCAGCATCCATATCAAAAATAACTCACCGACCATGAATCGATAATCAAGGATGCACCACACGTCCTCCAAGGTGATGGTGGCCTTGCCAGTAGGAAGGTGGAAGGACGAGGTCTCACTGTGCCATCTCTCGGCAAGTGCTGACATCATCCCAAGGTGGGTCTACACGGGTGCTGCATAAGTAATGTACCACAATCCCATGTCCCGCAGCTGATCCTGCTCCCTATTGCTAAGGTCTCGTAGGTAACTGAAAATCTCCCACAATTTGTGCTCTCGAGAATAGAGCTCCCTCGCCGCGTCCTGCATCAGGGAAGGTCGCCATGTTAAAAATTTTGAGAAATTTTATTTCAAGCGTCCAAAAAACTAGCCTAGCGTCACTATTTGTGAAGGCGTCACAGTTTGAAATTTGTAAACTGCGACACTGGAGTGCTAAACTCTAAAAGGGCACTGCCGTGGTGCACTTTTCTAAAAAGCGGCACAGTTTGGCAAAGATTTTAGTTTAAAAATGCATTGCCGCATCACACTTTTAAATGCCCCCGCTAAAGATGGCAAGAGCGTCAGAGTTTGTAGTTTGTTTCCAAAATCCAAACTCCACCGTCGCAGTGCATTTTGTGATGGTGAGCCAGTTTGGACTACCAAGCGGTGCACTTTGAAATTTGAGTGGCGCTATATAGCACTGCTGCAGAGGAGCTAAGTTTAAAAGCATAAAATAAGCACAAAAAATGAAAAACGAAGCTCAAGTAGGAATCACTTACCGGTGCCCCAATGCCGAGAGGTCACTGGTATGTCCGAACTCAATTTGAAATATGCATTGGGAGCTGTCGTTGGACCATCTTGTCAGAATGTCAGAGCTCAAATCGCAAAATTGCTAGAAGGCTATGTGTGAAAGTGAATCGAAAGTGACCCCTGAGAGCCTTTTCAAGCTTGAAAATTAGGGTTTTTTGACCCTATTTGGCTATCTTGCTAGGGTTTTGAACTCTTGAACCTATTTTTATCTGGTTGAGACATGTTTTACATCATTTTATTGCATTTAGACATGTTTTTTGGTCTCTCGAAGCCTTTTTGGACTTGTCGGGCACCTTGTCCTCTTTTTACGTGAGATCACCCAAAAAACTAAAATTTTCATCCAATCGCTCGAGGGGGAAGTATAGTAGCATGTTTTCTCTTGCTGGGTAGCAGTGGGGCAAGATTTTGAAAATGATGTTTTTTGGCTTTGATCGAGACCGTTTATTCTTTGAACCAACGCAACAAGTGCATTGCTTCAAAGAGGGGAAAAATGTGGACACGTAAAATATACTGATTGACATTGGACACCTGATCCTAACCATTAACATCGCTTCATCCTGAATCATCCTTCAACCTAAACATTTAATCAAATGTCTTTATTTGATTAAATTCATCAATATTCTTCTCTTAATTAAATAAATCAGTTATCTAATTAAGTCATCCTTTCTCGATAATTAAATTAACCATTATGATCTAATTATCCTATTTAATTAAATAATTAATTTTATTTGATTAAATCTCTAAAGTCTATCAATTAAATTACATAAATGAAAACCTTATTTAATTTAATCTAACATCATCTCTTTTAATTAAATAAATCAAAAATCCTTATTTAATTAATCCTTTATCATATTCTTCTCATATTTGATTTAAATAAATCCACAAATTTAAGTCAAATAGGTCACATCATTTAATCCCTTCATTAAATTAATTAATCTTGATTAATTTAATCTCTTTTCATGTCCCATCCTCCATCTTTTACCACTTGCACATGAAAATAGAGTTATTTGATTTATTAAATCTCTATTTTCTTCAGCATGGCATCTTTTAAGGAATATTCCTCAAGTTTGAATTCAAAATCCAAGTGGACTTTGTCCTTCCAACAAGGCATTTACTCCACCTACAAAGTCCTTTTTCCTTGACCCAAGTGGCATTCAATGCACCTTCTTTCCCTCTTACATGTCATTTCAACAATTTCAAAATTCAAATATATGCATTTATTGACACATTTTTCAAAACTTGTACATCTTCCATCCATTTACATATTGACAAGTGGCACTTTGTCATTGGCTAATTCTTAGTCCCACATTTCTCCATTTTGGACATTCTTCCATCTTCTCATTCTATAAATAAGAGGCTAATCTCCTCATTTGATCATCCACAATTTGAGTAAACTTACTATGCTCGAATATTTAGCAATCTCCATCCATATTTTCAAATTTGTAGCTAGGTTATGCAGATTTTTGTCTTGAAGCACTCATCTCTCTTCATCAAAGTGGATCGCAATCTTCATCAAATCAACAAAGCTAGCATTGGAGTTGGGAAAGGGCCAATTTTCACATCAAATTGGCACCAATTCCCTTAAGAGATCAAGGATTTACATTGCTTTTCTAGGATTTAATCTCTTTTATTGATTTCTCATTGTTTTGTTCTCATTTTCCTATTTTGAGCATTGATAAATGGATTTCTTAAGGAATCTACATTCTAGCTTGCATTTGAATCTAATTTGTTGTTTGTTTATTGTCTTATTGCAGGTTTAGGATCTAGGTTCATAGTATTTATTGGAGTAGGTTTGTAATTCCTTGTTCATATTTGTGTGGCATGATTATGGTTTCATATAAGTCTTTGGTCAAAAGGCCCCTATATATATAATATCATAGTTGAATATGTGCTCATATCCTTCCTTTTATTGTATTTTCCATAGTGGGCTCCTTATGATCATAGTGAAACTAGCTTGAACTTACATTTTCCCTAGGCTTATGGGCTTTGGTATAATTCATTATCAAATTCCTACTTGTTCTATTTCAATATCAAAGACTATGGCTTTAATCATTTACCTTTAATCAAATAACAAGGTTTCCCTTATATTTGTGAACTTATTCTATTTGTGTAGTGACTTATGATCACTAGTTATTGATCCTTTTAAGTGATTTTGTTATTTTCAGCCCAAAAATGAAATGCAAAGGAAAGATTGAAAAAATAGAATGGATGGGAAATTAGACAACAAGAAAGTATTGGATGAAACTCATATTCTATTCATACAAAGTGTGATACAATGTACATATTTATCAATATGAAATGACTATTTGATTAATCTTCTAGATACTTTTTTAGCTTCTAGTGTATCTAGGAAATATAAAATATAAAATATTATTCTATTATATTTGACTACACCAAGGATTATGTATAATAGTGTTGCATCCCCTTAATCCATATGACTAGTTGTAAAACCAATGTTTTGTGTAGTGCATTGGGAAATATTTCTTGTGTATTTAACAAGTCATCTTCTTAATACAAAGCTCCAATCCTCTACAAAAAGGTTTTTCCTAGCTTGTTCCATTCTATTGTTCTAAAATTTTCAAGAAACAAGATATTGACCTAGTAAAGACTTGAGTTTTTTTTTTCTCAAATCATGTCATTTTTCCACAATGCTATAATCCATTTTTGTAGAATAGCTTGTTTGTTTACTATGAAATTTGTGACTTCATCACATTTTCCATTTTGAGTAATAAATAAATTTGTAGAAGAAGATTATACAACTTTTTTCTTTGTCACTTCTATCTACAAAGAGAGTTGAAATCGGAGAACCTTAGTTGATTATACTCATGAGTAACCAACAAGCATGTTGTAGCTACACCATATAACTTGAAAATTAGATAATCCATGTTGATTATGCCCATGAGTAACCCAAAAGTATGTTGAAGCATGCAATGAATGACCTAGCATTCTATCAAGTTGAAAATGTGAAGCACTTATCATCCACAATGCTCTCAAATGAAGACATGTCAACACATAAAAATTCTATGAGATATTGCTGTGGGAAGCAATAGTTTGTTGTAATTTGTAATATGTTGCAATAAAATCCATCACGAACAATGTTGGAAGTCTCCAAGTACCATCCTCAAAGAACTCAAAATATGAATCTTAATGTTCCCTCCTATAAGATGAGAGGGAGAGTTGTTACAGGCCCCCCTAGAAAGATAATAGCATATATGAAAATGTGTATAAAGATGCACAACTCAATGACTTCCTCACTGTATTTCATCACAAGTCTGCATTAAGTTGTTGTTTTAGGTTTTCAACTTAATGGGAAGAACCAGTAGGTCCTCCTTTTAGTTTTTCAGCTTAAAACTCAAGTGCAAGATTATAATCAATAAGAGGCAATATTCATAGCCTCAAATAATTTGTACACAACTACAAATCTAGTAGTCTCATCATGCTACTTATCAATATCTCAATAAGAATGTAAAAAGAGTTCATATTTATCCTTTGTGGGAATTGAGTGCAACTCTACAATTCTATTATTAGGTTGTCACTCAATAGTGCAAGTATCAATATCTATAATCCTAAGGGTGAAAGTACAAACTGCTGTCACACTTTTATAAAGGAAATGGACAACAAAAATATAAAAAATTCAACTTCAACCACATAAAAATGGCCTTTATGTTTTGAATTTTAAAATGATGTAAACTAATGAATCATAGAACTCTTGATAAAGTTTATACTTGTAATTTAAAAAAATGGTTTGAAATGTTTTATAAATTTTTAAACGTGGAAAAAGGGGGGCTCTTTAAAGTTCAATGCCTAAACCTAGGGCCAATTATATTCCTTTTTCAAAGTTTCATTAAGAATGGAGATCAACAAGGTGACTAGATTAACTATCAACCATGAAGGTTAGCCAATTAGATATGGATCTCCTTTTGAGTCTTTAGAATGGATTCAGAATGATTTGGAATGATTAACCTATTTAAGCTACATGACCTAATATGATAAATGCAATATTTTGGAAGCACACAAACTAAAACAATAAATTACAATCACATCTAAGAAGTACTAGAGATTGTGCACTTGCCATAAAAGGTTAGATCTAACATGTAGAGGACTCAAATGCCTAGGGGCGTATTGGAAATATGAATGAACAATAACCCAATTGAAGTTGTGTACTCTTTAAAGGATCAAACCAAGAAAGACACTATAAGAGCGGGGAAAAAACCACATCAAAGCTCTAGGTCACAAAGAGTTGAGAGCGGAGGGATTCCCTAACTTACCTCACTCTAGAGAGGTGTTTCAAATAGAGGTCAAGAAAGATGAGGAATATAAAGTACTTCAATCACCCTTTAGAACCAAAATCCAAGTTTAGGTTAGGCGACCTGGTTTTCAGATTCAATATTGTACCTTAGACAACTCTCTGTCCAAGGACGAAAGTGCAGTTATAGGACATCAACACGACATGCTAGCGTCTCTCAGGTGTGCTGGTGTCTGTACAACTAGAGGATAGAAAGTACAATAGAAACTACTAGAAAAAAAAAATGGCCTAGCTAACTATTCTTGAATGAGAAAAATAGAATAATAAAGTACAATAAATACAAATGAAGATGATAAAGTAGACAGATGAAGGCTAAAGTAATGAAAATGATCTCACCAAGGCACCCATTCACCAGCTAGCTCCAAATACACGTTCACCTACACATAAGAAAGAGGGGAAAATTGTTGGAGTTGTATAAGGTTCTGCCTCAGTCATACCCCTATTTTGGTGTTTCCACCTCCATGGATAGCCAGAAAGCAACAAAGTATAAATATGCGATAAAGAAGTAAAGAAAGTAGAAGGTGCAATAAACACTACAAAACAGTAAAGTGTTATTCAACCAAATCACAAAAGAGAGGAGTGAAACATTACCATCTCCACCCAAAAGCTCACTAGCCAATGGAGGAGAAAGAGAACTTGGAAAGGTCACCACAACCTCAACTATGATGAAGGGAGGTCTCACAAGACTCCAAGTCCACACTATTATGGCTTGCTTCACACTTGCTTTGCAGAGTTGATGGAGTGTTATTGCTGCAATGGAGTGTTGAGGTGCTGCTAGAGAGTGAAGAGAATGCTGGAAGTACTAAGAGAATTCCAATATGTTGCTTAGAGAGTGCAATAGCATGCAAGAGAGATGAAATGAGATGAAGATGGATGAATTTGAAGGAGAAGAGGGAAAAATCTTTCATTTTTTGGGGTTGTTTGGTTGAAGAGGGACATTACAAATTGACCCCAATTGAAAGTGTAATGCCTCTACCAACTTTAGACATAGGAATTCATCAGGGTTGTAAGTGCGTTCCATAGATGTCTATGTGCCATGCACGCATCCCTAACAAATATTCTCTCACCAACACAAGAGATAAACACCAAGTGGAAGCAAGGTAGTTGGGTGATGTGGAATTTCACCATCGGATTTGATTTTCTAAGGTGAAGGTATGTAAAAAGGGAATTTGTGTAAGGGGTACAAATTTGCTCCTATACATTTTGCACCCACTTTAGCGAGCACGAGTACTGATGAGTGTTTCGGTAAAGTAGATCAAATATTTAGTAGGGTTAGAGAAGTATAATTGAACCATTGAGGAAGCAGACCGCGATTTGGTGAGCTTGAAAGCATAGGTTGGAACAAAAGACTTCATATCCCCACAAAACTATGAAGCTGCACAAGGTACACCAAAGGTCCTCATACCAATGATGGAAAAATCCTGTAGGATGAAAGCATTTCACAGGCCCGCAGACCTGTAAGGAGGCAGCCCCCAAGATCTCTCACATGAAGGAAGCCCTGTGAAGTATGCATCTTACAGGCCCACAAACCTACAAGAAGGTATCCCCCAAGATCTCTCACATGAAGGTAACCCCATGAAGTATGTGCCTTACAAGCCCATAGACTTGCAAGAAGGTATCCCCCAAGATCTCTCACATGAAGGAAACCTCGTGAAGTATGTGCCTTGCAGGCCCACAGACCTGCAAAAAGGTATTCCCCAAGATCTCTCACATGAACAAAACCTAGATAAAAGTTCCTTACAAGCCCGCAGACCTGCAAGGAGGTATCCCCCAAGATCTCTTTCATGGAGGAAACCCAAAGGAGGAGACTCCACATAGTCAGATTGGAAAGTGGCTTCACGGGCACACTTGCAAAGTGACATGTTTACCCTTGGATAAAGCATGTCTAAAACAAATTGGCCACATAGGCAATAAAGAGGAAAATCATGCAAACCGTCAATAAATTGGAAGGCTTTCAAAGGGGTCCCTCAGGAACCCAACATGAAGAGGGGCCCACTCAAGGGACACACTATTTGGAAGTGTAAAAAGAGTCACTTTTTCTCAAATTGATGCATCATCAAGGAATCCTTTTGAAAGATGTTCACTTCATCAAGGAACTCGAAAGGAAGAAGATGTTCCCTTGCAAGGGGAAGGCCAAAGCTGCTTCCACCTTGGAGGGAAGTTTTCAAGTTCTTTCTTTGCAAACCCATGATGAAGGAAACACATTTTGTTAAGGGTCCTAGTTGTGAATGCATTTTTAAAAAAGAAATGTTCAGAAGGATTTTTGAGAAAAGATTCATTGGCATTGAATGTGTTTTCTGAAAATCGTAGCATCATGGAAATGGCATTGTCACACATGAAAGGGACAACTCAAGAAAATAAGAGAAAAAGATAAGAAAAGGACCAAGGAGAAATAAATATAAACAAAGGGCATAGGGGTGATTTGATATTTCAGGGTCAGAGCTACTCATAAATATATATAAGTATAATAATAGTATATAAATGAACTATCATCAACCCCCTACTATATTAGACCATGTGAAAAATGCATGAGAAGAAAAATAAAAAATAAAAAATTGGGTCAACATGGAAGGGAAGCCTAAATTCCCCCAACACTTTGCCTCATCCTCAATTTACCAAAAATCAAGCACAAACATGGAAGAATGATGATACAAATAGATGAAGGTTTACAACACAAAAATTACTCCTGTATCTAAGCAACAACAAGGGTGCAAGGTTCATCCAGGAACAAATAACACAATCATGAGGGAACACATCACAACATACCCACATCTAATCTAAAGATAAAGAAAAGGCCTTCCCCTAGAACATTGATTGACCAAGAGGTCATCCACTTCCCAATCTAGATCATCATACGGGGAAGGCGAATGAGGCTGTAGTGGTGGAATGTTAAGAGGAGGATCTTTCGACCCTCTCACAACAAGGGCTAAGGAATAAGGCCCCACAAGGTTTTCTCCACTAGGCTCTTATGGATCTATGGTCAGTGATTTCACGAAGATCATTGACAAGGACAAAACTTCATCTATAGAGTTAAACATACACTTTATTAGGGTGCCATGTCGTACCTCAATAGACAGAGAAGGTGGTGCCCAAGATTCACCACTTGGATCACCAAATGACTCGAGGGCGATGACAAACTCAGGAGAAGTTGGAACTGGTTTTGTCACTAAGACAAAACAAGTCAACATGGGACCACCCTTCAGAGAGGGTGGGCTTCTCTTATGCCCTCCATTGTTGGAAGGCCCATCCTCTACCTTCTGCTTCGTCGGGGGATGTGAACTCCCCATAGACAAGACAAGAGGCACGGAGGAGGAGGATGAGAAAACCATAGTAGACACCACCGAAGTGTTCAAGATATCTATGGGTTTTGGGAAAGGAGGGATGTCCAGAAGGGACATCAACAAGGGTGGCTCAACCAAAGGAGTGATGAACACCTGCACCTTTTTGGGGTCAGATGCACTCACAATAGGAGCCAAAAGTAATATAGAGATTGGTCGAATGGAAGCAGAGGGGAGAAGAGAGGAGGACACATCAGGAGGCCCTAAAGCAGGGCAGCCATCTCTTCCTCTACAAGGTAGCCTGCTCAGCCGTAAGAGACTTTCGTCGGTGCTTGCGTTCAAGTGCAAGGTAGTTTTTGCGGCTCTTTGAGTTAGAGGCCAAAGGTTGTGAAGTAGTAGAAGACTCCTACTCAACCATGGGAGTGTCCACCACAACTATTTCTAGTGGAGGGATAGGCTCTTGAACAAGAGTAGGAGGAGCAGGTTGAGAAACAAAGGGGGAGTTAGCTCTAGTGCCTTGAAAGCAGGCCTCTTCCTATTTACTACTTTTGGAGTAGGAGTGGTGGGAGGTTGTGGAGGCCGAGACATAGAGAATTCCCAATAGGGACCCTTCCTTCTACCATATTAAACGGGCCTAGGCTCCGTGGGTAGAACAAGAAGCTCAAATGCAGGGCACTTAGGCTTTTGCCAAGTGGCCACCATAGGATTCTCTTGCAAACGTGGAACAAGATCTGATGGCACCACAATGGGGTGAGAGGGAGTGTCAAGTTGAATAGTGGAAGAGGAAGAAGAAGGTTCTTGAGAGAGATTCTCTTCTTCCCTTCTATGTGCCTTGGCGGCATCACTGTTAGCTTTTAGATAGGCCCTATGCGAAACAACATAAGGTGAAGGGGGGTATCTCACTCTGGATGTTAAGCGCCCTTTCTTGTACTTCTGATAAGTCTAGTACAAGAGGTACTTCCTAGGTGGAATAGGACCAATAGGTGTGGGCCAAACATGATCTAAAGAATAACTGCCATGTGCAACCAATGGTTTATAACCGGTGTCATGGATTACATGCATGAAACCCTCATGAATTAATTTTAAACATTTATGCACAACCGAGGGAACTACATTCATAGCTACTAGCCAGGGGATACCCAAATTCACTTTGAAGACTTCAGATCTTGGGATTGTATCAAACAAAAGGTTTACAAATTTAGGTCCAACAAGAACTGATAAAACAATACTACCAAGAGGAGGTATGGAAAGTTCATTGTGCATGCGGGTGGTGCTCACAGGTGTGTCGTACCCATATTTATGTAGAAAGTTAATTAGCATAATCGCCTCAATTATGATGTTCACCTGAGACGTTGGGTCAACAAGAAAATTTTCTATAGTGTTTCCATTGATTCATGCAGGGATATAAAGAGGATATGGTTCTCTATTAAAGCCTATCGACAGGTCCTGCGAGGTGAAGGTTATACCCATACTACTACTCATAGGCTGTGTAGAGGGGATACGTTGATGCAGAAAAGAGGCCATCACGTGCACTGAATGATACTCTCATAAAGCCCCCTAAAGGTTGTATAATAGGACAGTGAAACAATCAAGGTTTTATTGCACAACACTTATAGAACCTTCCAACTACACCTACTAGGGGTTGTAGGTTGGGTTGCGAGGTGAAAATCCCCACAACACTAACACCTTCAATGCTCCTAGAACATGAGGAAAGGAGCTTTCAATATTGCAAGATGAAAAAAATGGTTCACATCAGGTTCACCAAAAAATGTAAGAGAGGGGGACCAACCACATCAAGACTCTAGGTCACAGAGAATCGAGAGTGGAGGTCTACCCTAACTTACCTCACTCTAGAGTGGTGTTTCAAATAGAGGTCGAGAAAGATGAGGACTATAAAGTACTTCAATCACCCTTCAAACTTGAAATCCAATTTTAGGTTAAGCGAGCTGATTTTTAGAGTCAATATTGTACCTTAGACAACTCTCTATCCAAGGAAAAAAGTGCGGTTCTGAGATGATAGCACGGCGAGCTAGCGTCTCTCAGGTGCGCTAGCGTCTGTATAGCAGAGAACAAAAAGTAAAATATAAACTACCAAAAAAACAAACTAATAGCCTAGCTAACTATTCCTGAATAAGAAAAATAGAACAATAAACTACAAAAAATACAAATGAAGACGAAAAATTAGATAGATGAAGGCTAAAGTAATGGAAATGATCTCACCAAGGTGCCAATTTTCTAGCTAGCTCCAAATGCATTTTCACCTACACACAAGAAAGAGGGGAAAATTGTTGGGGTTGTATAGGGGTCTGCCTTAGTTAGACCCCCGTTTTGGTGTTTCCACCTCCATGGATAGCCAAAAGGCAACAAAGTAGAAATATGCGATAAAGAAGTAAAGAAAGTAGAAGGTGTAATAAACACTACAAAATAGTAAAGTGCTACTCAACCAAATCACAAAGGAAAGGAGAAAAACGTTACCATCTCTACCCAAAAGCTCACTAGCCAATGGAGGAGAAAGCAAACTTGGCAAGGTCATCACAACCTCGACTGTGATTAAGGGAGGTCTCGCAAGAATCCAAGCCCACACTGCTATGGCTTGCTTCACACTTGCTTTGCGAAGTTGATGGAGTATTGTTGCTATAATGGAGTGTTGAAGTGCTGCTAGAGAGTGAAGAGAATGTTGGAAGTGAGCTAAGAGAATGCCAATTTGTTTCTTAGAGAGTGCAAGAGCATGCAAGAGAGATGAAATGAGATGAAGATGGATGAATTTGAAGGAGAAGAGGGAAGAATCTTCCATTTTCAGGGTCGGTTGGTTGAAGAGGGACATTACAAATTGACCCAATCAAAATTGTAACACCTTTACCAAATTCAGAAGCAGGAATCTGCCAAGGACATAAGTGCGCCATGCATGTTTCCTTGAAAAATATTCTCACCGACACAAGAGACAAATGCCAAGTGGAAGGAAGGAAGTTGGGTGATGTGGAATTTTTCCTTCGGGTTTGATTTTCTAAGGTGAAGGTATGTAAAAGTGGAATTTGCGTAAGGGGTTAAAATTCATTCCTATACAAACACCATCCACATGAACAAGAAAGTGATGAATCATGAGCAAGAAGACAATTTGATCAAATGATGATCTATTTATTTGATATCTAGAATCTCTAGAATATCATGAGATACATGTATGAGATGATTTATAATGAACAAGCACCTTGTTTATATAGGAAAGATGAAAAGAGGTTGGATAACCACCTTGGATGCAAACATTAAATGACTAATGCATAATTTTAAATGCATTAGTGAAATATTAAATGCCTAGATAACTATAAGCTAATTAATGAGACATGGCCCCATTATAACTAGTTTCTAGAATGCCACCTAGGAAAATAACTCCTAAGTAAACTTATTAATGATGTGAATAGGTCCTCACTAGGAACTAGTTAGGAAATAACCCCATTCACACTAACACCCCCACCATAAGTGCAGCTTGGGAGTGTAGTTTTTGTGAAAATGATCCAAATGCAAAGATGGGTCTCAACTACTAGGCCACGTTAGGTACCTATGTACAAATGAAAATGCAATCTCTTACAAATGAAGAAAAGGAGAAAACCTCATGGGACAAAAATCCTCTTCAAAAAAGAGATATAATGCAAATCTAATGCAAATCATGTATGGGCATGTGCAAGATCATGGGGGTCCAAATAGTGGCAATGAGGAAAAAAATGCATTTTTAACTCATCGAAATCACAAAAAAAAAATGTTGACTTATTGTATGGGTTGGGTACAATATCTGCTTTGGTTTGGTAATACCAAACCAAAACAGATATTCATTTATAGCAGATATCCATTTTTCCTGAAATTAATTTTCATCAATTTATGCAAACAAAATGGATGAAACAAAACGGATATCCATTTTAAAAAGCCCAAAAACCACACTTCAGTAAAATAGACATAACTTTTGTGTTTCTTATCAAAATTTTAACTTGTTATAGGCATTATAAAGGTGATTGAGAGCTCTACGCAATAGACTAGGTGGTGTTTCTATATTATACACAAAAAATAATTATAATCATTTGAACTTCATATTTCATTTTTGAAACATCAAATGCTCACTACTTTCACATGCAAAGTCTTTTTTTCGTGATTTTTTTGTAACACTCATCTCAAAATACTTGAAACATTAGAAAAAGTAATGAATAATGAAATATTTTTTGTAGTAAGGAGATGAATAAATCTTCATAAATCTTCATATATATTTGTTCCTTTCTCTAATTATCTATATATCACTATGTATCCCCTTAATCTCTAGACCTATCCCTCCCTCCTTTGTTCTCTCTTTGTCCCTCTTTATACCTATCTTTCTCTCTCTCTCTCTCTCTCTCTCTCTCTCTTTCTCTCTCCCTCTCTCTCTCAGGTCCCTCCCACTCCCTCTCTCTCTTAGGTCCCTCTCACTCCCTCTCCCTCTCTCTCTC
>VDFB02168118.1:26407536-26483172 GCA_007258455.2 Sequoia sempervirens
GAGAGAGAGAGAGAAAGATAGGTATAAAGAGGGAAAAAGAGAGAAGAAATGAGGGAGGGATAGGTCTAGAGCTTAAGGGGAGACATAGTGATATATAGAGAGGTAGAGAAAGGGACATAGAGATATGATGATTTATGAAGATTTTTTCAGCTCCTTACTACAAAAAATATAAATATTTTATTATTAATTACTTTTTCTAATGTATCAAGTATTTTGAGATGAGTGTTACAAAAATCATGAATTTAGGAGACTTTGCATGCAAAAGTAGTGCACATATGATGTTTCAAAAATGAAATATGAAGTTCAAATGATTATAATTTTTTGTGTGTACAATATAAAAACACTACCTATTCCATTGCATAAAGCTCTCAATCACCTTTCCAATGCCTATAAAAAGTTGAAATTTTGATAAGAAACACAAAAGTTATGCCCATTTTACTAAAGAGGGTTTTTTAGGTCTTCAAAATGGATATCCGTTTTGTTTTTCAAAAAAATTATGGGTTCCTGCTTTCCAAAACATATATCCATTTTGAAAAAGAAAACGAATATCCATTTTGTCTAACAAAGTTTGTAGCCTTGGTATTTCCCTCGGGTTTGCCTTGGATTTTGGCTTGGGATTGCCTAACCTAGAAAGTCAACCAAAAAAACGTGTTTACAAAATTTCCTTAGTTTTCCAAAGTTCACCCTTGTGGATGATGACTTTTTTTATCCGAATTTCATGAAACAAAAGGGTTTATAGAAAAAATTTCAGCTTTCCACCAATATAAGTTATGCCTTATTTTGAATTTAATAAATAATTATTAGTGATTTTCTACATACATTACGACTAAAGTCTTGATTGATAGGCTGATTGAAAAACTTTTATAACTTTCAAACTACTTAACATTTTTCAAACCTATAAGATGTGTCACATTCTATGCTTCGCATACTATAGGATAAAAACAATTGAATTTCATAAAGTTTTGACTAAGTTATGGTGGTCAAACATAGACATTTTGATAATTCTGAAAAGTTCTAATAAAAAAATCATAACTAATTGTTTACATGGAAAAAAATTACAAATAAAAATCAAGCACATTCGAGCATGTCTCCTCTACTTATGGTGGTCATACACTTGCTTCTTATCTTTTTCCTAAAAATTTAGTACCACTGCATTGAAATTTCAAATTTTCGCAAAACAGATTTATTTGTTTCCAAAAAAGGACTAGTAGCCTAGAAACTACATTCAATTCACTACAATTTTTTTTCTTACATATTCAAATTTTTATGTCAAGTTGTCTAATTCTGATTTTTTGAATTTTCATCGCCACTTAGAGGCCTAGTTTGGACCCCATGATCCTACATTGACCCATATAAATGATGGAAGTGATGAATGGAGGTCACAACATCATTACTCCCCTTGAGAGGTACATCCATCACAAGAATATAATATAATCAATAGCCCCACCCATAAGAGGGAAATAAAGAGACTATATAGCCCCCCATAATATGTAATCTCCTGTAAAAATGGTAAGTGCTTAAAGAAAAAACATGATCCAATGTCGACAAACAACTTGTCTTCCTTTTGAAAGAAACAAAATCAAGAATAAATGCAGGTATGCTTCCCATTCCAGATAGGAATTGGTAGGAAGGGGAATCCATATGTATGATAATGATGATGGTGTCTCTAAAAATTGCTCATGTGTCTCCTTTACCATTGAAGATGAAGATGCCACAATCAAATCAGGTACATGCCTAATCAAAGAATAAGGTGAAAAACCAAGACTATGTGGAAAATGATGTTGAACAATAGCCAAAGACAATGATGGTTTGACAACATTTGTGCAAATTTGGTTGTCATCAAATAGGAGAGATAACCCCTCAAATGTGTCCTCCAAATTTGAAATGTTAGACTCCACAAAGAAGGATGCAATGGTTGATAAATAGGAATCCCAATCAGGAAGACAATGAGATACCTATTTTAATGAATCACTAGATGTTCTCAATGAATCACCATCATAAGATGAATGGTTTTGTTGAATAGGAATGATGGAAGCCTCAATCAATGACTCTACACAAGGAATCACTGAAGGTGAAGGTACATCAATTTTATCTGATGGATAAGGAGCATCTAAAGAACCCTTGACATCCTCATTTGAAGATTCAAATCATTCCAAATCTATAAACTCCTAGATAGTATTATGATCATAGGGTATCTTGTCTAAAGAATGAAGAGGCTCATGACATTTTGAATCATGATCTTCGGGGAATGGTGGAGTATCAGGATCTCCATATAGCTCATAAATCTTAGTCCAAAGAGTATGAGGACAATCACAATGATCAATACCTTTCGATGTAAGGATACCGGTATGGGCTAAATTACGCTTGATCCATGAAGAATTGAAGCATAATGGAGCTACCAATAAGCGAATCTCAACAATATCAGTCAAACAAGATTTAAACTAAACATTTCATCAAAACCTAACATACTAAAATTATGAAAGCTATCAAAACATCTACTCTAATCCATTCGAAATTTATCTTGTGGTGGAATTGGTGTCGGGTTGATGTGGATTGATGACCCTTTCCCAATCTCATGATAGTGAGCTTGTCTCAATCGATTCTATGAAAGAGAATTGATGAAACCATGGTTTTTGGTCTATGAAAAAAACATAAATTATGTAAAAATGAACTTGATGCAAGCTAAGTTAGCATGATTTTATGCTAAAAATGGTCTAATTATGCAATTGCTAAGCTAATATAATATAATCTAAGCTAATTTAAGCTAAAATGATGCTAAAAGATTAAAACCCTAATTTATTTACAAACTAAGATGGATGCATGAAAGCCATTAATGAAAGCTTGAAGCTAATATGCAATGAAAATGAACTAAAACAAGCTAAATGGTGAGTAAAAGATGAGTGAGTGTGCAAGTAAATTCAACAACATGACTTTGCAATAAAATATGGATGTATGAGTTTCAATAACATAAGTTTGCTATGAAAGATGGATCCATTTGTCTCCAAATAGTGATCTATTTATAAGAGAGAAAATGAGGAATGGATGGTTGAGATCAAAAAGCTTAATCAACAATTCGTGATGAAGAGGATGAGAGGCATGAATCATGGATTCTCATCAATGGATGAGAATGCAAGATGAAAGTTAATCAAAGGCTCACACTTACCTCAAACAAACACACTTTTGACCTGCTCACACAGGTCAAAGGTAACTTTCTTATGAGGTTAAAGGGTTAACTTGCATTTGAATCTAAGTGAGTTGATAGGAGGAGAGGGAGTATTCCTTAGAATATTCCATTAGAGTGAGGAAAAAGCTTAATTTACAAATTAAAACAAAGTTTTAATTGTGCAAAAAAGGATAAAGAATATTCCATGGGCATATTCCCTTTAGATTAGAGGAAAACTAGTTTAATTGCTAATTAAACAAGGTTTAATTGCTAATTAAACAAGGTTTAATTTATGTAATTAGGGAATTAGAAGAATTAAGAGATATTTATTAAATTAGAAGATTTAATAAATAGGGGGGGGGTGAAAATGATATTTAATTAAATAACATAAGGTTATTTAATTAATAAGATGACTTGGGAGATTAAATTAAATATTATGATTTATTTAATTTAATGAGCTGAAGTTTTAGTTTGAAAAAAAATGAATTAACCCAATTTAATTAATTAGGCCAAATGGACGAAAATGATGTTATTAATTAATTAGCTAGGATAATTAAATCAATTAAGAAAAAAAAGATGGATAAAGAAGAAATAATGTTAATAAAATTGATTTAAGTGTATGATATTGATTAGGACATTTTTCAGTGTCTACAATACCTTTCAAAATATCATCATCAACATGCATTGCAATAACCTCTAAGATGTATCATATCTTCTAGAACTCCAAGCAAATTTTTTGATACCTTTATCTAGAGGATGAACAAAACCATACAAATGTGGCAATAATTGAAGTGATTGGAGATGGTTTATGATGCAATCTCTCCATTATTTATAGTTTCCCATTTCTAGCATAATCAGAGAAGGATGAAATGAAAACCCCATAATGAACTATGATAGATCTCCACAAATACAAATACATCAATCTTTGACAATAGCAAAAAACTCAAAAATATGATGCACAACTGAAAATGAAGCCTCCCAATGCAAATAAACCTTCTCCAAATTGTAGTATTCCTAAGATATCAAGAAAATGCCTTAAATCAAAAAAACTTGATAGAATATACCTCAAGCTGAATATAAAAAAAGTGGATGGATAGGATGAAAGAACTCTGAATCACCTTTGTAGTACCGCTAGAATCTCCGAAATCTGATAAATTGGTGAAAACATACTGTAGACACCTAAATTTGGACACTTAATTTATCAAAATTTATCCCCTTTCATCTAAGCATCCCCTTATCCGCATTAATTAAGTAATATCACTATTATTTAATTAATACCTCTAAAGTTCTTCTAATACCTAAAGTATCTAGTTAAATAATTAAATACCTTCCCCCTTTCATCAAATGAATTAAATAAATATGATATTTATTTAATTTCTCTCATATCACATCCCTTTCTTAATCCTAATTATTCTCCTAATCCCATTATTAGGGATGTGCACATGCCTAATCCTTGATTAGGATGTGTCACATCCTCCAACTATTGCAAGTTGGCCTCTAATCTCTTTTAACCACCTAACCTTCTTTTAATCATAATTAATTTATGGTTAAGATGTACGCATCCCTAATCATCATTAGGGTCACATCCCCCATAATTTCCCACTTGCCTCTAATTTGTCATTAATTTGTCTAATTAGGTACTTGCACAACCTTAATCACTTAATTAGGTCAACCTAATCCCCATATTATTTATGGAATGTGTCATAAGTCAACTTTCTTAAAGGCTTTCTCCTTTTCGAGAAGGCACTCCATTCCCCATGTGAATTTTTAATTCACATTTAATCCCCCAATGCATTCCTTGGAATTTTTTTTTCCTTTTCTCATCCTCATGTGGATATTTGAGGAATTTTTTAATTCCTCACATGTCCTCTCACCCACATGGGGACAAGGACCTCCTTTATGAGGAGATCTTATCCAATCCCAAGGTACTATGTAGTACCTCCATGTCATGTACTCTCCTTCCAACTCATGTACACATCATCTCTTACAAGACACTTCACATGCCACATGTCAAGATGTGAGGGCTTGTGAGTTCTCAACTCACCTTAGCCCTACATCTTGATCTTGGTGGCTCAATCTCAACCATCCATTTCCTTGGAGAATTCCAAAATCTCTATAAATACCCCCTCTTTTCTCTCATTTTGGGGGAGATAATTTATGCTAGCCAAACTCTTGCAAAATTTTCTCTTGAGCCATACTTAGCCAAATTTTCATACTTGCATCCATTTTCACTCATTTTCCATCCTCATCTCATCTCATAGCTTGCATCTCTTGCCACCAAAGGAGCATACAACATCAAAGATTGAAGGGCCAACCAAAGGATCAATTCAAGACAAGGTGAATCCACTCTATTTTTTTTATTATTTTTTTTTGAATCCTACTAGGCTAATCTTAAGGTGTAGGGTGTTTATAGTTGTCATTTTCACTCTTTTGTATGCTACTCATTTTCTAACAAGTATTTTTGCCCTATCACATTTCTTTTAGCCCTTTTTGACCAAATTTTGCTCCACAAGCAGACTTGCTCTCTTGACAAGTGGACCTTCCCTCCAGGGGCAGATTTGACCCATCCCAGGGGTGGACCTGACCCTTGGTCAGTCAGTTTTATCATCCATTTCATCATTCTAGACACTCGTTTCATCATTTCGTGTGCTCGTTTCGCTGTTCCAATCACTCGTTTCCCCATTTTAAGTAAACGTTCATCTATTTCAAACCTTCGTCTATCATACTAAACTCTTGTTCTTCCATTTCAATCATTCATTTACTCATTCTAAGTGAATGTTCATCTATTTCACATCTTGTTTCATCATTCCAAACTCCCGTTCAGTCATTCCAATCATTCGTTTACTCATTTTGAGTAAACGTTCATCCATTTAAAACCTTCATCTATCATCTCAAACTCTCGTTTAGCCATTCTGATCATTCGTTTACTTGTTCTGAGTAAACATTCATCCATTTCAAACCTCCTTCGATCATTTCAAACTCTCGTTCAACAATCCTGATCAATTGTTTACTTGTTTTGAGTAATCTTTCATCTATTCCAAACCTTCATCTTCTCATTCTGAGAATCATTCATCTATTGTGAGCGGTTGTTTACTCATCATTCATCCCTCTCGATCATTTTTTTACTCGTTTCGAGTAATGTTTTGTCTATTCTAAACCTCCTTCTCTCATTTCAAGTAGTCATTCATCCGTTTACTCATTTTGAGTATTCGTTCATCCATTTTTATCATCCATTCCTCTAATCAAATTATCGTTTTCCCCATCCAAATCCCTTAAACTTCATTTCAAGTTATTATCCAAATTGACGTAAGTTTCTGATCTAATCGTCATCATCAACATCTGCTTAGGATTGTCATCCATCCTAAGTTAATCATTATCATTGGCCCAATCAATCCATTTTCAATCTCAAAGTGGATTCAGTGCCACAATCATCCATTTATCCTTTAATCTGATCAATTAGTATCCTAAGTCACCTAGGGTAATATCTGAATGGGGTTTTCCAATCCCTTTCATCATCCTATCCAATCCATTAGTCGAATCTTATCAACCATCAATCGATCCTATCCAATCCAATCCAATCCAATCCAATCACATCCCTATCCAATCACTTTCGACCCAATTAATCTACTTCCATCTCAAAGTAGACTCAGTGTCATAATCATCGTTTGATAATCAATTCTAATCGTCAGAATCAATCCCATCACATCATCCAATCATCCTAATTTGAGCTTTAATCCAATCTTGATCTGAGCTTAACCTAAAATCCCGATTTGAGCTTTAGTCCATTCCCATCCAAAATATTTGATCCATCCTCTTTATCTTTTTATCATCATGAATCCTTATCCTCCATCAATATTAGTCAAGGGAAACCCTAATTACGTTGACAACGATAACGAAAGTCTTGTTGATCAAGAGGAATATGACATAGATTCCCTTGACACTATCATTACTAGTAAGCTTTCTCCACCCGCTTTCCAAAATCCAATCACCCCTCTAAGTTATCCTGTTATGTCTTCATCCATGCCTAATCATGCTCCTTATGCTACCTTTGACAAGGGATATCCATCACATCTATCATATCCTTCATCTACATAATCCTCTTATCCAACACCTGCATCCTCTTATCCTAGTCTGCCATCACAATACTCCTATCCTAATCCCTTGTTCACATCCTCCTATCTCAATCCTTCATCCACATATACCCACTACCTTGATCTTCCATGCCAATGTGCTCACCCTTATCCTACATTCACACCTTCCTATCCTAATCCAACATCTGTACCAACCTATCTCAATCCACCACCGCAATCTTCCCATCGTAATCCACTATCCCAATATCCTTACTACAATCCACCATCCGCATCCTCATGTCCTAATTCACCATTCCAATAACCCTATCTTAACCCTTCATCTAATCTTAATCCCCCATATACTCATAGTCTTCCATCCAATCCCATTCCTCAATCTAATCTTAATCCACCAATCCATATCCCTAATCCCCTACCAATCCCTAATCCTTCATCCACTCCTACCCCGCAATCCAAACCTAGAGTATGCAAGTTCCTCACTCCAAAAATTCTCCAAGGACTTATAACAAAGAAGACATCTCCCTCCCCACACCTTGAAGTTGTGAAATCATACCATCCCAACCCATCATCCATGATCATTAGTGATGAGACCCTTCTCCACCCAACACCTATCATTGATGATACCACACCTAGCACCACTCAAACTGTTGAAACCATCACATCCTCTGAATCCACTGAGCCCCCATCTCCTACCATCGCATCTACTGAATCCATTGAACACCCACCTCCTACTCTGAGAGTTGTCAAACCCATCGACGACACCCAAATCCAATCCACTTCTTCCACTCCTAGTGTCACTAAAATTCATTCCCATGAATTTTTTGAATCCTCCATCCCTCCATCTTCCCCACTTGAAGAGTCCCACGAAGACTCTATTATCATACCTCCCACACATGATGAGTCATTCCAAGATCCTAATCCAAAGCATGCCAACATATCCCCTTCTCTAGATCAAGATCCTACCATCCCATCTAGTCCACCTCAAGATCACAGTCCCCCATCCATTCCATCCCATGATCCCCTTGTCATTCAAGATTCCACCACTCCATCTCCATCTCCATCGCATGATCCCACTACCTCAAATCTAGATTCTATCATATCCCCTAATCCCTCTCCTGACACCACCCATCCAAATGCTGCTATCCCATCATCTCCCTCTCATGATCCCCCATCATCGCCTAAAACTTCTATCCCCACACCACTTGCATATCCCCTTGGACTCTCACATTCTTCCATGGTGGCCTCCTCGTAGAAGAAAAACACAACATATATACCACCCATCATCCTCCACCTAATAATGGACTCACATCATGTTTTCAAAATAACACAAATCCTATCATGGATCGCATGCTCAAGAAAATGAACTATCAAGGAAAAGGTCCAGGCCTTCATGAGAAAGGTATTCTAGAGCCCATCCAGGTCAAAGAACAAATTTGTATGCAAGGTCTTGGACCAATTTCCCAAGACTCACAATCTAAAGATGCTGGTACAACCTCTAGATGTCCTCAACGAGCCTCTTCCAAAAGAAATATAGGCTCTTCCCATCGCTCCACCAAATCATATGGTTTCATCCTTCCTCCATCATATCACATTAAAAAAATATCCATATTCCTCCTTCATCTGCTCCATCCATTTTGGGTCCTTACATCCCTCTATCCACCATCACCCATCCTTCATCTACTCCATCCATCTTGGGTTCTTATGTTCCTCTAGGTCCTTCATCTATTTAGGCCCCTATATCCCAAAATCACCTCCTCCATCTCATCCTTTCATCCATTCATCACCTATCCATGTCACCCATCATAAACATCTGACTCACATATCCCATAATTAGGATCAACAAAGGCACATACCTACACATTCTCCATCTACACATAATGCTCATAATCCTACCTCCATCACTCCATGTCATCCATCTCCTTGCACCCATCCCATTGCTACTAAAAGCACTTTAGATGCTAAAGTAAAAATACATAAATCTAAACATCCACATGAATCTAAAGCTCCCCATGTCCCCTCTAAAAGACATGGTGAAGAGAAGAAAAATCTAAATCCAAATCAAATCCGTAGGCCGCAAAGGCCCACCAAAGAAATGATCAAAACCATGTGGATCCCAAAGAAAAAAGATGCAAGGCCATCAAATGTAAAATCTGTAAGAACATCCAAATTTTCTCATCCTAATGCCAATCATACACTTCCTCCATCTACTAAATCTATTTTGGGTCCTTACGTCCCAAAATTCACTATCCCATCTCCTCCATTATCCCCACATTCTCCATCCATTAATCCTCTTATCTTTTCGCATCCATCACCATATGCACCAATGTTGGTCTTGAGCTCACCACCCCATCACAAACCCACCCCATCATTGCATCCATACCATTTCCAGCATCCCATCCATTATCCCGCGTATCTCCCCTATCAAATCCCTCTAATTCATCCTCTTCCATAATCCATTTATCCTAATAAGGTTGTACCAATGTCTAACAGTCACTTTGAATATGGGCTCTTAACACCTTCTATGGAATTTGATGCTTGAGTCCTTCATCCATCTCCTTATCGCATGTCTTCTAAATCCACTTATTCACCTCCCTATCCTTATCCATCTCCTTCCGCATAGTCAAAAAATCCAAAAAATTCAAAAATAAAAAAAATAAAAAAAATAAAAAATAGTAAAGAGAAATAATTCATCCAATGGTGAAAACTTGGAAAACAAGTGCCTTGGATAAGTACCATGATGAAAACCTGGCAAACAGACATCATGTGTAAATCCCCATCTACACTTGGGGGTAGCTTCCTGATATGCATTCCCTCCATTCGCTATGCTTCCTGTTATGCTTCCAACTATGCACCCATCTTCTTGCTATACATCCTTTTCATTCATCCCCTCTATTGATGGTGTTTTCTGCATAGCAACAACTCAGACAAAATGCAATATTCTATCTCTCTTGAAAGGTTATTCTCAACAATAAATTACTGAAAATTACCCCAAGGTCTCTCGGGTGTCAGGTCATGACAATGCATAAACAACTCAAATAATATGTGAAAATGCTGGTAATCACAAGGGGCCTTACAAATGAACAATGCTGGAAGTGAATTTTCATCAGATGCAACAATGTGGTGATGCTTTCAACCCTAAAACTAACCCAGATTCAAAATAAACAGCAAAAGAGATAAGGGTTTAGGGAGATTCTATTCGATTCTAACTCCTAAGATCAATCACAATAATGATGAAAGCTGCAAATGGACAAATCCCCAATAAAACCGATCTCTGCTTGATCAAGGACAAACCTGCAACTACACAGAAATGGTGTGATCTTCTGGGGAAATATGAAGATTTTCAGACTTTGAACATTCATTCACATACCCAATTGCTGGTGCAATGTAAACAAGCATTCACAGTTGAACTTAGCACAGAAGTGAGGCCCAAACTAACTTTACACAGCAATCTACAATCAGCAAATTGCTAAAAGTATGGACCGAAAATCGATCAACATTATCAACATTTCACCACCATTGTAAAAGAGCTGAAATCTAACATCTAACATCTAACATCTGAGAATCAAGAACAAGAAACCATAAAAACTGTTGAAAATAAATACAAAGTTTGCCAAATCAACAATCCAACTGCATTACTTCTCCAGCATTACATAACAATTTCAAGTCTCTCATCTCCTACAGCTAATTCTGAAAAATACTCGCCAATTCTAGCCTTCTAACTTAGCAAAATTCTGGCCTAGTCAAACTCCTAAAATCTACCCCTTACAAATGAGGCACAAATGCCATTTATAGAGAACCTCAAACATGTCGGCCTAATTAGATTTTACAATAATAATTGGCCTCAAAATAGGTCGGCCAGGAGAGTTTCAAAATAGGACAAGATTTGCATTAAATGCATGAATATTATCCATGTCGGCCTACGATCTCCAGCAAGATCAGATTCGGTGTTTTCCAAAGTCCTCCAGCTGTAGACAATTTTGGCACGGATTCTTAGGCAGGTCCCACTTTGAAAATTTAAATTGAATGCTTCCAGATTCCCCCTCTTTTGGCACGAATCCATATGCAAGTCCCCCTTTTAATATTTGTTTAGTCCTGAAAAATAGATATCATCATTAATAGCCCACATGTTCAAATTAAATTTGAATAAAATTTTGACCTTTTCTAAAAAAACTTACATTTTTATAAGGAAACTTTCCATTTTCAAAAATTTTCCATTTTTGGAAATTTTTATTTTCAATTTTTTATCTCAAGAAATTTTCATTTTCGTCATCATTTTTAAAAATTTCCATTTTTGGAAAAATAGTCATTTTTGAAAAAAATTTCCGTTTTGGGAAACCAGACCAAGGGGAAAATCCAGGAAAATCCAGGTCAGGCAGACTCCAGACCAGAATTCGGAAAAATCCAGCCAGACAGAATTCTATCGAATAAGGAAAAAATTTCAACAATAGATCATCGAAACGAACCAAGAATGCGCGAAACATCGTGTAATATATCAAATTAAGCATGGGGTGTTGAGCATTTATCATCAAATTCATCAATTTAATCCAATATTTCAATTTGCACAAAGCCCGGCAAAAAATCCAGAAAAATCCGGGTGGATCGGATTTCCGCAGGCGGCATAAAATTCTGGACTTTGGCACATACCCAGAAAACTGAAGAAATCCGGGAAAATCCGGGTCGGGTGGAAAATCCCAGACGCAGGCGAAAAACCGGAAAACTGAAGAAATCCGGCATTTCATGGAAATCGGGAAAATCCGGGCAGACGGAAAATCTCGAATTTGGGTAAAAACCCAGAAAACTGAAGAAATCCAGAATTTCAAAGAAATCGGGAAAATCCGGACGGACCGGAAAATCCCGAACTGGACCAAAAACCCGGATTTTTGCACAAAGTGGACTTTGAGCAGAATCCGGAAAAGTCCGGACGGACCGAAAAATCCCGGATTGGGGTAAAAACCCGGATTTTTGGTCAGAACTTAGTTTTTTCAAAGGGCAACCTGGGGAGCTCACTTGGGCAAGCAAGATGAATATCTAAGGACTTCCAAAGGCAACCAAATAAATAAAATTAAGGGGCCAAAAGACACCAAAAGCCAGAGAAAAAAGAGGGTCCCTACTTTCAGTGGGGCGTGTGTGCAAAACTGCACAACACCCTCCATCCTACCTATCTTACACATCTTTCTTGGCCTATCACATTTATCCCAATCCTTCCATCCTCATTGTGATCTTGACAATGATAGGAGAAAAATATAAACATATAAATAGGCGTCATGCATAAATCCCCATCTGCACTTGGGGGCAGCTTCATGATATGCATTCCCTCCATTCGCTATGCTTCCTGCTATGCTTCCAGCTATGCACCCATCTTCTTTCTATACATCATTTTCATTCATCCCCTCCATCCTACCTATCTTACACATCTTGCTTGGCATATCTCATTTATCCCCATCCTTCCATCCTCCTTGTGATCTTGATAATGATAGGGGAAAACATATAAACATGCTTTGGACACCTCTTAGCATACATTCCCCTCATCTGCACACTATCATAATACTCATTCACACTCATCTACCTTCCTTATCCACCCATCATGCCACCTTCAATCTCCCTTCCTTATCCATGCATCCTATCTTCATCCATCTCACTCCTTTATTTTCCTATCCTTCTCTACTGCATCCTTCACGCCTCCTCACACATGACATATCTAGAGTGGGGGAATCTATCTTCCTTTGTGATATAGTCCTTGGAGACATCATTCATTCCATCAGAGCAATCCCTTCCATTTCCCTATCCTCATCTCCTTATCGTTATATCTATCTCCCCATCCTTATCTTTTATCCCTCCAAACAATCCTTATATCTATCTTCCTTTCTTTCCATCATAGCATCCCTTTTCATCTATCCATCTGGTAACCTTTTCCTCATCCAAATCCTTATCCCTCTATCCAATCCATCCAAACAATCCTTTCCTCCCCCCATCCTCTATCCTCATCCTATCTCATAATCCCTTGTCATTGGTATCTAGCTATAGGCTACTCCCCACGCAATCCAATGCCATCTATCTTATCATCATCACTTGTGCTTCTTTTGCACATCTTTTCAATCTCCTATCCTTTCTCATCATTCATCTATCCATCTTGTCATCCTCCCACTTCATCTTTTTTGATTTGGATGACTATCCCATCCATGAGCTTTGTGTAGTCACCATCCTCTGATCCAATCCAACAGGTCTATCGTGTCCCATCGTGTTGGTCCAATCATTTTATCCCCTTATCTAGGGTTATCTCATCATCCTTTATCCATCATTTGTCTTTGGTCCTTTTGTCAAACCACATTTCCCCTGTGCTTTCATTTAGGCAAGGTTGATCATTTGATCCGCCCCTGGGGTTCCATCATCGATTTTCATTTTCCACTTTTCTCCTTTCCTCCATCCTATCTTTATCATCCATCGATGTCTACATCATGGTCTATCATCAGCCTTTTATCAAACTAAGAGGGCTCTGCGCTTTCACGTAGGCAAGGCTAATCTTTGATCGACCCTCAAGCCCCTAGGTTTCCAGGATGTGTCAGTATCCTATCTTGTGTCAAGTCTCTTGTGTCATGTCATCAAGCTATGCACTTATCTAGCTAGTTCTTAACAAACAAAATCCACTTGTATCATCAGATCCAATCAGTTCTGAATATCCTACGTCATATCGGTCTTTTAGTTTCGTATCCATCATCGGTCTCAATAGGATGTATCCTTCCTAACAGACCTCATAAATCTCATCCATCCCCTTGATCCTATGGCAAAGGATGTTTGAAATTGATTGTGATCTTTTGATGCTTTTGGCTTTTGTTTATCATTTTAGCTCCCTATCATCACTTGTCATGGTTGCCTTGATCCATCATATCATGGTGTGCTTTAACTAGTCAACATAGGGGCGTATCTTGATATTTTCTTTGTTTTTTTCTTCTTGCTTGTCCCACGTAGTACCCACCAAGATCCCTGAGGTCTTGTATTACGCTGGGGCATCCTTGTGTGCTTGTGATTATCCCAATACCTGGCCCGACCAAGGTCATCACGACTTTGGGGTGTTGGGATAGCCTTTTTGTTTGTTGTGTTTGTTTCATGCATTAGACACTAATCTGCCTTGGTCTTTTATACCCTGGTATATCGTGTCTTATGCTATAGCAAAAATCAGTGCTCCTAAAGATGGAAAATTGCATTTGGATTGCATTTCATCTCCATCCTCTCATCTATCAAAATCCCCCCCATCCATTCATCCTTCATCACTCTCCCCTCCCAATCTCCGGCACCTTTTCATCCTTTCTTACCCATCACTTTGCATCATCTTCCTCATATACCCCTTGCATCATCTCCTCCATTTTGAGAGCACACCCGTGTTCTCTTGAACTTGATGTCCTCTTGAGGGGCATCCTCAATCCCTAACTTTTATCTTCACCTCCATCATCTTCCTTCCTAGTCAATCCTTTGATAACTGGGGCATCTTTCCCAATCTAACCATCTTCTTCTAGGTTCTATTTTTTAATATTCTTTGAAATGATGCTACTTCGTAACACCATCTCAAAGAGGGGAAAAATGTAGACACCTAAATTTGGACACTTAATTTATCCAAATTTATCCCCTCTCATCTAAGCATCCCCTTATCCGCATTAATTAAGTAATATCACTATTATTTAATTAATACTTCTAAAGTTCTTCTTATCCCTAAGACATCTAGTTAAATAAATAAATACCTTCCCCCTTTCATAAAATGAATTAAATAAATATGACATTTATTTAATTCCTCTCATGTCACATCCCTTTCTTAATCCTAATTATTCTCCTAATCCTATCATTAGGGATGTGCACATGCATAATCCTTGATTAGGATGTGTCACATCCTCCAAATTTTTCAAGTTGGCCTCTAATCTCTTTTAACCACCTAACCTTCTTTTAATCATAATTAATTTATGGTTAAGATGTGCACACCCCTAATCATGATTAGGGTCACATCCTCCATAATTTCCTACTTGCCTCTAAGCTGTCATTAATTTGTCTAATCAGGTACTTGCACAACCTTAATCACTTAATTAGGTCAACTTAATCCCTATATCATTTATGGAATGTGTCCTAAGTCAACTTTCTTAAAAGCTTTCTCCTTTTCGAGAAGGCACTCCATTCCCCATGTGAATTTTTAATTCACATTTAATCCCCCAATGCATTTCTTGGAATTTAAAATTCTTTTTCTCATCCCCATGTGGATATTTGAGAAATTTTTAATTCCCCACATATCCTCTCACCCACATGGGGACAAGGACCTCCTTTATGAGATCTTTTCCAATCCCAAGGTACTATGTAGTACCTCTATGTTATGTACTCTCCTTCCAACTCATGTATACATCATCTCTTACAAGCCACTTCACATGTCATATGTCAAGATGTGAGGGCTTGTGAGTTCTCAACTCACCTTAGCCCTACATCTTGATCTTGGTGGCTCAATCTCAATCGTCCATTTCCCTAGAGAATTCCAAAATATCTATAAATACCCCCTCTCTTCTCTCATTTTTGGGGAGATAATTTATGTTAGCCAAATTCTTGCAAAATTTTCTTTTGAGCCATACTTAGCCAAATTTTCATACTTGCATCCATTTTATCTCATTTTCCATCCTCCTCTCATCTCATAGCTTGCATCTCTTGCCACCAAAGGAGTAGACAACATCAAAAATCGAAGGGCCAACCAAAAGATTGATTCAAGACAAGGTGAATCCACTCTATTTGTTGTTTTTATTTTGTTTTGAATCCAACTAGGCTAATCTTGAGGTGTAGGGTGTTTATAGTTGTCATTTGCACTCTTTTGTTTGCTGCTCATTTTCTAACAAGTATTTTCACCCTATCACAGATACGATCTCAAAATTGGGAATCTTCACTTCAAGATGCAAAAATATTCCAAGAGTAAAATAATATAATAATACTTACACTGATGGAAAGTGCTCAGAACCAAATTTCTGATGATATCTTTTATTTCAAAAATCCGATACACTAGTCAAAAGTTATGATGATTTTAAGAAAACTGCCTAATTGAGACATGAGGTGGCTTTTGTGATGGTCATTTGGCCGTCAAATTTAAGATAGTCCCTTGATTTTTTATGAAAAATCAGCAAGAATAAATTTACTTCAAAAATATGAAGTATTTTATATGAAAATGGTAGGTTTTGGGCCTTAAACATGCAATGGAAGGGTCAGATTCGACCCAATTTGCTCTATAAATCAGCTACCTCCTAGATGATGGCAACTAGCCCAAAATGCGAACCCTCGAACCTACAATGAAAATATCCTAAACTCAACTTTCCAAATTGATATGGACTTTGCATGGCCTATGCTATGATACCATGTTGGAAATATGAATGAATAATAACTGAATGGAAGTTGCACACTCTTGAAAGGATCAAACCAAGAAAGACACCATCCATATGAACAAGAAAGTGATGCATCATGAGCAAGAAGACAATTTGATCAAATGATGATCTATTGATTTGATATCTAGAAAGTCTAGAATATCATGAAATACATGAGATATGGGATGATTTACAATGAACAAGCACCTTGTTTATATAGGCAAGGTGAGAGGAGGTTGGATAACCACCTTAGATGCAAACATTAAATGACTAATGCATAATTTTAAAAGCATGAGTGAAATATTAAATTCCTAGATAACTATAAGCTAATTAATGTGACATAGCCCAATTATAACTAGTTTCTAGAATACCACCTAGGAAACTATCTCCTAAGTAAAATTATTAATGATGTGAATAGGTCCTCACTAGGAACTAGTTAGGAAATAACCCCATTCACACTAACATGTATGAGTCCTTGATAGGGGGCTCTGAAACTAATTTTGCAGCCCTCTAGTGATAGATTTTACCTTTTGTTTCCCGAATGTAGAATTATCGAAACATTGTTAGATAATTCTGTAGGTGAGTTTTTGTGGCTTGACAATATTTAGGGATTTGAATGTAACCATAGACAACTTGTTTTTAGTATTCTTTCAATCATCTTCAAACCTATAACCTACACATTCAAAGAGAGAAGAAATATTGTGCCATTTGCGGGCTCAAGCCTTGGTCAAACCTCGTGTTAGTGTTTCCACTTCCACAATAGAAATGACAATGATAGAAATGATAATTGAAAGGAAGGAATGATGGAATCACAAAGTGATGCAACTCACCACCCTTCAATGGCTTCCTTGAAGGACTAAAGTCATACATATCACCTCAAGGATTTGAATTTTGCTTGCTTGAATTTCTTAAATGCTTTAGAGACCTACAAGAAGGGTTATCTTTCAAAAAACAATGATAACATGAATACACATAGAATTTGACATGATGTTAGATCTTAAATTACTATATAAAACTCAAAAATGTTGCTCTTGACTTGCTCAATTGTGCTCTTGATCATAAGTCTACCAATAATTTTCCCTTTTAATTCTTTTTAGATTTCAAATGATGAAAAAACATGGTATTTATAAGAAATTATTCTAACTTACCAAAAAATAGATCCTAAAAGTCGACACTTAAAATTTGAAATTTGAATGTTAAAATGTCACCAAAAAATATTAAAAATTGGTCCCCAACAAGATAGTGGGGACCATAATCCCATGGTTGTATGGGTTCTGGCCCTATCTTCCAAGACTTTTAGTGGTAGGATCAAAACATTAATTGCTTGCATTTATTTAATGCTTGCAATCCTTCGAAAAATTGTAAAAATAGGCTATGGAATGTATAATTTAGGAAATTAGGGACTTAATTAGGTCCATTAATTTAGGGGAAGAAAACCATAGTGTAAAATTGTTAAGGGTGACAATTTTTGACACCAAATTTAGCCTCCACTTTAGTGAGAGTATGAACTTACACTCAGACTCACACTAAAGTAGAAAAATATATGAAAAGAGGGGTTTGAATGTACAAATGTTGAAGAGATAGTATGAATAAGGATCAAGGGAGGTGGCCAAGCCCCCAAGATCTAAGATCCCATGACAAACCAACATAGGCACAAAGGAACATAAACATATATGATATGTAGCAAGACAACATACACTAACATACAATGTCAATGTGAAATGCAAAAAGAGGGTATGGAATAACAAGTTGTATTATGCTAGGATTCATACAAAAGGCATTCACGACTCACACAATAGAAAAGTCTAATATTTTCTAGGTGAATCACAAATCGAAAGGAACATAGGCTAGTGAGTACCATTTTTCACTAGGCGAGCCCCTGAGACAGGGTAGAAATATGAGAAACACACTAGGTCTAGTGAGGATCATTTTTCACATGTGTGTACCCATAACCATAGGGTAAGTGTAGAAAGATGGGGGGCCAAAAAGGGGTCTTAAGTGGCCACTTTTTTTCTGAAATCAGGAAATTATTACCTTCGATGATAAATTGAGGATAATTACACTCAAAATTTTAACATGCAAAATACAAAATCTAAGAAGTGCTCTGAGTCTACTTTCTAAACTACTATTTTTGTTTAAAAATGATAGAGATTAAGGGGTTCAAAAAAGGGAGGCATAGAAATGGGTGCTAAAAACATAACAAAGCATCTGTTGTGGCTCCTTCAAAAGGTTAATTTTTTTTTGTTATTTTTAAAATTGCTTCGATGAGAAATTAGCTAACATGTAGTTTATGCCTGACTTTTTTTCAAGATAATTTTTTAATGAATATATGATTTTTTACTAATTTTTGAAGTGGACAGTATAGACACTGAAAAATGACCTGAAGGATATGATACACTTGAATCAGGTATATTAACATCATTTCCTCCTAAAACCTATCATCTTTTTGCTTAATTGATTAAATTAGCCTAGCTATTTAATTAATTACTTCATTTGCATCTATTAACCTAACTAATCTAACCAGGTTAATTCACTCCCCTTTATGCTAACATTTCATCCTATTAAATTGAATAAATCTAATTATTTAATTTAAACCCCTAAATTTTCTTATTTAATTAAATAACCCTAAGTTATTTAATTAAATGTCATTTCACTATCCCCCTTTC
Source organism: Sequoia sempervirens (assembly GCA_007258455.2). NCBI lineage: Eukaryota > Viridiplantae > Streptophyta > Pinopsida > Cupressales > Cupressaceae > Sequoia > Sequoia sempervirens. The sequence continues at coordinate 26,426,828 of VDFB02168118.1, forward strand.
ATTAAATCACTTTATTTAATGAATATCATCTCATTCTTCTAAAATCGCATAACTAACATTGATTTAACTATCAATAACTAATAAATCTAATTTCCTCCCCACTTGCAAGGGAATATTCCTCCTTTGCACATTCCTCCAAAAGGGGGAATATTCCCAAGGAATAATTTTTTTTATTGTATTATGATTTTCAATTAATTAATAAATATGATCAAAGCTGCATTCTTGGGGATGGATAGACAACAATGTGTTAGAGGGTAGTTTTGTGGTCTTTACAAAAGTTTCATATAGAGTTATTTAGGGTAGGTTTTATCCTCCATCTTAGCTTAGAAGGTGGTGTTAGAGGGTAGTTTTGTGGCCTTCACAACAAGTTTCAATTTTATAAGTGAGAACCTTTTTTTCTTGAGTTGTTGTAGTTCTAGTTTTGATTTTCAATTGTGTATGTATGATATGATGGAAAGGGCCACTTTCTATGTTTGAGTACTCAAAGAATGTGTCATAACATTTTAAATTTGTAGGGAATTTTTTATGACAATCAACTAGTTTTTGATGGCTAATATTAAGTTGCTTTGTGTGTAGATGAGTTTATGATTTGGTTTGTTTGTGTTTATGCTTGCAAGCTTAAAATTTTCCTTAGCTCTAGTTTAGGCTGGTTTTAATGTATGAGATCTTTATTCCTATATTTTAGAGCTCTTTATGCATGCACATTTTAAGGTCCTTATGTATTTATTAGATTATGTTTGGAATTCCTTGTTCATATATTTGCGGCATGATTATGGTTTCATATAAGTCTTTTGTCAAACGACCCCTATTATATATATCATGGTTGAATATGTGCTCATAGCATTCCTTTTATTATATTTTCCATAGTGAACTCATTATGGTCATAGTGAAACTAGCTTAAACTTACATTTTCCCTAGGCTTATGAGATTTGGTATAAATCAATATTGAATGCCTACTTGTTCTTTTCAATATCAAAGACTATGGCTTTAATCCTCTACCTTTAATAAAAAAAAAGGTTTCCCTTATATTTGTGAACTTATTCTATTTGTGTAGTGACTTATGATCACTAGTTATTGATCCTTTTAAGTGATTTTATTATTTTCATCCCAAAAATGAAATGCAAAGGAAATATTGACAAAATGGAATGAATGGGAAATTAGACAACAAAAAATTATTCAATGAAACTCATATTCTATTTATACAAAATGTGATACAATGTACATATTTATCAATATGAAATGACTATTTGATTCATCTTCTAGATATTTTTTAGCTTCTAGTGTATCGAGGAAATATAAAATATAAAATATTATTCTATTATATTTGACTACATAAGGATTATGTATAATAGTGTTGCATCTCCCTTAATCCATAGGACTGGTTGTAAAACCAATATTTCATGTTGCGCATTGGGAAATTTTTCTTGTGTATCTAAATTCATTTTCTAATATGAAGCTCCAATCTTCCACAAAAGGTTTAGCCTAGCTTGTACCCTTCTATATTTTAAATTTTTTCAAGAACCAAGATATTTCCCTAGTAAAGACTTGAGTTTTTTTTCTCAAATCATGTCATTTTCCATTATTCTATAACCCATTTTTGTAGAATAGCATGTCTTTTTACTATGAAATTTGTGACTTAATCACATTTTCCATTTTGAGTAATAAATAAATTTGTAGAAGAAGACTATAGAACTTTTTTCTTTGTCACCACTATCTAGAAATAGAGTTAAAATTAGGGAGCCTTAGTTGATTATACTCATGAGTAACCAAAAAACATGTTGTAGCTACACCATATGACTTGAAAATTAGATAATCCATGTTGATTTTTCCCATGAGTAACCCAAAAGTACATTGAAGCATGCAATGAATGACCTAACATTCTATCAAGTTGAAAATGTGAAGAACTTATCATCCACAATGCTCTCAAATGAAGACATATGTCAACACATCAAAATTCTATGAGATGTTGTGGTAAGCAATAATTTGTTGTAATTTGTAATATGGTGCAATAAAAATCCTCAACAAACAATGTTGGAAGTCTCAAAGTACCATGCTCAAAGAACTCAAAATATGAATCTTAATGTTCCCTCTTATAAGATGAGAGGGGGAGTTGTTACAAGCCCCCTAGAAAGATAATAGAATAAATGAACATGTGTATAAAGATGCACAAATTTATGAATTCCTCACTGTATTTCATCACAAGTTTGTATTAAGTTGTTGTTTTAGGTTTTCAACTTAATGGGAAGAACCCGTAGGTCCTCCTTTTATTTTTTCAACTTAAAACTCAAGTGAAAAAGTGTAATCAATAAGAGGAAATATTCATAGCCTCAAATAATTCAATTTCCCACAGGATTTTCTGCGAACATAAACAATATAATAATAAAGAAAGGTGAATTTGGGTCAGGGATGAAAACGCATGATTGGCATACCTTCATTAAGGTAATTATTCTGGTATATTATATACACTTGTATAATGCATGTACTTTCCAGTGTATTGTGTTTACTACTTTTGGAAAAATAATGAAAAGATCATTTTATAATTGTTGCAGTATGTTCTACCTCTATCTCTCCCAGACAACTTTGACAAAAATGTCAAGCAAGTTATATATGATCTTGGAAAATACATGAGGTAAGTAGCGAGATTTGTTCAATTCGTTGTATACATCTTATAATTGCCATTTGTTTTACTTGTTATGTAATATATTGTATATTTTTGTTAAATATCATTAATATATTTGTGCCTTGACTCACTTGTAGATGGCTATCATCTAAATAAATCCATAAAGAAGATATAAATTATTGGAAGAGAAAAATTCCTTGTCTAATGTGTGAAATGCAAAAGTGTCCACCTTCAACATTTTTCAATGCACAAGAACACTACCTCATACACCAAGTTGAGGAGATTGAATTGTGTGGACCTATACACACAAGGTCAATGTGGATGGTTAAGGAGGCACTTGAAATTTTTTGAAGGCTTTGGTTAGACAAAGGCATCTGAGGTTTCTACATAATTGGAGGATATATGGTATGCAATTTGCTTTAAAGGAAATTGTACGGCCATGCTAATAATGACAATTTCCACATAACCCAAATCTAGAACATGCAAGTAAAATACTCAACATCCAACATGCAAGAGAATAAACCTTTATCAAAGATGACACAAGATATCTGCAGGAAGCCCTCAAAGAGGGCTTGACCTCAAAAGCATCCACACACTCCATGTATTATTCAACAATGAAAACCCATTACAATACATCTATAGAGACTCCATGAACACTTCTAAAGCACAAACTATCCATGCATTCCATGTGACCAAGCATGAATCCACACATCCCATGCCATGCTTCAAACCCTCACACATGCACAAGCTCAACCTTGACCAATTTTGATCCAACCTTTTATCCAACCCTAAACAACTACCCTTGTGGTTGCTTTTATAAAAACAAACTCCCACAAAACCACCAAGTGGTATTACATAAACCATGTGCCCAAAACCATACAACATCATGTGACCCCACATTTAATATTGGGTACTTTATTATTTTATTACTCCCCCAATATTAAATAATTACATTTTACAATTATGTCCCAATGTTACATACAACAAAGTGGCCCCAACATTATAACTCCTTGTGATGCACGTTCACCTAGAAAACCCCTAGGTGCACCACACACATAATAAATAAAAAAAACAATATAAACATTATGCAAGGTGTACAACACCTAATTCTAACAATCTCCCACTTGTTGTATACATTGCATAAGGGGTAACAAATAAACTCCATAGGCAACATGTACAATCCTGAATCCAAGTGCTCCATGTGCTCCATCAAGATACCTGTAACAAGAACCAAGGTGACCACCATCTCATCCATGAATGCTCCCATCCTCCACCATGCCAACTGCACTAAGATAAGAACACATCCAAAGAGACGTCACACTAACTGTCACAAAGAAGCATAAACCTGCCTCAACCTGATATCTCAAAACACAAACACTGAATCTAATATGCACCAATAGCTGTCAAGAATAAATCACCATAGCTGAAATGACACCCACAGCAAGTGCCAACACATCCAACTATCCATACCTCCAAGGTATACATAACATAGTAAACTTATGCCAACAACATATCCACCCATAAACCACAATAATGAACTCCATGTGCAAACCTATCAAAAGTGACATACACATCCAAGAGCTCCCACTACATGGGCAATGTCAAGATGAATGCAAACCTAGAATGAGCGCATTCAACGCATCGCTTTGTTAACATCCCAAAAAATGCACCATCACAAAAGGCATACCAAGTCTACTACCAACATCACATAGAAGTAAACATGTAGTACCAAGGAACATCCACAATGATAAGCAAAACCTGCAAACCAAACACCTATAGCATGTCCTCCTACACACACCTCTAAATGCCAACTGTGTCAAGTATGATCTCCTCCATAACACCCCATAACAAAATCCATAACAACATCCATCCATCCAATCACCAAGATCAAAGATAACATATGTAACTAACATGGATGTAAGCATCTCAAAAACAAGAAGATCAAACTCAAAGTAACCATTCTTAAACCAAGGAAATCAGTCCAATAAACCATCTCCTAAACTCAACATGTACAAGGAGATAAACATGCCAACACTCCTCAAATGAACCCTCCAGAAACCAAATATCCATGGCTCAAGATCCATATCCCTGAGAAGACAAAGCATAAACATAATGCACCTGAAAGAATAATGGACAATACCTCTCAAGTGAACCGCCGAGTAGACCAAGAGTGGGGAATGAGAATGCTCCTCCAGGATATCCAAGTCATCATGACTCAACCAAGAACACTCTCCTCATTGGTCCATGTTGAACTCACGTCCAACCAAGGTGTAGGCTCCCTCAGACTTCCTGCTAAAACCTCATCAAGAATAACCATATCAATAACATGTCTCTAATCACAAGAGAACACCAAGCCTCACCTATGTCTCCAAGTATCCATGAGCACCTGTAACCGATCAATCCATGCTAAACACCAAGCAAATAATCAATGTACTCAATACAAAGAGAACCAACCAAGATCAAAATCATAGCTCCAACTGTAGAATCAGGAACATAAACATGACACCATGATCTCACATCCTCTCAAAAGAAGATCACATGATCAAATCATCATAACATGTACCATGCCACAACTCTAAACTAGTAATTAAGAGTATACCATGACATAATAACAAAACCATCCTACAACCAAGGATCACCTATCAAAACCAACAAGTCATAAATAATACCTCAACATCTCCAACACCTGATATCAAAGAACTCTCACTGTAGCACACAGAATCCAAGAGCTCCTCCATGACACCAAAGATCACCTGCTGAAGACAACCATCCATAATAACCAATGGATCCACATCATTGCCAAATGCTCCCACTGAACTGTGATACCGAGCAATCCCATGGCACCATGATGCACAAAACCAACACTGTCATAAGCTCACACAAAACTTGTGAATCCAAGCTCTCAATGACAACATGATAACCATCCTCTAAAGCAAGAAGATACACTGCCAAACCATCATATCCATCACCGCCAAACCATCACTGTCACAAGCTCCCACTGAACCGTGTAACCAAACTATCCATGACATCGTGATACCAATCTCCTCAAACCAAGAAGATACACCGCCACAACCTGAATCAAGATCCAATCCAACACCACCAAAAATGCACCTGTATAACATGCCAAAGTCTCTAATGCACAAGAAACATCCATGACATCATGATCACCACCAAATATACCAACAAATCAACCCAACCGTGTCCACATATCTGCATAATCGTAGTCGACTACATAGATCTCATATCATGACTATACCTGGTAAAACCATCTCACCTCCTTAACATGACAACCAAATCAACAAACAAAGTGACTAAACCAAGCCACCAAAACTAATCATGCATTAACACTAAAATATCAATGGGCAAAGATAACCCATATCCAAGTTATAGGTGCAACAAGTAAGTATAGACCGCCTACAACATTGCACAACTTGTAGATATGACAATGCAACATACATGCTTATAACCATGTCAAAAATATAATAATCTAAGATGTACAACTGAGCATACAATGAATCCATCATCAAATATCCCAAATCCAACAATCCATAAGCTCATAATAACGCCATAGTCAAAGAGACCCATAAACAACTCAAATAAAGAAAATAGCAAATAAACCATGCCAAAATATCTCCAAACCTAATCCATTGTGTCGTGATCTGAAAAAGCTTTCCGTTGACTATTCGAAGTCCAAAATCCGACTCCGTATGCACCCGATATGCCCTCTCAAAGCTCAAAATAAATATCTGACTTTAACCAAGAAAAACACTATCAAAACTACAAAATCATGGAAAAAAACCTATATCACTATGTAGTGCTCAGAACCAGCTTTCCAACAACTATAAGAAGTCAAAAATCTGACACCCTGGGCAAAAGTTATATGCGTTTGAAAAAAACTGTTGTATTTTGTCCTCTAGGTGGTGCTCTGGCGCCTGGGTGGCGCTCCGGTGGTGGGTGGGCGGCGGATTCCAAACCACATTTAAATCTGGTTTAATTTTTTAAACTAAAAATTTTCTGCACCCCTTATGGCGGACCCGATGCCATCATAAAATATAGCATATAAAATTTCAAATCCAGGCGGATTTAATAAACTGGCGGATTTTTGAAAATTTTCAAATTTTATTAAAAATTTTTAAGCCCGTTTGGGCTATGGCGGTAGGCCGCTGACAGACCGCCGGCAGGGCTGATACCCACCGGTGGTTTATCTGCTGGCCGGCAGTACCCTGTTGACAGGGTCCTGCCACCTTGCCGTTGCAGGGTACGGCGGTTAGCCGAGGGCCGGGGGGGTCTGCGAACCCCCAAAACTTTTCAATTTTTTTTTTTTTGTTTTTTTCAATTTTTAATTTTTTTTCTGTTTTTCTAATGTTTTTTTGTTTTTCCATTTTGTAGGTACAAAAAGTAATTTCGACGGGAATTTTCGGATTCTTTATTTTTATTTTTTCTGACGACGACTGTACCGTCGACCCGTACGGCCGAATAGGCGTAGCAATTTTTTTCTGTAACCAAAATAAGGCATGTTATATGTCAATTTTTCTCTCTCGGCTAACCTGAATCCAACCATGAGGTCCTTTTTGTCCTAGGAGGTCATCTGTGAAAGCTCACCCCCAAAACCCTCATATAAATGCATGACCAAGAAACCCTATTTTGCCAAAAGTTTCCTCACCCCAAATCTGCAAACAACCCATCATAACAACAAACCCAAAAAACCCTCAGATCTGCAATAAAACACCTGCAAAACCCTATATCTTGCCATTGTCTTTCATTCTCTCATGCAACCTAGGGTTATTCAATCCACAACCAAAGCTCTGATACCACTTGTAAGGAAATTATGCAGCCATGTAATGACAATTTCCACATAACCCAAATCTGAAACATGCAAGTAAAATACTCAAAATCAACATGCAAGAGAATAAACAACATACCCATCAAAGATGACACAAGATATACCCTGGGAAAACCCTCAAGAGGGAAAAACCCAACCTCCAAAAGCATCCACACTCCATGTATTATTCAGCAATGAAAAACCCATTACAATACATCTGCAGAGACTCCATGAACACTTCTGAAGCAAAGCTATCCATGCATTCCATGTGACCAAGCATGAATCCACACATCCCATGCCATGCTTCAAACCCTCACACATGCACAAGATCAACCTTGACCAATTTTGATCCAACCTTTTTTCCAACCCTAAACAACTACCCTTGTGGTTGCTTTTATAGAAACAAGCTCCCACAAAACCACCAAGTGGTATTACATAAACCATGTGCCCAAAACCATACAACATCATGTGTGACCCCACATTTAATATTGGGTACTTTATTATTTTATTATTCCCCAATATTAAATAATTACATTTTACAATTATGTCCCAATGTTACATACAACAAAGTGGCCCCAACATTATAACTCCTTGTGATGCACGTTCACCTAGAAAACCCCTAGGTGCACCACACACATAATAAATAAATAAAACAATATAAACATTATGCAAGGTGTACAACACCTAATTCTAACACAGACATGGTGTACATTATGAATATCTTCTTAATTTTGCACAAAGATCCATGTAGATCACATTTGGGATCCCAACTCCATTAACAAATTCAAAGGGGAGTACCTGTGGGGAAAGGTAGATTGAGGAAAGTGAGAGGTAATTATAAGATGGTCATGGAGATTAATTAGAATGCATTTTACATATGGTTTTTATATATATTGTTATTTAATTTTTAATCTTCAATATAAATCAATTATAAATTAAGGTTGTCGTGGTATTTAACTAATTATATGTTGTTTGTGAATTTCAATTTATTTTGGATATAGTTAAGAGAATGGATGCACTACATTTGTACATCACCAACAATCTTGATTGGATGATGGTATGGATTGAACGATGTCAACAATCTGGTCATGCATTAACATGGGAAGGTGTGACTTCATTGGTTAAAGAAGCTCATCATAATGGAGATTCCAATGTTACACAAAAGGGAAATTGATTTAGCATATGGTTTAAGAAAACAGTATGTATAAATATATTAATCACCCATATTATTTAATTATTTTCAAGTATATTGATGTATATATATCTTGAGATTATTTTCTTTGCATACATTCGAGCCAAGAATAAATATGTTTATCAACTGATGATATTGCAATAATTTTTACATGTTTGACATATTGCAGGTGAAACACCACAAGACTATGTGGTGCAATGGTTGTAAATTTTGAATCAAAATGTTGGATGACATGAAGAAAACTTGTGAATCTGGTATAACTACAATCTTTCAGGTGACTAATGTTTCATCTAGAAGTGACATACATCTAGAAGTCTTAGAAAATTGATACTATGAGATTTTGGATGATATAATTGAGTGTGACTTTAAGTCCTTCAGATTAATTTTGTTCATCGTCTTATGATACAGGCTACGATTGAATGAAAATGATCATGAGAGAATTGTTATTGAACATGATAATGGATTTACCATGGTTAATACAAGGTTGATCGAGTGAGTTGGAAATGAGCCCTATGTTCTTCCAAGCCAATGTGAGCAGGTATTTTACTCAGAGGTTCTAGGTAAATTGGGTTGGTCATTTGTTGTTAGACATAATCCAATAGGAAGGCCGATAAAGTATAATGTGGTGGAAGAAGAAGATACCGAAGAACTAGAAGATGATGTAGATGATGATCAGGATCAATGGTTAGTTGATGATGTCCTTGACGAAGATGTCGAAGAGGAGGAACTAGATGATGACATGTAGGAGTTAATGTTTATGAAGATGACATCCATGTGGATGATGACATTATTGAAACCGAGTATCAATAACGATGATGATGATATGACCAATCCTTACAATGTTGAATCTAGATCGGATGATACAAACAAAGAGTTGGATGAAGAAGAAGAATCAATGACATTGAAATGTATAAGTTATGCGATTATATTATCTATTTGATATTAATTTTTTGATAGAATTATATTTGACTTATGTGGTTACATAATTAATTCATGATGTTTTTAATTTTTATGCCATTACATAATTAATTTAATGATGTACTTTTTAATATTTGAAAGGTCAAAATATTAAAATATTTCAATAATGATGTTAACAACCTTGAAATTAGTGTGTTTTATGTTTCATGTGATCATAAAAGAGTAAAAAGTTAGTTGTAGAGGTGGTTGTTCAGTGGTTGATGTGTAGGTTCTTTTTACAATGTAAGCAGGTTTGTCTTCTAATATACCTATGGAATCAATTCCAATCGAAGGCATCTCGAAGGACCTGGACCAACTGACAAGGAATTTAAAAGCCTCGTACACTTTGAGCTCTGCAAGACCCAGGAGGGTGATCCCTTAATGTGTTTACAACCTCTGCACCATTATTATAAACAACATTAACAATAGCAGATGATCTCACCTGCTTAATAGCTCAACATGATAAGATAATATCAACTAGAATTGGCTATTCATAGACAATATCAACTATCTGGAGTGTGAGATAACTAAACACAATCCATTGTATAAGATAGTCAATGATTTCCAATTTGTAGCAAGCTCTAGGCAAAGACAAACAAATACTGAACTACACGAATAATTACAACTTAGATCAGTGCCATATATCTATTGCAGGAGTCAAATTCATAAGCATCTAGAGGTTTATAACAGATTTAATACATCACATATAAGATCCCTGACAATATTGCATTACAATTTCATCAAGATGCATTCTAACCCAGTGACTACTTATCAAATCCTTATACATACACATATCCTTATAATCCCATTCAAGCATTTTGATTAATTCCTTGAATTAAAGCTAAAATAGAATCATACACACCACAATAGTGAGATGGATAAAACAACCCTTAGTTATTTCATTGAAAGTTCAGATATGCATGTACAATGGAGAGACATGATCTCAAATTTTCATTTCAACTCAAATGCTAGTACTGTTATACAACATTAAATCTCTATGAACTCAAAACCTATTACATAATGACTCAAAACCTAAATTGCATTTCTCTAAAACCATCAGACTTTACAATTCACTCTGCAATTTCACCTAGACTCAACAAAAAATATCTAACTTGCTAACTTGTACTTCTAGCCTTGAAATACTTCTTATAGAAAATGAATGAGCAAACAAGCATCGGGCCAGAAAGTACACCTGTCACAAGTCAATTGGAGCACCTGGTGATATTCCAAAATTTGTTACAATAGCCACCACTTTGAAAAATATTCTTGTTCAAAAATTGTTACAACAACAATCATCCTAGAGCATATTCTCATTCATCATGTCGGCGGAGGAAGGTTGATGCAATAACAAAAAACCATGCAAAACCCATGCTAAGAAAGTCATCCATACAAAACTGGAAACGCTGTAACCGCAACATCTGATTTGCCACCTGTCGGTAGCCCACTTTTTTTACTTATAATCATTCAAATACTTAGCCACCCACCTCTAGTATTCTTCGTTAGTTGGCTAGTCAAAATTAATCACCTCTTTTACCTTTGACTATAAGGTAAATACTTTACCGCTACCTGATTAGCATCTCTTTCAAAAGATTCCAAAAATGAGCTGGTACCAATAATCTTATCCATACAATTTACTAACAAATCATAATCTGAGTCATCACAAATTATTTTAATTTTATTATTGATGAATTTACTTGCTTGATCCTGCCATTGTTGGAGTGTTTTGATTTCCCCCTGCTCATCAGTTATATTAGGTAACAGTGTGTTACCCCAATCATTGAAGTTCTTTACCAATTCCCTAATCTTCCTACTTAGATCATCTAGTAAGGTCTGAAAACCTTGCAATGATTTAACTAATATATAAGTAGGCTTCAATGATTGTGGCCTATTATTTACATCAAACCTTGAGGCTTTATTCATAACATCTAGATTATTTTCCCTTGGGATCCAATTTTGAATTATTGGAATCACTATCCCTTGATCCCTATCAATATTCTTTATTGCTTCAAATAGCAAAGAATACAAAGAATGTATAGAGGGTAGTTTATTATCCACCTTTTCATTTAAATTCTCCAAAACAATAGTAACAATTTATTTTTCTTTTGAAAGAAAACCCTCTTCTTTTACCCTTAGTGATGTCTATAATTGATCAATTTTTTGCATGAGCTGCCTCTTTGTTGGATCAACAGAGCACTTTGTTTCTTCATGAACTTGTTCTAGAGGAGGGGTAAGAGCAGGATTTTGAATGGGAGACCCTGGTGTAGAAAAAATTAGAGAAGTACGAGGCATTGACCCTACTGTGGGAGGTGATGTGATGGTTCCTGGAGCATTGGATGTTTCCCCAGTATGTCTATACTTGAACCTTTCTACTTCAATTTGCAGTTCAACATTCCTCTGTTGTATTTTACTATATTCTTCAATTAAAATGTTATACTTCTCCATTAAGCTCTTTCTTTCAGCCTCCTCCCTTTCAACAGTCTTTTAAGCCAACTTGGCCACATTCATAGTTAAACTAGTGGCTTCAGTTGTTGTAGTCTCTGAAGCCCTCTTTACTATTAATCCTCCTTTGAAATTTGGATTAATATCAACAATGTCTGACTTTCTTCCTTGTGGAGCCAATGCCTAAATTGCCAAGGTCTCATATTCTTCACTGAAGGTAGAGTTTTGTAATGCTGCCTTAACTTCTTCTTCAGAATCCTGAAAAAGATTCTTGGACTTTATAATGGCATTGAAAGCCACTGCATTTGCAATGTCCCATTCAGGCAAAATCAAAACACCAGCCTAATTCACTAGTTGTCTTCCTTCTTCAGGAGTGATATTTTTGAACTCTTCCATTAGTTCAGATTTCACTTCAACGTTCTCCTGATTTGACCTATCAGGCCTTAGTTCTCTTCTCTCCTTGCATTTATTTTGATATTTCTCAAATTTCATCCTCCATGCCAATTGCAAGAATACAAGAGTCTTTACAAATGCATTGTTGAATCTAAGAACTCCTTGCAAGCCTCCATTCTTGCATCCTGCACACTCTTACCTTTCATATCCAAATTAGATAGAACCAATTCAACTGACCTAGGAAGAGACAACATACCAACCTGCATGTCTTGATTAGTAATAATAATTTCATCTGTGAGATATTCAGGCAGGTGATCAGTTCTTTGCCTCTTAGGGCTTGGCTCAGGGGGTGGTGATGAGGGACTATGCTCTGGTGAAGATTTTAATTCAATGATTTTGACAACCCCAGGTACTTTGAATTTTGGGTCTGGTCGTGATGGTGCCTTCATTATTTTCTTCCCTTTTCTGTCTACTTCTTCCTCATCACTGCCAATATCCCTTTTCCTCCTATAGATGGACTGCCTTTATGTAGGCTGACATACTGACCTTGTTTCAATTGGCATATCACTTTGTCCTTGCATATCCAGACTTAACCTTAAATTTATCTTTTTGGTTGTCAAGGTCTCCATTATCTCCTTGAAATTCTTCATTAAAAAATCAATTGTCTTGTGGTATGGAGTGAATTCTATCAATGGATCATACTTTGGATCTATTTCATGCACGATATCCAATAGCTTACTATAAGCTATCCACTTTTCCTTGTTCAATTCATGTCTATTTAAATCAAATTCATTCCTGATCAGATCCTCAGGGAAATTGAACTCATGTGCAAATTTTCCACCTTTTATTCTTTGTTTGAAAAGAGAAAAGAAACCTTTAGGATCATGTTGTCACTTTGGACCAAATATCAAATGGTAATCAACAAAGAATTTGTCAAAATGTGTCCAGCCTCCCTTTGAAAATGTAAAGTCAGATACTATTGTATAATCAAGGAGTAATGTTCCCTTTCCCTTTCCAGTTAGGTTACCTTCATGAATACACCCCATCTGCCACATAACTTCTACAAACCCTAGTCTTGGTGGCACATTGTATGGTAGTATGTGAGGGGTTCATTAAAATCCATATATTCTCAAAATATTACTGACTGGATATGGGATAATGTCACCACAGTTATGTAAAACCCTGAATTCTGGTTTCCTCTCCTGTGGCCTAAGGAAATCATGCACTTCCTCAGGGATTCTAGGTACATTTACCATCAATCTGGCCCTCAATCTTGCAGCAAAACAATTATCAAATTGTACATAACTGGTGCTTTCCTTATTACAGGACAAATTTGCAGCCCATATCTGTACTGGTAATCTTTCTCCATTAACTGATTGTCTTAAGTTCATCTTCTCAGCAAAGAAATTAGCACTCCTAGACAAGAACATATGTATCAACATGGAATACCAAAAGAATTGAGTACCAATATCACCATTCTGCAGCTTCAACAGTCCTTCATCTATCCTCTCCACCAAAAAAGAAGCAAAGTCATATGTTACAGAGAAGTTAGGGTGTTGTATTTGCACCCCCATGAACATGTGTGCAATCAGCATTACTGCACCAGGGCTGAAACCCAAAATCTGACATAGTGAATAGAAAGTAGTCAGGAAAGGCTTTGCAAAACAATTCAATCTGAAGGGTTCTTGGTCATTAGGGCTGATGTGAAATTCTAAACCCCCTGCCTTAACTAGATGAGGTGGAAGCAGCTTAACCCTAAAAAGAGATTTCAATTTTGTATACTCCTGCTTCATTTCTTCAAGATTAATAGGAACCAAGTCATCACTTGGCTCACTTAAATCAAAAGTCTATTGGATAACATCTTTGTTAATTTCTAATAGAACCCCTCCATCATTACCTCTGATTACCTGTGTGATAGGGTCATATCTTTTGGCCACTGCTCTAAGTAAGTCCACATCAGGGAACACATTTGGAACAACCAGCTTTCCCATGTCATACATCCATCCATTTGAAAAAGGATGAGGCAAATTCCTCTGTCCATACCATAATCTAAACATTTCTAAGCCTATGAGTGGAACCCTAGTATCAACAATGTTGGAATTATTACACACCAACACCTCCCTTAGGATTTTCCCTCGCACTAACACCAAACCTTTCCTTCTTTCATTTGTTGATAATAGAAATTGATCTAGAAAATCATCGTACAAGTTTCTTTTCAAATACTCAATGTGGCCAGAGTGTTGCTTGGTTGGCACCATTTTAGACAAACTAGGGCCTCACTACAATGTTACACTTCAAGTGGCTATGACTAAGTAGAGATAGGAAATTATAGAGTAAAAATACCATAATTCCTCAGAATTTATGATTAAACAATAGCCCTAACAAAAGTTTTTAATGAACTTAGTGACAATAATAGAAGACCCCCCTTTCCCAAATTTAGGTGTAGAATGACTGGGAAACAGAGAAAATTAACTCACGGATTTTTTCGCACAAACTCCAATTTCTGGAAGCAGCTGCTTGCAATTTCACCTTTGGCTTTGAAACTGTTTTCACAAAATAATTGGATGCTTTGTGATACAAGTGATATGAGTAAATTGATTTTATGTCAATCAAATTTTGCCAGTGGATGTCTCATCCACCAGTAAAGCTCACTCGCGGGCTGCACGAAAGGCTCCAACCATAATTTTATACATATTTAAATTTGAGCCGTTGATCCTTTAGTTTGATCAAATCATCGATGACCATCTTCAAAATAGGCTGACATAATCACCAACACAGCAATAAAGGGGCCCACTATGTCATACACCGTGAAGGAATGCCACATGGTAGTTGTCTATGATATCGCAATCCTTTGATTTATCATCGCAAGATGGCGGGCACCGTCAATCTTTTTACCATAAATCCCGCTCCTTCAAAAATGGTCGCCGTCCTTTCCTTTAAATGTCGAGCAACTTTTCCCTTAAAATTATAACATTTGTGTTGAAATAAAACACGTGCATCTTACAAGTGCATTAGTAATCTACCCCGTAATACATTTAAAACCAGCGAACACTTTCTTCACTCCTTAGGCTTCATTGGATGAGACACGTGGCAGGCACCCGCGACATCACTATCCCAAAATTCTTAATCACAGGATGGCAGGCACCATCAATTTTGAAGAGACAACTCATCAATGGTCACACAAATTTCATCCTTTAAGAAGGGCACGTGGCACCCGCCTGTGGTATCACAATCCCTGTAATCCCTGATTGTGGGATAGTAGGTGCCGTTGATCTCGTTCCTTTAACACAGTCACCAAGCATGTCGTTAACCTTTGAGCAGCTTTTCCAGTGAGATTATATTATATCCGTCGATTTAGAACATGTGCGTCTCGAGAACATTTTAGTAATTTGCCCCTCAATACATTTAAAGCCGGCTAGTGTTTCCTTTACTCTTTAGGCTTCATCGAATGAGACACGTGGTGCCCGCCCATGATTTCGCAATCAACCCAAGCACCATCGTGGGATGGCGGGGAACAGCTTAAATCAAATGGTAGTTGGGTGATAGCTCAAATTTGATCCCCCAGATAGGAAACGTGGCGCCCACCCGTGATTTCGCGATCCTTCAATTTCCAATCATGGGATGGTAGGCACCGTTGATATCTGTAGGAAATAGATCAATGACAACACTAAATCAACCCTTGCAAAATAAAACATTCATTAAAAGGAGATGTGGGCATTACTAGGCAGATGACAAATAAAAAAATTATATTTATAGAAGAAAAATAAAATAAATTTATAATTTTTTTTATAATTTCACTTTTAACTTTAAATGTATGTTCACTCATTAAGTTGTATTTTTTTTACAATCACATTTTTATTTTAGATTTTTGTTTATAAAATATAAAGATGCATTAAAAATATATTAGAAATATTTTTCTTTATATTATATAGTGTGAGCATGCTTTTCAAAATCTGCAAATACTAATTTCAAACAAGGGTTAGTACCTACAAATCCTTCAAGAACACTCCTATGAAATACCTTGCAAATGCTCTAAAATGTAACAAAGGATAAAAGAAAACCACAAGCATAATGAAAACACTCAACAAGTTACCTATTCCATAGTGGATTGGTGTCACATGTGCTAGTGACCCTTTCCCAACCCTTGATCAATAGCTAAAATGATGAAATGCAAATGGAGATGATGAGCAAGATGAGTTCTCAAATTAAGAGAGTAACCTTGCATAAAATTTGTGGATCCATGAATGAGAATGAAGGCATTATTTTATAGATTTTCTTGATGAGAGATTGGCTAAGATGGTGAATGTGGGACTAAAGATCCTCCAATGAGAAGAAGACACTTGTCAAGTGATGATAGGCCAATGGTTGTGCAAGATTTGGGAAGAGTGCCCATGAGAGGGAGAATTTGAATTCAAATTTTGCAATAAATTTTGAGAGGAGGACAAGAAAAACAACAATAAATGCAATGTTGGACTTGTCATGTTGAGGGAAAATGAGGGTTTTTAAATAAATCAATAAAATTGATTTATTTGTGCAAGTGGAGATATCTAGAGAATGCAAGTGGGTGAGATTAGTATTTAATCATAGTTAGATTAAATAAATGATGGTTATGTTAGTTTGATGATGATTAGGTGAGTTGACTTTTAGGACTTTGATATTTGATTTATTTAAATCAGAAAATGATGGAATATGATTTAGGATTTGATTTAAATGGATGTTTGATTTATTAAAAGGTTGATGATAATGTTTATTTGATTTTAAAAGACCTTAGGAAATGGAGATTAATGAAATTACCTGCTAAATGAATGAAGGTGAACCTGATCAAACGATGAATAAACCTAATGCGAAATCTAATTCAGTTGATGAATGAACCTGATCGAATGTAGAATGTTAATTTTGCATGTCTGCATTTTTCCCCTCTTTGAAGCAATGTACTTGTTGCATTGGTTCAAAGAATAACTTGCTGCGATCAAAATTCAAAAAAAATCTAATTTTTTGGATACCCCAACGGAAAGAAGTACACTGGTACATTGCCCCCTTGAGAGATCAAGCGAAAAGATTTGATTTGAGGGTTGATCTCGCGATAAAGAGGTTCAAAATGGGTGGTTATGGATGATGATGCTAATGAGATGATTTCAAGATGCTTAGAACAACAAATCTATATTATCCTAAACAACTTAATGATGATATGATGCGATGATGGATGACATGGATGATGTGATATGTTGTGATTATGCAATGGATGATTTATGAGATGCTTAGACTAACAGATCTATATTATGATGATGATTATGCAATGCATGTGAAATGATCGATGTTTCCTATGATGTATGATATGAATGATATGTGGTATGCTGACAGTTTGTGGATGCAAGATGGATGCATGATGGATGTATTGGTGATGATGATTAACTATTCATGCTATGATGTTAGTGTGGAAAATGAAGAAATCAGATGATGACAAGAGGATCTAACAAGCCAACATCATGAGAGATGATGATGATGATGATAGATGAGAAAAGATAGATGGATAATGGATGATTTTCTTATCAAGGATTGGGATTTTAAAAGGGTCACTTACTTTATTTTTGAAAACACGCCTAAGCACAATGCATCAAGGTATGAAGGACCAGGATGGCGTTGTACTTAGTGTGATGGACTTTGACTCGACAAATAGATAGGAGTATTCTTGTTCACACCTAACATATGGAAACCTTGCTAGGATGTACTTTAGAAGTTTTAAACACCTCGGACAAAAACACATAAAGGTATAACCAATCAATGAAATAGTCAACAAGTCGTCCAAAACATCCTCCATACATACCTAACAAAGCAAGTATTTGCCAAGTTATTTTACAAGAATGTCCAAGAAGCACAACAAACAAAAGAATGATGATCGTTGCCCCATTCCTATCTTTCTAAATCTTTCATTCAGATATCATCGAGAGGTCCTTGGACTGAGTGCAATAAGATAAGTCAAAAGAAAAAGACCAAGCACACAAACAAGCTGATGTTCTTCAATACCGCTAATCAAAAGGGAATGTGTTTTTAAGGATGAGAACCAAAAATTATTGCCAAAAGATAATGCCCATTGTGGGAAGGATACATCCTAGGACATGTTAGTGGATGGTGGCACGTCATTTCGTTTATCCACAGTGTTCTTTCTGATAAAAAATGCCCCTTGTAGGAAGGATTCATCCTACGACATGATGTTATCAGATGATTGATATGAGACTATTTGGATGATGGACTATCGACACAAAGACTTAACCAACTTGTTTACGTACTGACTGAGACTTGAGACTTGACACTTTTGAGATTTACTTTTAACCTACTAGACTTGTTTCTAACTGTTTCACCAAAGGATGAGGATGACGATCACTTTATTATGAATGGTGTTTATTGCGGGTACAAACGAGATGAGGCGGATGAATTTTTTCAAATATTTGGATGTTTTTGGAATTTTGCAATGTTTTGAGGCTATTTTTTGGTATTTTCAAGATTTTGCAAATATTTTGATTTTTCAAAATTTCAAATGTTTTTGGGATTTTCTGAGATTTTGACCAAGATACTAACCTAAAGACCTATCCTAGGGGCCTTGGGGGCTGATCGACAGATGAGCCTTGCCTATGTTATACACGCAGAGACCACGTAGTTCGATTGACGACCTGACCGATTTACAAATGACGATATACATGATGAGATGTCAATTTATTATGACAAACTCCTATAGGACTGACCTAAATGTCTCGGGGGATGATCAAAGATCAACCTTGCCTACATTCAAGCTTAGAGATGACGTAGTTCGACAAGATGACCTTGTTTTTGGATTTTTGAATGACTTTTTGCCCTATTTTTGGATTTTGATATGTTTTGAATGTTTTTGGATTTTCTAATTTTTTTATTTTTTTTAATGTTTTTGGATTTTCTAATGTTTTGATGTTTTTGGATTTTCTGATTTTGAGGACTTTAAGAATCTAAACGAATCCGATCTGATGAGAACGTGCCCCCAGCGTGATGCAATATACTACCCCGATAAAGGCAGGACAAACTGACCTTGAGGATGGGCCGAGTAGTACTTGCAGGGATCATGATAAGAACACATGACCAAGCTATGGTGCGGATGCGAGTGGATGAGTGATGAATGGAGATATGGATGAGATGGATGATAGAAGCGAAATGAAGGGATAAAGACAAACAAGCTATAAAGGTCCTGGTGGATGGAAAGTGCTTATTTACACAAGGCACCTATTTGCCAGGTTTTCATTGAGGTACTTGCCCAAAGTGCCACCAAAGTGGTTTTCACTAGAGGATAATTTTTTTGATCCTTTTTCTGATTTTTTTGGATTTTTTTGCTTTTTTTTTTTTTGTTGTTACCAAGACGTCTATTTGCCAGGTTTTCGCCAAAGTAACCATTTTTTCAGGACTTTTTCTTATTTTTTGGATTTTTGGTTCTATACCTTGAAAGAATTAGGCATAAATTTTTTTGAGATGGGAGCTATTCATGGGTTCCTGCAGAGGTTCCCCTTCGGTGTTGATAGTTGATATGCCCCTAATTTGTAGCTTGCTGTGAAATGAAAGGTCCTAACAATTAGGTTCGAACTTGCCTTTGCTGCTGGGATTTGGGACATTCTTCTGATTTTCTTTTAAGACGAGTTCTCTGACTTGGAAAGTCTTGCTTCTGATCTTCTTGTTGTAGCTTCGTTTGAGTCTATTTTGATAGAATTGTAAGTGATTCAAAGCATCGATCCTTCTCTCATCCAGTAACTCCAGCTCGTTTAGTCTTGAAACTCAATATTCTTCATCAGTGATAAGATTTTGCAGTGATATTCTGAGGGATGGGAGCTCTATCTTAATGGGGAGTATGGCTTCTGATCCGTACACCAGGGAGAAGGGGGTGGCACTAGTGGGTGTACAGATGCTAGTTCGATAAGCCTAGAGGGCGGGATTAAGCTGCAAGTGCCAGTCATGACCTGCGTCATTGACTATTTTCTTGAAGATTTTGAGGATGGTTTTGTTCATGGCTTCTGCTTGGCCATTGCCTTGGGGATAGTACGGGGTGGAGAAGCGATGTTGGATTTTGAATTTCTCGCACAAGTCATGAACCTCCTGGTTCTTGAAGGGTGTCCCATTATATGAGATAATGGCTTGTGGGACACCGTAACGATAGATGAGATAGTTTAGGATGAATTTTAAGATTTGCTTCCCAGTGATATAGGTCATGGGTATGGCTTCCACCCACTTTGTGAAGTACTTAGTTGCAGTTATAATGAATTTGTGGCCATTGGACGAGGTGGGTGAGATTTTCCCAATGAGGTTGAGTCCCCATTGTGAGAAAGGCCATGGTGTGACAATCAGATGGAGCTCTTGAGCTGGTGCATGGATGAGATCCCCATGCTATTGACATTATAAACACCTTTTAGCATGATCATGCGCTTCTCTTTCCATCATGGGCCAGTAATACCCCAGCCTTAGCAATTTCTTGGCGATGGTTATCCCACTCGAGTGTGAGCGACAAATACCATTATGAACCTTGGTTAGAGCAGTTAATGCCTCCTCAGCATTTAGACAGTGTAGTAAGGTACCTTCTATTCTTCTATGGTATAATGTATCACCTAGGATGACAAATCTAGATGCCTTTTTGATAAAGGTTAGTTTTAGGCTTGATGGTAGGTCAGCGGGTAAGACTCCTATTTGAAGATATGTATAGATGTCATGATACTAAGGATCACCAGGACCAACAATTTCACACACATATTCCAATTTTGGTACCTTGAATGTGGGAACGAGAAGTTGCTCGATCAGAAATTCATATTTTAGTACGTTATGAGGGATGTCTAATAGAGACCCAATTGTAGCCATGGCGTCAGCTGCTCTATTGTTGGTTCTTGGAATCTGCTCAAATGTTATGTCAATGAAGGATTCCTTTAGAGTCTCCACCAGTTTCTTATATGGGGTTAGCTTGTCCTCCTTAGTCTGATATTCATTGTTGGCTTGATTTATGATTAACTGAGAGTCTCCATAGACCTTGAGAGTTATGATATTCCACTACACTGCTATCATGAGACCTATAGTCAAAGCCTCATATTTCGCTATGTTGTTAGTGCAAGGAAATGCTAATTTGTATGACCTTGGTATGTAGTCCCCTTGTGGAGTGATGAAGAAGACACTAGCTCCTGATCCATGTTGTGTATATGAACCATCGAAGTATAGTTTCCAATGATCAGCAATGTTGAGGTTAAAAATAGACTCATCTGGAAACTCTGAGACAAGGGGATTCTCAGAATACATAGGTGCTTCTGCTAATTGGTCTACAATAACTTGACCCTTGATGGCTTTTCTCTCAACATACTCGATGTCATATTTTGATAATATCATGACCCATTTTTCCATTCTTCTAGTTAACATTGCCTTTGATAAGAGATATTTAAGGGGGTCAATTTTGGCAATAAGCTTGATCTTGTGTGCCAACATGTAGTGTCTGAATTTTTGGGATGCAAATACTACTGCAAGGCAAGCTTTCTCAATGAATGAGTAATTTAGCTCGTGGCCAACCATTGTCCTATTGATATAGTAGATAGCCCTCTCCGTTCCATTTTCATCATGCTGAGCTAAGAGAGCTCCTAGGGCTACTGCTGTTGCTGACACATATAAGATCAATGGCTTTCTCGAGATAGGTGGCATCAACACTGGAGGTGTCAGTAGATATTCCTTTATTTTGTTGAATGCCTCTTCACATTTTGTATCCCATTTGTATGATACCCTCTTGTGGAGAAGGTGTGAATATGGGTTCTGCTTGTCTACCAGTTGTGCTATGAACTGTCAGATGGATTGAAGTCGGCCCTGGAGGCCTCTTAGTTGTTTTAAGTTCCTTGGTGCTTCCATCTCGAGGATTGCTTTGAATTTTTCCGGATCCACCTCGATACCCCTCATGGAGACTATGTATCCTAGTAGTTTACCTGATTGTACGCCGAAGACGCACTTCTTGGGATTTAGTCTGACTTTGTATTCCTCTAATCTGTCAAAGATAGCACTTAGGGTTGCTATATGATCTTGTCTTTTTCTTGATTTGGCTAGGATGTCGTCGACATAGTCTTCAACTGTCTTGTGAATCATGTCATGGAAGATCAATGTCATGGCCCTTTGATAGGTTGCTCCTGCATTCTTTAGGCCGAATGGCATCATGTTCCATCAATAGTTCCCCCACGGATAAGTAAAAGTTGTCTTGTGTTGATCTTCTTTTGCTATCATAATCTGGTTGTATCCTAAAAATCCATCCATTAGTGATAGCATCTCATGCCCTACTGTCATATCCACTATCATATCAATATTGAGAAGTGGAAAGTCATCCTTGGGACATGCTTTTTTCAAATCTCTAAAATTTGTATAGATTCTGATAGCTCCATCAGGTTTTGAAATAGGTACCAAGTTCGATACCCATTTTGGATAATCAATTGGTTGGATGAATCCAACATCTAATAGATTTTTGAGCTCCATTTTGACTAACAAAGCGATTTGAGGATGCATTTTGAGAAGCTTCTGTCTGACAATTTTTGCATCTGGATACACTGCTAGGTGGTGGACCATAGTATTTGGATCAAGTCCTAGCATATCAACATAACTCCATGCAAAGTTTATTTGTCTTTCCTTTAGGAATGCTGCTAGGAGTTCTCGCTCTTCTGATAATAGTGATTCCGCATAGAATGTGATATGCGGGGTCTCCTCTGTTCCTAGGTTGACTGGGTTGCATTTTTCAGCCAAGACTGCTAACTTCTCTTGATGAATAGCTCTTAGGGGAAGATTGAATCCTTCATCCTCAGACGCCTCAGAGAGGTTTTCACCATTGGATACGTCCTTTCTTTTTACTATTTTCTTGTCAGAGAGTGCCACAGTGTGGTTTTCACTCAAGGACTTGGATATGATTCTTAGTTTCTCACTTTTTGGACTGAAGGATTCAATTGTTTCCTCGTAATAGGCGTGTGTGTCCAACTCCATTATGAATCCTACCTTGTGATCTCCATTTGGAATGTTATCCCTCAACCCCATGAATTCTGAGAGCGCTTCATCATTTTTGAATGTATCAAGAACTGGTGGTCCTCGTTGGTCATAGTCGATCAGTTGGGGGTAGACTAAGTGGATCTCATGATTTTGACTATCTGGTTCAAAGGATATGGTACTAATCATACACAGGGTGGTATCTTCGAATAACCTAGGTAGGTTGGGTAAGGTATCTTCGTCATCGCTACTAATATAGGGCTTAGTGATAAAGTTATGCATGTCTGTCCCTATGGGTATTGGGGAGTGCACTTGTACTAGGACTGGCTAAGGAGAAACATTAGTGGCTCTAACCAAAGGACTTCGGCCATGTATGGTTATTCTCAGAGGGGTACATCCAAGACCAAGATTTGTTATAGGTCGCGTCTCAGGTATGATTGGTATTAAGAGCCCATTGTCATTTTGTCCCAATCTTTGATTTCGGTCATAGCCCATCGCAAGCATCATGTGTAGGCCTCTGCTTCTTTCATCCATTGGTAATTTAGGTGTCGGTCTTTCATCTTGATACAACATGTTTGATGGATCTGCTTCAATTACCTCATGGCCAAGGTCTCCCCACCTTGTGAATTCAGGATAATTTTGAGGATATGTTTGTGATGTGGGAGCTTGATTTTCTTGTGGGCGTCCTCATGATCTTGGACATTGTGGTAACTCTCCTATCACAAAAGCATTGTTAGGGAGCCTATAACTTCCACAACCGTCCTCTTGGATGATGAGCTTAATATCGTATATGGTGGGAATGGCGGGTGTCTCTGTCGCAGAAGTGGACGTGAGAGTGGCGGGATCGATGTATGATGTGGATGGGCCCTCATCATTTTTCAGCACTTGGGGGATTTTTTAATATTTGGCTTCAAGGTTCTTGCAATATGAAAATGGCTCAGAATCTCCATGGATGGTAACCTCTTGTCCATTATGTGTGAATTTCACACATTGGTGGAAGGTTGATGCTATGGCTTTCATCACATGAATCCATGGGCTTCCCAGGAGGATATTGTATGGCAATTCGAGGTCCAAGACTTGACATGTGGTTTCCATGAGTGTTGGACCTACTTGGATAGGGAGCTTAATTGTGCCCTGAGACACTCTTTCTTGGTCATCATATGCTCTTATTGTGATGCCCTTTCCTTTGTCGATGGTATCTTATGATATTTTCAACTGCTTGATGAGGCTAAAAGAACAGATGTTCAAACTTGCACCTCCATCCACCAGGACCCTTTTGATTTTTCTCTTGTTCACAATGACCTCCAAGTGAAGTGCACGATTGTGAGATGGTTGGGTGGGGAAATCTTGGTTGGAAAATGTAAGGAGATTAGGTGTTATGATGTTACCGACCATAGCTTGGAATTGTTCCGCATTGAGGTCTGCGGGGACAGTGGATGAGGCTAATGCTTCCTCAAGGATCTTTTTATGCACTGATGAGATTTTTAACAACTCCATGATGGAGATGTGTGCTGGTGTTCTTTTGAGTTGGTCTACAAAATTGTAGCTATATGGAACGACTCTTGATGTAGGGACTCTATTTGGTTGGGTTGATCCTGCAATGGTGACTTTGCCGCCTCTTGTGGTGACTCCACAATCTTCGGCATGGGCACCTTTGATGGTGATGACCATGCAGTTTTCATTGAGGTTGGCAACAACTATTTCGTATACATGATTTACACTACCTTTTCCTTTATCCTTGTTATTCCCTTTGTTGCCATGATTCGGCAACGAATTCGTGTAGATTTTAAGATCTTGATTCCCAGTAGGTGCTTCCACATTTATGATTCTTTTGTTGATGAGATCTTGGATGATGTTCTTGAGTCTCATACAATTGTTTATGGTGTGGCCTTTGATTTTGTGGAACTCACATAGTTGATTTTCATTGTACCAAGGAGGTTTGACATCAGGTTCTTGATCATTCTCAAATGTAGGAGCTTGGATGAGTTTTTTGTTGATTAGCTTTTTCATGATGTCCTCAAGTGGTTCCCCCAAAGTAGTGTATTTTTGTTTGGGGTATGTTTTGCATTGAGGTGGTCCTCTTTGGTCATTGAGGTTATTGATGGTGGGATTATTGGGTTGGTATGTTGTGTGATGAGTGTTTTGGTGTTGTGGTTGGATTTGCGGTGTAGGTGTATTTTGGCGTGGACCACTAATGATAACCTTGGCATCGACGACGCCATCATTAGTGATGTTCTTGTTTCTCACCCATGTATGAGGTTTATCATTGTAATTTGATGGTGGGAGATTGTTTTTCTATTCATGATATGGCGTTGATTCAACAGGTTGGGTTGCAAGGGCTCTTTCAATGCTAAGCACCTTGGAGATCAGTTGATCATAGGTGGTGATTCCCTGAACCTTGAGGTGGAATGACAAGTGACTTTCAAGGTTGGTGATAATTGTGCAGACTTGTTGCTCTTCTGGCATGGTCCACTTGCTCTGATTGGCCTTGGATCGCCATTGTTGAAGAAATGAAGCAAAAGATTCATTTTTTCCTTGTTTTAGACCATATAGTTCTTCGAGACTAACATCCATTGTAATGTTACATGCGTAGTTTCTAATGAATTCATCTCTGATTTCTTGGAATGTTATGATGCCTGAGGGTAAGTAAGAGAACCATTCTATAGCATTTCCTGCCAAGCTCCTAGGGAATAGCTGCATCAGATAAGTATCGTCATATGCAACCTCCATATAATGAACCTGGAATTCCCTGATGTGATCTTCAGGGTTTCCTATCCCTCGATATTTGTCAAATTTAGGGATCTCAAATCCCTTAGGGAATGGTTTCATGTCTAGGCTCCTATCGAATGGATAGGGACACAAGTTGCTTTGCGTTTTGGTTGTCCGCCTTGATTGAAGGTCAAGCACTTGTTGCGAGAGCAACTTGAGTTGTGTCGTCATATCATTCTAGGGATCAAGGGGTGGGATGAATGTGTTTTTAGGTGTTGCAATTGTGGTTTGGATGGATGGGTTGGTAGGTGCATTGTTCAATGGTATTGGTATGTTGTGGCGGGCGAAGTAGGCTTCTACTTGCTTTTGGATGAACAATGCTTGTTGTTGCTCTTGTTGTTGTTGTGCTAGGATTTGTGCTTGTTATTGTTCCAACAATGCTTGTTGTTGTGCTTGCTACTGCGCTTGTTGTTGTTCTAACAACACTTGTTGTTCTGCTTGTTCTTTTTCCCACAATGCTTGTTGTTAGGCTGCCAATTCTGCTACTTCTTGCTGCTCTTGGTATTGCTTTAGTGCTTGCTGATATGCTTGCATTTGCGCTGCTTGTGCAAGAAGTTGTGCTTGAGCTTGCGCTGCTTGTTGCTGTAATAAAAGTTGTGCTTGAGCGACCCTTTGTGCTTGTAATGATTGTACGTCTTGGGCGGCTTGTTGTTGTTGCCATTGCAATAAAGTTTGGGCTTGTTGTGCTTGTAATGTGGCTTGTGCAGCTTTGGCAACTTGTGCAGCTTGAGCGGCTTGTTGCACAACTTTTTGTTTCTGCACTTGTTGGTATCCTCTTTGAAAAGCGGCTTGTAATGCTGCGTTGAATTGGTTTGATGTGGTAAATGTTGGTGGTGGTGGGGGAGGTGGTGGGTTTGGAATGGTGGTAGATGATGATGTTGTGTTGATTACGTGATTGGTGGATGGTGTTGTCGTGTTGATTACGTGATTGGTGGATGGTGTTGTTGATGTGGTAAGTGGTGTCATTGATGTGATTGGCCCTTGAGAGACCATGCTTTGAAAATATGATGTTGCCATTGTTTGTGTGTTTGTCATTTGTTGTTGTGATGTCAACAATAATTTTTGAGCATTTGGAAAAATGTTTTGATTGATGGTTGGGATGTATGTTTGATTAATACTTGGTAGGGGAGGAAGCCCTAGACCAAGGAGTGGTGCGGATGATAATGGCAATGGCAGAAGAGGTGGAAATGTAAGGGGGTGAATCCTTGCGAGAGTGTTGTGGTGTTGAAAATGCCCCCTGGTCCGAACATGTCTTCCTCCTCTTGTGAATTTGTGAGGAGGGGGATTTGAGGTGCTCCGTGAAAAGATGTTGATGATGAGTCATAATGTAAAGTGAGAGGAACATTTTTTTGTAATGGATTATGGGGGATGTTTTGTTCCAATGTGGTGTTTACGTCCAAGCTTTGATTATTAACAAGGGGATGTGATTGAAGAGCATTGAGAAATGTGTTTCCCTTGTTAACATTGGGTTGAGTTGGAGCAAATGATGTGATTTGCGGGATATTTTTCGTGACGTTTTGAGATGGGGGTGTACATGAAATGGGGATGGTGGATGAGATTGGTGGAAAATATGTCTCTACTATAGTGCTCACATCAAAATTCGAAGGCAACTTGGCCCCGTGTTTTGCTAGTTCAAGCATGTACAACGAAGGGTTAAGTCTCATCATGATGTTGATGATTCTATGGTTGTCTGGATTTTGGAGCATTTTCGTCATTTCTTCACGAGACATTCCAAAAGTGGGGTCCTCTCCTTGGTTTTCTTCTTGTGTGTTTTGCGATGATGAGGGGATCAATGGACTACTTGATTATGCGAGATTCATTTCTGTGTTTGTTTGGCTAAGGTCACTTGAAGCGGGAGTTTCTTTGTGGGCTTCCATACGCTTCTTGTATTGAGATCTCATTTGAACCATAAAACAAGGATCAATCTTCGAGAATATGGGAGATGAATCTCTTGATTCTTTGGATTAATCTCTATTTTATGTCCCAAAGTGAAAGTTTTTAGGATTTTTTAT
The DNA here is from genome assembly GCA_007258455.2 of Sequoia sempervirens. NCBI lineage: Eukaryota > Viridiplantae > Streptophyta > Pinopsida > Cupressales > Cupressaceae > Sequoia > Sequoia sempervirens. The sequence continues at coordinate 26,455,027 of VDFB02168118.1, forward strand.
GATCAATTGTGATGATGATATTGTGTTATGTTTATTTATGTTAATCTAATTGAAAACAAAACACTAAATGAAACCTTAATCTAAAGAAATTTAAATAAATTCAAATAAGCAAGATTTCTTCAGAGCTGTTCCATTTTTCTCTATCTCCAGGAATTTGAAGTTGTTGCTCTTAGTTTTGATGTAAGCTCCTCCAAATGGCTGCTGTAGAATGAGTATACAAATGAAAACTACTATTATATATGCTGGTGGAGTGAAATTGTTAACGGATATGAACAGGGGCTATAGATTATATACAGGGGCTGTGAATAAAATGTATCATGATATGCTACTATGCTATGAAATAAAATGAAAGTGAATACTAAAAAGGCTTATGCTATGGATGCTTAAGAGCTATTTGACTATAGTTTCTCTGCTAAAAACTTCTATATGATTTGGAGCTCCCGACAGTTGTATTTATAGATTTTTGCAGGCTCCATCTCGGCTGGCAAGAATCTACGGCTGTAAGATTGTCTGGTAAGTTTGAATGATGAGAGATGGAGAGGTTGAGAAGAAAATGGGAGAGGTTGAGAGGTTGGAGAGAAGGATGGATTCCTGTCTTCAACCCACGGGAACAAGCCTGCACAGAAACAGAGAAATTTAATTTTCTATTTTAACCGTTTGCTTCCCGGGAGTTGAAGATAAATCCCAAATTAAATAAATAAATAAATTTATTTAATTTTATTTAATGAATTTTGATTTTTGATTTTTTTAAAAAACTATAGAAGATTTAGTTAAATATTTTAGAATATTTAATCATGATGTGACTTTAGAAGAATATGAAATATTAGAAGAATTAATTAAATATTTTGGAATATTTAGTTATAAATGGTTATCGAATTAGAGGAATTAATTAAATATTTTGGAATATTTAATTATAAATGATATTTAGAAGAAAAGAAGAATATTTTAATCTTTATTTGAATAAGATATTCAAACTAAGATTATATGATAATTAATATAAATAAATCGTAATGTTTATTTAATTAATTAAGAAATGAATACGAAAAGATGATTAAATAAACTTATTTATTTAATCGAAATGAAATAATGGATAATATAAATAAATTATTTAAATTTATTTATATGTAGATGGAATTCGAAGATTTAATTAAATATTTAAAATATTTAATTAATTACTAGACAATGTGATGTGACCATTTTTAGGTGTATACATTTTGCCCCTCTTTGAAGTGATGTGTTTTATGCATTGCTTCAAAGAATTTTGAATTTTGCCCCAAATGTTGACTATCGAAATAATGATATGTATATGCCCTCACGAATGATGAATCGATAAGATTTTGAATTTTTGTGAATTTTTTGAATTTTTATGATTTTTGTGAAATATTTTGATTTTTATGATTTTGAAGATGGCGATTCATCGTTCGAAACTAATGATTTGAAGAAATTGACCTAAAGAGATATGAAATGAAAATTTGATGAAGAAATTGCCCCTGCTATGTGAAAATATGATAAAAATGCCCCAATTTTACCATTATATAGGTTAAAAATGTCATTTTCCATGTCATTTTCAATTTTAACCTAGTAAAATTTGCAAATATTGAGCTCTGAGTTGATAATCATGGCACTTCCAGTTCACCAGCACCATTTTGAGCATATCCGACGACATCAGCGGCCAGCGCACTACGGACCTCCAGTATGTGTCTCGTAAATCCTTATTTCTCAAAAATTTTGTTTTACGCACGTTTTCAATGTTTATTTCAAAAAAATTGAGTTTTAGCGCCCTTAATGTTTTTCGTAGCGCATACAATATTTTTCGTAGTGCATTCAATATCGTAGCGCCCTTGAGGTGTATCATAGTGCATTCAACATGTTTCATAGCGCGTATGATATCGTAGCACCCTTGATGAATTTCGTAGCGCATTTGATCATTTGCGTAGCGCATATGATTTTATAGCGCATTTGAGATGTATTGCAGCGCTATTGACAAATTTTGTAGCGCAAAATATTTCATAGCGCATATGAGTGATTTTGTAGCGCTATTAATATGTTTTGTAGTGCAATTGATTCTATAGCGCTGATAATGAATTGTATAGCGCATTTAACCAATTTTGCAACGCCTTTGATTTTATGTTGTTGCAAATGATAAATTTGTTTCCAAAGTTGTTGGAGAACAAATAGTAGCTGATAAATTTTCTCCTAAAGTTGTTAAAAACAAATAGGATAGATAAGTTTTCTCCTAAAGTTGTTAGAAAGAAACTTGATGTTGATTATTTGCGTTCCATGATGATGAAAAACAAATAGTTTGATTGATTCGTTTGCTTCTAAGGTTGTTAAAAACAAACATGATTTTGATATTATTCGCATTTCATAATGATAATGAAAAACAAATAGTTTGATATTCAATTTTGAATTGGTACGTTAGGATGATTTGATATTGATGTTGCTTTGATGATGTATGTGAATAGGAGAGACTAGGTGTCTTGCAGTTACGAGAGACTTTTCTGAGCACATGGACATTGATTCCACATTTGTTACAGTCAGATAGAGATGTGATTAATACATGCCGCTTGAGTTCATTACTTGATATGCCTGAGGTTCGCCTCAACAGGGCCCTATTGACAGCACTTGCAGAGCGGTGGCATAGCGACACCAACACTTTTCATTTACCGAGAGGCGAGATTACAGTGACCCCCGAGGACGTATATCACATCCTACGGATCCTAGTGATGGGAGAGATAGTTGTTTTTGATAGACGAGAGGTTGGAGGTACTCTTTCTTTGAGACGGATTTTTTGAGATGATCAGATCGCCGGATACTTCATCCCATGGGGTGAGATTACAGATACCTATCCACCATTACCAGCTGTGCTTGTAGGATTCATTGGAGGTGTGTTGTGCCCCGACCATAGGTCAAAGGGGTTTGCGATCGGATGGGGTCGTGTTTTGGAGAGTATGGTGATGCAGGGGACACGGTATGCATGGGGTACATGTATGATAGCCCACCTATATGATGAGCTACATCATATCGTATATGGTAGAGGTCAGAGTTTTGCTATTGGGTGCTCTTTATTACAGATATGGGCATGGGAGCATTTTGCAGTTTTACGTCCATTGACCCGAGGACATCGACCAGCTGGTCGAGCATACAGATGGAGATATGCACATATTATTGCTCAGCCGAGATTGGGCAAACTAGTATATTGGCAGCGGCTATTAGATAGTTTGGACACAGTATGCTGGAGGCCATATTTGGATTGTGAGCCATGGCCAGAGGATGCGAGGGAGATGCCTTTTGTATGCACATCTAGATTTTTGATTGGATGGACTACATGGATCCTGGAGAGATTTCTTGCTGGGCAAGTATTGCGACAGTTTGGTCAGATTCAGGGTATGCCTATTGGTTCAGCCATTTATGCGCAGTGATAGCCAGAGCTTGTAGTGTGGGGCCCACAGATTTCTTATGAGGCAGTGGTGGTAGAGTTCACCAGTTTAGGAGCACAGATGTGGGATTATCGGGTGGATGTTCTTGATGTAGGGGCGACACTAGAGTATGTACAGTATGTCCTAGAGCATCCACCACCACGTATGTTTGATCATGATGAGGCCATTGTTCCTATTATTGCTCAGAGACATCGACAGAGGGACTCAGAGTCAGGAGATGATGATTCAGAGGACAGTGACAATGATGAGAGTGATGGAGATGACGACTCAGATGGAGATGATGGTAGTGATGGTAGGGGTGGAGATAGAGGTGGCAGGAGAGGTGGTAGGAGAGGTGGTAGAGGTGGTAGAGGAGGCAGAGGTGGACCATGGATGAGGCACACTGACCCATCCCCTTCTGTAGATCTAACTGTAGCTAGTCAGATATCGTCTCTGCAGAGTACAGTACAGAGCTTGCAGGCTCAGCTATCACAAGCACAGGCCTTGATTTCACAGTTGTAGGGTCAGGTGACTTCGATTACTACTGAGAGAGACGTAGCTAGACAACGGGGTGAGCAGGCCATTGCCTTGGCAGATAGCCTACAGAGAGTAGCAGGTAGCACTTTTCCAGGTGACATGATGAGGGAGGTTACTAGAGCCACACGAGAGGCAGAGTTCTATCGGACTAGATATCATGATGCAGTTCCACCTGAGCAGAGAGAGAGCTACACTCAGTCACGGTCTACCCATGGTCGCTCTCGTACTACCAGCAGGGGTGTGACACAACCATTACCTCCTAGAGGGCCACTAGGGACAGACGGAGCAGGTCCATCAGGGGCAGGTGATACAGGTCCATCAGGGGCAGGTGGTACAAGTCCTAGGCCAGCTCCATCAGAGGATAGCTCTGCCTAGTGCATTGTATATGATTTCTTTATTACATTCTGTTGAGACATTTTGTATACACCGTGAGATGATCACATTTTTGATGATATTATATCTTTTGTAGTTGACATCCTTGTATATTTTGACATTCATTTTTGAGATATATGAAATGCAGCGATGATTTTACATGATATATGATGTGTATCCATATGATGTGTACTATATGATGGTTTTATGATTTATGATATTTATATACATGATTTTATGAGATGAAATTTATTTGATGAATGAATGTATGATGTATATGATGTATGTAATGTATGCTTTTTATGATTTTTCTGATGCAAATATATATGAAAAATGTATGAAATGATGTTTTTGTGAATGTCAAAATATACTCAATCATGTATTTGAAAAGATATAAACATTTGATTCTTTGCCAGCTTTTAGAAATCTATAAATGCAAAATGCAGATGAATGCAATCTATACTAACCATGCAGGACATTCATACAATATTGCCATTTGGAGAGCTTATTCATGCTTTTTGTATCATCATAAAGCTTTTGAAATGTTGAAAGTTAATACAAGCATCAAAGGGTATGTTAGCACCAGTGATGACCTGAGTATCGCTTTCATGATTTTTAATATAGCAAGTTAATACAAGCATCTAGGTATAATTGAACCGAGATGACCTGAGTATTGCTTGCATAAACAAACAAGAGTTAATCCTTTTCCCATGCAAATTCTGAAATGTCATCCAGAATACATAGTAGAGCATGTCTCACGACCAATTTGCATAGTACTAATGATTTCCTCGCAAACAGCAGACAAAGAAAAATCATACTCCTTCCTTGCTTTTCTAGTTCAGTACATCATCGAATCACTCCAGAGATATGATAGAAAATCAAACAACCATTCAAATCCTGCTTAAAGTATTTCGAACATTTATTCAAATTAAGATCATCCAATTTGGTTATCATCATTGATATTCTCATTTGTTTGGAGCATGTTGTTTCGATTTCCATTGGTATAAACATGTTTGTGATTGATTTGATACGGCAATGTTTGTTGTGTTTGGTCAAACTGTTATTTGTCTGTTTGTGATATTCTGAAAGCTCGTTGCCCCTCTCTTGTATGTTTCTGCATTTTTCCCCCAGTGTAAACACAACCTAAAGATAAAAGATATGTACAAATTTCATCAAGCCATAATGAAACCTAAAAATTCCCACTACATGATATGGATATGAAAGATATATACAAATGAAAGATGCGAATGGATGATACCGAAAGTGAAAACAAGACATAAAATAATAAATGGAGGAGCCCATTTTAATTACAAGTAACGCCTGTTTGCCAGGTTTTCACTACTTGTTTTTATTGCACTTTTTCAAGATTTTTCTAATTTTTTTGACTTTTTCAAGACTTTTTATGATTTTTTTGATTTTTTTAGGAATTTTTAGACATAGAACTTCTTCAGATGAATACTATTGATTGGCTCTTCAAACAGGTCCCCCTCTGATGTGGATAACTGATATGCACCAGAACCGTATGCTACTACAATAACAAATGGACCAAGCCAATTAGGTTCAAATTTTCCTTTCTTTTCTCTATCTTGCTGAGTACGTGGATTTTCTCTCAAAACTAAGTCACCGAATTGAAATGCCCATGATTTAACTCTGTGATTATAACTATGAGACATAACTTGTTGATAACCTTTCAAGTGATCAGCTGCATGTTGGCGTCTTTCATCTAACAATTCTAGTTTATGAAGGCGAGAAACCCTGTAGTCTTCATCACTTATCAATCCCTTGAGTGAAACCCTAAGTGAAGGTATTTCAACTTCTAATGGTAAAATTGCTTCTGCTCCATAGACTAAAGCATATGGTGTAGCTCCTGTTGGTGTGCGAACACAGGTTCTATATGCCCACAAAGCTGGGTTGAGTTGAACATGCCAATCACGTCCAGCGTCACTTACTGTCTTCTTCAATATCTTCAAGATGGTTTTGTTAGAAGCTTCTGCTTGACCATTACCCTGTGGATAATAAGGTGTAGAGAACCTGTGTTGGATGTGAAATCTTTCACAAAGTTCATCAACATCCTGATTCTTAAAAGGCCTTCCATTATCCGTAACAATAGAATTAGGAATTCCATATCTACAAATAATGTAATTCAGGATAAATGGAGATATTTGTTTACCAGTCACTGTTGTTAGAGGAACAGCTTCAATCCATTTTGTAAAATACTCCGTAGCTATAATGATAAATTTATGACCATTTGACGATAAAAGATGTATTTTACCAACAAGATCTAATCCCCATTGAAAAAAAGGTCATGTCAAAATGAAAGGTTGCAATTCTTGTGCAGGTGCATGAATAAGATTCCCGTGGATCTGGCATTTAGAACACTTCTTGACAAAATTAAAAGAATTTTGCTCCATGGTAGGCCAATAGTATCCCATTCTAACAAGTTTCTTGGCTAAGGTCAAACCACTCGAATGGGTTCCACAAATACCACCGTGAACCTCTTGTAAGGCTTTTTCAGATTCATCACGTTCAAGAAATCTAAGGAGTGTACCATCAAGACCATGTCGATAAAGGATATTGGCAATTAAGGTATAACGGGATGATTGGCGAATGAAATTCCATTTTTGGTTGCGGGATAAATCTGAAGGCAAGATGTTATCTTTCAAATAGGTATAAGTCTTACCATATAAAGGTGAATCTGAACCAGTCAAATGACATATAACTTGGGTTTCAAGATTATCATAGGCGGGAGAAAACAATGGTTCCACCAAGAATTCATACTTGGTTTGATCTTCTGATATTTGTAATAAGGAAGCAATGGTAGCCATTGCATCTGTAGCTTTATTATCAATCCTTGATATTTGTGAAAATTTGATTGACACAAAATATTTTTTATAATCATCCACCATGTTCTTGTATGGTAGCAACTTATCATCTTTAGTTTGATAATCATCATTAATTTGATTAATGACAAGTTGTGAATCACCATAAACTTCTAGCTCTGAAATCTGCCATTCCTAAGCTATTTTCAATCCTATGAGTAATGCCTCATATTCAGCTATGTTATTTATGCAAGGAAACATCAACTGATATGATCGTGAGATGGTATGTCCTTCGGGTGTAACAAAAAGAATCCCTACCCCCGAGCCATATTGTGTATAAGATCCATCAAAGTATAATGCCCATGGTCTCTGAATTGTTGCTGTAAAGACATCTGCATCAGGAAACTCAATGTCCATTGGATTGTCTTCTTGTAAAGGAGCTTCAGCCAACTGATCTGCAATAACCTGTCCTTTAATGGCTTTTCAATCTACATAGTGAATATCAAACTCACTTAAGATCATTACCCATTTTGCAAGTCTTCCTGTTAAAGTAGCTCGGCTTAATAGGTATTTCAATGGATCAATCTTTGTTATCAGCTTAACTGTATGAGTCAACATATAATGTCACCACTTTTGAGAAGGAAACACTACTGCAAGACAAGCTTTTTCAATGAAACTGTAGTTTAGCTCATGTCTTGTTAAGGTTCTGCTAATATAATATATGGCCCTTTCTTTACCTGTAGAGTCTTCTTGTGCTAGCAATGCTCCCAAAGATACTTCTGTTGCTAAAATATAAAGTATGAGTGGCTCTCCTGGAATAGGTGGAATTAAAACTGGTGGATGCGTAAGATATTGCTTGATCTGATTGAATGCTGCTTCACATTTATCATCCCATTTAAATGGAACATTTTTATGTAATAAATGTGTAAATGGAAAGCTTTTGTCTGCCGGTTGAGCTATAAACCTTCTAATGGACTGTAATCTTCCTTGCAATGATCTTAATTGACTGATATTTCATGGTGGAGGCATGTCCATTATAGCTTGTACCTTTTCTAGATCAACTTCTATTCCCTTTTCTGAAACAATGTACCCTAGGAGTTTTCCAGATGTAACACTGAAGACACATTTCTTTGGATTTAGTCGAACATTGAACTTCTCCATTCTGATAAAGATTTTTGACAAGATTTCCAGGTGTCCATCTTGTGTATGAGATTTAGCAAGTAAATCATCAACATAATCTTCAATGAATGTATGCATCATATCATGAAAAATAGTTTTCATTGCTCTTTGATAAGTAGCTCCGGCATTCTTTAACCCGAATGGCATTACATTCCAGCAATAGGTACCCCAAGGACATGTGAACGCTGTTTTATCTTGATCTTCTGGTGCAATTTTTATCTGGTTGTATCCTAAAAATCCATCCATTAATGAATACATTGCATGGCCAGCAGTTAAGTCAACAATCATGTCTATGTTGGGCAAAGGAAAATCATCTTTGGGGCAAGCTTTATTTAAATCCCTGAAATCTGTACAAACTCTGATCCTTCCATCTGGCTTTGAAATAGGTACAATATTTGAAATCCATTCTGCATAGTCAATAGTTCGAATGAATCCAACATCCAAAAGCTTATTTAATTCTTCCTTGACCAATAATGCAACATGTGGATGCATCTTTCTAAGCTTTTTCTTTACAGGCTTTGTCCCAGGTTTGATAGATAAATGATGCATTATCAGATTAGGATCTAACTCTGGCATATCAACATATGACCAAGCAAAGTTAATTTGATTATCCTTCAAGAATTGCATGAATTTTTGGACTTCTTCAACTGTTAATGATGCTGCAATTTGCAAAACTTTTGGCTGCTCTGCTGTACTTATGTTGATTGATTCTGTTGGTTCGATCAAAATAGAAGATCTTTCATGATAATACTTGGGAAGAGTGTCAAGTTTCTCATCCTTCAGTGCCTCAGAAAGGTTTTCACTATCAGATTCGCTCTTTATTTTTCTCTTGTTTTGATCTATCACTGCCATTTTTCGGTTTTCACAAATAGATCCATCTTTTATTTCATTTATTTTGCAACTAAGAGACTTGACACTCTCCTTATCAAAATCATGAGTATAAGATTCTTGAATGAAACAATTGTTTTCTTCATTTGAGGAACGAAGGAAATTTATAATGTCTTCATCATTACTGAATGTAGGAATATGGATAGGTGCGTCAATGTCCCAATCTATAAGTTCTGGATAAACTAAGGGAATAGGATCATTAGGTTGGGTAAGGTCTTGAATTGTCAAAGTCATGATATGGTTATCATTCTCATGGTAGACAAGGTCTATGATGGTATTCTCCTGTTGATTGTCAATCTTATTAGAATCTGATTCTTCCTCACTTGAGTCATGATCGCTTTGTAAAACATAATCAAGTGGAGGCCTTGAGCCTTCTCCTTGTACAAGAACAGGTGCATATTTGTGTATAGTATCAACTTGTTTATCCCTCCAAAATTCATCATTATAAATGGTATCCCATTCATATTCATTAGAATCGGTATCTGAACTATTTTGCAATTGGAAAACTGATTCATGAGATTTATCTGACACGGATCCTCCTTCATGAGTTAATGATGTCTGCTATGAAGTAGATTCTTCTTTATCTTTACCATATCCAAGTCCTATTTTATCACTTGAATGCTTTGAAATAGGTTGAATTGGTTCCATAATTCCTTCTCTTCATTTCCCTATAGGACCATTTCCTTCATAGCCCATCTTTTGCATGATAGCATATCCCTTACCATATTGTTCTTTAGGAAACTTAATGTGCAAGAGAGATTCATCTTCATCTTTGTATAGCCAATTTAGGATGTCCCTATCTTCAACTTCTTCTTCAGTGGTATTAGCCCTAATGAATTTTCCATCAAACTTTTTGATTGGCATGGAAGCTTGAGATGTAGAAGCGATTGCAATCTTTTGATTTGATAATTTTGGCAAACCATGTGATCTTGGAGAAGGAGGTAAAGTAGAAAGAGATAGTGAATATTCACCTACCCCTTTGTCTTTAAACTTCAACTTAGTATCAAGATTCTTTGTCAATTCTTGCAATTGGACTTGTAGATTGGAAGAAGAAATAGCAAGAGCTTCTCTATTGTGTGGCACAAAGACATCTTGAGTTACTCTAAGATTTGAACAAGTTTGGGTACAATTGTAATCATCTTGTATGGTTATTTCTTGTCCATCATATGAAAACTTGATACATTGATGATATGTTGATGGTACTGCTTGCATATCATGGATCCACGGACGACCCAAAAGTATGTTATAAGAAAAATCTCGATCTAGAACCTGACAAAAGGTATTCTTCACAACAGGTCCCACTCTGATAGGCAGTAATATTAATCCTTTAGAAGCTCTTTCTTCATCATCATATGCCTTGATGGTTATCTTCCTTCGTGGATCAATTTCATTTTCTGATATTCCCAAGGCATTTATTAATTTTAATGTACAAATATTCAAACCGGCTCCTCCATCTATTAAAACATGTCTAATTCGATGTTTATGGATCATGACTTCAAGATAGAGCGAGGAATTATGTGGATGTGTCATAGAGGCATCATCTTTGTTGGAAAATGAAAGACAAGTGGGGGAAGACAAATGTCCCACCATGGCTTGAAATTTATTTGCATCTAGATTAGTATCAACAATTGTGTTTACAAGAGCTTCTTCTAAAATATTCTTGTGTATGGGGGATATTTTGAGAAGTTCAAGGATGGAAATTTGAGCTGATGTTTTTCTCAATTGATTAACCAAATTATACTGAGTTGGAGAAGAAATAGTTGTTTTAGATGAACTTCCTTTTAAAACAACCTTTGCTTGACCTCTTGTTGTTACATTAACTTGTTGATATTCTTGTTTTCCTTTGATTTTGATAACATTAATCCGATTATCATCTATGTGAATGTGACGGATTATATTGTCTTCAACATTATGTATGCTTTTGGCTTTGGTATACAATGTTTCCCCCTTTTGGTAGTTTGGAAAAGATCTTTGAATGCTTGATGATCATCATTGGTATGATGTCCCTCAATTGTAATGGTACCATTGTCAATTAAATCTTGTACCAGATTTTTCAAAGCTTGACAATTGTTTGTTCTATGACCTTTACATCAATGATAATTGCAATAATATGAGTCATTCCATGATGGTGGTTTAACTCGTGGCTCATAATCTCTTTGTGGAGGTAAGGTGATAACCTTATTATCAAGAAGCTCCTTGAGAGCAGACTCAAGAGATTGACCCAAAGCAGTAAAAGTCCATCAATTTGAAAAGAATGAAGGTCTAGACGGATTTGATGTTTGGGCATTACCAAGATTATTATTGAAATTACCACGATTTTGATTGGTATTTTGATTGGCCATGTTCTCTTGCTTGGAAATTTGTCCTTGTTGATTGTTGTTTCCTTGTTGAATTGTATTTCCTTGTTGAATTGTATTTCCTTGTAGATTGTTTCATGGAGCACTTGATAAATTGAAAATAGATGGTCTTGTTCGTAAATTATTTGCATCTACTATACCATCATTGACAACATTTTTGTTTCTATTCCAAAACCTTGTTTTATCGTTGTTGTTTTGATTTGATATACTTGGATTATCAAGTTTTATCACTCCCCTTTTAACCAAGGCCCCTTCAATGGTGATTGCATTTTCAATCAATTTTTCAAAGTTATGAGGACAATGAAGGTTAAGCCTATAGCTTAATTCTGGATCAAGGCTATTGACAAAGATATCCATCTTTTCCTTTTCAGGAATAGGACGAGAATATCGTGCAAATAACCTTCTCCACCTTTGTAAAAATGTAGTAAAGGGTTCTCCTACTTTTTGTTTCACTTTACAAAGATCAAGCATTGTTATTTGGTGTTGAATGTTGTAGGAGTATTGTGAGATAAACCGATTTATCAACTCCTCAAAAGTTTTGATAGGTGGAGTGATTTTTGAAAGCCACTCCATGGATTGTACACCTAGACTTCCTGGAAATAATCGCATCAAGTAAGTATTGTCATAGGCGAATTCAAGACTCATGTTTCGGAAATCCCTAACATGGTCAATGGGATCAGTTTTTCCATTATACCTATCATACTTAGGAATTTCACAATGTTTTGGAAATGGGATCAATTGAAGACTCCTATCAAATGGATAAGGAGATATGTCTTCCAAAACATATTTCTTTGTTGTACCTCCTTGCATTTCCTTTATTTGCCCTTGTAATTCTTTTATCTATTGGTTAAGAGCACTAAAGTCATTAGGAGGAGTTTCAGGATTTTGTTTAATCCCTTCTATGTCAAAAGTGTGAGGCAACTTAGCTCCTTGATTAGCTAATGAAAGAAAATATTTTTCTTTGTTACTTCTAGAATTCTTTCCATAAGAGTATGGAATTGGGGATCTGGTTCTGCTTCTTGAAGCTTTTCTTCTGTTAACTCATCAAGATTAAATGTTTCCTCTTCTTTTTCATTTTGGTCACCCATTTTACTGGTTGTGGTTTCTCCCTCGTCTTTTTCCATTTGTTTTTGAGATCTCGTGAAGATAGGCATAGATTTTGTTTCAAATTCTACTCAATTTTGATCAAAAGAGTGAAATAGTGCAATTTATGTGATATATATGAAAGTCAGGATAGAATGAAGATTCTATGACTTACACAAAATTTCTAATCTTGTAGCTTGTGTTGTTCCCTAAGTGAAAGAATGAAAATCCTATTAGCGGGAATATAAGAAAAAGATCAAGAAAAGGATGATTTTGCACTTTATGAAATTTTGATCATGGCTTTGTAAAAGAATGGATTTTATGATAGATGCCTAATGTATTATAAGTTCTCTATTGAAAAATTTGATTTGGATGAGTAGAATATTCGATTGCTGGTTGGGGAATATAACTGAAACAGATACGTTGACTATGGTTATGCCTTCAAGAAAGGGCTCTTCTTTGAAAGTAAGCTTGTGAATACAAGGGCTCTATAGCATAATCATCTGAAAGACCTCTAACACAATCATGATACCTATGAAGAAAGGTTCTATATTTGAGTAAAATTTTTTGACTTTGATATAAGAATCGTTGCTTCTTCAATAATTTCTTGTGATTGAGGGGTTTCTTTGGCTTCTTAATCCTTTTGGAAACGAATTTCTTTACAAACTTTGTGGATTTCCAATCTCGTAACATGAGATTGATCAATATGATAATGAGTGTTTTGGATGATCTTATCTAAATTAATGTAGTGAAAACACATCAAACAAGTTGTAAAATGGTTGTCTTAAGTCCTATGCTAAACATCAAGTGTATAACCAAAATGTTGTTCAAAAAGTGTTTTAACGGGTTTTACACATGACAAGCACTTCAAACAGACTCACTCTTAGTTCTCAAGTAGGTCATCATAGCAATGAACAACCCACATCTTAGAACTACGTCGACTCACACAGCCATGTCACCCCCAAAAGGGCACCCGTGTTTTTGTCTTTTCCAGGTGCGTACTCAGAGTGACAGAAGTGGATACCGGATCCCCTGAGCAAACAATCCTTGGCAGTTATATGGTGAGTATCTTGGGGGTAGATTCTTCCCTCCTTTGCACTGTGATTGAAACAATGTTCGGAAACTGACTCAATAAGATACTACACTAGGTTCGTAGTAAGGGTTTCCGTTCGGTGCGGCAAATGATAGACTCCCTCGAGAGACCTCCCTACCTTTAGAACAAAGGCTTTGGGGATGGTTATCAATGCACACTACCGTCAAAAGAGGGTTTTCCCAATTTTGCTTTAAATTTTAGAGTGGGGTGGAATAGCCTGGCTTTGGCTTGAACCCACTTGAGTCGTTCCTCTTGGGTGAGTACTTTTTCCCACAAGAGCAGGCTCTCTACAAGGTTTTAATAAAACTGGAAAATGCATAAAAGGAAATAGGTGAGTTTGGCATTTTGATCATCCAGTTAAGGGGAGAGCATAGGTCTATCACCAAAGACAAAGCAAACAAAGATTCAGTTTTTAAGCACCAAATGAAAATTTTCTAAACTAAGTGAAGATTTTGCTTCACATAAAAAGAAAATTCATTTTAAGCCCAAATTGAAAGATGAAGTGCCTGTCCTAGGATTGCTTCATTTTTTTCTTAGATGACTACCCTAAGATTGGTTCTTTTTATGCTTTAAATGACTACCCTAGGATTGGTTAATTTTTACTTTAAATGACTACCCTAGGATTGTTTAATTTTATGCTTAGAAATTATTAACTGTCTGCGGCTGCGTCGGAATCAGTTAGACTAATCTACAGTTACAGATTATAGAATATACGGCCTTAAAAAAAAATTGTGCTGCAACAGAGATTAAAGGCGCTGCAAAATTAATTACAGGCGCTGCAAAAAGCTTTACGGGCGCTGCAACAGTTATTAAGGGCACTACAAAAAACTTTACGGGCGCTGCAAAAGACTTTACGGGCGCTGCAAAAGAATTTACGGGCACTGCAAAATGATTTACGGGCACTGCAATAATTATGAAGGGCGCTGCAAGAGTCTTCAAATGCGCTAATCTGGAGATGACATTCCTGAAACATGTTGTCTGCGCTATTCCGCTGTTTTTACCTGTAACCTGTCAAAAGAAACTGCAAATAAAACATTAAAAAGGGGGCAAGAGCCCCACGGTGGGCGCCAAAAATGTGTTATGTTTATTTATGTTAATCTAATTGAAAACAAAACACTAAATGAAACCTTAATCTAAAGAAATTTAAATAAATTCAAATAAGCAAGATTTCTTCAGAGCCGTTCCATTTTTCTCTATCTCCAGGAATTTGAAATTGCTGCTCTCAATTTTGATGTAAGCTCCTCCAAATGGCTGCTGTAGAATGAGTATACAAATGAAAACTACTATTATATATGCTGGTGGATTGAAATTGTTAACGGATATGAACAGGGGCTATAGATTATATACAGGGGCTGTGAATAAAATGTATCATGATATGCTACTATGCTATGAAATAAAATGAAAGTGAATACTAAAAAGGCTTATGCTATGGATGCTTAAGATCTATTTGACTATAATTTCTCTGCTAAAAACTTCTATATGATTTGGAGCTCCCGGCAATTGTATTTATAGGTTTTTGCAGGCTCCATCCCGGCTGGCAAGAATCTACGACTGTAAGATTGTCTGGTAAGTTTGAATGATGAGAGATGGAGAGGTTGAGAAGAAAATGGGAGAGGTTGAGAGGTTGGAGAGAAGGATGTATTCCTGTCTTCAACCCACGGGAACAAGCCTGCACAGAAACAAATAAATTTAATTTTCTGTTTTAACCATTTGCTTCTCGGGAGTTGAAGATAAATCCCAAATTAAATAAATAAATAAATTTATTTAATTTTATTTAATGAATTTTGATTTTTGATTTTTTTTAAAAACTATAGAAGATTTAATTAAATATTTTAGAATATTTAATCATGATGTGACTTTAGAAGAATATGAAATATTAGAAGAATTAATTAAATATTTTGGAATATTTAATTATAAATGGTTATCGAATTAGATAATTAATTAAATATTTTGGAATATTTAATTATAAATGATATTTAGAAGAAAAGATATTTTAATCTTTATTTGAATAAGATATTCAAACTAAGATTATATGATAATTAATATAAATAAATCATAATGTTTATTTAATTAATTAAGAAATGAATATTTAAAGATGATTAAATAAACTTATTTATTTAATCGAAATGAAATAATGGATAATATAAATAAATTATTTAAATTTATTTATATGTAGATGGAATTCAAAGATTTAATTAAATATTAAAAATATTTAATTAATTACCAGACAATGTGATGTGACCATTTTTAGGTGTATACAGATATGATGATGATGCTTAAGGATGTTATGGATGTTTATGGGTGTTGTTTTTGGCTTTTGATAAATCTTGAATGAAATGCTAGGACTTTGGATTTTTGATTGGTTTGATTTTTGGATTTTGAGACTTTGTCCTTGATCTTGATTTGGATTTTGATTTTGAGCAAAAAGACCCTAAGATGTTTGATAATGATCTAAAGGATAGTTTTGTTCAAAGGATGATGATTTTGAATATGTGTGAGGAGAAGGATGTATCTACCCACACCTACCCAAACAAGATTATTTCACTAAGTATATGAAGAAGGATTCATCTACATACACTAAGTTAGACAAGATGGTTATTGATAATTTTGACTAAGTATATGCAAAAGGATGCATCTACACATGCCTAGCCAAAAGGTGTTTTGATAAATGTTTCAAGGACTTGGTCTCAATGATTTTTGTGTTTGCTTGATTTTTTCATAAAGCCTAGCACTTCAAGGATGATTTCAAGATTTTTCAAAAGATGATTTATGAGATGATGTTTTATGTTTTGAAAGATGGATGAATGAGGTTTTGATTTGTTTTGATCCCTAGATGAACCTAAAAAGACCACTTTGTTTTCCTAAACCTAGGTATTGAAGAGCATGCATATGCTTCCTAAAGACCTTTGTAACCAAGGATTGATTTCATTTGAACTTTCATTTTTGGATTTTCAATGATTTTTGCTTTGGGATTTGTGAGTCTCCAATCACACATGAAAATTCATTTTGCTTATCTTTTTTTAATGGCTTTATTTTACCAAAAACACTCTCTTTGATTAAAGTTTCAAACTAAAATGTCCAATGTCTTAATTTCTTTAAACCTCACAAGATATTTTATGTGGAAATTCAATGAACTTAAGGCAAGGGTTTTCCTATTGTTTACTCAAGAAGACAAATTGAGGTATAATCCAATGCTTAGGAACCTCTAAGGACATGAATCCCAAGGGAAAGCAATAACATATGGATTGAGTCAATGATATTTGTTTTCAAAAGGGTTTGAAATTTTGAAAATCATGTTGAATGTGTGTTTTGCAAATGTTTTCGAATACAACACTGTGTTTTCAAACCAAGACAAATACAAGCCGTATGGATGTGTAAGACAATATTTGTTAAATCCCCACTTGGACAAGTCCAGCTACGCCTATCTTTAGCAAATGGTTAGATGCTTGACCCCACTGGCTCCCCTCCACAACACTCACTTATACGGGGCAACCAAGCATCAACACCCATGAAACTCCCATGGCATGTTTTCCATTTCTACTAAAGATTGTAAAAGTGTGGGGTAGCTTCAGAATGACCGTTCTTGCACCAACAAATAGATCAAGGATTTTGGAAAATTCTAGTACATGGGTTCTAGTAAGGACTTTCCATTCATAGGAGTTGACCCAATGTGGCAAGAGTCCCCTTTCAGATCTATCTTGTCAGAGTCAACCATGTGATATTGGCGTTTCTTCCAATAGCCACATTTATATCCTGGCTGGAAATACTCTTGGTTTTAGAGTGTTACCGGTTGAGTCATTCCCTTGGGTGCGTACTTTTTCCCCAAGGCAGGCCCTTTAAGATAAACAAAAGCAAGTAAAAACACAATTTGTAACTCGATCAATCTTTGATGGCACAAAGAAAGAGAATATACGCAAAAATCCCCCTACTCACACTCGCACAAGATGTTCAATTTTAAACCCAAATCAAAGTGTTTCAAAGAAATAAAATGTATTTTGAGTGTTTCTCTTGCACCCTAGATCGCACGAAGCGCAAGGGGAGAGGATACACACTCAAAAGACAAAATCACACAATTCAAGCACTTGTTCGTTTTATAGCCTTCAAAGCAATTGTGAGTTTGTTTTAAGCACCAAAAAAGAAGTGTGAGTTTTGATTGTTCAATTCTTACCCTCAAACAAAATCTAGTGAGTTTTTCCTAAGATTCATTTTAAGCCCCTTGTAATGAAGAATCAAATTGTTCTTTTTAGACCCAAATGAAAATTAGTGTTCTAAAACGAAAAGATAAACAACTTCGTGAAGTAGTGTTGATCAAACACTTTAAAGCATTTAATAACACTTTGATTTTTTCAAAAAATTATCCTCCTTTCGGTTTCCTTTGCTAGCCTTCTCCTTGTTTTCCTTCGTTTTCATGTTGTACCTTATGCCTTGCACCTTTCGCTTTTCCTTTGTACCATTTTTAATGCTTCTGCTCAGTTATTATACAACAGTTCAACAGCTGAAGCAATATGACCAAAGTTGTACTAGAGAATTTAAAGGATATCAGAAATGGATAGTTACTGAAAAAGATTTAAACTTGTACGCGAGGGAATCCTGAATCCACCATGTTCTAGTTTGATTTTCACAGTAAGACAGGAGACATCTTTAATAAGCAATGGGAATGGCTGTCAGGGATTTACTAATTGGCGAATGTTGTGTCACATATAACACTTTGAAAATATATGCAAGAAGATTATTTGATGGGCGCTTAAGCATTCCTTGGCGCATGATTAGCCTATTCTTCAATCATTTGTAAACTTTATACACCAGCAAAAATGACTTGATTTTCCAATCACAATGCAGTAAAAACAAAAAGCTATCATATATCCTAATGTCTGTGTTACAAGAAAAGCAAAAAGAAGGAACCAGAATCACCACATCATAGTGCAGCTGACACAAAATGCGTTCTAGACACTGCCATAATGGTAACGTGACTGGCGTAAGAAGATCTTACTTCACCCTATCGACACATAAGTTGTAGCTACAATACGACCCCTGCACATTCAAACACATTAATTTCTAGTAGTGTAATGCCCTTTTAAAAATGAATAAATTTGAATCTGGTTGGTTTTTTTTTTAATAATAACAGTAAATCCTGTAACCACCATTAACTCCCCTCATTTTCTACATCTGTATCCTCCTATTTTCACAATAGAAAGCTCATTCATTATAAACACATAAACAATATATAAAAAACCTGAGAACTTATCACTCAACAAATCATGGACAAGAAATAGAACTTTAAAGTCTTATATCACACAAAATTAAATTGATTTGCACATTCACTTTTATACTCTCTTGAAGTTGAAAGATTCAATGAGACATAAGAGTATTACACAGGTTGTCAAAGGTATTTCAATCAATAAATATGTGAAATGTGATAGAAAGACGATTATGATGTAACATAAGGCTCTTCTACCATATTTCTTAAAACATAAGTTGCAGCAAAACCTGTATTAACAACATCATTCTCCATTAAATACACATGTCTGCATATGCATAAAATAGATTTTAGTACAAAAGTTTTTCAAAAAATTTATAGGCATAATCTAAAAGAAACTAAGTGGTTCAAGCCCTCCTTCTAGTGCCATATGTGAGCATGCTTTTCAAAATCTGCAAATACTAATCTCAAACAAGGGTTAGTACCTACAAATCCTTCAAGAACACTCCTATGAAATACCTTGCAAATGCTCTAAAATGCAACAAAGGATAAAATAAAACCACAAGCATAATGAAAACACTCAACAAGTTACCTATTCCATAGTGGATTGGTGTCACATGTACTAGTGACCCTTTCCCAACCCTTGATCAATAGCTAAAATGATGAAATGCAAATGGAGATGATGAGCAAGATGAGTTCTCAAATTAAGAGAGTAACCTTGCATAAAAGTTGTGGATCCATGAATGAGAATGAAGGCCTTATTTTATATATTTTCTTGATGAGAGATTGGCTAAGATGGTGAATGTGGGACTAAAGATCCTCCAATGAGAAGAAGACACTTGTCAAGTGATGATAGGCCAATGGTTGTGCAAGATTTGGGAAGAGTGCCCATGAGAGGGAGAATTTGAATTCAAATTTTGCAATAAATTTTGAGAGGGGGACAAGAAAAACAACAATAAATGCAATGTTGGACTTGTCATGTTGAAGGAAAATGAGGGTTTTTAGATAAATCAATAAAATTTATTTATTTGTGCAAGTGGAGATATCTAGAGAATGCAAGTGGGTGAGATTAGTATTTAATCATGGTTAGATTAAATAAATGATGGTTATGTTAGTTTAATGATGATTAGGTGATTTGACTTTTAGGACTTTGATATTTGATTTATTTAAATCAGAAAATAATGGAATATGATTTAGGATTTGATTTAAATAGATGTTTGATTTATTAAAAGGTTGATGATAATGTTTATTTGATTTTAAATGACCTTAGGAAATGGATATTAATGAAATTACCTGCTAAATGAATGAAGGTGAACCTGATCAAACGATGAATAAACCTAATGCAAAATCTAATTCAGTTGATGAATGAACCTGATCGAATGCAAAATGTTAATTTTGCATGTCTACATATAGCATTCATAACATTAGATTAACATAGAATAATTTCTCAATATCACTTAACCAATCAAGAAAAATTTAATCATTACTATGCAACATTATTCTCACATCAAACTAACAAATAAACATTGAATTTATTTTTATTTTTTTATATTATAACATTCATAACTTAAACCTTTTATACACAATATCAAGTTAATTATAAAAAACACATAAAATTATTTATAAGCAACTTAAATTTTTAACAATTTAATAAAATATAATTTAATATAATTAAGAAAAATTAAATAAGAATTATAGATAAATTTATGAAATATTGATTTACTTATCAAGAAAAATTCAATGATAAATTTACTTATATAGATAAATTTACTTACCAATCCTATTTTATCCATCAAGAAAAAAATTAATCATTAGTGATTGCAACATTATTGGCACATCTTTAAACTGACAAATAAACATTGAAAACACATTTATTTTTTATATTATAACATTCATAACTTAAACCTTTTTATACACAATGTCAAGTTAACTATAAATTGTATAGAGTTTAGATTTGCTATATCTCTCATATTTAAACATAGGTAAATTTGAAAATATTTTAAATTATATAATTTCAAAAAAAGTTTGAATGAATTTATAGAAGATTATTTTTATTAAAGTGATAGAATCTAATCCCAATACTAACATTAATTATAAGTCTAACCATAACCCCAACCCTAAAACTAACACTAATTAACTTCAAACCTAACTCTAATTTTATATCCAACCTTAAACATAACTATGATTCTAAAACTAACATTAATGAAACCCTAATTGAACCATAACCCTAACCCTAATACTAACCCTTGCCCCAATTGAACCCTAACACTAACCCCAAGCTCTATCATAGAACCTTAATATTTACCCCAACCCCAACCCTAATCCTAATTGAATCCTATACCTAATTTTAATTAAGTCTAACCCTATTTGAACCTTAAACTTAATTGAACTCATGTTTAGGGTTAGGGTTCAATTAAGGTTAGGGTTGAATTATGGTTATGATTAGGGTCAAAATTCAAATAGGATTATGGTTGGAGTTTAATTAAGGTTGCTATTCACTTAGGGTTAAGGTTCAATTAGCATTCAATTTGGGTTAAGGATCAATTAGGGTTATAATTCAATAAGGGTCTAATTAAGGTCAGGGTTAAGGTTAGTCTTAAATTAGGCTAGGATTGGAGTTAGGGGTCAATTAAGGTAAGGGTTATTGTCTATTTTGGGTTAGGGTTCAATTAGATTTCTCTAGGGTTTTGATACAATTAGGTTTAGGTTTCAACAATACCTAGGGTTACGATTACAGTTCAATTAGTGTTAGAGTTAGGGTTATAATACGAGTTCAATCAGGTTAGGGTCAAGGTTTAATTAGTGTTAGAGTTAGGGTTGCAATAATAAAATTTTCCATAATGATATGGAAAGGCATTCAATTGGATTCATATACAAATGCACAAATAAGAATTGGTAATTAAGAATTCTCTAGAACTAAAGTTATAACAAAAATAGAATCCTTAGCTTAATCATTTGTTCTTTTTTAGGGTTGGGATAAGAATTTAACGGGGCCAACCGAGACTTAGGAAGTAAAACCCTATGGAGGAAATAAAGTATTAAAATCAAAGTTGGCTTTTAATTTTAATCCCGTGACATAAGCCTAAGCCATTAACTCCAGTGGTCATGTCATTGATGGCTTAGCCAAAGCCTTTCATTAAATACTAACCATGGAATGTGTAGGTTTTCTAGATTCGAAGATATGGGAGAAGATCTCGATCGTACCCCACCAACTCGCAGACCTAAGGTGTTGCCCTGTTATTTGGCGCGAGGTTAGCAAAAGGAAGATGTGTGTCCTGTATGGAATGTGGGGCCCAATCTCCACTATTGAGCTCATAACCCATGGTTTTAGATCAACAACCAAGATCAAAAGCTAATGTAAATATTTGTTGTTCCCTGCTAACTCGCAGGAGGAAGATGAAGGTTGGTTAAAAGCCGCGAGGTCAAGGAGATTGTGATGCGTAGCTCCAGCCGTTTAGTTTGCAAAGTGCATAGGACCTGCTGACATGGTAGTTGGTTTCTGAGATGGATAAATGTTATTGGACATGAGGAAGGTGAAGAATGCTTCATTGGATGTCAAACCGAGTTAGCCTGAGATAAACTGTTTGATCTTCCAACTCTTCAGGAGATTAGCGGGCAGTATTCAAAGTTGGAAAATGACACATGCTGGTCGTTTTATTGTACAACTGGTGAAGCATTAATGAATTATTCCTTGCTTGTGTAGTCATGTTGATCTAAATATGTGTGAAGATGTTGTTGTTGGCAATCATGAAGGGTGATCTTTGGATTCTCATGCAACTCTAGTTAAACGGTGACAGTACATACACTGCCAAATTGCCATTTTTGCACATGCATTTTTACTAAGCATTGATGAAGGTTGCCATTACCTCACACAAGAAATACAAGAGGAATTAACTGCTAATAGTGTCATTCTTGTAGCAGTTAGATCTGAGCACTTTGTGGGCTGATTCTAATCAAGTTTGAGTGCTTGTTTGAGAAGAGAAAATGAGTAAGTCAGTAAGGAGGTCTATTCATTTGAGCTCAGAAAAGCTCAATCCTGCTATTCAGGAAGGTGCTTTGGTTGACAAGCCCAGGCTTGTGCCCACTAGATACAGTAGAAGGTTGCAATTCTAAGACATTGCTACTCAACTGGTAGATGAAAAAGGCAAGCAGTCGGTGTGTTCTATTACTAGTGTTGGTAGGAAAATAAGTTATGGTCATGGATCCTCTGGATTCCAACACTCACCCATTGACCTTATGAGCAACACTTCTGATGATGTAACCGAGACCGACTCGGACTACTGTCAGTATTTAAGTTGCTTCAATCATGGTCTGCCCTCTGATGAGGAAATGATATATGTGGGCACATCAACTGTTAAAACCCCAAGTAGACGGACTAGAACTGTATTGGGCAAGGACAAGAAAGAAGAGGAGGATGAGGGTCTACCGTATTGGGAAACAACTAGAAGTGGGTGTGTATACCAAGGTCTAAGTGTTGGTAAGGGTAGGGTGGCGGGTAAATAAGAAGTTGTTCTGGTGCCTTTGTGGCATTTTGTTTGCCTAGTTTTTATGAGTGGATAGCGACAAGGGGATTTTGATGACAATTTGTGTTCCCTTTTCTTTTAGATTTCCCCAGTTCATGCGCCACTATGTTTTGTAGATTCAACATGTGGGAAGTTTTAAAATGAAAGTCAAATGCAATGGAGATTTTGTTCAAATGAAAATTTGTGGTGAAATTACATTTGAGCTCGAAGCTTGTTGCTCTCTTGTCATATAAAAGGGAGCTCAAGGTTCATTTGTAGGGAGAGAACTAATGAAAGCTCTACCTAGGTTTTGAGTTGAATATATGGGTAGAAAGATATCTTTCCTTTGATGAGGAAGTGATATCTGTGGTGCCATTGGTTGTTCAAACCCCAAGCAGACGGAATAGAATAGATAGACTGTTTTGTGTTTTGGATGAATATATGAAAATTATCTTAAATTGTATGTAGATATGACTTATAAGCATGAATAAACGTATAATTCTAATATATTTTCTCTCCTTGTGTGGATTTGAGTGAATTTTGAATGAAATGTTAATGATGTTGTCATTCTTCTTTTGAGAATTTTTTTCAATTGTGTGTCTATGTTTTGGGTAGAATTTAATTTTAAAATGTTGAGGTTTCATATTTATATGTGTGAGATTGATCTAATATTCTAGAAAATGAATGTTAAAATATCATAAAAAAATGGGCATAAAATGAATGTAGAAATAAAATTATATTTGCATATATTCATAAAATAAGATCTAATAAACAAAAAATATATGCAATTAAAAATAAAGGAAAAATAATTCAACCCAAATTTAGATAAGAGAGATAATTAGATTATATGATAACTTTAAGGCTAGGGTTAGGGTTTGATTAGGATTAGTGTTTGCTTAGGGTTATGATTAGAGTTATGAATCTACAATTACAGTTCAATTAATGCTCACTTAGGGTTTCTTTCTTGGGAGAAGTTTATTGAATGGTAAGTGTATTTAATAAAATTAATATGTAAAGAATTAATTTTAGATAATACTACATGTGGTTTTTCATATGGTATTAAATTGTAGATTAAAATTGATAATAGATTTCCTTCCTTATTTTGCATTGTAAGCTACCATAATTTATGGCCTTAAAATACTGTTCATATTTTGAACTTTTCTAAACTATACAACACGACATCCAACAAAAAAATTTGTTATGCATTTTTTCCAAGCACAAATTCTTAGAATTCTTAATGTGTTACTTAGGTTAATTCTTTATTGCAATAAATAAATACACACTAATATATATATTATGGATTTCAGGGAAAATATTAAAATATTTATATATAGAAAAATTTAAATGCAAGGGATTCAAGTACATACCTTTTCTTTTGTTAATGTTGATGAAGTGCCAAATTTGATGACATGATATAAAAAAATGGAATATCTTTGCTATATGTGGCACTTGAAATTTTGTACAAAACTATAACTAACTCTAAATCAAATTTGTGACTTTGGACCATTTTGCATCAATAAATATGAGCTTTGACACATGCCTCCTAATCTAGCATACAATATGTACTTAAATGCTCAAAATAGTTGGGAGTAGTGTTGAGATTGGTGGATCTTTGGGAAGGTCCAATGCTTCACCTTTGTATCTCTCCCTATAGATAGAGGTAGAGATGAATATAGAATGAGAGAGGAAAAGGGATAAAAATAGATAGAGATATAGGAGAGAGATAGAGAGAGAAATAAATATATAGAGAGATAGGATATATATATATAGAGAGAGATGGAAAGATAGAGATATAAGGAGATATAGAGAGAGGGAAAAGAGAGAGAGATAATTAGAGAAATAATAAATAGAGATGGAGAGGGAGATATAAATAGGGGGAGAGAGAGAGAGAGAAAGAGAGAGGGAGAGATAGATAAATGGGAAGAGAAGACATAGATATAGAGATATATGGGAAGATAAAGGGAAAAATAGGTTGAGATATGAAGATAGATAGGGGTATAGGGAGGGAGCAAGAGATCAAGGAGAGATGGGGAGAGATAGAGAGAGGGAGGGAGAAAGGGAGAGAGATATGTAGAGGAGGGAGAGATAGAAGATGGGGAAGAGGGAGATATATGTAGAGAGGGGGAGAGAGGGAGAGCAAGAGGGGGAGGCTAATTCTTTAGTTTAAATTCTATAAAATATTCAATAAATAATAATATAAATATTATAAGAATTATATAATTTGTATTTTAAATTACACACTATATTTTATTTTTTGGAAAAATATGTACCCTCTTTAACCATTTTCCTATATATTTAGTATTAATATTTTTACATCTTTTAACAATTCAATATATAATAGAAATAAAATATAGTTAATAATTTAATTAACTAGCATACCTATATTAATTAATAATATATGTAAAACATGCCGAGAGTTATCTTTATCAAGATGCCTATTGACTTGAAAGAATGCTTACATTTTCATGAATATGAATTTGGAAAGCAATCAATTTGATTTCATTATTGTTTGTGTCATTGTTTATCTCAATTCCCATATATAAGGGTACACATTCAAATTTGAAATCATACCAACTTTTCTATAACAACAATCAACCAAGAACAATAAATTTAAAAGAAGAAATGTTCATCAATCATTAGATTTAGTATTGACATTATCAAAGAAGTATATCATGACAAAATGACATTAACTAACTTAGATATATCCACTATTTTTTTTTTCAAATGTTTGAATACATTGTTAACATTATATACAGTCAAGCATTTGAATGTTATGAAACCTATAGCTTTGCAATTGAGTCTAATAAGAGGGAGTGGAAGAGAGTGTGAGAGGGTGTGAGAGAGGGTGGGAGAGAGTGGGATAGAGAGGGAGGGAGGGAGCAAGAAAGTGGGAGAGAATGGGAGAGAGTGGGAGGGAGGTAGGAAGAAGGTGGGAGAGAGTGGGAGAGGGTGTGAGAGAATGGGAGAGAGTGGGAGAGTGGGAGATAGGGAAGGAGAGAGTAGGAGAGAGTGGGAGAGGGTGTGAGAGAGCGGGAGAGAGTGGGAGAGAGTGTGGGAGAGTGGGAGAGAGTGAAAGTGTGGCTACATAGGGTTTCTATACATAGTATTTGTAGGAGAATGGTATCTCTATTTTGAATTATTCTAAACCTTATTTCTATGTAGTAGTTTTTAAATTCATTTTGTTGTTATACTCTATAATTAATAGTTTATATATTGTCCTCTCTCTATACATGATTTTTAGCAAGATTGGGGACACTAATAGAACCTTCATTTATTTTTTTAAAAAGACTAAGAAATGTATGAAAATTTGACAACATGAAAACCATGAAAATAAAAGTGAAAATAAAAATTTAACATAGTAAAAATGGCTAATCATGTGCCAAAAATGAAAAGAACCATTTGTTGTTACTCTAATATTTCAACCACATACTAAATTACCAAGTGCATTTTATAAATGTATCATGCAAGGATCACAATATTGGGAATCAATGTGAATGATTCTCATCAAGAAATTAGACAAGCTTTGAGATTGAAGGACCCAAGCTCTTTGTAGGTTTTCAATGAAAATTTAATTAGCCACTAATAGGAACAATAAGAAAATAGATAAATGTGAAAATAAATCCTAATTTCTAAGAGTGTTGTGCTAAGAATTACATACACATCTCATAAATTTCAATAGAGACATGAAACACATTTATAGAAATAAAGGAAAGAAATAGCTATTTAGATAGTTATTAATCTACTAAAGATTAGGACCTATGTACTTCAAGAGATTAATAAAAATAAGTTTTTATTTATAATTTTTAAATTTGATAATTTTGAAATTATCATAGATTTAAAGTAAAGATAAATTATTTTTCAACAAAACAAATAAAAATGACAAACAAATAATGTGATTAATCAAGAATAACATGATATTGCAAAAAATATAATAAATAAAAGAATATGCATAATTGTACATAAGCCATCAAAAGTCTAAATATACCTATCTTTATAAAATAATAAAAATCTTTAAAATGACTAAAAATTATTAAAACTTATTAAGCTCCATGACAAAAAACTACCTTCCATATAAAGAGTATACAACATGATACTTATAGAAAACAAATTATGTAGGATACCAAAAAATTGTTAAAAAGATAAGATAAGATAAAATTATAAATGAAATTAATCATAGGTAAAATGATAATTCTATGGATCTTTAAATATACATATGATATATAATAATCTTTAAATCTTTATTTAAAAAAAAATATATTATATTTTATAAACTTATACATTAAATTTTTTAATATTTAAGTTATACTAAAATCTAAGATGTTCAATATTCATTATTATTTTTAAATCATAATATTGATTAAAGATATATAATTATATTTATAAGATTTAAATTCAAAAATGAACTTAGAAAATATTAAATCAATCAAAATTGTTTCTATTATCCAAAATACTATATAAGTAAATTATAAACTATTATAATATAATATTTAAATTTTCTATTTCAAATGTTAAATAATTCTAATGTTAAATTTTTATAATTATAAACTTACCTTTTAATGATGTTAGTAAGTTTTTAATTAAAATTAGTTTTTCAGCATATATTAACATACCTAGATATATTCACCAAAATCTATTATCTATTATTGATTATGTAATTTTGTATGTATAATATATTTTAAAAAAAATAAAAATATATTTTT